>JADHKM010000008.1:0-600000 GCA_019925495.1 Ophiostoma fasciatum | reverse complement strand
AGCGACACGCCGTACAGCCACTCAAACACCACGCCCAGGATCTTGCCCACCGTGCCCAGCAGCTGGTCCGACGACAGGCTCGACGTCAGGATCTTGAACACGAGGAAAAAGTTGCCAATCGCGAACCACGCAAAGACCATGTTGACCGTGTTGAAGACGAACTCGATAAAGAACATGAGCTTGCGCAGGATCGAGTGGTCGCTGCGGAAGAACTGGTAAAAGTGCGCAATAGCGTAGATGGCTGCGAAAAAGGACCCGTTGAGCCAGCGCCGGCGCTGCAGGATCAGCTCCGAGATGCCGTCCGGCACGTCCGTCTCGCCCGTCGCCGACTTGACGTACTGCAGGATCCAGTGGCAGTTGCGCTTGGTCACCAGCTCAAAGCACAGGATGCGGTCCTCGGCCAGGTACATGTTGGCCGTGAAGATGCCGGCGTTGGCGCCGTGCAGCTTCTCGCCGGCAAAGTACTTCTCCAGCGGGCCCTGGCCGTTCTTGTCGTTCTGCAGCGCCACGTAGCGGTAGGCGGAGAAGGCGCCCGGCAGCACCGAGATGAAGCCAAAGGCCGACTCGAGCGGCTTGTCGAGGATGTTGCTCATCTTGTACTCAAAGTTCTGCGCCGCCACCAGCGGGTTGATCAGGTTCTTGCCGCCCGGCCCCAGCATGGCCTTAATCTCGCCGCAGGCGCCCGCGCACATGGGCTCGAGGTCAAAGGCCTTCCACAGGTGGTAGATGGAGTTGCCACCGGGGCGCGTGCCCGCGTCGATGAGGACGCAGATGTTGGGGTCGAGGACGCGGCCAAAGGCCTGGAAGAACCAGCGATGGGAGTTGATCTTCTTCTGGTTCTTCTCCTTGAGACAGAAGAGCATCTGCACCGGCTGCTGCTTGGGGATCAGCTGCACAATGTCGTTCTTGATGCGCATGCCAATCTGCGTCGTGTATTCGTAGATGTGTGCCGTGACGTCCTTGCCGTTGACCTTCTGCTTGGCAATGCCCTCCTGGTAGACGCCCATGCCGGCCAGCAGGGCGCGCGTGCGCGGGTTGATCTTGGCGCGGCCGTCGCTGACGACGCAGACGACAATCTTTTTCCAGGCGTCCTTGCCCCAGGTCTTGCTCTCGGTGCGCTTGCACATGTACTCGACGTTCTTGAACACGCCGGCCATGGTGCGCGCAAACAGGATCTCGTCCTCATTGTACATGGTGACAACAATGAAGAGCTCCGTGTGCCGCGGCTTGCTGAACAGCTTCTGGCGCAGCGTGAAGTTCTCCTCGTAGAAGCTGGACGGGTCGCACGTCGCGGCTGTGTAGCGCATGTGCGTAAACTCGTCGCGCTCGCCGTGCGGCACCTGGTTGAGCAGGATGGGCGGCACGGGGCAGTCGAGCACGAGGTTGCCGCGGTACAGCAGCACCTGTTTGACTGTCTTCCAGCGCTTGATGCCGCCGCCGCCGCCGCCGCCGCCCCCCGGAGGGGGTTGCTGCTGCTGTTGCTGTTGCTGCTGGGGGTTGTGCAGCGGGTCGTCGTAGGCACTGACGTGGCTCTGAGCGCCGTAGGATTCGGTCTGGTGCAGCAGGGGCCGGCCATCGGCGTCGAAGCCCGGCTCGTAGCCTGGATCGTACGCACCGTGGCCGTCGTGCTGGGCCGGATCGTAGGGCGGATTGTAGTAGGCATCGTGGTGCTGTTCGGGGTTGACGCCGTAGTCTGCAGGATGTTGCTGGCGATCGTAGGTGCTGCTGAGGTTGTCGATCGAGTGCTGTTCATGTTAGAGAGGGAGAGAGGGAGCAGCCAGGAAGCGGCGAGGACATACAGCAGGTTGGATGTGCAATGTGTCGGCGGGGCTGTAGCGACCCATGGGCATGCCGTGGACATCGAGGGTCTGGTGGCTCACGGGGGTGTGGCCGTGCGGGTTGTCGTCCAGCTGGTAGCCATGCTGGAGGGGGTTGCCTGGTGAGGGCGTGCGATGGAGTCGGGGATCCATCTGGTCGTAGTAGGCGTCGTCTGGTCGAGTATGAGTATGGAAGGAGGGTAGCAAGACAAAAAGGAAAAAGCAAGAGGAGAAGGAGAGGAAGCAGGGGCACACGACCGCACTGCGGGAGGCAACCAAGAGAGGCAGCCAGTGCCCAAGCGGAGTGCAAAGTGTGCCGCGCCGACGTCGAGTCTGGCAGGTTGCCGGCGCACAGTTCAATCCACTCTGGCAGGGCGCAAGCCTGTCACGCCGGCGAGGGTGAAAGAAAGAAGGACAGGGTATAGGAAGGATAAAAGAAAGGCGAGGAAGGACGAGGAAGGACGAGGAAGACGAGGAAGACGAGGAAGACGAGGAAGACGAGGAAGACGAGGAAGGCGAGGAAGACGAAGGAGACGAGGGATACAAGACGAGGAAAGACGAGAAGGACGGCGACGTACCTAACCGGTTGTAGGCCATGGTGGACGGCAGACAAGGGTGTGTCCTCAACGGGCGGGAGGCGGGAAAGGGGGGAGGCGAACAGGTCGGCGGCCGCGGCGAGGCACAGGCACGAGCACAAGCACGGAGGCCGTCACGGATCGGCAACCAGCAGCGACGGGGGTGGGTGTATGCTTAGTCGGGGGAGGGGGCGCGGCAGGAAGACGACACCCAAAAATGCGAACGGCCACACGAAAATATGGGCAGCCGGCAGCAGGAATGCAGACTGTGTTTCGGGTTGAGCCTTGGGGGGGAGGAGGGGGGACCCCTATTTGGCAGTCCACGGGCTCTTCTTTGTCGAGCAACCAACAGCGTGTCTAGGGATGGCCCAGCGCGTCCGTCGATCCGTCGATGCTGTCTCGTCGAGGGCAATGCGATGCGATGCGATGCGCCGGCGCAAAAACGAGGTCGTTGGGGAATGCGACGGCAAGGATGGCGCTTGGCGAAGCGGGAACGCGCAGCGATGTCGAGAGAGGGCCGCGTCTCGCTTGATGCAGGCGACGCAGGAGATACAAAGAGACCAAGAAACACAGGAAACACACGAGACACAGGGGGTGCGCGGGTGCCAGGGGACGATGAAGAGAAATAAAAGGGGGGGGGAGGAGGAGGAGAGGGGATTCAGAGACGAAAGCGTGGAGGAAAGCAGGGTCTAACTAGGATGGGGGGGAAGGGACAAGGAATACGAAGCACCGAAGCAACAACGGCGGGCAGCCTTGCTGCAAACGGAGGCAGGCGCGGCGCGTTGAGTCGCGCCTCCCAGCTAGGGCGTTGGGGCTGCGAAGCAGTCTGCCTCGGGCGCGCGCTGAGCGCAGCGAGCATCTGGCTAGGGCAGCGCGCCGGGGACGGGTGGGGCGCCAGCCAGGGGAACCAGCCCGGCGAAAACTTGCCAACGGCAGGCGCGTTTCAGGTCAGGGGGGGGGCGGCAACGCAGGCGCAGCACCCAGTCCAAGGCCTGCAGTGCCTTCCTGCGGGCAAGTGACGTCGCCGCCTCCTGGCGCTGGCGCGCTGATTGGGCGGCAATCCAGAGCCAAGAACACAGCCAGTCCTTCATTTCAGTTGAGGGAGCACGGGGTATTACAACTACGGAGTACAGACACGCGGCTCTGTGGTGTACGGCAATGGTAGTTGTACAAATATCTCCGCAGTCGTGCTCCGGAGTAGATCTGTAGGCTGCACGGCTCGTGTGGCTGCGGCCAAGATCTCAGCCACGGCCAGCCGCCGTCCATTTGGACTCGTATTCGTAGGCAGCAGGATAAACATACGGCGTACTTTGTATAAGCATATGCCGGCGGAGCAGACTCGGCCGGCGCTGGCGTCCGGAGGTTATATTTAGCACTGCCCCGACGGACGCCCGGTTGGTTCTTTGTTCGCAGGCGGAGGCAGCCGTCAAGCATATGCCTGCAGCCGGCTGCACAGCCTCCACCGGCTCGCCACCACGACATCGTCACGTCCCACGCAGGCCGAATAGGCGTGAGCTCACGCATGCATTAAGTAAAAATGTATACTTTCTCCGCAAAGCCATTGCATGCTGGGCCGTCCGCGCGCTTCGTATCACGTGATCTTGGTCGTGACATGTCACGTGCTTTAGGCACTACCCCGTCCGAATCGGCTTGGCGCCGTGATCGGCGACCGCGAGCTAGGGTAAAAAAACGAACGACACGACAACGCCGACAAAAACCGCGCGGGCCATTGACACGGGGCTTGACAGCGGCCAGGAACGGTGCAATTGCAACGACAGACGGACGGACAGACGAGCGCGGCGCACAGCAGGGATCCTTCTACCGGGCACCCCGTACACGCCCACTCCGTGGACGAGTCGACGTATCTTACACACCCGCCATTCTGGACACGTCGACGCAGCCACAGACAGACAGACAGACAGACAGACGGACATGGAGTCGTTTGTGATCCGCACGCCGGCGTCGTCGGCCAACATCGGCCCCGGCTTTGACGTGATCGGGCTGGCGCTGTCGCTGTACCTGGAGCTGCACGTCACGGTGGACCGGACCAAGACGACGTCGGCGTGGCCGCTGCACTGCCGGGTGACGTACGAGGGCGACGGCGCCGGGTCGGTGCCGCTGGACCCGGACGCCAACCTGGTGACGCGCGTGGCGCTGTACGTGCTGCGCTGCCACAACCAGCGCCACTTCCCCGGCGAGACCCACGTGCACATCAAGAACCCCATCCCCCTGGGCCGCGGGCTGGGCTCGTCCGGCGCCGCCGTCGTCGCCGGCGTCATGCTCGGCAAGGAGGTCGGCCGCCTGCACGACCTCACGCCCAACCGCCTCTTTGACTACTGCCTGATGATTGGTATGTTTTGTCTGAGAAGGGGGGGTCGGCTGTTTCTCTGCTGGACCCTTTGTTGACGCACCAGAACGCCACCCCGACAACGTCGGCGCCGCGCTGTTTGGCGGCTTCGTCGGCACGTACCTCAACCCGCTCAAGCCCGAGGACGTCGCCCGCAAGGAGATCCCCCTCAGCGAGGTCCTGCCCGCCCCCGCCGGCGGCGTCGACACCGGCGCCCAGCCCCCCGACCCCCCGCTCGGCATCGGCCACCACATCAAGTTTCCCTGGTCGCCCGCCATCAAGGCCGTCGCCATCATCCCCGACTTTGAGGTCGCCACCGCCAAGGCCCGCGCCGTCCTCCCGGCCCAGTACCCGCGCGCGGATGTGGTGGGTTCAAGGATGTCACTGAACAGGACCAAGACGGAACTGACCCCCCCCCCCCCAGACCTTCAACCTCCAGCGGATAGCCCTGCTGCCCGTCGCCCTCGGCCAGTCGCCGCCCGACCCGGACCTCATCTACCTCGCCATGCAGGACAAGCTCCACCAGCCCTACCGCCAGACGCTCATCCCCGGCCTCACCGAGATCGTCGAGTCCATCACGCCGCGCTCCCAGCCGGGCCTGCTCGGCGTCTGCCTCTCCGGCGCCGGCCCCACCATCCTCGCCCTCGCCACCGACCACTTTGACGACATTGCCCGCCGCATCATCGCCCACTTCCAGAAGCAGGGCATCCCGTGCACCTGGCAGCTGCTCGAGCCGGCCGAGGGCACGCAGGTCCTCCGCGACGGCAAGGCGGCCGCGCCGCCGGCATGAGGCCGAGCGGAAGGGCTCTCCCCAGCGGATCGGGGCATTTTTTGGTCTGATACCCGAAAGGACGCGGACAGCAGCGAGGTCTCGTATTGCAACATGCCGAGTACAAAAAAATAAAAAATCAAACATACAAACATCCAAGACACCTCCCCGTCTCCCCGCCTCCTCGGCGTAACGTAGAACGTAGTCGTCGCCGCGTCGGAGGAGATAGTCACCGGATTCTTGCTCTGACCTCCCGCCACTTAAGATACCTGTCGAACCAGTTGTCAACGAGTCCTGGCCCAACGCTGACGAGGACAAAACCTTTCGGCACCTTGATGTGCACTTGGCGTGCCCAGTAGTCCTCCTGTCCGAGCGTAGTGCTACGAAACCTGTCAGTCCTATACTCAATCGTGACAACAACAGTCGGGCCTTCTGTCTCCATCTCCATCTTTTTTTTTTCCCATTCAAACTCGAGATCCTCATTTCCAATGGAAAAGTGACTCTTATCACCAAAGCTATTGGAGAACAGGAGTTGGTCGGCCAAGCGAACATAGGAAATCTCGGGCCATTCGGGCCACTGTGTGTATTTTGATCTCCATTCAAGGCGCCCCTTAAACCTGCCGTTGTACATCGCACAGGTGAACACCAGCTTCGCGCCCACGGCCAGGGTATCGCGTTCGGGGTTGCGGAACATAAACACGACCGAGTCCATAATCAAGTCCAACTTGATGAGGATTGGCCGTGGTTCGGCGACCTCTTCCTCTGAGAATCGGTGATATGCGTGTCCTCCCTCAAAGGGCAAAAAGTCGATTTCCGCGCAGCCGGGAGATGCGTAGTCTGCCAGCACAATGCAAGTCGAGTGCAAGTCCGGCGCAGTATTTCGTGTGGTGACATGTAAATCTGTGAGACTGCGGGGTACTCCCGAGACATCCTCAAGTCCAGGAAAGCGAACAAGCGACCTGCAATATATTCGCATGTATTCTTGGCGGTGGGGCGCGATCTTGAACAGTATGATACCAAGACGATGGGTCGGTATCGGTAAGTTATATGTCACGAGGCCGCACCCCAGTTCTGCGATGACGATTTCTGAAGAAGGCGTACGATAGAGAGGCAGCTCAATATGGATGCCCACGTTGGTCATTGAAACCGCCATCAGAGGTTTGTCTTCGATCCGGCCCATGCCCATGATGTTGCTTTGCCGAAACTGGTCTGGAGAACGCGCAAGCAAGCTGGCGCCACGGCGATAGTCGGCGTCGGAGTCGCTGGCAGTCCACGCAAAGATGGATTCGTCTTGTATCGACTGAATGATCTCTTTCTGCAGCCTCTGAAATGCGTGCTCGCCCTCCCCATACAGAAGCGGCATATGGACATCGAAAAGCCCCATGAGGCAGTATGACCGGTCCTCGAGTAGGGTCGTCTGTCTTCCCCGGGCCCAAGAAAGGATGGTGGCCACCGAAAAGTCCGACATCCGATATGGTCCCTTCAAGGCGCGTTCATCGATCCCCGTGACGTCCGACACCGTCTTGCTGGCGTCTTTCAGATGTCCGAGATACCCCCAATCCTGGTTGTAAAAGACGACGTCGTTTGGGGCAATCAGCTCTTGCAGGGTCCAGCCGCGCGTGAACCACCGGCTCGAACGGAAGGCAGACGCTGCATCCTGAATGTCGTCGCCCGCTGGCACGTCCGCAAGATAGGCGAAGCACACGGCGCACTCCTGGTACCATCGGTACATGGAGTTGATGGCCTCGGAGAGCTCGACGAGGTTGGTCTTGTCGATGCAGCAGGTGTCCACCCAGATGTATTTGAAGCCCTCGACCCTGGCTTCGTCACAGGCACTGAGAATCTTGGCCAGCCCGGGTCCTGCACCGGTCGCGCTCTTCGCGGCCCTGCCCACGGTCTCCTGGAAGCTCTGCAGGGTGACCTCGTCGTCGCCCCACGTGTGCGACAGAGCGACATACTCGGGGACCTTGGGCTGCGTAACCGTCGGGAAGACGTGAAGGGTCAGGTCCCGGGTATGGAGCAGCCGTATCGGCATCGTGGCTGGTCGTTCTGGTTGTTCTCGGACGTTCTGTTCACTCTGTTTGCGGATGTTGGCCTGCTCTTGTGTTGGTCTTGGATCGAAAGCCATCGGGCAGCGATCGAGACTGACGGCTTATTTGGCCCGCAAGCGCTTTCCCAGCCGTTTTCAGCCTCATCGGCTGCCTGATTGGATTGTCTGCTCCCCGCCGCATGCATAGCCCCCCCAGCCCCAGCCCAGCCACATCCTCGGCAAACAGGCATGCTCCGCAGAGTATAGAGTAGAGTCGAGGGGACAAAATCCAGAGGAGCCTAATACGCTGGGAGGCGTCCGGAAGATTCACGATGCCCGCGCCATGAGCCGTCCGTTTTGTCTTCTCGACCGCTCCGCACGCCCGCCGCCGGCACGCCGTGCATCTCGCCTCGCAGGGTAGGTCGCCGCACTAGCTCCTGTCCAACGTCTGGCGCACAAGCCGTCAATGTTTTGTTGCGTCAAGTCACGAAGAACAAGAAGAACATCGCAGGAGGATACGTGGGCACGGCCTGTTCTTGCCGTCGGTCGTCCTCCAGGTCCGGTCAAATCACGTGACTATTCCCCGTGACCGCAGGACCCACTGAACCTGCCTGAGCCCGGCTCTGCCCGCAGCCCGCGCTGGCGCGAACCGGGTCCCTTTGTCTGCCCATTCCGCATCATGCCACCTCGCCCGCGGCGTCGGACCACCGCCGCCACACGGGACTCAAAGCCCGGCCCTGCGGCAGCGGTAGCCTCGTATGCGCCTAGGGCGGGGCCCATTCCCGTGCCCACGCCTGGCTGGCTGATTCATCTGCTGCTTCCCCGGACATCTCGTGTTTTTGCGCCGCGAGTGGCGCCATGGCACGAGACGGCCGCCCAAAGCCCTCCGTAAGCATAGAAAGGAAGGGCGCGGCGAGCCCCGCGCGGCCCCAGCGCGCGCGCTGTTTGCTGCTGGGCCGGTCTCTGCCGCCCGGCTGGCGAGCGTCGGGCCCAGAATGCGGGATCTGGAGCTGGTCTGTCGGGTCGGCGCCAGCAGGGAGAGCAGACGGCGAAACATGGCGCGTCCGTGTCTGGCCACAATGACGGAGTGCCGTCGGCACGGCGGAACGCGCGAGCCTGGCTCTGGTCGTCCTGGCGGGCGCCTGCTTTCTCTTTCTATAAAGAAGCCCGCGATGGCCCTGCTGGGGTCAGGTCCGTGTGCTCCAGCATTCAGCTCTTTCCATCAGACACTCCTCTACAGCTCTGCTGCATCTGTTCTATACTCTTCATCTGTTCTCTTCAGAGTCTCTTGACTTCTCGAAACACCCCGGACAACTTGTCTACCATCCACAACCATGTCGCCCATCGCCGCCCGCGCTGCCATCCGCTCCGCCGCCGCCGCCGGCCGCCGGCCGTTCTCCGTCGTGCACTCGGTGCGCAGCTTTGCCCGGTCGTTTGAGCCGCACGCCTTTGAGCGCCTGCCCGTCTCCACCAAGCCCGCGGCGCCCGACTACGGCCGCCTGTTCAAGCGGTCCGCCTCAACCATTGCCATGTACGTGCCTATTCCTCTGACAAAAAAAAACACCTCCCTATCCGTGCCCTCTCTAACAGCCACAGCTACGTCCCGATTGCCGCTGGCGTCATGGGCTGGCCGGGCCTCGCCAAGATGGGCCTGGACGGCCACGTCTAAGCCGCATCTCGACGACGCTTTTTGTACCTAGTTGACGACCAGACACCAGCTTGGATCTGGCGTCTTTGCATTCCGGCACGGTGTTTTGGGTTCTTTGGCCACGGGTTGGGGGCCGCGGTTTTCTGTTCTGTACACGCAATGCCTTGTGGCATCCAAATCGATTTAGATCTGTCTATGCTATGCTTAAGCGTATCGCACCGTGAAGAAGCCTCTCATTCTCCCGCTCCAATCTGGCGGCGCCACAGTCAACGCCACAGACGCCACAGACGCCACAGACGCCACAGAGCGTGGCCCATGCGCTCGACTCTCGTCACTAGTCCGTACCTAGACTAGCCCGAGGCACGCCCCCTTGAGAGCACCTGTGGCGCGTCGTCGGTTCGTGTCTCCAAGGCCGACGAGAGCTTGCTGTCGTCTCCTTTTGCCAGACACGCCTTTCTTCCGACGACGACGACGAGCGACGACGAGCGACGACGGCGCCTGCACCACGCAGCGTAGCGCCTCTTTTTTTCCTTTTCCTATTTTACTTTTCTCTTTTCTTTTCTCTTCCCAGCAGGCGTCCCCCTGGTTCCCTGTCCGACGGTTCCGTCTCTGGGCCGAAAACGATGCCCCGTGGCCGCCTCGGCTGACCGCCAGCAAGAAGAGACCTGTGCGTGGCGAGCGAGCAGCGAGCGAGCAGCGAGCGAGCGATACAGCAGGCGAGCAGAAAAAGCAGGCGATACAACAACAGCCGGCACCATGGCGGAAAGCTTGCACAACATCCCGATGGTGATTGACAACGGGTCGGGGACGATCCGGGCGGGGTTTGCGGGCGAGGACCTGCCCAAGTGCTACTTCCCGTCGTTTGTCGGGCGGCCGAAGCACCTGCGGGTGCTGGCGGGGGCGCTGGAGGGCGACTGGTTCGTGGGGCCGCGGGCGGCGACGGAGCTGCGGGGGCTGCTCAAGGTGCACTACCCGCTGGAGCACGGCATCGTGACGGACTGGGACGACATGGAGAAGATCTGGGCGTACATCTACGACGAGGGCCTCAAGGTGCTGAGCGAGGAGCACCCGGTGCTGCTGACGGAGCCGCCGCTGAACCCGCGCAGCAACCGCGACACGGCGGCGCAGATCCTGTTCGAGACGTTCAACGTGCCGGCGCTGTACACGTCGATCCAGGCGGTGCTGTCGCTGTACGCGAGCGGGCGCACGACGGGCATCGTGCTGGACTCGGGCGACGGCGTCAGCCACGCGGTGCCCGTGTACGAGGGCTTCGCCATCACCAACTCGATCCAGCGCATCGACGTGGCCGGCCGCGACGTCACCGAGTACCTGCAGACGCTGCTGCGCAAGACGGGCTACGTCTTCCACACGAGCGCCGAGAAGGAGGTCGTGCGCCACATCAAGGAGGCCACCAGCTACATCGCCGTCGACCCCAAGAAGGAGGAGAAGGACTACATGACCGCCAAGGCCGACCCCAAGAAGACGGCCGAGTTCGTCCTGCCCGACGGCCACCGCCTCAAGGTCGGCCCCGAGCGCTTCCGCGCCCCCGAGATCCTCTTCGACCCCGAGATCATCGGCCTCGAGTACCCCGGCGTCCACCAGATGGTCGTCGACGCCATCGGCCGCACCGACCTCGACCTGCGCAAGGCCCTCTACGCCAACATTGTCCTCTCCGGCGGCACCACCCTCACCAAGGGCTTCGGCGACCGCCTGCTGCACGAGATCCGCAAGATCGCCGTCAAGGACATGCGCATCAAGATCTTTGCGCCCCCGGAGCGCAAGTACACCACCTGGATCGGCGGCAGTATCCTGGCCGGCCTGAGCACGTTCCGCAAGGTGGGTAGTCCTCTGGCTGATAGACAGACGGACGACGGACGACGACTAACGACCGCAGATGTGGGTCAGCATCGACGACTGGCACGAGAACCCCGACATCATTCACACAAAGTTCACGTGAGCAAGAAGACATCCGCGTCTTGTGCGTCGACACAGAACCCGTCCACCGCCAGCCAGGGACCGGCCGGCTTGGCTCGTTGGGGACGGTGGACCTGGCCTCGCTTGCCCTGGACCCCCTTTTCCTCCCCTCCTTCCCCCCCTCCCTTCCAGCGGCGCACACTTTGGGAAAAAGAAATCAGAGAAGAGGCTGCGGAAATTTGACTCTCCCCCGCTGGAGAAAGGTAGGCAGGGGCACTGTGGACGTGGGCTATTCTCGAGGAGCGAAAAGAGAAGAGGCGAGAAGGCCGGGAAGGGGAGGGCAGGGACCGGACATGATACCCTTTTGGTTTACAAACAGGGAGGCAGCGCAATAGAAAGTTTTTCAAGCGAGCATGTGTGGTTCATCGTTTGATTGTTTGACTTGTTCAATGCGATCATCTTTTGATTGTTTGATTGTTTGATTGTTAAATGTTTGATATTAAGGGTGTCCTCCCCCCAAAACAGAAAATAAACGCCGTCCGCTCAGTGATGCATTTCCATGTTTCGTCGTGTCCTTCCCTTCGTTCCTGGAGTCATGCCAGCCAGGTCGAAACCAATTGTGATGCAGCGCCGAGGGTATTGTGGCAAAATAAAAACAGGAATCGAAAGAAAACGCCCCAAGCAAAAACTTTTTTTTCGCCCCATGCCGGCTGGAGAGTTTTGTGTGTGGTGTACAGAGCCGTCAAGGCTATCGTGAGTCATCGTGAGAGAAAAGAAGAGCGAAAGAGTGCCGGTTTAGCGGTGCATCCGCCCCCAGAAGCCGCTGCGGGCGTGGCCGTCGTCGCTGCTGAGGCTCGACGTGCTGGCGTCGCTGTCCTTGCGCGAGGCGCCGCGGCCGCTGCCCAGCAGGCTGCGGGCGATCTTGTCGGCGGTGGACATCTGGGGCGCAGCAGAGGAGGAGGAGGAGGAGGACGACGACGACGACGAAAAGACGTTGCCGGCGCCGCCGCGGCCGACGTGGCCGGCCGTGGTGGCCTTGGCGACGGCGGCGGCGTAGGCGTACTCGTCGTCGAGGGACAGGCGCGGGCGGACGGAGGCCGGGTAGGCGTTGCCGGCGCCGCCGCGGCCGGCGTAGAAGCGGCCGCTGGCGCTCGCGGACGAGGAGGCGGCCGAGTCAGACGAGCCCGAGAGGACCTTGGTCAGGGGCGTGGGCACGCCGGCGGCCGGCGTGACGCTGGTGGGCGCCCGGAAGGTGTTGCCCAGGCCGCCGCGGCCGGAGTAGGTGTAGGCGTTGGCCTGCACGGTGGGATGCGGCTCCGTGATGGTGTACGGCATTGTGTGTGAGATGCGAGGTGCGTGTGAGATGGGGAGAGTTGTTGATATGTTGGTGGGATCTGGTGATGTCCAGGTGATGTCCGGATAGATGATGAGATGATGTCGAGAAGAGAATCAAAGAATCAAAAGCAGCGCGGGCAGCCGCCTTCTTATAATGGCCACGCGCCCCGGCCGACGACGACGGCCCTGTGCCCCTGGAGAGGGGGGCGTGTCTCGTCGGCCGGCGGCGAGAATGACAACATCGTGGAAAAAAAACGAAACGGTCAGAAAAGAACCCATTTCCGGGCGGCGGCCCAGGCGCCAAGCGGGCGCGGCGCCACCAGACAAAGCAAAGTATGGGGTAATAGAATGGTCAGTCACTCCTGGGGCGTGCGCGCGCTCCGCCGCAGGGCTGCAAAAAAATTTTCATGGCAGCCGCCGCTGGGGCTGCTGGCCGGGGCGGCTGGGCCGCTGGGCCGCTGGGTCACAGGTACACGCTACAGGGGGTGCGGCGGCTGTGCGGGCAGGTCACGTTGACAGGACGACGCCTGTACTTTTCCGTAAGCATTACTTACAAAGTATATACAGGCAGCCTTCAGCAGGTTGCCGTTACGAAATGGCGGCTACAGGCGGCCGCTAGCGCATCACGAGGCCGCCCTGGCGCAGGCGGCGGCGGGCGGTCGGCTGCCGCTTTGGGGCGGCCGGGCGGTTTCTCGTACCTAATTTTTAGTCACGGATTTCGGTACGTACTCGCCCAGCGCATTCCTGCGGCCCTGCGGCCGCTCGCGAGCGCAGCACGCACGCTGGATCGTGATCTGACTCGCCGCTCGCGCACAGCTTCCCTGCGCAGCACCTCATCCCCTCGTCTCCTCGTCTCACCGCATCGTCTGCCTCACGACAGTCCGCGGAAATGCGGCACCAGCGCTGACGTTGCACTCGTACGAGCTCGCCAGATGCGATGAAAGAGCTCTCCAGACGCGCTCTCTATAGACATCCATCCATATGCTCGAAGCATGGACTCACTTGGAGCTCTTCTCCGTAAGCATACTCACACGCCATGAAAGCTCTGAGCTCGGCCCACATTCGTGCCCATCCACGTTCCTCAGACGGCCCACATGGCAAGGAAAACTCTGAACGTCGTGGCCACAGCGGTGCGTAAGCATATGACTCGCCCGTATACCGTACGGAGTAGCTAAACGAGTTACTAACTAGACGTCTAAGCATACTATGGACAACTCGGTGGACTCGACTCGGTGGACCACCGCGGACTTGCGTACCCGTGATGCCCAGCCAGCCAGCCAGCGGCCGATCAAGCGCCTCTGGGGAAGTTCGCCTGGCGCCAAGCCCAATGCGGCAGCGCAGTCCAGACCGCCGAGCTGGCCGCTGGCCGCTGGCCACTGGCAGCTGGCAGCTGGCCGGCCGCAGAGGTCAGGCGTCCATCCACGCACGGGAGCGTGACCGCGTCCAGGTGGTCCAAGCACGGACTCTGGCATACTCCGTACACCGAGGCAGTCCTATTCGAGGAGAAATAGGCATACGCACTCAACGTGTAATACGCGTACGTACGCAACAGGTAATGGCAACCACAGACTCACTCACCCCAACAAAGCAATACTCCGTTTCCAGCAGCGGGTGACCGTCAAGACTTTTTTAGCGCCCTTGCTCCAGTGAAAACTATTTTTGGCGTCGCCACAGTCCAGGGGTGTATAAGCATAAGTTACAGTGGCGCAGGCACAGCGCAGCACACGTGACTGCTCCTGGCGGTCTCCGACGCGCCGCACCGAGGCGGCGGCCGCCGGCGACGGTCGCCGGCTCGCCGGCCGGCGACCGTCGCCTCGAAAATACATCACCGGACGCGCGCTCGGACGCAAACTCTGCTTCGTAAGCGCTCGGAAAAAGTTTTCAGCTCGCCTGCCACCCATGGCTCGGCTTGCGCCGGATGGGGCCCCTCTCGTAACGTGGGCATCGCATCTTCCAGAGACCACACCGAGCACCACATTCCTCCATTCTTCACGGTCCGCGGCAACGGCGCACAGGATGCACATCTCCGCGGTGTGGATCACGGCAAGGCACACGACATGCATGGCACGGGATCGTGGGAGGAGAGACTGGTATTACAAAATCGGCTATGGGATGTGGTGCAAAAATCAAACGCAAAAATAAAAACTGAAAATACTGCGGCTTAGATGATTCCTCCTCTTTCTGACTGTGGGAGCCCCATAGAATGTTCGGTAAAAAAAAAAAGAAAAAAAAGACGGCCAGTCACGGTCCGGTTGCCCGGCACTGGTTGCACGCCTTGTTGCTCTCTTCCGTCGGTCCAAATTCGATTTTGTGTACCATGTCGTTACGTCGTGAGTCGTCTCATGCCCCTGGTCATGCCAGAAACAGAAACTGTCGTCTTGTTCCCCTCCCGCCCCCCATCCATGGCTGCGTCGAGCTCAGAATGTCTCCGTGTCCTGCGAGGCAACCGTGCCAAACGTGTCTGCGCCAGTTAGCCACTTGCCCCCTTTCCCTCAGCTCAAGTTCGGATCCATCCGTCACGTACATCGCTTCTCGCGGCGCGAGTCGCTTCCCGGCTCCTCCTCGTTGTAGCTGCGCGTGCTGCGCTCGCTCTTGGGCGTCATCGCCCGTGGTCCGCTCGGCCGCCGCGTCGGCACCGCCAGCGCACCGCTGAGGTTGCGGTTTTCCAGCCGCGGGCTCCCCGTATAGCTCGTCGGCACGTGCGTCGCCGTCCCGTACCCGCTCTCCACGCTGTGGTACGGAAGCGGGCTCGTCTTCGTCTTGGTCAGCCGTGCCGGCCGCGGCGGCGTCTGCTGGTGCTGGTGCTGGTGCTGCATCTGCAGCTGGTCCGCCTGGCTGTCAAGCGGCTCCTTGGGCGGCCGCGGCGGGACGGCCTGCATTGCTCCGCCGGGCGACGCCCCCGCTGCATCCCAGTACCCATGCTGCGCGTCCTGCGCGCCGCCCTGTGCGCTCTGCGTGCCTGCCGCTTGTCCCGTCGCCGAGTTGTTGCTGTACCGGTGTGTGTTCTGTTGTCCAGGGAACCGGTGCAGCGACGTTGCCGACCCAGCCCAGTCCGCCGAGCGCGGGCTCATCGGTGAGTCAAAGTCCTCCGCCCGCGACTCGAGCGCCGCCTTGAACGGCTGCCCCGACCGCGGCTGAGGATGCTGCAGATTGAGCGAATCCCGGTGCGCCCGGTACTTGGGATCCTCGGGCGTCATGTATGTCTTCGGGTTCGGCGGCAGGATCTCGGCGCTGTCCCGATAGTGCGCGTGGTCTTGCTGCTGCTGCTGCTGCTGCTGCTGCTGGTGTTGCTGCTGCTGGTGCTGTTGCGTCGGCGAGTCCAGATAGTCGCCGCCCTGCAGACGCGTCTCCGAGAAACCCGAGTGCAGCTTGTCTCCCGAGCCGAGACCATACGCCGTTTGGTAGCCAGCAAAGTCCGATCCCGAGTGCGATGGTCCGCTGTGGAAGCCCAGCTCGTCCCGGTCCTTCTTCGAGTCGCGGCTGCTGCGGAAGGCCCGCCCCACGCTCGACGTCGTCGTCTCCGACCACCGCGAGATCTTTGGAAGCCAGCTCGACGACCCGCCCGACTTGTGTTTCTTCGCTTTCTCGGTGCGTGGTGTGTTGTCGCTGCTCGTCGGCGCTTGCTCGCCCTGCTGGCTCTGCAGCTGCTGTAGATGCGCCTGTGACGGCGACTGCTCCGTCTGGTACTGCTGGTATGCTTGCTGTGCTGGCTCGTACCCTTGTTGTGGAACAGGCGAGTGGTGGCCTGTCGGCGTCGCCATTCGCGCCCCGCTCATCAGCGGGCTCCCGCGACCGTAGGGGCTGTTTCCAGATGCATCCCGCAGACCAACGCCACCGCCGCCATCTTGCGGGCTGTGACCAAAGTCCAGCTCGTCTTCGTTGCCCTCTGGAACGGTGCTGATGCGGTTGTCAGAGAACTTGCGCTCGTAGCCGCCCATTTTGCCCGCCTGCGCCGCTGCTCCGCCCCGTGACGTGACTGACAACAGCCCCGACTGGCTGGCGTGGCTCGCCGTCGACGTGCCCGCGTGACCTTCGGGCTCATAGCCGCGCTCACGCTCAAAGGCCATCTGTGCCTCCGCCACACCGCCGTACGGCGACGGGCCGTGGCCGCTGGCGCTGCCGCTGGCGATGATGCCGCCAGGACCAGCACCCCCGGCCGACTGTGCCTTGAGCACATCGACCTGCTGCAGCAGCTGGTTGAGCATGTCTTCGATTCGACCCAGGTCATTGTTGCCCTTAGCATTGAGAGACTTGAGAGCACGGCGGAAGATGTTCTGGCGCTTAGCCGGCATGTCGTCCATGTCGGCTTGCGACGCGCTTGCGTGCAGAGACCGCGCCCCGCTGCCCGGGAGCGGACGCGGGCCGCCCAAATGCATGCGCACCGTCTTCTCCGTACCGTCGAGAATCTCCGTGATGATGGCGTCCTCGCTGTCCGCCAGCTTCTTGGAGAACTCGTTGTTGATGCCCTTCTCGTGCATCGCTAGCATCGTCCGCACATTCTCAAACGATGTGCGCACCTCGGCGGCTGCGCGTACCAGCGTCACCAGAATCTCCGTGTCCCGCGCACTGCGCTGCGCATCCCTGACCATCAGATGCTGCATCAACGCCACGATGTCCTTGTTTTCAATGCGGTCGATCCCGGCACCCGTGGCTGGGTCATACAGCGGAGTGGCCATGCCTTGCGACAAACCACTAAAGTGCCGCGTCTGGTTGTAAAAGGGATCTTCTTCGCCTGCCCCGAAGCCTGTCGGCGCGGCCTCGGAATAGTCGATGCCCTTGCCCTTGACGTTGTGTGCCAGCTCAGGCGACTTCCCTGGGCCCTGGGAGATGTAGCCCTCGTCGTACCGGCCACCAAGTGGGCTTCTGGACGCATTGTAGTCGGGCCCTGCCGTGCCGTAGGCAGCCGCCGCAGCAGCTGTGGCGGCAGCGGCAGCAGCAGCAGCAGCAGCGGCAGCGGCAGCCGTGCCGTTTGCTCCGACACCATTTCCACCAGCACCGGTGCCGCCAGCGCCGCCAGCGCTTGCTGTGTTGGGCAAAGCCTTCTTGAGAAGGCTTTCGTTGACGATCGGGCTGGTTCCCTCGTAGGGATTTGTGATCAGCGTATCGCGTTTGCGTTCGTCCGACGTCCGCTGCCAGTCCTCCTCATGATCTTGGCTGGTTTGCCGGCTGTGCTGTGAGGCGCCATAGGTGGGCACGCCTGCTGCAGATGCCCCTGCTAGTGCAGCAGCAGCAACAGCAGCAGCGTTGGCCCCAGTACCGATGGCACCCAAAGAGCGTGTGCCAGAATGTGCGTAGTCCTGGCGGTCCTGGGTCGGTGTCCGGTCCCCGGCACGCCAGTCATCGTCTTCGTGGTTGTCTTCCTGGCCGTGCACCACAGAAGGGTTTGTGTCGAGATCGGACTCGGCATAGCCATAGCCAATTTCCGGCAGCGGATTTTTGAGGTCGGGAAGTCCGCTTGCGCCCAGCTGCGGCTGGTCGTAGTCGTCCAGGCGGTCAGTGCTATGCTTGGGCGTGCTGGCCGGCCGACGGCCGTCCAAGGTCCGCTCTTTGAACGACTTGTTTCTCTGCACGCCAGCAGGGGTCCATTGGCTGTGCATGCCATCGTGCACAGAACCATGCATATCATCATGCATGTCGTCGTGCATGTCGTCGTGCATGTCGTCGCGGATGTCCCGGACGTCGCCATGACCGTCATTGCTGCTTTGGACAGGATGTTGATTCCGGTCACGAGCCGCCTGGATCGCCAAGCCGACAGCGCCAGCAGTAATGGCAGCTGCCTCGGAAGCTGTGGGCGATGGCCGCCGGACCTTGCGGCCGTACTGGTCAATTTCATATTCACCGGAAAACTCCGAGGGGTTGGTCCGCGTCGTCGTCTCTGGCGAAACCGAAACATCACGCGTTTGGCTGGCCGCTGCCTCGTGCTCATGGAAACCGTCGTTCTCGTGCACGGCGCGGTCGTAGGTTTCGACCGACCGGCGGCTTTTGGGTGTCGTCTGTCCGTGCGACTGCTCTTCTTCCAGGGTGTCCATACCGTGGACCTGCTGGCCACCGTTGTTGACGCTGGACTCAGCAGTCAGAGCAGACCCGTCCAAGAGTGAGCCATCGACCAAGGACGCAACCGCGGACTCGATCCCGACGGGGGTGTGAACAATGTTGGGATTGGCAGCAATGCCTTCGACGGCGCGGAAATTGTTCTGGTCGCCGTCGTCGGTCATGTCGGTCAGCTGCGTAGGAGCGGGCCGGTAGTCAACGTCTGAGCTCTGAGCACTGAGGCCATCGGCATCAAACTCGCGGCTGAGGATGTTGCTGGGAATCGAGCTGGGGGAGGCAGCCTCCCGTCGGTCGGGCCGCGGTGACTTGCCAGGTGACGAAGTCGATGTGACCGTGTGGCCGCTGTCGCGGTAGCCCTGTACCTCGCTTGTACCGCCTTCGGTGTAGCCAGAGACGCTGGGGATGGGGCTGAGGCCGCGATGCTCTGGCTGGTACGGCACGTACTTTAACGGTGCCGGCACGATCTGGTGGCCATATGCATCATAGGTCTGGCCAACGTAGCCCTGCAGGCGGTCGTACTCTTCGACGTACTCGTCATCATCGCCCTGGCCCTGTTGCAGGTAATCCTCAGCATATCGGTGCTGATGCTGCTCCTCGACCATGGAGTCGTGCTCATCCTGCCCGTCGTCATAGTGTTCTTCGCCCACATTGCGATAGCCAGTGTTGGCAGCCGAAGCTCCCGCGCCTTTGCGAGGTAGGGCCCTGAGGTCCCCATGAGAAACATTGGCGAGCTGGGCACCCAGGCCCTGAAGAGTCAGGGTCGGAGCCGCGTTGGCGGGTGCTGTTCCCGGTGCGGCTCCTGGCCCGACGGATGGAGAGCCTCGCGCAACCTGCTGAATCGACGCCGCCTGCAGCTCCTCACTCGCCGAGCGTGGGCGGTCGCTCTCGGCTGACAAGATGGATGTCCGGGTGACATCTGAGTTGATCTCGCTCATCAGCGGCATGGGCGGTTGCAAGTAGCCCGCATCAGGCTCCAGGTGCTGCTTGCCACGGACCGGGCTCGGGCCCACATCCGAGTCGGGCGCACCTGCGCGGTCGCGCTGAGTTTCGTCATCTTCCAGGGACGAATAGCTGGCATCGCCACGTGCCTGATCGAGGTACACATTCTGAGAGCTGATCTCTGGCTGGTGCTGCTGCTGCTGCTGCTGATTGCTGCGCGCCTCGGCTCTGCGACGACGGCGTTGGTCGCGAGCAGCGGTCGAGGGTGACCCGCCGCGCTCTGTGCTGCCCAGATGGGCTGCAGCTAAGCCACCCAAAGCAGCACCTGCAGCGGCAGCGATGGCAGCCTCCTTCACTTTGTCGTGGCTTGGTGTCGGAGCCTCGTCCAGGGCACGGCCCGCGTGCCCAGAAACTTCATGCTCCGGGTCGGAGGCATAGTCGCCGAGGGTCGACAAGCTGTCGGCCTCGAGCGCATGCCTGGCTTCGCGGTCACGAATCTCTCGCGTGCCGCTGCCAGACACGTCTCGGTCTCGGGGGGTGTGCGAGGCCGACGCGACGCGCTCGCTGGCACCAGACCGGCGGCGATCTGCTGCAGCGTACTCGTCGCGCGAGGTGCCGGTGCCGTTGGACGTGGTCGAGCTGCGGCGGTCGCGTTGGCTGTGTTCGCGACGGAGAGCATTGAGCTCGGGAAGAATGAGGCGCCGGATGGAGTCCTCGACCATTTCCAAGAGCTTGGGGTTGTTGATGGACGACGCCTTGGACGCACCGGAGCGTATGGAATGCTGGTCGTAGGAGCGGTGGCTGGGCGAGAGAGCAGACGACAGGGTGCTCGACTCGGGCCCGGCAGAGAGGGTCGACTCGTTGTGGTGGCGATGGCGACTGGACCGGTGCTGCGAAGGAGACGCGGTCTCGTTCCGCTCCGCCACGTTGACGCTGCTCGTCCGGCTGCGGCTGGACCGGTGCTTGCGCTCGGACCGGTCGCGGTCGCGGTCGCGGTCACGGTCGCGGTCTTTGGAGGAGCCGCTTGTCACGCGATGCCGTTCCAGGGCAGCCGCACCGGCGGCCACAGCAGCGGTGGCGGCGGCTGCCGCGGCCAGGTCGCGGGTGGGACTGCTGCTCCGGGGCGACTTGGAGCCGTCCAGGAAGCTGTCGGCCGGGATGGCGGACATTTCAGACTGTGTCCCTTGCAAATACGACACAGAGCCGCCGCGGCTGCTGGCAGCGGTCGGGATGAGGGGACTGGTGGGGCGGCGAGGTCGCTGCCGCGGATAGGTGGTTTTGGCGGTGCTGCCGCCGTGGTCGATTTCGACGACAATAGGGTTCCTGGAGACGTTGGACTCCTCGGTGGCCGAGGCGTAGGAATTGATGCTCCGGCTGTCGTCGCCGTCCACACCACTGCCGGCGGCGGCGGCTGCAGCCTCGCCATCGCGCGCCGCGGCGGAGGAGGAGCCCTTCTGGGGCCCCGACGCGCGGCGCGCCAGCGAGGTCTTGTGGCTGTGGTGGGAAGAAGATTTGGGCTTGGAGATGGTGATGTGGTCGTCCTTGCGGTTGCTGGACGGCTTCAGGCGCACACGCACACTCGGTTTCCGGCTGCCCGGGCTCTCGGAGCCGGCGCGGCTGCCCTCGTACCACTCGATGAGCAGCGAGGTCTGGGAGCGGTTGGCGTTGCCGCGGGCCTTGATGGTCACAGGGGTGCCGTCATCGGGCAGGGAGTAGGACGACTTCTCGTCCGCCGGCCGGGACACATCGGTGGCGGTGTCGGCGGGAGCGGTGATGATGGACTCGGACTCGGTGGGCGCGGGCAGGGGGAGGCTCTTGGAGGCGGGCTTCTTCTTTTTGGCGTCACCACCCATGGTGGTGGTCGTGGTGCTTTGCGAAGCCGCCGAGCGGGCAGAGGCTTCTTCGGCACGTCGGGAGAGGCGAGACGATGGAAGCTCGTGCTTGCGCGCTCCAACCCCCGAAGACGGCGGTCGAGAAGGGGGAACGGGAACGGGAGCCTGCTGTGGCAGACGATGGAAACGAGAAAAGATGGGGAGAGAAAGCGAGCACGGACGCCGTGTCAAGGAGACATGAGGCGAGCGACCGAGGGCGATGCGCGACGAGAGACAAATTGTTGGAAAGGAAGGGCCTGGTTGCCTGGCCGCCGGGAGACACCAAAGGTCAGCAAGAGACACGAGCAAGAAAAAAAGACGGTCAGGACGCCCAATTCAAAACAAAAGGCCAGCGAACGGCGCCATGCATGCAGGACGACGGAGAGCGACGACCCGCATCGGCCATGGCTGTGCATCAAGGCAAGAGGGACAACTCACAGACGGCCAGCCAGTCAGAACAGACAGACTGGGGAGATGCAGAAGAAGCGTGCCGAATGGTTGGCTGTGCGGCGGCGGCGGCGGCGGCGGCGAGCTGCAGCAGAAGAAGGGGGAGGAGGAGGCAGACGCAGAAACGAACGATCACCAGCTTCGTCCGGGCAACGGCGTCTCGTGGGTCCCACAACTGGCAAGGCGAGGCGCCCAAAAACACAGAGGGGGGCTAGAAGCAGAAAGGCGTCGTCGAGTGGATTCGTGGTTCGGTTGCCGTTTCTGGTCTGCTTTCCGACTTGGCGGCTGGTCTGATGTCTGGTTTCAGCACCCAGCGGTGTGCATGCAGGCCGTGTTCGGGGCAGCTGCTGGCGATTGTCGTCGTCGTCGTCGTCGTGCAATGGATGCGGACTTGGCCGTTTGCAAAAACGGAGACCACGGCGACGAGGATGCGGCGCAGGCGCAGCTGTGAAAAGGCGAGACCCCGAGACGCAGCCGACAGAATCGACGGACAAAGTGGTGAAAGGCAGCCAGGTTCGGGGGGGGGGTGGGCTCGGATGCGCGCGAGAGAGACGGGGGTGGCGAGAGATGCAAAGGGGAAAAAGGAAGCAAAGGAGGCAGTGAGGCCAAGAGGCAAAGCGGGCGGGCAGCATGTAGGTCTCGCTGCGTGTTATTTTTTGTTGGTACGCCTATTTTATTTTATTCCCTGCCTGCCCTCTTTCGATGCGTTGGCGGTGCGGCGGTCGCCCAGCCAATGGAGGGCGTGAAGCGGGCGATCCGAGAGGTGGACCTCCTGCAGGGTGTGCGGCGACCGGGGGGGGCAGGAGGGAAGGAGGCGGGCGGCGGGCGAGGGAAGGGGGGGTGAGAAGAAGGAAGGAACGAGGAAGCAGTCTGTTTGGCAGGAAGGAGCAGAGGGGGGCGGCCGCATATGGGCAGTCGTGTTACGTGTGCGGATGCTTGTGTGACGGGCGTCGCAACTTCCCCGTTTGACAGAAAGAGGCGACGACAAGAGAAGGAGGGAGGGGCAGGCGCCGGCGAGACAGCTGCGTCCGCTGGAATGCGAGGAAGGCGCGAGACAAGCTCCGCCGTTAGCAAGGGCGGCGGCGAGGCAAGGGCGAGCGGACAGACGCCAGAATCAGCTTTAAGCATGTATATTTAGTTGTATACTTTACGGAGTACAAATATCCGTGATGCGGGAACGGACAGGGGGAAACACTGAGAACAAACAAAACGAGCGTTTGTTGACACGGGCGGCGCCGCCAGAGGCCGCCCAGCCCGGCCGGGTTTAGCGGGTGGTTGCGCCCCGTTGGCTGCAGCGCAAGGAGGTCAACCACGGGCTAAGCTGCCTCGAGCAGGAAGCCACCGCGGCTTGTCAGGCAGGCGCCGCCCTCGGTTGCCCCTTGTGACGGGCGGGGCTGGGCTGTTTGCCTTTCCCCAGCCCCATTTAATGCCCCGTAGGTGCATTCAGCTCATCTCGAGCGGCTCGTAAATATATGGATTGATTGTCACAAATTCAGTGGCTGGTGTCGCACTCGTCACGTGTCTCAGACAGGGGCCGCAGGCAGGCCATCGCCATCGCAGGAGCTCCGCAGAGGCGCTCCCTCGATTCTCGTTTCTCGAATTCCGATGGCTTCGAGCCCCCTCCCACCATTCCAGCGAGCAGCTGCCATCTGGGCGGGCGCGAAGCACAAGTGCAGATCGTCGCGTGCTCAAGCCACATTCCAGACGTGCGGGCGGTCTTCCGCGTTCCTCACAAACGCGGAGAGGCTGGCGACGCGCCGGACGAGGCATTCTTTGCGTAGCGGTCGATCACGGGTGAGACAGCTGGCTCCAGGAATCAGGTGGTATATCGTGGGCGTGTGCGTGTGCGTGTGCGCGTACAGGTATTCGTGGAGCATGCAAAGTGCAGACAACTATGCAAAATGCCTCGGGCCTCCGCCGTGGCCTCTCCTCCGCCTTCACCTCTTCTTCCCCCCCCGCGCCTTCTTCCGCCCGGCCGCCTTGTCCTTGGCGCTCTGCTTGCGCTGCTCGCGCGCCGCCGCCGACGGCAGCCGCCGCAGCCGCGTCGCCTGCAGCAGGCGCGCCACCCGCGGGTTGCGCTGCAGGTGCTCGTGCAGCCCGCTGCCCAGCACCGCCCGCAGCAGGTCCACCCGCACGCTCGTCGCCCACGTGTCGATGGCCATGGTGCGGTCGGCCACCGCCAGCCGCTTGCGGTGGCCGTACGCCTGCACGCCCGCCGCCGCCGCGTCGTCCGGGTGCGGGTTGGCGTCCGCGAACACGCCGTCGGCATCCTCCGCCGTCTCCTCGTCGTCTTCGCTGCCGGTGCCGTACGCGCCGCCGCCGCCGCCGCCGCCGCCACCGCCGCCGCCCGCCGCCCGTGGCCGGGCCGGCAGGCCCGCCGTGGCAAAGTGCGGCCCCGTGCCCAGCTCCAGTGACGTCGCGATGCTGCGGAAGCTCTCGCGCAGCTGCCGCCGCACCGGCCGCGCCACCGCCCGGATGCTGCGCCCGCCGCCCTGCGCCGCCGCCTGCATGCGGCCGGCCAGCGCCGCCGCGTCCTCGCGCAGCGGCAGCGGCCGCCCCTGCACCGCCGCGTACTTGCGCGACGCCTCGTACAGCAGCGCAATGGCCACGCCCGCTTCGATCTGCACGTCCACCGCCGTGCTCTCCAGCTGGTCCAGGAACGCCTCCAGCGCGCGCTGGCTCTGCGACGAGAAGTAGTCGGCGTCCGCGCCGTCAGTGCCGTCGATGCCGTCGCTGTCGTTGTCCTCCTCGTCTGGCGTCTCGCCCTGTGCCTTTGTCCGCCTCGCCCGGCCCACCTCTCCTTCGTCGTCCCCGTCGTTGTCGTCGTCGGCCTCGTCGGCATCCTCCTCCTCCTCCTCGTCCTCATCCTGCTCACCCTCCTCCAGCGGCACGATGCGAAAGGACGCCGCAAACGTCCACATGCGCGTGGCGGCGGCCACGACGGCGGCGCTGTCGAGCGCTGCCACCGACGCCCCGTCGGTCTCGACAATCTCCAGCAGGAAGTTGAGCAGCTCGTCCGCCGTCGACTGGATGCCGCTGCCCAGCAGCACCACCACGCCCAGCGCCTGCACGGCGGCCGCCTTGTCGGCCTCGGCCGCGTCGGCGTCCTGCACCACGCGCTTGACCGGCGCAAACGCCGCGTCGAACACGTCCGCCGCGTCGGCGTCGCGCGCGACCGTCACCGCCGTCACCGCCAGGCCCTCGAGCGCCAGCCGCCTCTCCTCGTCGCCGCTGCTGCTGGCGCGCACGCTCTTCACCAGCTGCGCCAGGATCGCCGGCAGCGCCTCCGCCACCGCGTCGCCCGCGTAGATCGTCCGCAGCAGCCGCCCCAGCTTGGCCAGCGCAGCCGTGCGCTCGCGCTGGTTCGACCGCTTGCGGTCCTGCAGCACCCGCAGCACGTCCTGGAAGTGGAACCGCCACACCTCGGCGTTGCCCGCGAGCTCCTCGCTGCTCAGCAGGTCCGACGCCGCCGCGTCGTCGTCGTACTCGTCGTCGTCGTCGCCGCCACCCCCGCCCCCGTCGTCGCCGTAGGCACCGCTCCCGTACCCGCCGTCGCTGTCCGCGTCGTCGTTGTCGGCCCACCGCCGCCCCCGCCCCCGCCGGCTGCGCGCGGTGTCCTGCAGGCGCAGCCGGTGCAGGCGCGCCAGGTCGCTGCTCGACAGCGTGCTGCTGCCGCCGCCGCCGCCCTCGTCGTCCGACGGGTACTGGCTGCCCGCGCGCGAGTTGACGGCCG
Organism: Ophiostoma fasciatum; assembly: GCA_019925495.1. Lineage (NCBI taxonomy): Eukaryota > Fungi > Ascomycota > Sordariomycetes > Ophiostomatales > Ophiostomataceae > Ophiostoma > Ophiostoma fasciatum. The sequence continues at coordinate 574,525 of JADHKM010000008.1, read as the reverse complement.
AGGCGTGCCGCGAGCTGTTGTGCGAGCCGCCCCGCGGCGTCGACTTGGCCGAGGCCGAGCCCGCCAGCGAGTCCGGCCGGTTGCGCGCCTTGCGCGACGTCGTCTTGCGGCTCTCAATGAGCGCCTTCTTGCGCATGTCATGCATGGTGGCGGTGGCGCGTTCGCTCGTTCTCTCGTTCTGTGCGTGCGTCTTCAGACCGTCGTCGTCGCCGCCACAAGCGAAACGCTCAGCACGGAGAGCAGAGGGGCATAGACAGGCGCAGCCCAGAAGTCCATGGATCGACAAACCGGCGTACGAGGTGTTGATGCAATGCGCAAGAGGCAGCGCCCAAAACCGACCATGGGAAAAACTGGTCAGTGGCCTGCCTGCCTGCCTGCGTGACGTAGAGCACTTCGCACTGCCTGATGCGGCGCCTCGAGTCCCCGCTTTTTTGCTGTCATGGCCGCTGCCGCTCCACTCTGGGGGTGGTGTCTGGCCGCTGAACGTGCCCGCTGGCGTGTCCACCGTGCCCACTGTGCCCACTGTGTGTCCACCGTGTGTCCCACTGGCGCGCCCACCGGCCACGATCAGTGCGGGCTGGGCCGCTGCTCTTCCATAAGCCATAAGCATTCGAGATGGGAAACTCAAAGGCGGACAAGAGTTGTGCTGGTCTTGTTTCGTCTCGACTTTCAACAACGCATCTCAGACAGTGCTGGGTGCTGCCGCATCACCGCCGTGCCGCGTGTCCGCCGGACCGACATTGCTCCGGTGCCGTGGTCACATGATCCACGGGCAGGCGAGCCCTAGCCAGCACGGAGGAACGAGTCCGGTGACGCTGCCCAGCATGCTTCCCCCCGCAGCTGGGCGTCTGAATGGCGCCATTTCCTGCCTGTACGGAGTATCGAAGGTGCCCTCGAGAGCCGGCGAGCGTCGGGCAAGCGTCATGAGTGAAAGGCCGGCCTGGATCAACACTTTCTCACTCATCACGCCTCTGGGCAACGGCCGAGCATCCACTGATCCTCTCGGACGTGGCCTTCTGGCCGCCTGAGAGACGGTGTTGGCCTTCTGCTCTCTGTCAGGACCTGCTCTTTCGGCCCGCCAACAGCCCACCTCGACCCCGCCTGCCTTCGCACCCGCCTGCCTTCGCACCCGATAAGCCTGACCGCCCCCCCCCCCCCCCCCATCGCTCGATAAGCCCGCCTGCTGCCTGCCTGCTTATAAGTTGCCTAAACGGCCTGGACGGAGCCCGCGGCTGCTGCTGCCCCGCTCCCATTCACTCCGTATCAGCAGGCGCGTCTGCCCGTTGCACCTGCCTTCTCTTTCCCTCGTCTCCTCCTGTCTCCTCTGCTTCGCTATTCTGCCTCACCTTTCTGCCTTTGCTTTCTTCCGACTTCTCTCTTCTATTTTTCCCGCCCATCCAAGACGCTCGCCCTCCATCGGCGACCACGCCATCACACACGCCCCCGCTCTCGCTGCTCTCGCAGGCCCGCCCGGCTTTCTTATCGCCCGGCTCGCTCGTCCTTTCGCCGCAGCCTCGCCCGTTTCATGCGGCCGCTCCTTTGCGTTGCATCGCCAACATCGACACCGCCTCGCCTCGCTGTCCACTTGCACGCCTGTCCCTAGGCCCTTTCTCGTCGTTTGGGCCCCTTCTTCCGACAGCCTCGCCGAGCATGTCCGACGCCGCAGGCCAGACGGCCCACGCCTACGAGTCGCTTCTGGCCCGCTGCGAGTCCAGTACGCTTTCTGCTCCCATGTCCCCTTTTGCTGTATGGTCGGCGCTGACCTGCGCAGTTGTCCTCACGCTCTCGCAGACCGGCACCAATGCCCGCAACGTGCCCGTCCGCACGATTTCGCTGACCGCTGCGGCGCCCAAGGTCGTCGTGGGCCGCTCGTCCAAGACTGCTAGCAAAGGCCTTGTCGCGGCTGTCGACAACTGCTACTTTGACTGCCCGGTCGTCTCCCGTTTTCATGCCGAAATCGAGGCCGACCTCAAAAAGGGCGTACGTCGGACCGCCTTCCTCTTCCTCGGCTGCTGGACCCGCGAGATCGCTGACTTGGCTCGCTAGTTGCTCCGTCTTACTGACACCGGCTCCCTTCACGGGACTCTGCTCAATGGAAGCCCGCTCAAAAAGGGCGTTGCGACCGACCTCAGGACCGGCGACACCGTCAGTTTTGGCATTCACGTGTCCCGCGGCGTGGATCTCTTCTACCCCATTTCCTGCACCGTCGACGTCATGCGCCACGCCTATACGTATGTGAACGCTTCCCCCCCCCCCTCAACGACACCATCTAACGCAATCACAGGCCGCCAGTGACAAAGGCCCGCTCGTACAGCGCGCCGGAGTCGGCCGACGAGCTGTCCGATGCTAGCGATGGGGATAACGACTGCTCCAGCATCGACCTCGAGCCGATCAGCACCGACGAGGAAGAGGATAACGACGCCGTCTCGTCGCAGGCCAGCGATGCCGGAGACGTGACCGTTCCCTTTGACCACATGGAAAGCTCCGACTATGGTGAAGATGAAAGCGATCACGAAGACGATGACTACGAGAGCAGCCCTGAGAACGGCAGCGACAGCGACAGCGACAGCGCCAGCAACAGCGACTCCGATTTCGACGCCAACAGCAACGGCTGTCTAGAAGAAGAATTGCACGGCCTCCAAGACGACGATGCCGATAGGGCTGCCCTGGAGATGTCACTGGAGGCTGCCCAGGGTGGCGATGAGGGCGGTGTCCGGGATGGTGCTCGCAGCGAGGTTTCGGACAGCGAGAACGACGAGAGCGGCGCGTTCCTGTACAAGGAGCTGAAGCAGTTCAACAAAGGCGATGCAGCGGCCTCCCAGTCTGCAGGAGACTCTGTGCCCAACCATGGTTTGTGGACGCCCTTGGCTGGGTCGCCCGGCAACCAGGCTTCGGGCGCTGCGGCTGCCGATGCCAACGGCGACGGCGGCGACGACGGCATGGAGGGCCCTAAGATGGCTGCGGAGGAGGACAGCGGGCACAAGTTTGGCCGCCAGCCCGACAGCCTGGCCGACGTGGCGGCTCCCCTTTCCGCGACGAACAAGTGCAACATCTCGTCCATTCTCAACCCATCTCCGCCGCCGTCGTCGCCCGTCAACGAGCGGGCTGCCTTGGCCGGCGGCCTTGCGCCCGACAGCCAGGAGCAGTGCACGTTCCAGCCCCCGCCGCGTGCCACGACAGCCACCGCAGCAAGCGCGGCAGCTCAGGCCCTGCACGTCCCGGGCTTCACCTACTCTGCGGACCACGACCTGCCGAACGGAGACCGTGCCATGTTGAAGAGGTTGGTGGCCGTCATGTCGGGCGCTGAAGAGCTGGTGGAGGCCGAGAAGAGACACGCGACGAAGGACAACAGTTTCGGAAACCAGGCTGTGACTGTCCTCCACTACGAGAAGGAGACGATGGGCAAGAAGCGCAAGGCCGAGGAGATGCTCGCAGCCACGGCTGCAGCGACGGCGGGTCCGTCCGCATCTGTGCCCGTGGCTGTGGCGCCGGTGCCGACGCCCAGCGCGCCTGTGGACGACAGCAACCCGCCGGCCAAGCGGCAGGCCTCATCTGCGGCGGTGGCTGCCCGGAAGCAGCTGCGGAGCCGTGTGTGGGCCGTGGCGGAGACGCTCGGCATTGCCGCGCTCGGTGGTGCTGTGGTCCTGGGCTCGCTGATCTACACGGCGCCAGCTTTCTGATTTTTCGTGGATTCCCCCCCGTGTCTTCTGCTTTCTCCGTGTCTGCCTCGTCTCTCGATTCCCTCTTCTCTTTTCCCTCGGGCTTGCTATGGGTCTTGTTCTTCCAACGGTTTTGCTGTGCTTCTTTTTCTATGTTATTGTCTAAGGCCTTTGCAAACAGGACGTTGGGCGAGGACGATGCTCGAGGAAGCGCAAGCCAACACGGCTCGACCGTCGGGCGTCCTCTGCAACCTGCTTTCCCGCTCATAATTTACTTGTTGCCTTTCCCCGGTCTCTTCTTCTGCGCAGCTTGTTTTCTCTGTTGTTCTGTTGTGCTGACTGGCCTTTGGGATGGCATGGATCCGCCCCCTTCCTCTCCTTTCTGTGCTCCGTCGTCCATGCTTCCAGCATGCGTTTTTGGCCTCTGCTCATTTCATGTGTGGTACCGTGTAAATTGATGCAACTTCTTACTCGAGTCAGCCGTCCCTCTCTGTATCTCCCTTCCCTTCGTCTCCCGGTGGTCTGGGTATCAGAAATCACAAAAGGAGCGAGGGACAGGGACGGGGATCGGAGGCGGCGCTCCCTTGTCGAGAGCGTGTGACCCCGAGGTTCGCGTTCCCTCACATCCTCCGCCTCCGCCTCCTCCTCCTCCTTTCCTTCTCCTGTCTGTCGCACGCCCGTCGCACGCCCACTGCTCCTCCCGACTCTTCCCGGCACGTATTTCTCGCCAGCGTGGCATCTCGCTGCTGCGGCCGGCCGGCCGAGCTCGTCCGCTGCTGTGCCTCACAGGGAAGAGGACGAGCGAGGCACGGGCATACCCGTGGTCTGCACGATGATCTGGGTCGTCAGACGGTGTCTCGTGCCCCTCGTCCTCCGTAGGTCCTGTTCCACGCCGTCGTACGGCAGCCTAACCCACCCTTCCCTTCTCTCACCTCGTTCGAAGGTCACCTTGTGCTCGCCGGATCCTGTGGTGTCGCGGGAGAGGGCTCCGTCGACCGGTTCGTATACACGGTCCTCGGGACTCATGAGAGTCTTTGAAAGTCCGCCGGGCAGACGGCCGGTGCTCGTCGGGGGCGCGCGGCGGCAGCAGAGAGAGAAGGAGAAAAAGAGAGAGAAAGAAAGAAGAGCGTGCTTTTCAAACCAAGGCACCTGCTCGGCCGATTTCCCGCATGTTTTGGCACGTCTGCCCTCGTGCTCGGCACGCGCTGCCCGCCCTATCGACGGACCCCCTGTCCCTGTCCATGCAGGATGCGGCGCGCCATGCATGCATGCATGCACGCACGCACGCACGCATGCAGGCTGCCTATGCTTTCTTTTTTGTGCGAAATGAGCGTGCTGCCTGCTGCATGCATGCTAGCTAGCCACGTAGCGAGAGCCGTGTTTTACCTGATCCTGCTCCCGGCTCCTCACGTCCCTTGATGTTGTGCGTTGTCGAGCCGGCCTCTTTCTTCACCGCGCCGCCGCTCCCACGTAAAGATCTCTCGTGCTAGTCTGCACCGTTGCGTGTCTGTCTGGGCGGCGGGCCGGCCTGCAGCCCGCTGACCGCAACGGGCATCTCGCTTTGGACGAGGGAGCGGTCGGGAGAGCGAGACACGGCATACATGCATGCGTGCTTGTGTCATCCCGCCGGCGCCGGAGCACGCACATGTCCTCGCTCGTACCGCAGGAGGCCTGGCAAGACACGGGCCTTGGCCAGAGACGAGGCTTGCAAGAGAGCAAGACACACTTTGGAGGGGGGGGGGTTCTGGTATCTCGACCGAGTCTCGAAAAACAATGACAAAAAGAGGGTGGGCTCTGTACTCCCGGAGGGCCCGGGTCTCGCCCAGCCTGGCGCGCTCGACCGGCGGTGTAGACGAGCGCCCCCCGTCCCAAGCCCTCTGTGCCCCCCCTCCACCCCTGCGGCTGGCTCGGTCCGTCTGTGGGCTCCGCGCGAGACGACGGCGGGCACGGCGGGCGGCGGTGGAGGGCGGCGGCGCCAAAAAGCCGGTGTGGGCAGAGAGGAGGAGCCTACAAGTAGATGGGGAACGCCGCCCACCCACCCTCTTGTTGTCTCTCTAGCAGGCTCGCAGACCAGCCAGCCAGCCAGCCAGCCAGACAGCCAGACAGCCAGACAGCCAGCCAGCCAGCGTTTCTCAAAACGACATCTCGAGTCTCAACGAACCTGCGGCTACGAGGCCTCGTGGATCCCCATCTCTTCTCCCGCTGTGCGCACGCAAGCCTGCTGCCGCCATGCCGGGCTCTCCCTTCCCCGACGAGTTTGTCTACGGCTGGCCGCGGAAGCACTGCGGATGCACGCAGATCATCGAGTCCTGCTCGTACTGCTGCGGCAGCTATGCCGCGTAGGTTCAGACCAAGACCGTCTCCTCCTCCGCCTCCGCCTCCCCCCCCCTGCCCCCCCAAAACTGACCGGACAGCTGCTCGTCCTGCCCCTACTGCCACGGCAACGCCTACATCGAGGCCCCGTGCGTCCACAGCCGCGCCTCGCTGCGCAGCCACACCGCCGCCACCACCGCCGCCGCCCTGGTAGCCATGGCGCACCCGAGCCGCATTGTCGCGCCGCCCTGGGTGACAGCAGCAGAACGGCCGTCGCCATCGCCATCGCCATCGCTGTCGCCGTCGCCGTCGCTGTCGCCGCCACGGCAGTCGGTTCCACGGTTCCACCACCATCACCGCCGTGACGGGCCCTTGAACAGCCTCGTGCACCTCGGCGGCGAGGACCGGCCCCGCGGTGCACACAGCAGCAGCAGCGGTGACAACGGCAGCGGCCACCGTTCGGCATCTCCGCCGTCGCCCTCGTCTCCCTCCTCCCCCTCGTCGTCGTCGTCGTCGTCGTCGTCGTCCACTTCGCCTGCGAAGCGCCGAGCGCGGTACGCCCGCCGCCCCAAGAACGCGTCGCCGGGGCCCGACGGCAGCACGAGCAGTGGCCAGAAGTGATCGCAGCCTACTTCCTTTCACACAGCATACGGGATCGTGCGTGGTTGGTATTTGGGGGGTGCAATCCCGAAGATCTGGAAAGCAAACAGAGACGCGGCTATTCTATCGTGCCTCCTGTAGGTGATATGTGATCAGACGCTCGCCCCCCTCTTCATGTGGCTACACAATCCGCGTAGAAAGGCACCGCGCCAGCGTCAGCGTCCCCTGTGCTGCAACATGGACCTGTGCTTTGGCGCACAAGCCGTCTACTATGTATGCACCCAGCCGTCCTGCTGGCCGGAGGCGAGATCACGGCCCTGGCTCGAGGACCTGCTGAGGGCAGAGAAAGAGGGGCTGGGGTTTCCTAGAGGTCTCTCAGGGAGCAAACATGCCGCTGCCTTGTACCAGGAACACACAACCAGGATCGATGCCCTCTCGACCCTCTCGGTCTTTCTACCTTGACGACATCCGATGCAGTGTAAGTAGTCACGTGACAGTCCTCAATGACTAAGCCGACGAGATGGTCGATACGCTCGCTTCTCACGATCGCCGCCTCGCGTAGCCTCTGCGTCTCTTGCGTCCCCGCCAAACCGCCGCCGCTACCCTCGACCACGACCACGCGCCGCCATCATGTCTGTCATTCTGTGCACGGGTAGGTTCTCCCTGTTCTTTCACCGTCTGGTGGTTTCTGTTTCGCGCCCCCGCCCCGGCCCCGGCCCCGGCCCCCTTGCTTACGGACAGCCGGCTACGACCACACGATTCGGTTCTGGGAGGCGCTGTCGGGGATCTGCTCGCGGACGATCCAGCACCCGGACTCGCAGGTGAACCGGCTGTGCATCTCGCCGGACAAGCGGTTTCTGGCGGCGGCGGGCCACCACGCGGTGAAGCTGTTTGACATCAAGTCGTCGAACCCGAACCCGCTGCTGGTGTTTGAGGGGCACACGAACAACGTGACGGGGGTGGCGTTCCACTGCGAGGGCAAGTGGATGGTGACGAGCTCCGAGGACGGCACGGTCAAGATCTGGGACACGCGCAGCGCCATGATCCAGCGCAGCTACAGCCACGGGTCGCCCGTCAACGACGTCGTCATCCACCCGAACCAGGGCGAGATCATCAGCTGCGACCGCAGCGGCAGCATCCGCGTCTGGGACCTGTCCGAGAACAACTGCACCCACGAGCTCATCCCGGACGGCGACGTCGCCGTCGCCTGCGTCACCATGGGCATGGAGGGCTACCTGCTGTGTGCGGCCAACAACAGTGTTTGTCCCTTTCCCTTGTGGTGGCCCGCCCTCCCCGTATTTCTCCCCCCTAACCCCCCCCCAGGGCAACATCTTTGTCTGGCAGCTCCTCCCGACGTACGAGCGCACCAAGCCGGTCCCCATCACGCAGTTCAAGGCGCACAACGACTACATTACGCGCGTGCTGCTCTCGCCCGACGGCAAGCGCCTCGCCTCGTGCAGCGCCGACCACACCGTCAAGATCTGGGAGGTCGACACCACGCCGCCCTCGCCCGACCAGGAGCCCCGGCCCCTCGTGCTCTACGCCACCCTCAACCAGCACCAGCGCTGGGTCTGGGACTGCGCCTTCAGCGCCGACTCCGCCTACCTCGTCACCGCCTCCTCCGACCACTACGCCCGCCTCTGGGAGCTCCACAGCCAGCAGGTCATCCGCCAGTACAACGGCCACCACCGCGGCGCCATCTGCGTCGCCCTCAACGACTACTCGGACGCGCGGTGAGGCGGAGGTCGTCTACGCAGGCGTTCGCGCTTGCTGTCGTTCTCCTTTCGTGAGGGCAGGGCGTGGCGTTCGCATGTCCTTTTTTCGAGTTTGGGCACGCCCTGGCGTTTGGTCGGATCTGGGCGGGATGGGACACAGAGGGACACAGAGGGACACAGAGGGTGTGTGTCGCGGCTCTCGTGGCGCAGGACCGACCGGGATCCGGACCCGGGCCTTGCTTGGGTCCCCCCCGTTGTTGGCGGTCGAAAGCGATAGGCACCCCCCTACTTTTATGGCTCATGATCTACACTTTTGGAACGTAAGCATATGCACAGTTGGAAAAGCAAGAACAAACGGATATCGAGATTCGGGAAAGGAAAAGCACGACTCGAAAAACGCCGCGGCCATGATGTATCCTGAACATAAAACATGCCCTCGTGGACCAGCCGCCCAGTTCAGCGCCCTCCCGCTGCTCCTCCTCCTACCACCCGTCGCCCCAGTTGTCGTCGTCGTCGACGTCCTTGGGCTTGAGGTCAATCTTCTTGGCCGGCCGGGCGGCCAGCTTGGCGGCGGGCTTGGCTGCCGGCGCCTTGCTCGCCGCCGTCGCCGGTGCGCGGCTGTTGCTGCTGCTGCTGCCGCCGCCGCCGCCGGCCTTGGCGAGACCCTTGGGCAGGGCCTTGCTGCTGCCCGCGAGGCTGCCCTTCTTCTTGGCCTCCTGCGCCGCCAGCCAGCCGGCAAAGTCGGGCTCGCCGTCGTCGTCGCCAAAGGGCTGCACGCCGCCGCCGCCGCCGCCGCGGCCGCCGCCGCCGCTAACGGTTCGTCGGCTGCTGCTGCTGGGCGCTGCTGTCTTTGGGCCTTCCGCCCACGCGTCGCCCCCCCCCCCGTCGCCGTCGTCGCCGTCGTCGTCCCCGAACCCGTCCTCCATCGCCCCCCAGGCATCGTCACCGGCATCGTCGTCGTCGGCCGCGTCGTCGGCGAAGAAGGAGTCGCCGCCCACAGCCGTCCGCACGTTGGACGAGGACGCGTTCCGCGAGACGGGCTGCGACGCCGGCGGCGAGCGCAGCGCCTGGCGGTGCAGCGTCGAGGCCGACGCCGTGCTCACCAGGCCAGGCCGGCTGCTGCCGGACGTCGGCGCAGCGGGGGTGGTTGCCCCCCCGCCGCCGCCGCCGGCCTCGATCTCGCCGGCGGCGGCCGACAGCTTGTTGGTAAACGAAGAGATGGCCCAGCCGGCCCAGGAGCTGGCAGCACCGCCGGCCGCATCGGGCTGGGGCGTGCCCATGCGCGTAGGGCCGTTGGAATCGCCGGCAGCAGCAGCAGCAGCAGCAGCAGCGGCCGTCGCCGCCGGGGGCAGGGCGCTGTCCGGCAGGGCGGCGGCGGCCTTGCGGATCCTCTGCATAAAGACGTCCATGGTCTTGATGCCCTGGTCGCGGACGAGCTTCTCCTTGTCGAGCAGGACGGTGCAGACGGCGGGCAGGATGCGGGCGGCAATGTCCTCGGGGGCGAAGAAGTCGGCGGTGGCGGCGAGGGCGAGGAGGGCGGCGTTGCGGGCGTGGACAAAGGGGTCGCGCAGGGAGCGCGTAAAGGCGGCGATGAGGACCTTGGCGCGGGTGGAGGTGCCCAGGTTCTTGGCGATCTTGCCGAGGCAGATGGTGGTGTTGGTGCGGATGCCGGGCTGCTCGTCGTTGGCCGTCTTGGCGAGGTAGCGCAGCAGCTCGCCGTTGATGGTGCGGTCGGAGAGCTTGGGCACGAAGACGAGGACGGACTTGAGCGTCTGCTCGCGCACCACGGGCGCCAGGTCGGTGAAGCCGCTCACCTAAGACGTCAGCACGGCACGGCCACGGCCACGGCGACGACCACGAGCCACACAAGAGAAGAAGAACCCACCACATGGGGAAAGATCTTGTCGTTGACGACGCGCTGGGGAAAGCGGTCGATCATGAGCGGCAGATTGTCGAGGAGGCAGACGCGGACGGCGCGGTCGGGGTTGGCAAACAGGCGGAGGACGACCGGGGCGACGCGGGCGTCAAAGTCGTCGCCGGACAGCTTGGCGCCGATCTTCATGACCAGGGCAAAGGCCTTGGGCCCGCCGCCGCCAAACTCGACGGACTTGAGCAGCTCGGGGAGCACCTTCATCTTGAAAAAGTCCTCGGGAAAGTCGTCGGTCAGGCCGTTGAGGTCACTTGGCGTTGTCAGCGAGACACGGTCAGAGAGACACAGCACAGCAGCAGAGAGCGTACTCCAGGAACTGGTCGCGCTCAGCCTCGGACTTGACGCCGAGGTTCTCGATGCCGTCGGTGAGCTTGATGAGGGGCGAGTCGAAGAAGGCGCCGGGGCGCTGGCCGAGGTCGAGGAAGTTGGCGACGCTGATGCGGGCCTTGGGGTTGGCGTTGACGAGGCGCTTGTAGCCGGTGTGCATGGCGGGCGGCAGGTTCTTGGTCTGGCCGGCCTGGTCGGCGCCGGCGTAGTCGCCGTTGAAGGCCTCGAAGACGAGCACGCCAAAGTTGAAGGCGTCGACGGCCGCGTGGCTGCCGCGCTTGAGGGCGTCCCAGCCGCCGCGGGCCAGCTCGGGCGGCATGTAGCGGGCGGCGTCGGGCACGAGGGAGCCGTAGGTCTGGCGGTCAGCAGCCAGCAAAGCAGAACGGACACAGACAGCCCGCCTCGACCTACGTAGATAATGGCCTCGTCATCCTTGACGCTGCTGAGCACCTCGAAGCCGCCCAGCTTCCACTCGCCGCTCTCGGACGTGAAGACGGAGGCCACCTTGAGGCTGCCGTGGACGGACGCGGCGTCTGCATTGACAAACTTGATGGTGCGCTGTCTTGCCCGTCAGTGAGGGTCCAGCCAAAGCTGCAGGACAAGAGAAACGATGACCAGAGGCAGACGAGCAGACGCACCGCAATGTTGAACAGCCCCCACTTGAGCGTCTCCGGGCTCAGGCTCTTGCGCCGCAGGTGCCAGCGCAGGGGCACGAGGCGCTCGGTGGCAATGTAGATGTAGGCGTCGGTCTCGACGGTGTCGAGGACCTTGATGACGCCCGGGTGGCGCAGCGTGCGCAGCTTCTTGACGGCGTTGCGCGCCAGCGGCAGCCGCGCCTTGTTGGCGGCGACGTCAAAGGAGAAGATGCTGCAGTTGGATCCGTCTTCCTGTCGGCGTCAGTGGGTGGGCGCAGAGAGCTGCAGAGAAAAAAGTCTTGGAGACGCACTCGCCGCGTTCCGTTGTAGAGCGTCCAGATGGACGGATCGAGGTCGACGCGGTCGCCAAACGTGTAGGGGAACGGCGGCCCCTTGGCGATGGCCGACGCGACGGCCGACTTGAGAAAGTCCATGGCGGCGGCGGCGGCGGCGGCGGCGGCGGCGTCGGCTGCAGTGGAGGAAGCGATTCAGACGTGCAGCAACAAAAGTTGACACGGGCTGCTGCTCAGCGCGGCGCGTCGTGTCACCCCTCCTCCTCCCTCTTCACGGCTCATTGTTGTTCCGTGCCGCAGAGTGGGCCCGCCCCGCCCCGCCGTCGGTTCGCCCGTTCTAGTCTCGGGAAGGCTGAGGGAAACGGGCGGGCGCTTAGCGCTGCAAAAAGCGGGCGGTGGGCGCGGCGGCTTTGGGGGGAGGCGCTTTCTTCGCGCCGGCCAGCTGTCAGACGCACCACGACCTGGCGACGACAAAACGACAAACGGCCAGCGGCAGCAGCAACTCGTCTCCCGGCGTCTCTCGGTCGTCTCTCGGCCTTCTCTCTGCCTCTCTTTGTCTGCTTCCCCTGCTGGCGCAGTCCATGTCGCCGGTGTTTTCGCGCGCGCAATCATAGGCCGTCCGCCGACAGACCTTCTCTCGGGCGACAGGCCGTCTCCGGCAACAGGCCGTCTCCGGTGACAGGCCGTCTCTGCTGGCCCCGATACAGGTTTGCTGCGTCCGTGTCCATGCCACGGCGGCTGCCAGACGGGTGGCCATAGCGAGGACTGCGGCGGCGAGCTCGTCGAGCCGAGGATCTTGTCAGGTGCGTTTTGCTTTCTCTTTTTTTATCTCTTCTGTTTTCTTCTTTCTCTCTACTTTTTTCTTCTTTCTCTTCTATTCTTTCTCTCTTCGTTCTCTCTTTGTTCTCTCTTCTTTCCTTATTCCCCTGCCTTTCTTTGCCCCCGTCCATGATGATCCATGGTAAAAGGTCCGACTGCTGCAGCTGCTGCAGACGGGCTCTTCTGGTTCTGCCCGGCGTCTTGCGCCGTCTCCTCTCGCCGCCCCCTTTGGCCGCGCAGAAGCACGCCCCGGGCTCAGCGAGCACGGGGCTGTGCATCTTGCGGCTGGAGGGCCGGCCGGCCGGCCTTCCCTGTCTGCCACAGGTTCTCTGTGTCCAGCCGGGCCCCGCGCCTCCATGGCCCGGCTCAGGAAAGCAGGGGGGCTGCCAGAAACCCCAGGCGGAACGGCGTGCTGGCCAGCTACCCAGCCAGCCAGTCAGCCGGCCCGCCTGCCACCTTGACTTGGAGCCTCAGCGGCCTGCGCGGGCGCCGACCTGCGTGGGCGGACGGATCTGTCTGTCTGTGGCGCTGGGGCCAAAGGCGGTGGCAGACAAGCGGGAGCCTGTGCGCAAACAGCAGGGGGGGGCCTGGGCCAGGAGCAGGGGAGCGGGGGAGGGTGGAGGGGGGGGCGGGAAGACGCTGTGGCTGGTCGCTGGTTCAGCGCCGCCCGCATTTTCCTCTTCTCTCCCTCTCTCTCTCTCTCTGCCGTCTCCGTGTGTCTGGTCCTCTTCTGTTGTGCACGGCTTCCAATAGAGACTGCGGCGAGACGCTGGGCAAAGCCGCTGTTGCTCGACCAGGGTGACGACCAGAAAGAAAAACTGAAAAGACCTGAGACGGACCCCAGCCCTCTGCCAGCATCCTCGCCCATCCTCGTCCATCTTCGCCCGTCCTCGCCATGTCTCTACGCCGTTGCTAACCTGAGCACACACAGACGAGATCTCTGTTCGATGTGCGTGGCGGCGGAAGGGGACCCATCGCGGACATGCGCAGCCCAGCAGCCGGCCTAGCCTCAGAACAGCGCCGCCCGGCCTGCAGCTTCACCAACTGCGCGCAGTCGCCCTTTGGTGGCGCGCCCCTGTGCTTGGAGCACTTGACGATAATCTCACCCCAGTCCCTGCGCGAAGAGGAAGCGGCGGAGGCGGCGGCGGCGGCGGCGGCGGCGGCGGCAGGGCAGCCGTATCACCCCCCGGCGGTGCCCGACGGAGGCGCATCTGTGGCCTCGATCATCATGGCGTCGTCGTCGTCGGCTGCGCGAGAGCGCCGCCTCAGCTCGTCCTCGGCGACGTATGTGCGGCGGAAGACCGCAGCGGTCGGCGTCGTGCGGCCCAGGGCGGCCAAGCCTGCTCCGCCAGCGCCGCCGCCACGGCCACTGGCCGTCTTCTCTCCGCCCTTCTCCCCTCCGCCCGTCGTCCGCGGCGCGCCCCCGACGCCGTCCTCGCGGCCGACTAGCGGCGAGACCGAGACCGCCTCGGCCTCTCCCACGCCATCGAGCGACCACCAGACCGAGACCAGCGGGGACGAGACCAGCGGGGACGAGACCAGCGGGGACGAGACCAGCGGGGGCGAGGACAGCGGGGGCGAGACCGGCGGAGGCGAAAAGACCGTGGGCAGCCGCGAACAGACCGTGCGAAGCCGCGAACAGACCGAGAGCAGCCGCGAAAATACCGAGAGCAGCCAGGGCGAACGAGGCTCTGTGGCACGAACAGCGTCTCCGGCGGCGTCTTCGGCGGCGGACGAGCCGCCGCCCCATGCTGTCACGGTGCGGCCACGGCGGGCGGCCGCCGCGCACGAAGACGGCCGACGCGAGTCGCCGCAGTCGACGCCCCAAGGGCACGGCAGCGACAGCGCAGACGACGACGGGGACGATGATGGCAGTGGTGACGGAGGCGGTGGCGGAGACAGGGTCTCGTCCGAGGAGCCGACGGCGCATGCCGGCAGCAGAGCGACGCCGGAGACAGCGCCGATGATGACAGGGGCGACGACAGCACCGATGATGACAGGAGCGACGACGGCGATGACGACGGCGACGACGACGACACTCGAGCGCCGGTCGTCGCTGTTCCGGCGGGTGCGGGAGCGCGACCGCAGCGGCGACCACCACCACCACCACCGCCCGCGGCGGCCGGGCCGCCGCCTCGCGCGCCTCTCGCTCGACAGCTACATCTACAGCCAGGACACGGACGTGGCGCCGCTGTCGCCGCCGCCCGGCGCCGCGGTGCCGACGCCGGCCGAGCTGGCCGAGCTGGCCGCGGGGAAGCACCCTGGTGGCACGACGATGACGACGACGACGATGACGACGACGACAACAAACCCCTTTTCTCTCTTGTCTGCCTCCGCCGTGGCCTCCTCCGCCGCCGCCTCCTTCATCTACGCCCACATGGACCCGCGCGTGCACTGGACGCGGACGCGGTCGCAGGCGTGGCACGAGGCCAAGCAGCGCGAGATCCGCGCGCGCGGCGGCCGCAAGGCCAACCTGGGCAAGGCCGCGCAGCGCGCCGCCGCCGCCGCCGCCGCCGCCGCCCGTGCCCGGGGAAGGGTGTTGGCGAGCGGGAGCGGGAGCGGGAGCGGGAGCGGAAGTGGCCGTGCCGGCAACGGTAGCGCCGCCGCCACCTCGAGTGCTGCCTCTGCTGCTTCAAACAGCTCCACGCCTGCGCCGTCTGCATCGCCGCCGCCGCCGCCGTCGCCGTCGCCGCCGCCCCCCCGGCTGCCCCGGATCTGGGCGGGCGAGCTGCCGCCCGAGATCCAGCAGAACCCGAACTGGACGGCGTGGATGGGCATGTTCGTCGAGGACGAGGACGACCGGCGCGCGCACAGCAGCCGGCTCGGCCGGAGCACAACGCCGGCGCGGCCCCTGGGGCGCCACGGATGATGGCCACGGAGGATGGCCACGGATGATGGCCCAGTCTCTTTTCCGGGGCCGCTCCTGATAACGGCCCAGCTTCTGTTTTCCCTTCTCCTGTACATATACTGTATTTTCTTGGCGCGGTTTGGATACTATCACACGGGCAGCGTGGAGCTCACGAGGAAAGCGGCCGACGACGAGCGATGACAGGGGTTCTGCTTTGGTTGTTTTGTTCGGCCTTGGGGCCAAAGGGTTCGTAATGACAGCCTCGAGACCGTTTAATGACAAGGACTATGTTGGTTTTGAAAACGCGAGTCTCGCAGCTCGTCGACAGGCTTGTCCTACAGCTCGTATCTCAGACTCACCTCTGCCTCGTCCTCAATGTCTCCTCGTGCAGCTCTCAGCCTCGCCTCTCCCGTCTCTGTCTCTCTTCTGTCCATTGTCAGCCTCTCCTCTCCGCTCTCAGCCTCCCACTCTCCTTCCCCTCTCAGTCTGCCCTCTTGCCGCCCTCGATCTCTCCTCTTGCAGCCCTCATCCTCTCCTCGCTGCTCTCGCCCAGGTTCCACCCACGCCTTTGGCCCCAGGCCCAGAAAGCTATATATACCGGCATTCCCCCTTGCTCTAGGTCTTGCCCTCCCGCTCCCCGCTGACAAGCACGCGGAGCAGGAACTGCGCCCCTTACCGCCCTTGGCTGTCCAACTCTC
Organism: Ophiostoma fasciatum; assembly: GCA_019925495.1. Classification (NCBI taxonomy): domain Eukaryota; kingdom Fungi; phylum Ascomycota; class Sordariomycetes; order Ophiostomatales; family Ophiostomataceae; genus Ophiostoma; species Ophiostoma fasciatum. The sequence goes on along the minus strand of JADHKM010000008.1, from coordinate 558,688 downwards.
CTGCACTCCCTTCCCTCTCCCTCTTCCATATTCGGCTCCGAGCCCATCTCTCACTTGACCGTCTCCCGCCCGCGCCGTCGATGGGCAGCTCTTCGATCACGCACGCGCCTGGCGTTGCTGCGTGGTCCACCTCCGCACCATGACGAGGAGACGCCAGACTCTTTCGCATGTCGGAGAGCGTGGTGCCCGGCTCGACCAGCTCCCACAGAGCTCGCCGCGGGATAACATCCTGGGCGTCCGTCGTGACGCGGCAGGCATGGAGAGCGCCTAGGAGATGGGCCCCGAGGGAAGCAGAGGCGTGTGATGCCGAGCCCGTGTCTGCGCCTCTGACTGGCGGGCTCGGGCGGCGTCCTGTGGGACAACCACCAGACGTGGTTTCTTCGACCGCCACGCGCTCGGCGTGTCCGGCCTCGGGCGCCGCGGAGAATCTTTACCCGAAAAAAAAAAAACGGTGGTGGCTGCCGGCGCCCCCGTCAACAGTGACCGCGGCTCGGGCGCCTGTTTGCTGCGCCAGGAGATCCTACCAAACATTGTACCGTTTCCGGGCGAGCTTCTGCTGTCGACAGCCGACCAGCCGCCCGCCCGTCGGGGGTCAGGAGAACTCCAGAGTTCCGTGGGGGGGGAACTGGCTTCCCCGACCAAGGCTCACGGGGCTCCACGGATCGCCGCGACGGAAGAACAAGCGGAAGTGGCTGAAACGCCGCCACGATGGATCTCAGATGTCATGTCGGCCAAGCCAGCGACCTCAGACAAAAAAGAAGGCCGCCAACAAGCCCGCGGCTGCCGACGCAAAAGAAATCACAAACACGAGACTGGCCAAGCGGGATAGGGAGGACAGCAAGACGGCCAGTGTCTGGCACATCTCGGCCGAGAATCCGGCAAGGCACAACAACCCCGACTGCGGCATCGGCGACATCCGGCTCATACCTGTTATTGTCGGCCGCACGAGCGGAGGAGGTCACGAGGCAACAAAGGAACGCGACGAAGCGCGGTCGCGAGGACAGTGAGCAGCCGCAACGCCAGATCTGCGGACACTCTCATCTCTATGTAGTCGAGAAGCCGTAAACCGATGGACGAGGCGGCCGTCCGATCGGTCTCTCCAGCCATGTGTGGCTGAGCTTGGCCACTTCACACGAGCAGAGGCGAGCCGTATCAGGATGGTCAGAAGCTGGACGCCAGACGCTGGACGACAGAAGTTGGACGAGAACAGCAATATCACGCGCATCTCTTCCTTGCCAGATAGTTGATTTTGATTCTCTCTTCTCCCCCCCTACCCTACCGCTTCGACAGCATGTTCAGCGCGCTGCCGGCCAGGATGAAGCCGGCCTGGTCCTTGCTGATGGTGTGGCGGACGGGGATGAGGAACTGCTCGCCGGTGGCGGCCTTGGTGACGCGCAGCTGGACGTCGCCCCGGCCGCCGGCCTGCAGCATGGCGTGCAGGCCGACGGTGGCGACCTCGTCGCCGGCGTCGAGGCGGTCGTAGTCGGCCTCGTCGGCCAGCGTCAGCGGCACGACGCCCTGCTTCTTGAGGTTGGTCTCGTGGATGCGCGCAAACGACTTGGTCACCACCAGCCGCGCGCCCAGGTACCGCGGCTGCAGCGCCGCGTGCTCGCGCGCGCTGCCCTCGCCGTAGTTGTGCTCGGCCACGACCAGCCACGGCTGCCCGCGCTCGCGCCACCGCTGCGCCAGCGCCGGGATCGTGTGCCGCGAGCCGTCCAGGTCGTAGGCCGCGTTGACCTCGCCCGTGGCCGCGTTGACCGCCGTGTTGAGCGTGTTGGCGCTGATGTTGGGCAGGTGGCCCTTGTACTTGAGCCACGGGCCCGCCGCCGAGATCGTGTCCGTCGTGCACTTGCCCGCCACCTTGACCAGCACCCGCACGCCCTCCAGCTCGCCCGCCGGGAACGGCGCAAACGGCTCCAGCACCGCCAGCCGCTCCGACGTCGGCGCAATCGCCACCTCCACCCCCGCGTCCGGCCCCTGCACCCGCGCCGCCAGCGCCGCCCGCCCCTCGTCAAACGGCGCCGGCGGGCCCTCCAGCCCCTGCGGCGCCGGGAACCGGAACGAGCCCCCGTCCGGCGTCGGCAGCGCGTCCGTCGCCGGGTTGAACGTCGTCGTGCCCGCGTACGCCAGCGCCGTCACGATCTCGGGCGACGCCAGAAAGTTCATCGTCGCCAGGTTGCCGTCGTTGCGCCCCCGGAAGTTGCGGTTGTACGACGTGAAGATGGCGTTGGGCGTCCCCGGCGCCACCCCGTCCCGCCGCGCCCACTGCCCGATGCACGGCCCGCACGCGTTGGACAGCACCACGCCGCCCGCCGCCTCGATCGCCGCCAGCGTCCCGTCCCGCGCCAGCGTCGCCCGGATCTGCTCGCTGCCCGGCGTCACGTAAAAGTCTGCCGCCGGCCGCAGCCCCGCCGCCGCCGCCGCCCGGATCAGGCTCTCCACCCGCGTCATGTCCTCGTACGAGCTGTTGGTGCAGCTGCCAATCAGCCCCGCCGACAGCTTCGCCGGCCACTGCTCCGCCTCCACCGTCGCCCGGAACTGCGACAGCGGCGTCGACAGGTCCGGCGTGAACGGCCCGTTGACGTGCGGCTCCAGCGCCGACAGGTCGATCTCGATCATCTCGTCGTACTCGGCGCCGTCGTCGGCCGCGAATTCAAAGGCCGGCGCCCCGTCTTCTCCCCGGAACTGCTGGAACCGCGCCGCGTCCTGCGCCGCCGCGTCGCGCCGCGTCGACGCCAGGTACCGCGCCGACGCCGCCGTGTAGGGGAACACGGACGTGGTGGCGCCCACCTCGGCGCCCATGTTGGCCATGGTGGCCATGCCCGTGCAGCTCAGCGTCTCCACGCCGGGCCCCGTGTACTCGAGCACGAAGCCCGTGCCGCCGCGCACCGTCAGCAGCCCCGCCAGGTGCAGGATCACGTCCTTGGGCGCCGCCCAGCCGCTCAGCCGCCCCGTCAGCCGCACCCCCAGCACCCGCGGCGCCTTGAGCTCCCACGGCGCGCCCACCAGCGCCTCCACCGCGTCCGCGCCGCCCACGCCGATCGCCACCGTGCACAGCCCGCCCGCGTTGGGCGTGTGGCTGTCCGTGCCCAGCATCATCAGCCCCGGCACCGCGTAGTTCTCCAGCACCGTCTGGTGGATGATGCCCGCGCCCGGCGGCCAAAAGTCGATGCCGTAGCGCCGCGCCGCCGACTCCAGAAAGGCAAACACCTCGCCGTTGGCGTCCAGCCCCGCCGCCAGGTCCGCCTCCGCCCCCTGCTCCCCCACGATCAGGTGGTCGCAGTGGATGCTCGCCGGCACCGCCGTCTGCGGCAGCCCGCACGCCATGAACTGCAGCAGCGCCATCTGCGCCGACGCGTCCTGCATGTTGACCCGGTCCGGCTTCAGCGCCAGGTTCGCCGTCCCCCGGATCGCCCGCCCGTTGTCCGTCCCCGTCAGCAGGTTCGCCTCCACGTCGTCCAGGTGGCTGTACAGAATCTTCTCCGCCAGCGTCAGCCGCCGCTCCCGCCCCAGCACCCGCCGCACCGTCGCGTACTTGTCGTACAGCCGCTGGTACACCGCCGGCAGCGGCGCCGCGTCCTGCACCGTCGAGAACCCGCAGCGCGCGCCCGCCGCCGCCGCCGCCGCCGTCACGGCCCGTCGCAGAGGCCGCTGCCGCAGCTGTCCACCCCCACCCGTCAGCAAGGAGTCCTCGCGGCGCCCGCCCACAAACAGCCGCCTCCAGCCAAACTCACCTGCGCCAGCGCCCCGCGGCCGGCTTGCACAAGACGGCCCATGGTCTCAGTGTCGCCGCAGAAAAGATGACAGGAGAGGCGCCTCGCAGTAGCCGTGGGCGGTCGTGGCGTCGGAGTCGTCGTGATGCTTCAAATTTTTGCGGGGGAGGGCCCCTGGCCGAAAGAAACATCGAAAAAATAATTACAGCGGGGCCGATCCGCCGGCCATCGGACCCGACAGCGGGTAGCCGTGGGCCGCGTCTGGCCAATCAGAAAGCAGCCAATGCAAACTGCGACAGCGCTTTCACCACCGCAAGAGGCATTGTAAATATAAATACCGAGTATTTACCAAAGTACACATGGATGTTGCTGTTCTTCGCTGCAGAGGCGCCTATAAAGATGCTTGAGAAGATCCCGTCACGCGCCAAACGCCAGGTCCCTTGCTGCGGAAATGAAAGACATGAAAGACATGGAATGAAAGTCTCGCCAGCCCGCCTCTTGACACCTCATGCAACCTTGCGCCGTTTGGCGTCCATGCCGGCAGCCCCCTCTGCCTCTGCTGCGACGGCCGTGCCCCCGTTGGCGGCCACGTTGGCGGACACGTCGGCAAGCGGCGGCCGACCCGCCCCGGGCCCGGCTCCAGGCACCGCTGCCCCCGCCGGCGTGTCTGTCGGCGGGCTGCGCTTCATCGGCGGCGGCCGGAACTGCCCGCGGTTGGCCAGCGGGCTCATGGCGCTCGGCGGCGCCCCAATGCGGCGGACCGGCTCGGCAATGGGCCGCGCCGCCACCGCCGTCGGAAGTCCGCCCCCGGCAACGCTGGCCGGCGACTGCGCCGTCGGTGCCTGCGCGCCTCCACCATGGGCGGCGGCGGCGGCGGCGGCGGCCGGCGTGCTGCTGCTGCTGCCGTTTGTGTTCGCGGTCGTCGGCGCTATGGTGCCGGCAGGCCGGCCGCCGCCGTTCAGCCGAGGCACCGGCTTCGACGAGGTGTGGTCCACGCCGGGCGTCTTGCGGATCGACGGGCTCTCGGCCTTGGGGTTGAACAGGTGGCCCGCCTGAATGGCGGGCGCGACGGCCCCGAGGGCGTCGCCGCCGTCGTCGCCCACGGCCACAGCCACCTTGGCCACCGCGCGCGCAGACAGCCAGGGCGTGCCGTCGGGTTCTTTGCCTCCGTCTTGCCGGCCGATCTGGTTCGTATGATTGTTGTTGTTGCCGTTGCCATGCGGCTGTCTCTGCGCGGCGGCCGCCGAGGCAGCGGCCGCCGACGGCTGCGGTGGTCTGCCGTACGGCTGGTTGTTTGCCGGTTGGTACGGCCGGGCGCCGTAGTTGCCCCCGCCGTTCGGTCGGCCATTCATGTTGCCAGGCGTCTGAGGCGGCCGCAGCGGGCCGCCCGGCCTCTGTAGGTTGCCATGTCCGTTTCCGTTGCTGTTGCCGTTGTTCTGGTGCGGCGGCATCTGCCGGACGGGGCTCGTGTTCCGCGAACCCTGGTTTGGCTGCGGCGGTGGCGGAGGCAGCGCGGGTGTGGGCGCCCGGCTGTTGCCGACAACGATCTCGTCCGGATGGCCCTCGTCGGACACGCAGAAGTCGGCCTCGTCAAAGTCTGAGCAGCCCGTGTTAGAAAGAGACATCTGGTTTTTAGAGCACACCGGCTTCGTCGTCCACGTACCGCCCAGCAAATCCTCGTCGAACATGTCCATGACAAACGCTGCGAAAGGTTGGTCAGCGAGACGAGCAGAGGGAACCACAGCCGGCCCAGTCGGGCACATGCACATACCGGAGTCAGTCGACTCAGCTGGCCGTTCGGTCTTGACGGGCGCCGCTGCGGCAGGGGGTGCCGGCGCTGCCGCCGGCGCCGGTGTGGCAGCACCAGCACCAGCACCAGCACCAACCCCCCCACCACCACCACCACGGGCGGCCTCCTCCGCCCCCGGCTCCGTCTTGACGGCGTAGTCGGCGTGGCGGTGCAGGGCCTGCTCGTTGAAGGCGCCGCCGCGGCGGTTGACGGGGACGGGCTTGATCTTGGTGACGCGGTCGACGTAGGCCTTGTCGTAGATGCAGTTGCCGAGGACGTTGCCAAAGTTGCGCAGGGCGCGCTTGAGGGCGTCGGTGGTGCCCTCCTTCTTGGCCTTTTCAAAGGCGGCGGCCTTGCCCTTGCAGTTCTCAATGTGGCCGTAGCCAATGTCCTCGTGGTAGGTGCCGTCGCGCAGCGTCACGCGCACAATCACCGACAGGCCGACCGAGATCTTGAGCGTGTGCGGGTGCTCGTCCACAAAGTCGATCTGGATCGTCTGGATCGACGACGACCACCCGTTGAAGCCAAACACCTCGTTCGCCAGCCCAATCACCTTCTCTGCCGCAATGTAGTGCACCTTCTGCCCCGACGGCCCCGCCCGCGACGACAGGTACTCCGGCCCCAGCTGCTTCTCCAGCCGGCTCTGCAGCGTCGCCACCTCCTGCGCCGTGTACTCGGACACGCGCTGCACCGGCGCCGGCTGCTGCTCCTGGTCCTGCTGCAGCTGCTGCTGCATGTCGAACGCCATCACAGGCGGCTGCTTGAAAGGATTCGCCACGCGCTGGTGCTGGTCGCCGGGCCTGTGTGTGCGCCATGGTCAGCGTCCATCGGCTTCGTCTGATCAGCAACACAAACAGACACAACATACGCTGGCATCGCCACGAGGCGCGGAGGCAGACAACAAGGTCGGCCAGCAAGTCGTCCAAGCGATGCGTTTCCTTCACGCGACGCGTCGGTGGTGCTGCGGCAGGAGAAGAAGAGAATCCCCAAATCGACAAGGAAACAAAGGTCCGTCTAGCTGTCGTGCCGCAGCCGTGTCGTCGCGCCGCGTCCCGGTCGTTGGAGGTGTCGGGAGCTGGGTCGAGAGTGGTCGTGGGTGGTCGTGGGTGGTCGTGGGTGGGTGCGTGGGTTGAGACCGCGTCGGGCCCGTTCCTCCGCAGACGCGACGGGACGAGCTGACCCGTGGTCACGTGATGTGGTGGCCCGGAATGCCAAGCCAGCGCGCCGTTGCCTGTGCCACCACTCACGCTCTACGAAATAGAGCACGATCAGCCAGCACGTCGCACACATCCCCGCCAAACGCGCATGCGGTGCAACACGGAGCGGGCTGGGCCTCGTGCGAGGACGGGCATCCGTTTGTGCGTGTGCGGCCCAGCGTTGGGGGCACAAGCCGAGTCAGGCAGGGTCCGCTGGAGCCTCCTAGAGCCTCTACGGAGTATTCTGTAAGCATATCTTCCAAGACATTCAGACTGCAGTTGCGTAGACACGATGCTTGCTGTTCTATACGGAGCGAGGCGGCGGACGCACAGCCGCCTCGTCGGCAGCGGCCAAATGTACACCCAACAAAACGCCGGTGCCGCGAACCATGGACACAACAATACAAAAACCAAGAAGCCAACAAGCCACCAAACCACCAAGCCACCAAGCCACCAAGCCTCTGTTCTCAGAAAAGCCGCTCATAGCCTCGTGTCCCTGGAAGAAAAAGGAGTATATGCAAGGAACGAGAGGAAGAAGCGCGGGAGACCAGAGGTGAAAGAAACCATGCAAAACAGGGGGAAACGACAACAACAGAACCAACAAGAAGACAAGCAGAATAGAGAGAAAAAACGCCGCCAGAACATGGATGGTTCCCTGAGTCCCTGAATTCTATTCGCGCTGCCGTATGAACACCGTTGATGGGATGGACGATGGGGTAAAGAAGTGAAAAAAAAAGCATAGCGAGAAAGAGTGAAAATGCGAGTGTCGTCACGGTTCGTTATTGGGTCGTGTACGCGGTCGTGCACGCGGCCACCCGGGTGAAGAGGAGGTCGCGGTGGAGCGGCAGCCCTGTCTCTACCACGGCCCGACGCGCACGGGCGAGCCAAAGGTGCCGTTCATCAGCTGGTTGCGGATGGAGTTGGGGTCGTCGCTGCCGCTGCCGCCGCTGCCGCCCCCGGCGCCGCTGCCGTTGCCGTGACCGTTGTTGCTGCTGTTGTTGCTGCTGCTTCCGCTGCTGCTGTGGTTCGCCGCGTGGGCGGTGGCGGTGGTGGCGCCCATCCAGCCGAGGTGTGTGGACAGGGCGCGCATGGCGGCGTCGAGGCGGCCGCCGGCCTGCTGGTTGTGCTTGGACAGGACCTGGTCCCAGTGCTCGGACAGCAGCAGCGAGGCGAAGCCGCCGCCGCCGCCGCGCTTGGCGGCCTCCTGGACGACGAGGGCCCAGGCGCGGGCGATCTCGTCGTAGGCGCCCTCCTTGTGCTGGCGGTACGTCGGGCTGTCCCAGTCGGGCAGCTGGTGGATGATCTTGGTGGCGCCGTCGAGGAACTCGAGCGACGCGGACCACTGCGACTCGACGGGCGGCAAGAACTGGCGCGTGTACTCGGCGATGGCGTCGACCAGCGCCGTCAGCGGCTGCTTGACGCGGTAGTAGTTGTAGTCGGCGCTCGACTGCCCGTAGGGCATGGCGTGGCGCAGGCGGTCCTCGTACTCGCCCAGCAGCCGCAGCGTCGACGCCGCCGTCGGCCGCGGCGCGTTGTCGGCCACCTGGTGCGCAATGTCGGGGCGGTGGTCGCAGATCGTCTGCAGAATCGTCCGCAGCTGCGCCGCGTCCAGCGCCTCCAGCAGCCGCGGCAGCGGCAGCGGCCGGCCCACCACCTCGGCCGCGCGCGCCTTCTTGGCCGGGCGCACCAGCTGGCGAGCCGCCACGGCCGGCGAGCTCATCGGCGAGACGGACATTTCATCGCCGTCGTCGTCGGCTTTCCGCTTCTTGGAGGCAGGCATGGTCGGGAAAGGGGAAACTGGAAGGGTCAGCGACGAGACAAGACGAGACGGGGGCGACAACAACAGACGAGAGAGGCGTACTCGACCGGGAAGGGGACTGGCGGGGCGACTCGTGTTGATGGGGGAAAAGCGGCGGCTGCGGCGACAGCAAGACGTTCATTTTCCGAGGCGTGGGCAACGAGAGGCAAAACCGAAACAGCCGTCGAAGTGGGCGACAGAAGGCAGGACGGCAAGCACACACGGCGGGTGCCGTCCTCGGGCCTCGGGGAAAAGATGTTGGATGTTTGTTGGGGGGGCGGCGGCGGAAGGGATCCGGAGGGAGGATGGGAGGACGCCCGATATCGATGATCCGTTGTCAGCGGCCGCGAGACGAGAGCGAAAACCGGCGCCGACGAGATACGACGGCGGATTCGCAGAGGGCGGTCGAGGTGTGCGCGATGCGATGGAGAAGCCCGGACGGACAAGACGAGGGGAGGGAGAGGAGAGAAGAGGAGAAGGCGGCCAGGCGTTGTGGGAGACGAGAAATGAAAGCGAGGAGGGAAGAGGAAAAAAAGAGGAGACCGGAAAAAGAGGCGAGCCAAGATTATCGGGGAGGGAATAAAGTGCGTGTGTGTGTACGGAGTACAAGTACGGGTATGTTGGGCATGCATACAGTGGAGCCGGCCGCCGGGGAGGGGCGGCCAGGCCAGTTGTGCCAGCCAGGGAGGGGCGCTCAGCGTGTTCGGTGTCTGTCCATCCAGTCCAGCCAGGTTGCCGTGCAGCAGCCCCCGGCGGTTCGCTGGCAGTGCTGTTTGGGCGCGGCCGGGGCGGGGGCGACAGCGCGGGTGGGTGGGGCCCGGCGGCCTGTAAGCTGCTTTGTCCTCGAGCGAACTGCTGCAAATACAGCACGCTCAGACGGGCTAGGGCGCGGGCGATCTCGTCAGGTGAGCGGGTAGCGGCGGCCGCCCGCCCGCCGCCCGTACTTTCTCCGTGCTTGCTCCGTACGGCTCACCGCCCATTCCGGCTGGTCATCACAGCCGGCGCACAGCTGGCGTCGCAGCCCAGGCCAGCCGCCCAGCCTATCGCAGCCCTCGCCCAGCCGGCGAGCCGTCACAGCACGCGGGCAAATCAGACGCCCTGCGCCGCCAGGCCTGTGTGTGCCGCAGGGCGGCGCGGCGTCGCGCAGGGAGAGCGAGCCCGGCTCCGCTCCGTCATGCTAGGCAGAACAAAGAACAGCGCGGCGGCGGCCAGGCCGGCCTGGCCAGGCGTAAAATACTCGTAAAGCGCCTGGCGGGGGCCAGGCCAGCCAGCACGGGGCGAGGCACGTGAGGCTGCCGGCGACGAGGCTTATCGCTATCGCCCCATAAAATTTATAGCAGGAAGGGAAAAAAAAAAAGAATGAACGACGACCCCGACTTCACCAACACAAATGGCGACCGAGACTGAAACGAAGCCGCCGCCAGAGGCGGCACCGGCGTCCGTGGAGACGGCCGTGCCAGCAAAGACCAAGACAAAGTCGGCCAAGAAGCGCAAGGGCGCCGACGCCGCCGACGCCCTGCCCGAGCTCGAGGTCGACCTCTCGCTGCCAGAGCCGCCCTCGAAGCGCGCCCGCCGCGCCCTCAAGAAGGGCAAGCCGCTGCCGGCCAAGGCCAAGGCGGCGCCGTCGCTGGACGGGGAGGACGACGACGACCCCGTCGTGGCCAAGAAGTCCAGCAAGGGCGGCAGCAAGGACGGCAAGGACAAGCCCGCCCAGTTCGGCATCTGGATCGGCAACCTGCCCTTCACCGTCACCCGCCCCCAGCTCTTCCAGTGGTTCGTCGACAGCTCCGGCGGCGCCATTGCCGCCACCGACATCACCCGCGTCAACCTGCCCGTCGACAAGCGGCCGGGCGCCCGACCGCGTCCTGCCCCGAACTCTTCTTCTGCCTTCTCCTCCTCCTCCTCCTCGGCCCCCCCCAACAAGGGCTTCGCCTACGTCGACTTTGCCACCTTTGAGGCCCAGGTTGCCGCCTGCGCGCTGTCCGAGACCGAGCTCGACGGCCGCCGCGTCCTCATCAAGGACAGCAACTCGTTCGAGGGCCGGCCTACCAAGGCGCCGGCCGCCGCCGACGCTGCGGGCGGCGCTGCCGCCGCCGCCGCCTCCGCCTCCGCCTCCGCCTCCTCCACTACAGTTCCGGCCGGCACCGCCGCCACCAAGGTCTTTGTCGGCAACCTCGGCTTCGACGTCACCGAGGACGACCTGCGCCGCCACTTTGCGCCCTGCGGGCCCGTCGCCTGGGCCAAGGTCGCCACCTTCCCCGACAACACGGAAAAGTGCCGCGGCTACGGCTGGGTGCAGTTTGGCGGGCCCCCTGCGTCGTCGTCGTCGTCGTCGTCGACGTCTTCGTCGTCCGCTACTGGCGGCGCCGGCGCCGGCGCCGCTGCAAAGCCCGTCCCCCCCGAGGTCGCCGCCGCCGCCGCCGCCGCCGCCGTCCAGGGCTTTGTCCGCATCCAGGAGACCGTCGACACCGAGGAGGACTTTGCCGCCGAGGCAGCGGCGGCGGGCAACGACGACGACGATGAGGCGCCGGCCGGAGCCGGAGAGGCGCCGGCGGCCAAGAAGAAAACCCGCACGCGCAAGTGGTGGGTCAACATGCTCAAGGGCCGCCCGCTCAAGATCCAGTTCGCCGAGGACGACGCCGTGCGCTACAAGAAGCGGTTCAAGGGCGGCAAGGGCGGCAAGGACGGAAAGGACGGCAAGGATGGCAAGGACGGCGGCCAGCCGAACGACGGCGCCAGCGGCGTGAAGCGGTCGTCGCGGCCCGACAAGGCGTCGTCGGCCGACAAGGCGACGTCGGAGGACAAGGCGCCCGTCGACAAGAAGGCGTCGGCGGCCGGCGCGCCCTACAAGCACCAGGACCTCGGCATTGCCCAGCGGACAGGCGCCATCACGGCGTCACAGGGAAAGAAGATTGTCTTTGAGTAGCCAAAGACCATCTTGTGTCGTTTGGGTGGGGAGGAGTGCTGCTTGTGCGTCCTTTGCTGTCTCTGGCGTTCATCTCGGTTGATTCATGTCCTGTCATTCTTCATTTTTTAACGTGTTTTTTTTTTTTCATCTACGATGCTTCTGCGAGAGACAAATAGAAATGGAGTACTGCTCAATTGCTATCAGACCTGCGAAAACAAAAACCGGCGCTTCCAACAAAGGAAGACGAGGTCGAGCACACAACAGCGAACGCGCACGGCATCATCTTGTGGCTGCTCGCCTAGGAAAAGGGGGGTTTGATCAATCTGGTAGAGCTGTTGTCGACACAAGGAAAAGAGGAAACAAACACAAAAAGCATGGGCCGAGAGAGAAAAGGAGAGACAGTAAAGAGTGTCTGACGATACCGAAGAAACCCCAAACACACAACTATTGTTACCCATAGAGCGGTCAACATAAAAAAAAGGAGCAAAATTCAACGAGGCCCACGCAAATCCTAGATACCGGTACCATCATCCGCGCAAAACAGGCGCGTCCTGCTTGCGCAGCTTACTTGCGCAGCGACAACTTCGCCTGTGCCTCCTCGAGGTACTCCTCGTCCGAAGCATCGAGAATGTCGTACTCCTCGTCCGTGAGGAAGCCGTCCGAGTCGTCATCCGCCCAGTCCGAGAGCTCAGACTGCTCGTGGGTCTCCTCCGCTTTGACCACCTCCGAGCGCGCCGCCTGCTCGTGCACGCTGGAAGCCGGGGACTCCTTCTCCAGCTTGGGGAAAATCATCTGGCTGGTCTCCACGGGCGCAGCCCCCTCGGCACCAACGGCAACCGTCTTCTTCTCCTCCTCCTCCTTGGTCGGAATGCTCTTCACCGCAGAGGTCTCCTCCGCCTCCACCTTGACGGCCACGTCCTCCTTCTTGGGCTCCACCTTGACGTCGCACCACAGGCGGTCGCCAAACTTGATGCCGCCCTTGGTCGTCAGGCGCCAGTACGAAATGGCCTTGCCCAGGCGAGACGGCGTGCGCAGCAGGACGGTGAAGGAAAACTCGTCACCTGGAGCCAGAGGCTCGTAGCAGATGGTCGACTCCGAGGCCGACACCAGCTCCTGGATACCAGCCGGGTGGTTGGGGTCCACATGGCCCATGTAATCGCCGCTGACAAAGCGCACGCAGCAGCCGGCCGGCCAGGCCACAGAGCCCGTGTTGCGCAGAACCCAAGTCTGCTCGAAGACGTGGTTCGGAGGCAGGACCGTGCCGTCCGCAACCGTGTCGCGCTGGAACATGGCACCGAGGGTCTCGACAGCCGGCTCCGCGAGTGTCTCCTCCGACGACTTGGTCGCCGGCTGGGGCGCGGCCACCGGGGAAGCACGCTTCTTCTTGAGAGCAGTCTCCTTGGTCGAGGGCGCCACCGCCACAGTCGGCTTGACATCCACAACGGTCTGAACCTTGTTCAGCTGGATGTTGTTGTTGTTGTTGTTGTCGGCGCTGCTGGCCGAAGATCGGATGGGCGCCGCGCCGCGGAAGCAGTGCGACGGAATGGTCCGGTCACCCATGGGGGGCAGAGGACGGCCATCGTCGTGCTCGCCGGTGGTAGTGACGAAAACGTGACGCACGGGGGTGCGGAACTTGATCAGCGGGTGGGTCTTGTTGTGCGTATTGGCCGGGCTAGCCTCGCAGGTGGCGCAGAAGTCCTTGTTGTCGCAGACGGCGCACTTGTAGCGATCGCCCACGATGAACCGCTGCATGTGGTCACCAGCTGTGCAGTGCGGGCCGTCACAGAAGATGCCGGTATGGGTCAGGCGCTGGTTGTTGCGCGCCACCACGTCCGCCTCCGGCAGCGGCTCGTAGATGGGGAGGAAGCGGTGGCCCGGGTGGACAAAGCTGGCGTTGAGAACGCAGTCCGAGCAGTAGTCCCAGTCGGGGCAGTTGAGGCACTTGTGGCGGACGCCGCTGATGAACGCCTCGCAGCCATCGCAGACGGCGTTGTGGCGCTGGCCACGGCCGGCCGAGAGAAGGCGGGTAATGTTCCGGTCGAACTCGGTGCCCTCGACGGCCGGCTGGAAGGCGTGCTTGGGGTGGTGGCCGTGGTCGTTCTGGGCAAAGCAGGCCTTGCACAGGTCAAAGTCATAACACTGGGTGCAGTGCAGGAAATCGGCCTCGGGCAGCTCGCGGATGCAGTTGTTGCACGTGCGGATGGGGCAGCGAATCATGGGCTTGAGAATGTCGGCAAAAGAGGCCTGCTTGCTGGCCGGCGCGTTCCCGTTGGCGCCGGAGAGGGGCGCCGGACGAGCAAAACGCTGGGGCAGGTCGCGGATGACAGCCGACGGCCCCGCCGTCTTGGGCGCCGTCGTCGCTGCCTCGGCCTTGGCAGCCCCGGAAGCGGTCTTGTGCTCAGCAGCAGCCTTGGGCTTGGGCGGCACGCGCTCGGTGGTGCTGTTGACAATGGCGCCGTTCTTGATGTTGCGGCGGATCAGCCAGTGCTCCGGGTTGTAGCAGGTGATGCCGAGGGCGATGCAGTCCTGGCAGAGATCAAAGTCACCGTCCTCGCAGGTGGAGCAGTGGTAGTGCGTGTCGGGGATGTGGCGCTCGCACGAGTTGCAGCACACTGTGAAGTTGGCGTGGCAGCTGGGCCAGCCGGCAAACGCGGGCTCGGTGCTGCGGGCGACGCATTCGATCTCCTGCACCTCGATCTGAGGCTCCGTGTCCGAACCCGTCATAGCAGCATGGGAGGCCGCATCCGAGGCAGAGGCGTTGCCGTCGAGCGCCATGTGTTGCCAGTAGCTCTGGTAGAACGCGGGGGTCGTGCACTGGACGACGGGGATGCGCTGAGGCAGCTCGGACGACGCGGCAGCGGCGGCAGCAGACGCGGTCGCAGCGGGCGCCTCCGAGGCGGCAGCGGCCGTGGCCGAGGAGGCGGAAGAGGAGGACGTGGAGGACGTGGAGGAGGTAGCCTTGCGGCCCATCTCAGCGACGGAAGCACCGAGACGAGCAATGTTGCGCTCGAGCACCTCGTGGTTGCGGGCCATGTTCTGGAGCGTGGCATGGAGGCACGCATCGACGTCCTGCTCCCAGTTGGCGTCGGCGGTCGGGAGGGTGATGGGGAAGCGGCCGGGGATGGCCGGGTACTGGCTGGCAAGGCGCTCCTCGGCGGAGACGCGGGCGGTGGCCGAGGGGGGAGCGGTCTTTGCCGACGAGGCCGACGAGGCCGACGAGGCCGACGCCGCCGACACGGCGGACGCGGCCTCGACGGGCTTCGCGAGCCCAGCAGGGGCGGGCTCGGGGACGTCCTCAACGGTGACGGGGCGGGGACCAGCGGCCTTGGGGGCCTTGGCCGGCTTGTCGGCCTGCTCCTGCTGCTGCGGCTGCTTCTCAGCGGCAGCCGCAGCCGCGGCGGGCGCTTCAGCCACGGGGGCGGCCTCGGCGGCAGCGTCCGGGTAGACGACGCGCAGCTTCAGCTTCTGCTTGGCCTTGGCAGCACGCAGCAGCTGCTTGTAGACGCTGGTGTTGGCGCGGTCGAGCACGACGTAGCGGCCGGCCGAGTCTGAGTAGCGTTCAAAGTGGCAGACAGTCGAGGCGGGAATGAGCAGAGCACTGCGGAGCTGGAATCGGTGAGCAGGGGGAGAGAGGAAAGACGGACAGGGAGGGCGATGCTGGTGGTTTTTCTTACCTTGTCCTCGAGCGAGGTGGCCACGAGATCGCGGAAAGGCAGCTTGACCTTCTTGGTCACGCCGGCATAGTTGATTTTGATGGCGATGGGGGTGTCGGGCGTGACGGGTGCCGAGGGCGACGCCATGACGGGCAGCGGGCGAGCGAGGCAGCCTGTGACGGTCAGATAAGCGTCGGGATGAATCGTCGGACGGAGACGAAATGGGGGGAGGAGTCGAAGATGCGATAATGTGTCTGAGAAAAGGATGACGAAGAAGAAGAAGGAGGTGTGGGAAAGGAAGGGTAGTAGAAGAAGGAGGAGGAGGCGCGATAGAGGGCGCGGATGGCGAAGAGGCGAGGAGGCGAGAGCGGCGAGAGCGGCGAGAACGAGGAGCACGAAGGGGGAACACGAGCGAGAGATAGCGGAAACTAGTCGGCTATGCTTACAGGGAGTGGCTTATGTTGGTTCGGCGCCGGCAGCGCTGGTCGATAAACGCCTTAGCGGTGTGGAGGCAGCACGAGCGATGACGCCGTGGACGAAAGCGGCGTCGTGATATGAAAGGCGTGTGAAGATGGAAGAGCGTAAGAGGAAAAAAGGAAAGGAGGAAGGAGATGAAACAAGGAAAAGAGGAAGAGCAGAAAGGAGGATGAGAAAAGAGGAGAGAGAGGGAGAGAGAAGGAAGGACCTGTTTTGTCGGCCAAGGGAATGAATGGGCCAGAGAGCAGGGCGGTCAAGCAGGGCGGTCAGGCAGGGCGGTAAAGCAAGGCGGAGGGGGAGAGAGGGAAGGAGCGAGGGCGAGAGGGCAGGATAAAGAGGAGGAGGAGGAGGGAACGGGGGCCCGTTTGAGAAGGAGGCGGCAGGCGAGGCAGCACGGCCGGCGGTTGGTCAGCCGAGGGGAAAAGTGGAGAGGCGAGAAGCTAAAAGTACAGCTATACAAAGCACACTGTCCGCGCACACTGCCCTGCCTGGCGGTGGCACGACGAACAAATCGCTGGGCGGTGCAGGAGGAGGCGTCGCCCCACATCCCCGTTCTGGGCAAGCTCCAGCGATGGGGCAGAGGTCACCCGACAAGACGGGTGAGTATCCGGAGTAGCTTTGAGCTGCGTATCTACTCGGAGCTAGCGTTGCTCCGTACGGAGGATTACTCTTGTCGTTGTGCAAGGACAAGTACAAGTACGGAGTAAGATACAGATACTTTGTACGGCGAACGAGCGCGTTTGCAGGCAAGAACGAGGACGGAACGAACACAGGGCGAACGAAGGAAAGAACGACGCAGGCGATGACGAGCTCGCCTATGCCGTCGCACGGGTCGGACATGTGTCGCGCTTGCGAGGGAGGAGGCGGGAGGGGACGGCGTACGGGCGGACGGGCGTACTCCGTCCGGGCGTAATTACGGAGCAGGCCAGGCTGCCTGTGGCCACCAGCCAGGCCTCCGGGTGGCCTGGCTGGCCAGCCACCGCCCGGCGGCTCCAGCGCCAGGCCCACTGTAAGCAGTGTCGTCACCTGTCGTCACGCTGCTGCCTCAAGGGAGGACGGATGACCGAAGCGACAGAAACGACGAGAACGCCGTTGCAGTTGTAAGCATAAATCAGCATCCAGGGTATTACGTCTCGTTCTGCCTGGGCGGCGAAGACGCGTTGCGTTGGGGCCTGGCGGTGTTGGCTTAGGGCGCTGGCGTGCGCTCCTGCTGTGCTTGTTTGCTGTTGTGCATTTTGTGCCGTTTGTGTTTTGTGCCGCGCATTCATTGCATGAAATCCGCCACCAGCAAACACGACCAGCCGTCTCGGAGCAATACGTCGCCCGTGTCTCATGTGGTCAAGCAAGGGGCGGCAGGCGCCCCCAGGGCAGCCAGCCGGCCAGCCAGCCAGCCAGCCAATCTGGCGAGGCGCCGCACCCCCGCCGAGACAAAGGGGGCAAGCCAGGCCGGCCAGGCCAGGCTGCCGCGAGGATTGGCTGGCCAGCCAGCCAGCAGTGCGTCGGGCGAGACAAGTCGACAGCACTGGCCTTAGCACAGCAGCCAAGCTCATTTGCTCCGGCCAAAGCTTGGCTGCATGCTGACGGCGCATGCAGCATGCAGCTGCAGCTGCATGTTCTGTTTGTTGGCTGGCTGTGGCCAATGGCGTTCGGCGGTGTCGGGCAAGGCGCTGCACGAGCCCGCTGGTCACGGCGGAGAGTCCGATTGTACGAGTCATTTACGGGAGTCTGTTTGTAGTCCTGTTTGTAGGAGTCCTGTTTGTAGAGTCCTGCTTGTAGGGCTCCTGTTTGCGGGTGTCCTAGGAGTCCTAGCCGTCAGGTGTCTGTGTGCCCGTATCTATACATCATACAGCAGCTATGCCGGCCTTCCCGTCCCCAGCAGCTCCTTCAGCGCCGCCGTCAGCGCTGCCTGGTCGTAGCGGTCCGGCCGGCCGGCCTGCGGCGGCACGGCCACGCACTGCACGCCCATCTGCCGCAGCGCCGTCTCGTCCACGACCGGGCGGACGACCGGCGGAGAGGCCGGGGCTGCTGCTGTGGCCTCCGCCGCGGCCGGCGCCATACCCAAGTCAATATACACCACGTGCGTCACGTACCGCCGGCACTCGGCGTCCTGCACGGGGCCCGCGTCCGCCTGGCTCTGCTTGCACGCGCCGGCCAGGGCCCGCACGAAGTCGGCCGCCGTCATGGGGTCCGCGCGCGGGCCCGTCTCGCGGTCGATGGTGCTGTTGAGGATGAGCACCTTGGGCACCGCGGCCGCCGTGCCCGCCACCGCCGCCCCCACGCCGCGCAGCACCAGGCTCGGCACGATGCTCGTGTACAGGCTGCCGACGCTGTAGACGACGGCGCGCGCCTGCCGCAGCGCCGCCAGCGCCTTGGGGTTCGCCGGCGGCCGGATCTCGTGCCCGTACGGGTTGATGTACCAGACGCGCGCAATCCGCGCCGGCAGGTCCGCCTCCGCCGCCTTGTCCACCGCCAGCTGCGGCCGCCGCAGCGCCGGCAGCGACCCCGGCAGCGTCGCGTCCTCAAAGTCGACCGCCGTGCTGGCGCGGGCGCGGGTGGTGGTCACCGTCGTGGCCGTGGCCGTGGCTGTCGTGGTCGTCGTCGTGGTCGTCGTCGTCATCGGCAGCCCGTCCACCGGCTGGTCCCCGCCCCCCGGCCCCTCCCCGTCCGGCAGCCACGTCGGCGCCGACGGGTGGCTGATGTTGACCTGCCCCGCGACGACGGTGCCGTCGGCCAGCCCCGCCGAGATGTGGTGCGTAAAGTTGGAGTGCACGGCCGGCAGCACGGCGACGTGGTCCGGGATGCCGCACAGCAGGCGCAGCAGGTAGATGGCCGCCTCAAAGGAGCCCGTCAGCAGGCGCGCCCCCGTCAGAAACAGGTTGCCCACGCTGGCGCCCGCAAAGTTGAACACGGACGTCGACGGCCGCGCCCGCTTCACAATCTCCAGGTTCAGCGTGTTCAGCACCGCCCGGATCAGCTCCCGCGCCGCGCTCGGCACAAACGTCCACAGCAGGTGC
This sequence comes from Ophiostoma fasciatum, assembly GCA_019925495.1. Taxonomy (NCBI): domain Eukaryota; kingdom Fungi; phylum Ascomycota; class Sordariomycetes; order Ophiostomatales; family Ophiostomataceae; genus Ophiostoma; species Ophiostoma fasciatum. The sequence continues at coordinate 540,140 of JADHKM010000008.1, read as the reverse complement.
CGCGCCTCCACCAGCTCCAGCCACTCGCTGCGCGCCTGCCGCGGGTCCCCCGCGCACAGCCGGTGCTCAAACAGCGCCCGCAGCGCCGCCCGCTCGCCGCTGGCGCCGCTGGCGCCGCTGGCGCCGCTGGCGCCGCTGCCCCCGCCGCTCTCGTCCTCCCCTGTCGGGATCAGCCGTACCAGCCGGCCTGTGTCCAGTCCATCCGTCAGTACGCGTGTGCCTGCCAAGGACAGGAGGCCCCGCCGGCCCCGACCTACTTCGAATGTCGCCGACGCCTGTCTCCGTCAGCACGGTAATCCAGATCTGCCTCTGCCGCCCCCGTCCAACCTACTCGGCCCCCCAAAGAACCGGATCAGCTCCGACGAGCTGCCGCCGTTGTCCGAGATGGGGATGATGTACGTTAGCGGGCACGGCTGGGCCCGGCCGCCGCCGCCGCCGACCGCCAGGTGCGCCGCCACCGCTTGGAAGGCGTCCACCAGCGAGTTGGCCCCCGTCCCGCCCGAGAAGACGCAGATGCCGGGCACGGCTGTGTCCCCTGTCGAGGCTGTTGCCATCGTCGTCGTCGTCGTTGCCGCCGCCTCCGTCTCCGTCTCCGTCGCCCCCGCCGCCACCCCCTCCGCTGCCGCCTCCACCGGCGATATCGACCCCGGCGACGCCGTCAGCACCGACGACACGGCCGTAGCCGCCAAGACCGGCCGCAACGGTGTGCCTGTGCCGTCGTCGTCCATGGGCGTGTGTGGTGCAGAATGCGAATTACGCACGCAATGCTCCCGTCTCCAAAGAGGCAAGAGGCACGGAGACAAAGACGGCGGTGCTCCTGCCAGCGAGGCTGTAGTCCGTAGATATAGCGTCTGCGCCGGACTTTTACCGAGTAAGTGGGGCCTCAGAACACCGCTACCGTGTATCTTACACCTTGTATCTCGACAGCGCGTATGGGACCTTCTGGACTCGTTGCCGCACGGCAGCCAGAACAGGATTTCATAAAGGTACCCATGTCGTTCTCCGGGAGCCTGATCTTGAGGGTCGCGGTGTTGTCCCACCAAGCGCAATGCAATAGAAAAGGTGGTCGCCGATTAAAAATGATTATTGCTCCGAGAAGAAAATAGAAACGCTACTCAAGACCCTCTAGCCACTCCAAAACACGACCAATACATCCCTACTGTTGGTAGTACACCATGCCGGGCTGCGGCCCGTAATAATACCCATCGGCCGGCGCCGCCGCCACCATGCTGCCCATGCCGCCGCCCATGCCGCCGCCCATGCCACCGGCGTAGTCGCCTTGCGGCACCGCCGGCACCTGCGCATAGGACGGGTACGGAGAGACCCCGGACATTGGCGGCGCCTCGATGTAGTACACCATGCCGTTGACCTCCTGCGGCACCATCGTCGTGCCTTGCCTGTGGCCGTGGCCGTTGCCCAGTGGCGTGCCCGTGCCGTCGCCCCCCTGGTTCGGCTGCCCGTACGCCGCCGCCGGCCCGACCAGGCCCTGCGGCGGGCCCCCGGGGACAAACGCTGGCGCGGCCGCATTTGACGCCATGCCGGACGGGTACCCCGCCGGCGTTGTGTAGAAATATCCTTGCCCCGGCGCCGGCTGCAGACCCATGGGATAGCCACCCGGTCCCGGGTAGTATGCGGACCCCGCCGGCGTGCCGGCGTTGGGCTGCGAGTACACCGCAGGCGGCGGCGCGCCGCCCATGGTCGGCTGGAAGGGCGCGGCATGGATCGCCCGCTCGGGGATCTGGGACAGAGGCGTTCCCGTGATGTGCGAATGGTGTGACTGGTACGAGGCGTGCCGCGAGTGCGACTCCACCGGCGCGTAGCTCGACGTCATTTGCATGGGAACCTGGTGGTGGAAGGGCATCGAATAAGCCCGATGTGTCGACGATGCGCTCCCGTCTCCGGACTCGAGGCTTTCGAGCGAGACCGTCTTTTGTGGACGTGGTTGGTGCATCGGCAGGTTCTGGCTGGGCCGGGTCTCCTGGAACGTGGGCTTCTGCGGAAGTGGGTGGTTTTGCGGTGGCGGGAGGTTGCTGAGCGAGGACTCCGCCGGAGGATGCTGGGAATGGGACGTCGCCTGTGAGGGTATATGGGCTGCGGACTGGGAGGAAGGAGGAGAATGCGGCTGTTGCTGTTGCTGTTGCTGTTGCTGCTGCTGCTGCTGCTGCTGCTGCTGCTGTTGCTGCAAAGGCAGGCCCTGCTGGGTGAAGCCAGCCGGTGGCAGGGACGGCAGAGGTATTGTGGTGGCGTTTCCAGGCGCGTAGGCGGACGAAGCCGTGTGAGAGGGAAGAGAGCCAACCGCCATCGCCGCCGGTATGGGCCCAGGCAAGGGCACGCCAGGGACCAACACCATGGCCGGCTGCGGGCCGGGGGGGATGGCGGATGGCGGAAGGCGCACGACGGGCCGCGCGCCCATCTCCATCGGGAGAGGCGGGCGCGAGATGGCCGACCCGGTCGGGGAGATAATAAAGTCGCGCGGGGCGACGACGGCGTCCTGGGCAATGGACGAGCGTCGACTGAGCGCGACGCTGGGCGAGTACATGCTGCCGTTGTAGTAGCTGCCGCCGAACACGCTCGTCCGGCGCGAGAAGCCCGAGACCGAGCCCATGACAGACCGGGTGCGGCTGCCGCGCGAGCGCTGCTGGTTCGGGCGCAGAGCGCGCGGGATGAAGATGAATGACCGGTCCACCGCGGGGAAGATCTGGCACTTGGGATGGCCCGGCAAGTCGATAACCACGGCCTTGTCCCGGCGCAGCGGAGGGCGGTGGTCCGGCAGCTTGGTGTACTGCACGACCTTGAACTTCTCAAACAGGACCGGCTCCCGCATCGGCGGAAAGAACACGCGCACCGTCAGCGTGCCCAGCGGCTTCTCGACCGACATGGCCCGGTTGATGGGGACGGCACTCGGCGGACAGGTCGGGATGACGCGCGATGTCCCAGGTGGCGGCGGGGCCACGTGGCTGCCACCGTACTGGCTTCCGGCGTACTGGCTGCCCGCGTACTGGCTGCCTGCGTAGTGGCTGCCCGCGTACTGGCTGCCGCCAAAATGGCTGCCCGCCTCAAAGTTCTGGCGCCGGGGGACGGTCAGCCGGGTTGGGCTCGGCCGGGCGACCACGTCGTGCATGTCGTGCGTCCACGGCGCGTTCACGGTCGGGTCGGCCTGGTTCTGAAATGGGCTTCTGAGAGGCGCTGGGTCAGCAGGCAGTTGCCGGAGGACGGGAAGGAAACACATACTGCATCTGCATGGGAGAAAACGGGCCGGCAAAGCCGCCACGCCCACGGCCGCCCCGTCCTGGCCGGCCAAACGGACGGAAGCCGTTCGCGGCAGGGCCGGCACCGCGGTGGTCGTGCATGAAGAACGCACCCCGGTTGGGCACAAAGGACGGATCCTCGTCCCGGCGCTGCTTGTAGAGGTCGTGCTCGCGGCGCTGCTTCTCGTACGCGGTCTCCCGCCGTGGCGCCTGCGCGGCCGACGCCGACGAGACAATGGCCGGCTGGGGCGGTTTGCTGGCGTTGGTTGATGCCACGGACGGCGACGGCTTGGCCGCCCCACGCAACGCACCATCGTCGCCAGCCTGGTTTCCTGCGGCGACCCCTGACGAGGCCGCGTTGGAGAGCGGTGTGCTGCTGACGCTGGCGTTGTTCTTGTTGCTGTTGCTGTTGCTGTTGCTGTTGCTATCTGGCTTTCTCGGCTTTGCGCTCGCTGCCGCCGCCGCCCCGTTGATGCGGCCCTCGACAGCGCCAGCAGTGGCCCCCGGTAGCCCAGGCAATCCCTTGGACCCCTTGGCGCCCTTGGTGCCCCTGGATCCCTTGGATCCCTTGGACCCTTCGGAGCCCTTGGACTCCTTGGACTCCTTGAACTCCTTGGACTCTTCGCTGCCTTTGCGGCCGACGGGCATCGTGGGGGAAGCATCGTCAATGTTGCTGGTGTCGCTGTCGTGGGCTGGGCCTTGCTCGTGCTCGTCGGTGGCAACGGAGCCCTCCGTCAGCGAGTCGTCGTCGTCCTCTTCGCCGCCGTCGTCCTCCCCTGCTCGCCGCCGCTGGCCCACAAGCCGTCTGCGACGCGGCACAGTGCGTCTTGAGGCGGTGTTGTTGGGCGAGGGCGAAGGAGTCGCACCGGCACCGGCACTGGGAGCAGAGTCCGCAGCAGCACCAGCACTGGCAGCATTCGAGCCGTCAGCGGCAGCGGCGGCAGCCATTGTGGACGTGCGTCGGGAGGGGAGGCGAGGGGATGTCGGCGGTGGGCAGCCAAGAAGACGTTCTGCTGGACGCGCGGGTCGTGATGGCGACAAACGGCAAAGATCGGGCGGGGAGCAAGAGGATAGGCTGTCGAGCTGTCGATGGGGGAGGAAGGAGATGACGTCGGGCTCGGAGGGGATGGTCGAAAGCAGGAGAGCAGAGGTGCGAGGACGAAGAGACAGAAGAAGGAGTGCCGCCCAAAAAAACGGGAGTCCAGGCGAAGACGCAGAAACACGGGCGAGGATGACGACAGGACCGGGAGAAGCCAGGCGAACAGGTCGGAACGGGCCAAAAAAATAAAGAGGCGATGGCAGGCGGCGGGAGGATGGGAGTCGGGGAGCGCAGCGGCGGACAAGGAAGACAATGGTGGCCGCAGCTCGTTTTCCCTGTGGCCCTGGAGTTTGCCGTGCAGCGGAGCGGTTGGCGGCGTTGGGGCGGATGGGCTAGACAGGAGCAGAGCACGCTAGCAGGCTGAGCTGGCTGGCTGGCTGGCTGGCTGGCTGGCTGGCTGGCTGGCTGGCTGGCTGGCCAGGCCGTTGGGCGCGCGGGAACAAGGAGCTGCTGGCGTGCGAATTTGTAGAGAGAGAGACTGACGGCGATGCGGAGAGGCCGGTATGCAAAAAGAACAGAAGCCGACGAGAATACAAAAGCAAAAAAAGAAAAAGGCTATACAAGAAAGAGACCAAGAAATTACCAAAGAAAAAAATATGAACAGCGCGGAAACAACGAGCCAGGTCGCGGGACGGAGAGAGAGAGAAGAGGGTGGTGAAGGGCAGGAGCGGCCGGGGAAATGGGTACGGGCGAGAAGAGAAGAGAAGCTTGCATTGGCTGGCTGGCTGGCTGGCTGGTTGGCTGGCCGAGATTATGTGAGCAGTGTGGGTGCAGCGGGTGTTTGGTGCTGTTTCTGCCGCTGGTCAGCTCTGGCCTGGCCTGGGCCTAGCCTGCGACCGGTCGACAGGGCTGTCTCTTAGGGGAATGTCACTGCCGAAGGCGCCATGCAGAAGACGGCGGGGAGGGGGGGCAGCTGCGGGCGGACGGACAGACAGACACACGCTACGTCAAACCCCCAGCAAAACTGCTGTACTCTGTGTGACTTGCGAGGACGGAAGGTGCGGACTGCGCGGGTGGCCTGGCCTGGCCTGGCTTCGGCCGGTGGCTATGCCTGCAGCAAGAGCGACTTCACCGCCAGACGGCACGGCAGCAGTACACTCCGGCTCGGAAGGCGCGACGGCGCATGGCTCCACGAATGCAGCGCCTACAGTCAACGTGTGGTCAACAAAATCTGAAAGAGGAAGGCAGGCGCGATGGTAGGCGCATGGCGGGTGACAACACAACACCGCCTGGTGACAAGGCAGCAGCACGTAAGCACAGGCTGCCGATTGGTACGGGGACGCTCGGGGCTCGCCAGACGCAGGAAGAAACGACCTGCAGCTTTGGTTGGCGCGGCCGGTGCGCCCTTTTCGTAATTTGCCGTGCACGGCTGGCCGGCCGCCCTGCAATCGTTTGCCAGAGAAACACTCTGGGATGTATTGATGTTATCTCGATAGAACGATACTAGGACGCGCGTGATTCGTAACATGACAGGTCTCGTAACTGTGACCGGAAAAGCAAGAGGGCATGGCTAGAAAGAAAGAGCCCAGCGCCCAGAGGAAAGCAGCGCATCTTCGAAATACCCCTCGAGGTTCGCCATCTCTTTGCTTTTGGCATTGCTCCGCCAGACTAGTTGCCGTCGCCCAGGTTCTGCTTGGCTTCGATCTTGGGCACCGCACCGAAGCGGGTGTTGCCTTGGTCCCAGATCTGGAGGAGACTCGTTAGCAACTGACTCGCGAGAAGGCGGGAGAAGGCGGGAGAAGGAAAAAACTTACGGCGTAGACAGACTTGAGGAAGACGTCGCCCAGGATGTCGAACGGATTGGTGCCCCGCGACTGGACACCACCGAACCAGTAGCCGTCGGACGCGTCGGCAAAAACCAGGTCTTCCTTCTGAACGACAAACTCCTTGCTGCCGACCGCCACCGAGAAGGTAGGCAGCTCGTCGAGAGTCACGGACTTGGGGATCACGTAGCCCTGCTGGGTTTCGTCATACTTAGCACCGGGAATGGCCTTGTAGAGGGCGTCGACCACCTTGTCGGCGACAAGCAGCAGCGTGGTGCCGGTGTCGGCAATGGCCGTGTTACCCTCCTGCTCAATCTTGTTGCCATTGATGGTGGCCGATCCGGACTGGAACATCCAGAAGCCCTCGCTCTTGTCAATGTCGGCCCAGAAAATGTCTGTGCCCGAGCTCTTGACGAGATCCTCGTCAATGTAGCCAAACGTGTAGAACGACTCCGCATTGTCGCGCGAGCTGTAAAAGGCCGACGTGAAAAGCTGAGCGTCCTGCGGCAGCGTCTTGCTGGAGATCAGGTTGGCCACGGGCGTCGGCTGTGGGTCCGCCTCGGAGCCCTTGGTGATCGTATTGATCTGCGGCCAGGCAAGGCCCAGCAGGCCGTCTGCCGAGTAGTCCTGGGCGAACTGCGTGGAGACGGTCTTGGCGAGCTCGATGGCCTGGTTCTGGATGGCGAGGCCACCGATGGTCACCACGTCGGTGCCGACGCTGCCGGACGCCGAGCTGCCGTCGCCGTATTGAATCTTCCAAGCCAGGCCCTCTGCTTCCTTGTAGGTCGACGACTTGGACGGGTCATAGACAGTGTGGCCCTTCTGCAGATGCTTGGAGAGCTCCGTCGAGAAAATCCAGAGGTCGGCCGAGCCCGTGTCGAAGTCGAGCTTGAGCGTCTGGGGGGGCGTGCCGATCTGCACCTCGCTCACGTACATGGTGTCCGTCTGTGCGTCTTCGGCCGGGACCTCGCCGGTGGTCCCGTCGTCGGCCTTCTTGGCCACATAGTTCACAAAAAAGGCACGGCCACCAACGGGGTGTCCGCCGGCCGTCGGCGCCTCCGTCTCGGTGCTGTGGCGGATATGTCCACGCTGCTGGACACGGCGGGCCATGACGTATGGGCCCGGCTTGGTGGGCTGGAAGCCGTACTTGCGCATGGCCGCAACGTACGACTTGGTGCCGTTGATCTTGTAGTTCTTATTGCGCACGGCCACGACCTTCTGCAGGCCCAGCTCGGACTTGAGCCGAGCCTGCGTCTCAAACAAAGCCTTGGTGTTGGGCGACATGGCGAAGCGTGCAAGGCGAGAAGCCAGTTTGCTGTCAGGAGAAGGTGTTTCGAAAAGTCACAGCGAAAGCGGCGAGGGGAGGAAGGGCAGAGTAGGGCAGCGTGAGATGCAAGTAGGGCAGCGAAGTCGAGGCAGAAACGTTGCAGAGGTGTGGCAAGAGGGAGAAGCAGAGAGGAGAAGGAGAGGGATGAGGGAAGAGAAGAGAAGAGGGGAGAGAAAAGGCCTGGCAGCGGGCGTCCTCGCACTCTTTAAATAATGGCAAGAACAAGGAAGGCGGGCTGCCAAGGCAGCAAGATGTGCACAAGCTCCGGGGAGGGAAGGTGCGAGGGTGCGAGGGTGCGAGGTGCGCGCGTGTGCAAGCGATGCGGCCGCCTGCGCATGACCGACGTGCCTGGTGACGTGTCGGTCTGCCGAGCGAGCGAGGAAGGAGCACAGAGGGAAGAGAGAAACAAGGCACCTGCCAGGCCATACATATGCTACGACGCAGGAAGGCGCGTTTGCGCGCTCGCGCACTCACGCCCTCGTTGCGCCTTCCTCAGGTACATGCATGCATGGATGTGCGTGGGTCGGCTGGCTGGCCAGCCAGCCAGTCTAGGAAGTAGGCCAAACAAGGGGCCAGCCCAGCCGGCGGGGTGGTGCGGTTGACGAGCGTGGAAGGACTGGACTGAAACACGGCAACGCGCTGCTCGGCCTGTCTTGTCCATCAATGACGACATGGAGGCCGGCAGACGCGTGGCCATGGCCGATGCTGCCTCGCCGATGCTTGTGCAAACACACCGAGACGCCCTGTCTCTGCCCGTCGGACAGCCGTGTCATAGCTCGAATTCCTTGTTTTTGCCCCCTGGTGCTGCACGTCCATCCATGCATCGTGCAGGGTCAACTTTTGGCTCCATGCGGCGGAGGCGGCGGCGGCGGCTGTGTCGTCGCCCGAGCACAACTGCGCTGTCTGTGAGGCCGCCGTCTCGGCTGGGGGATGTGCTGGCGGTCGGGCAAATGTCCCGTGGTTGCATTCTGGCTGGCCTGTGACGAGCACGGCGAGACACGCCGAGTGCCACGGCCGAGCGCTTCTGCTAGGCGAGACGGATCGCCACAACGCAAGATAAGGATCTGACGCCGTCTGCCTGCTGCTTCCTGTCTCTCCCTTTGTGGTCTTTTCGACCGGGGGACCCCGCCTGGCATGCCCCGGCGTCGGCAAATCGAGAATGCCGCAGACAAACGTGCGACGTCAGTGGTGTTGCCCCTGCGACCTGGCCCGGCCCCAGCTTGACTGGACAGCCCTCAAGCAGGAATCCAGGCGTTGCGGCTGGCACGGCCGCGGGCGATGATTGGCAAACGCACCCTGGTCTCCGGAGCGGATGGATCGGGGGCACGACGTTGTCACCCAACTGGGCCGCTGCTCTGGCCATGCCGTAGCACGCACAACCGGGATTTCTGTCATAGTGCGCGCGTGTTATAGCCGTATCCGTGCGCAGTCACCAGCTGAAGCATGGCGCCCCATTCGCGGTGCGGGCAATGTGAGGCGCTTTGCAAGCCGCCGGACGACGACGGCCGGCGATCAATGCTGGCCTGGCGCGTCGGCTGGACGCTGGATGCGGCCCAGCATAAACCCGCGCACGCCGTTGCTGAGCCAGCACACGTCGCCGCTCTGGAGCGAGCTGGCAGGGACGTCCTCCTCCACAGCGAGCCCCCTAATCACCCATCCGGTCAGAGAAGAGACGACAAGAGGGGCCAGGACAGACAAGGCACACGGCACGACATACCGATCCAAGGCCCAGCGGCGCGTGGTCCCGTCGAGTCCGCCACTGCCGCGCGCCGTGCTGCCATACACCGGCGGCACCGGCGGCGTCACCCAGCGGCCGCCGCGCCACAGGTACACGGTGCTGATGCTGCCGTCCATGACCGCGCCGCTGTCGGCGTCGACCAGCAGCACCTCCTTGTGCGCGGGGCCTGCAATCCCCGCGCGCTGCCGCGCCGCGTCGTAGACCTGCCGCCGCGTCGTCTTGTAGTGGGTGAACGGCGTCACGGCCGTCCGGTCCGCATCCACCGTCACGACGTACGGCGTCTCCGGCGTCTCCGTCGTCTCGTCGGCCCGTTCGATTTCGTCTGGCGCCGGCAGCCGCTTCGGGAAGAGCGCGGTCAGAGGCGTCTCCGACACGCCCGGAAAGACCTCGCATGCCAACTGGCCCGCCGGGCCGAGCGTCACACGGCACCGGAAGGGCCCCTCCGGGGACCCCTCCGAGGGCACCTCCGCGGCCCCCGCGCGCGCCCGGACGCCGGTCTCGAGGACCGCCTCCAGCCGCCGCAGGCCTGCCTCGCCGGCCATGGCCGACACGGCGGCGTCCCAGCGCCAGTGCGTGGCCGCGCGGAGGAGGCGGTCCCGGTGCAGGTCCAGCATGTAGTAGGGCGAGGACTGCGCGTAGTTCCAGCCGGCATGGGCCAAGGCGGCGTTGCCGGCGGCGAGCCGGAGGGCGGCATCGTAGCGCACAGAGGTAAACAGCTCGAAGCTGTCGTCGTCTCGGGACGGCGCCATGGCACGGACGGGACGAGACACGGCGTCTGCTCTGCTACGTGCTTACATGCGTATGCTGACGCCCGCGCCCAGAGAACGGGCGGCCCCAGCGCTCTGCTCTTCGCCCACCCGACGACGAGCCGTTTCTGCTGACCGGTCACGTGTATTGAAGCCTGAGGCACCGGGCGGCAACTGCGGCGGCGCAGCAGTCGACCCTCGGCCACAGTGTGGGCAGACAGGCGACTTCTTTAAATTTTTTTGGTGGGGCGGGCACCTTCCCGCCCCAAGCTTTTTCGCTGGACAGACTCGGGGGGGGGGGGGGGCGTGTGGGAGAGGGGGGGGCCAAGCACCACCGACATCATCGGTGGGCCGCAGAAATCCGTACGAAATAGGCGGCGGGCAACGACGGGCCACCAAAAAATACCGACCACCCCAAAAAATTGCTCCCACGCAAGACAACCTCACTCCGTCCTCGTCGCCGCCATCCTCTGCCCGACACCACGCGCGCGCGCACAGCACGAAGCAGGAGACGAATTCCGACGGCTTGCTCCCTCCTCTTCATTGGTTCCCTTGCTGCTTCTCCCGCGCCAGCCTCACCGCCTTCCGATGAGCGAACCCCCCAAAACAACAACAATAGAGCAGCAGCCGTACCCTTTCTTTACCTTACCCATCCTTTCTCCATATTGTCTAGACCCGGCATCCCCTGCCGCCCTTCGTCCTGCGCATTGAAGACGGGCGCTCCCCCCTGACGAGTCTCGAGTCTCGAAATGGCTGCACGACCGCCCATTGTCCCCTCGCCGGTGGCCGCGCCGCCGCCCCTCCCGACCGGCGCCGCCATCCGCGTGCCCGACCATGCGGCGTCGGCGTCGACGGCGTCGCTGTGGGACCGGGTAACGGCGTGGGCAAGCGAGAACAAGGCGGCCGTCTACACCATCGCCGGCGTGGCCGTCGTCGTCACGGGCGCCGGCGTGGTCTACTACACGAAGAGCAGCCGGGTACGTGGGGCCTTGCGGGGGGTTGTGGTTGCGCCCGGCCCCTTTATGCTAACCGGTCCAGGCATCCCAAGACGCGGCATCACCGAAGCTCAGTAAGAAGGAGCGGCGGAAACGGAAAGAGGCCGAGAGAAAGGCGGCCGCGGCCGCGGCCGCCGGCGGCAAGGCGGCGGCGACGACGCCGGAGAGCGACGACTCGGCCGCGAAGAAGCCGGCCGCAGCGGCGGCAGACGAGAGCCTGCCCGAGGTGACGGAGGCGACGGTGCAGGCGATGAGCGCAGACGAGCGGCGCAAGCTGGCGGTCAAGCTCAAGGAGGCAGGCAACAAGGCGTACGGCGCCAAGGACCTGGACCGCGCCATCGACCTGTACTCCAAGGCGATCCTGTGCAAGCAGGACCCCGTGTACTACTCGAACCGGGCGGCGTGCTACAGCGCGCTCAACGACTGGGACAAGGTGGTGGAGGACACGACGGCGGCCATCAACATCGACGCCGAGTACATCAAGGCGCTCAACCGCCGCGCCAACGCCTACGACCGCCTCGGCAAGTACCGCGAGTCGCTGCTGGACTACACGGCCAGCTGCATCATCGATGGCTTCAAGAACGAGGCCAGCGCCCAGGCCGTCGAGCGCCTGCTCAAGAAGTTCGCCGAGACCAAGGCCAAGGAGATGATGGAGACGCGCCCGGCCAAGCTGCCCAGCCCCACCTTTGTCGGCAACTACCTGCAGAGCTTCCGCGCCAAGCCGCGCCCGGCCGGGCTCGCCGACACCGACGACCTCGCCGAGGACACGGGCAAGGGCCAGCTGCGCCTCGGCCTGCAGTCGCTCGAGAAGAAGACGGCTGACGGCTACGAGGAAGCGTCCGCCGCCTTCTCCAAGGCCATCGAGCTCGGCGGCCTCGGCGAGTACGAGGCCCTCGCCTACAACCTGCGCGGCACCTTCCTGTGCCTGCTCGGCAAGCACGAGGAGGCCCTCGCCGCCCTCACCAAGAGCATCGAGCTTGACCCGTCCATGACCCAGAGCTACATCAAGCGCGCCAGCATGAACCTCGAGCTGGGTAGGCCTCTTCTCCCCTGTGTCCACACTCTCCCCTTCCCCCCCGCTGACCTTTAGGTGCCCCCACCATGGCCGAAGAGGACTTTACCAAGGCGCTGGAGCAGAACAGCCAGGACCCCGACATCTACTACCACCGCGCGCAGCTCCACTTTATCAAGTCCGAGTTCAGCGAGGCGGCCAAGGACTACCAGAAGTCGATCGACCTCGACCGCGACTTCATCTTCTCGCACATCCAGCTGGGCGTGACGCAGTACAAGCTGGGCTCCATCGCCTCGTCGATGGCCACGTTCCGACGCTGCGAGAAGAACTTTAGCAAGGTGCCCGACGTGTATAACTATCACGGCGAGTTGCTCCTGGACCAGGGCCGGTACCAGGACGCCATTGAGAAATTCGACAAGGCCATCGAGATGGAGAAGGAGACCAAGCCCATGAACATGAACGTGCTGCCTCTCATCAACAAGTCGCTCGCCCTCTTCCAGTGGAAGCAGGACTTTTCCGAGGCAGAGAAGCTGTGCTCCAAGGCTTTGATCAGTGCGTCCCCAGCCCTCTTTTTTTACTCGGCTCGCTTGCTTGCTAACCACATTCCCCCCAGTCGACCCCGAATGCGACATTGCCGTGGCCACCATGGCGCAGCTGCTGCTGCAGCAGGGCAAGGTGACCGACGCGCTCACGTACTTTGAGCGGGCGGCCGACCTGGCCCGCACAGAAGGCGAGCTGGTTAACGCCCTGTCCTATGCCGAGGCGACTCGGACGCAGATCCACGTCCAGGAGAAGTACCCGGCTCTCGCTGCCAAGCTCCAGGGCATGGGCACGGTTCTGCGGTAGAGAAGAGAAAGAAAGAAAAAAAACCGACGTTGGCAGCAGGTCCTTGCGAGGGCTTGAATCTAATCTTTGTCTCCTCTTCGTGTTCACGTCTCTCTTCTCCTCCATTTTTCTGGCTTGTTTCCTTTTTTCTTTTGGTGCTTTGCTTCAGCTGGTCAGGGGCCTTTTGCATGCCTGGGTTGTGAATGGACAGGGAGAAGGAGAAGGGGGGCTAGAAACAGGAAAAAGGGCGATCCGCATTGTTACAAAAACAGACGACCAGAAAAACATCAATGCACCCACAGCTACAACGGACGAGAGGGACCGACCACCCCAAAAAGGCGAGAAACAAGGCGAGGAGGGGATAGGAACGAGACGGAGCAGAGGGTCTCAAGTGGTTCAGAAACGGAGGAGAGCAAAGCTGGCGTTTCTTTTTCTGTTCCTCCCTGCTCTCCTATCTCTCGCGTCCCCCCCTTTTTTTCTCCTCCCTGTGGTCGCCGGACCCTCTCCGCAACTGTACATAGGAGCATAGGAACATATGAACAAGGAACATTTTCACTCTCGCTGGCCACGTCTGCTGCTCGTCGTGCTGCCGACATCCAAACCAAGGAAGCCATGACAGGCATCTTACATGGCAGGACAGCACCTCGCCGCGAACCGGCAAAGAAACAAAAACAGCTTCCTGTCTAGCCACCATTTTCGGACTGGAGCTACTATACAACAGGGCAGAAAACCAAGAAGAGCGCGAGCTACCGGTGTGCTTTGGTAGCAAGCATGTCTCCCCATTCGCAAACGATATATCGGGGTAATCGGGAAACGGAAACATAGACAAGGTGGGGAGGAAGGGGGTTGAAAGTAGTGGTGACATTAAGAGAAAAAGAGGAAATGCGAGACCAAAAAAGGGTGAAAAGGGGACCAGGAAAAAAAAAAGACAGCATGAAGCCCAAGAAAACACAAGAAAGGAGCAGCATGAAACCACAATACACAACAACAACACAGTAGACCAATTGCACCCTTTCCTCCCGGGTGGACCTCATTGTGCTTTTTTCCTCTGTTTTTCTGGTGTTTGGTTGGGTTTACTTGGTCGAGCTCTTCGCCACGGTCAGGCCCAGGCCGAGACCCAAGGCGATGGCGAGGATGATGAGCACGACGACGAGGAAGCACCACCACTTGAGCTTGCGGCGGCGGCGGGCGTGCTCGGTGGCGGAGGCGACCTGCTTGTTGGCGCTCTCGAGGTTGCCGACGGTGGCCTGGGTCTGCTCCTCCACCTGCGTGAAGATGGGGTCCTGCTGGACGACGAGCGTGTCGAGGTCGTTGTAGAGACCGTTGAGCTCGGTGAGGGACTGCTCGATGCGCTGCAGCTCGTTGTGGCGCGCGCGCACGGCGCCCAGCACAGCCGACGCCTGGCCGGACCGATTTGTCCGGAGCTGACCATTAGCAGGGAACAAGAAAGGGAAAAGGAGCCAAAACAAAAAAACCTACCGCCGTCTGGAAGACGCCCTCGCTGCCCCAGTCGGCATCAGCGGCCTGGGCGACCTCCTCTTCTGTGGCGTCCGGGTTGACGATGCGGTACTGGCGGGCGATCTGCTCGCGGTAGCGCTCGCGGTACTGCTTCTCCTCGGCCATGTAGCCCTGCAGCTCGCGCTTGAAGTCGTTGTTGAGCGTCTCGAACTGGCGCTTCTTGAGCGCGTGCGTGCTGTCGGACGTGCGCTCGCAGTCGCGCTGCAGCAGGCGCAGCTGGTTGCGGATCTGCGTGTTCTTGATCTGCGTCTCCGTCACCAGCTGCTCGAGCTGCTGCGCCGCGCTCGGATCGTTGCCGCCGAGCGCGCGCTGGTGCAGGCCGGCAATGGCCTGCACGCCCGTCGTCATCGACCGGATCTCGCCGCGCACGTTGGACACCTGCGTCAGGTACTCCTGCTGCGTCATCACAGCGGCGCCGCCGGCCGGGGCCGGCTGGCCGTAGGGGGCCAGCTCGTGTTGCTCCTGAGAGTCGACGGTCAGTTGTGTTCCCTCTTGATCCTCATGTGCGGCGTCCGGGGCCGTCCCCCCGTCGGCCCTCGGCCCTTTCTGGACCCCTCTCCACGCAGCCCAGACATACCGGTCCGTAGCCATTTCCGTAGCCCGGCTGCGCGGGCGCCTCCTCCGCGTACGGGTTGCCCTGGTACTGCTGGTACGGGTTCTGGGCCGGCTGGCCCCCCTGATAGTTGTAGGACATGGCGGGCGGCAGGTTTGGGTGACAGCGGATGCGATGCAAAATCGCGCGACCGGTCTTGGGACGAAGCAGGGAAGAAGGCCGAGCGAGCTCAACGGCGCGAGGGCGTCGTCTGTGCGGGTCGCAGGCGTCCTTGTCGGAGGCGAGGGCGGCGCAGAAACGTCGTCGCGAAAAAACCGCGGCCGCGAGAGCAGGAAAAGAGTTCGGGTGGCAGGGGACTGCGGCGTGTTGGGCAAAAAAACAACAAAAAATCGGAAACGAAACAACGGGCGCCCGATGATTTTCGCAGTCGCACTCGAGTCCGGCGTCGTCCGGCAAGGCGAAAGGGGAAAAGGCGCGAGACAGCGATGGGAAAACGGTGGGAGGGCGAGGGAGGAAATGAGGAGAGCAAGTCAGGGAAATTAACAAAAAAAAAGGGATTAGTAGAAAGGGAGAAACGGCGCGCAGAATAATCACCAGCAGTCAGACCGCGCTGCGCAGCTGCCTCGCGGGAGCTAGGCAAAACAGCCTATCGGACAGTGGCTCCAGTGGCGACCGCTGTATATTTTGGACAACTTACAGCGTGCTGCCGAGCTAGAATTTCAGGGTCTCGGCCGGCGCAGACGCGCGCTCACTGCTTACGTCGCACCGCGTCTCTTTCTCAATTGCCATAGATTCTAATAGCACACAAATACCAGAACAGCGCCTTGGAAGGAAAGAGCGGTTGCTGCGCAGGCCTGCTGTGTGCGGAGTGTTTCCGTGTTCGCAAGCGAGCATGTGGCGGAAGGAGCGACTGAAGGAGCTGCTGCTCCACTGGCGCCAGGCGGACTGTGGCTGGGGGGGGGCACCTGAAAGAAGAGGAAGGGCCGGCATCTGCGGCGAACACGTCGGTCGGGGTAAGATACGTACCGGCCGCGCCGGCTGCGCTGGATAAGGAAGGAGGCGAGACGGGGCTACTTTGCACAAACAGGCTAGCCGGCCAGCCAGCAGTGGAAATGCGGGTGCCGCAGGCGGGCCCCGCACCAGCCGAGCTGGATTCTGCTGCGGCACGGGCGCTGGGCAAAAAGATGACGAAGGCCTCGTCCGAAACGGAGCGAACGTCAGAAGTCTGGCCGGCCGCTGCCAGCGGTCTTGCGCGCGTCTGAATCATCTGGCTGTTGTCCTGGCCGGCCAGCGGCGCTTTCTGGCGTCGTCCCGATTGGGATTAGTGGCACGGGCGGATTTGCAGTGAGCAAGCAGCAGCCTCTGCACAAGAGCTACGCTAAAACCAGCGGCCGTGCTGAGGCTGAGCTGGCAGAAAGCAGGCAATTTGGAGAAGCATAAGCATAAGCATACGGAGTAAGCATAAGCATATTTTTCAGCAAATCGCACAAAGCGTCGTTGTATACAGGTTACGGGTATATAATAGTGGTTCTGTCCGAATAGGCAGCGGAAACAGGCAAGCAGGGCCGGCAAGCGGCGTGGCTGCTGTCTCCTCCCATGCATGCGCAGCTGTCTCGGTGCGCCGACGCCGTCCATGACTGGCCAGACCGTCTGGCCAGACCGTCTGGCCCAGCGAGGCATCAGCGTGGAGTTCCGAGCATTGAGCACGGACCGCCGCGGCGCCGAGACTGCGTCCGGACCGGCCGGGTGTTCCGGCTGCCGGGCCGGGCGCTGTAGGTTTGGTCGGGCCCTTTTTCCGGCCCCTTTTCCGGCCCCTTTTCCGGCAGGGCGAAAGAAGGAAGATTGCGGCCCTCACAGGTAGTCCTTCTTGCGGCTGGTGCGCGTGAACTGGTTGAGGTGCCACTCGACGTGACCGTCCTTGTTCTCGAGCGTGCCGCTGCGGATCTCAAAGAGCTTCATGGACATGCGCGGGCCGACCTCGGACAGCTCGACGGCGTCGTGGGCGGTGCGCACGTAGACGTAGTGGCGCACCTCGATCACGTCCTCAATGTTCTTGAAGGCCACCACGCGGTTGGAGAGCTTGGTCTTGCTGGTGATGGGGTCGCGCGGCGGGAACAGGTGCTTGAGCACCTTGCACACGCGCGCGCCCAGCCGGCTCGTGAAGCCCTCAAAGATGAGGTGCGGGTACGCCTCCGACACGCTGCCGCGGATGCTGCCGGGGATGTCGCCGCGCATGAGCACGTTGTGCAGCGAGAAGGAGACGGTCGGGCCGTGCGGGAGGTGGGAGATGCTGCAACGTTAGCCGCTGTTGCCGGCCTGTATGCACAAAGAAGGTCTGGCGAATACGCACACAAGCCCTGTCGGCGTGCCGCGGTGCTCCGACAGCAGCACAATGTCGGTCAGGCCGGCCGCCTTGGCCGAGCGCACGCACTCGTCGAGGATCAGGTTGCCGCGGTTCAGCCGGATCGACGTCGGCAGCAGCAGCCGGATCTCCTTGCTGAACGCCGTGAGCCGCGTCGACGACGACCGCGACGTCGTCACCAGCACGCGCGGGTCCACGAGCCCGCTCAGCTGCGCGTACTCGTCGTCCAGCTCCAGCTGCGCCTCCACGTCCAGGTCCTCGCGCGACTCGTCGTACGCAAAGTCCTTGCGCAGCTGCTTGTCGCTCGCCACGCTCTTCTCCAGCGGCCGCCCCTGCGCAATCGCCGCCCGCAGCTTCGCCCGCTTCTCGTTGATCTCTGCCTCCTTCAGGATCATCGCCTTGCGGTAGAGATAGTCTCTCCGCTGGCGGACGGTTCTTCGCTGGATGTGTGAGCATGCAAACACCCAGCACAGAGAGTGTACTAGACATACCATCATCTTTGCGGTAGGAACGGAACAGGTTGTAGGAGAAAGGTTGGTGGAATCGGGAATCTCAAACAGAAACTCTTCTCGCGAGGTTGAGAAAAAAAGTATCTGCACGCTTATCGATAATACAAAATCACGTGATGAACGTGCAGAAAAAAGCTGGGTCGCGCCCCTCCCACGACGTGCGGCTCCGAAATTATCAGCAACCCCATCGCCGTCGCCTTGCAACGTCGACGTCCTTCTTGCTCGTTTTGCCTCTTTGCCACCCGACCTGCCGCCCACATGCCAGCCTTCTGCGGCGGATGGCACCTAGACCTTTTCGAGCTTGACCACCGCGGAAGCGTCGCAGCCATCCTCGCAGACGATTTGTCTTCTTTTCCTTCTTCGAACACGCCATCGGAATCGACGCGCGCACACTCCCGCCATGGAGGGCGCCTTTAACCATGTGGGCAACCACCACATGATCTCCGACTCGGCGGCTGCCATCAAGGCGGGCGGCCACGACGGGCTGAGCGGCGGGCCCGCCCGGCGGCGCCACGACGACGACGACAACGGCCCCGAGGCCTACGACGAGGCCGACAACGAGAGCACCATCAGCGCGGCCGTCGACGGCGTGCAGGGGCTGCATCTGGAGCCGGAGGAGGAGGAGAAGGAGCTGCCGGCCCACGCGTGCGAGTATGTCCTGGGTCTCCCGTTCCGGTTTGGCTGGGTGTGTTCTGACCGGGTGTGCGTCTAGGTACTGCGGCATCCACTCGCCGGCATCGGTCGTCAAGTGCTTGGTGTGCAACAAGTGGTTCTGCAGCGCGCGCGGCAACGCGACGTCGTCGCACATTGTCAACCATCTGGTGCGGGCGCGGCACAAGGAGGTGCAGCTGCACCCAGAGTCGCAGCTGGGCGAGACGGTGCTCGAGTGCTACAACTGCGGCACGCGCAACGTGTTCTTGCTGGGCTTCATCCCGGCCAAGTCGGACACGGTGGTGGTGCTGCTGTGCCGGCAGCCGTGCGCGGCGAGCACGTCGTCCAAGGACATGAGCTGGGACATTTCGCGGTGGCAGCCGCTGATCGAGGACCGGTCCTTTCTGCCGTGGCTCGTGGCCCCGCCGAGCGACGCCGAGCTGCTGCGCGCGCGGCACCTGACGGCGCCCCTCATCGCGCGGCTGGAGATGCTGTGGAAGGAGGACGCCAACGCGACGGTGCAGGACCTGGAGCGCGCGGCCAGCATGGACGACGACCCGCACCCGGTGCTGCTCAAGTACGACGACCCCTTCCACTACCAGAACATCTTTGGCCCGCTGGTCAAGATGGAGTCCGACTACGACAAGAAGCTCAAGGAGGCGCAGTCCGAGGACAACCTGGTGATCCGGTGGGACTATGGCCTCAACAACAAGCACTTGGCCAGCTTCATTCTGCCCAAGATCGAGTCGGGCGACGTCAAGCTGGCCGTGGGCGACGAGATGCGCCTCAAGTACAAGGGCGAGCTGCGCGGGCCCTGGGAGGGCGTCGGCTACGTGGTCAAGATCCCCAACAACCAGTCGGACGAGGTGACGCTGGAGCTGCGCAAGGCGGGCAACAACGCGGGCAACACCAATGGCGGCGGCAGCGGCGGCAACCGCCATCACCACAACAACAATGACAACAGCAACAGCAACAGCAACAACAACAGCGGTATCGACAAGACGGTCCCGACGGAGTGCACGCACAACTTCTCGGCGGACTACGTGTGGAAGGCGACGTCGTACGACCGGATGCAGGCGGCCATGATGACGTTTGCGCTGGACGAGCTGAGCGTGTCCGGGTACATTTTCCACAAGCTGCTGGGCCACGAGGTGGCGGTGGCGCCGATGAAGACGGCGATGCCCAAGAAGTTCACGGCGCCGAACCTGCCGGAGCTCAACGGCAGCCAGATCAGCGCGATCAAGGCGGTGCTGTCGACGCCGCTGAGCCTGATCCAGGGCCCGCCGGGCACGGGCAAGACGGTGACGTCGGCGACGATCATCTACCACCTGGCCAAGCTGAACAACAGCCAGGTGCTGGTGTGCGCGCCGTCGAACGTGGCGGTGGACCAGCTGTGCGAGCGGGTGCACCGGACGGGCCTCAAGGTGGTGCGGCTGACGGCCAAGTCGCGCGAGGACGTGGAGTCGTCCGTGAGCTTCCTGGCGCTGCACGAGCAGGTGCGGATGAACGACACCAACGTGGAGCTGACGCGGCTGCAGCTGCTCAAGAACGAGGTCGGGGAGCTCAAGAGCTCGGACGAGAAAAAGTTCAAGCAGCTGACGCGGGCGGCGGAGCGGGAGATCCTGAGCAACGCGGACGTGGTGTGCTGCACGTGCGTGGGGGCAGGCGACCCGCGGCTGGCCAAGATGAAGTTCCGCAACGTGCTGATTGACGAGTCGACGCAGTCGGCGGAGCCCGAGTGCCTGATCCCGCTGATGCACGGGTGCAAGCAGGTGGTGCTGGTGGGGGACCACAAGCAGCTGGGCCCGGTGATTATGAACAAGAAGGCGGCCAAGGCCGGGCTGAACCAGTCGCTGTTTGAGCGGCTGGTGAAGCTGGGGTTCTCGCCGATCCGGCTCAACGTGCAGTACCGGATGCACCCGCATCTGGCGGACTTCCCGTCCAACATGTTCTACGAGGGGTCGCTGCAGAACGGGGTGACGATTCCGGAGCGGCTGCGGCGCGACGTGGACTTTCCGTGGCCGGTGGCGGACACGCCGATGATGTTCTGGTCGAACCTGGGCAACGAGGAGATCTCGGCGTCGGGCACGTCGTACCTGAACCGGACGGAGGCGAGCAACGTGGAGAAGATTGTGACGCGGTTCTTCAAGGCCGGGGTGAAGCCGGCGGACATTGGCGTGATCACGCCGTACGAGGGCCAGCGCAGCTACGTGGTGACGACGATGCAGAACACGGGCACGTTCAAGAAGGAGAGCTACAAGGAGGTGGAGGTGGCGTCGGTGGACGCGTTCCAGGGCCGGGAGAAGGACTACATTGTGCTGTCGTGCGTGCGGTCCAACGACAACCAGGGCATCGGCTTCTTGTCGGACCCGCGGCGCCTCAACGTGGCGCTGACGCGCGCCAAGTACGGCCTGGTGATCATTGGCAACCCCAAGGTGCTGGCCAAGCACGACCTGTGGTACCACCTGCTGGTGCACTTTAAGGAGCACAAGTGCCTGGTGGAGGGCCCGCTGAGCAACCTGCAGCCGTCGCTGCACCAGTTCAGCCGGCCCAAGCACAGCTACCGGCCGCCGCGGGCGTTTGGCAACGGCATCGGCAACGAGATGAGCAACGGCGTGCACGGGCGCGACTTTGACACGGGCTCCATCGTGTCGTACGTGCCCGACGACGTGTCGTCGATCCACAGCTCGGCGCTGGGCGGCGGCGGTGGCGGCGGCGGCGGCGGCGGGGCGGGCGGGGGCCTGGGGGGCGGCGGCGGCGGCGCGCACCTGGGGTCGGCGTACCCGGCCATGTTTTCGAGCTTCAGCCCGGACCAGTGGCCGGGGCTGCCGGGGGCGAGCTCGATGGGCCGGTCGGGCGGCGGTGGGGGCGGCAAGGGGCGCGGCCGCGGGGGTGGCGGCGTGGGCATGGGGATGGGCATGGGTATGGGGATGGGCATGGGCATGGGCATGGGCATGGGCGGCGCGGAGAGCGTGGCGGGCGAGAGCGTGGCCAACTCCGAGTTCACCGACGTGACGACGACGAGCAGCAAGGGCACGGGCATGGGCGGCGTGGGGATCGGGCAGAGCGGGGTGGGCCAGGGCGGCGCCAGCCTGGGGGCGGGCCTGCACGACGCGGTGACGAGCGGGCGGCTGGCGTCGTACAGCCAGAGCGACCGGCTCAAGCACTACGTGGAGAGCAGCGGGCGGCTGGCGGCGGGCAACGGGTACCACCGGCGGTATGACGACGACCAGCAGAGCATCAGCACGGCGGGCTTTGCCAGCCAGATCGGCGGCGCCGGCTACGACTGAGAGAGAGGGTCTGGGAGGGGGGAACAACGGGACTTGTTTCTCGAAGACGGCCGCGCAGACGGGCGCTCGCTGGATGCTCTGCTCGATCTGGGACGCAGCCGTCGCCGCCGGCATGGATGCGTGTCGTCCACGCGCCGACCAAGAAAAGGCGCGCGCAGCCTGCCGGCCTCTGCGTCCAGCCAGCCAGCGTTGGCGGCGCTGATGGCCCTGGCGGCGGGCGCCTGGACGGGGCGGTCCGTCTCGGCCAACGGCCACTCGTCTGGTCTAGTCTGGCGGCCCACGGCGCAAGACCGGCGGCGGGCCGACGCTCGGTTGCACGGGTGCGCAGGGTCGACGTCACGGACGATGTCTTCTCGCACGAGGCCGACGAGGAAGCCGGCGGCGTATTTGGAGGGCAGCTGGTGGAGAGAAGGGGTGGTCGATGGGAGATGGATGTTTGTTTCTACCGAGATTGTGACGTTGTTGGCGGCCGTTGTCCAAGACGGGGCCTGTCTGTTTGCAGTGAATTCAGCTGTTGTCTACTCTGTACTCTTTAGGCTCTGAGCTCTGCGCTCTGACGCGGATGAAACCAGCTGACCGATCGGCAAGGGGCTATTCCGCTCCGGGCTGAGAGACATCCCAACGCAACAGCCCGACGTCAACAGCCGACGTCGACAACCCGTATCTGCACCCTGCCCTCGACAGAGACCGACCCGATTGCTGCAGCGCCTATTTCCAATGGCTGCCTCGTCCGATGCCCCGCCGGCGGCCGCACCGGGCGCCGCCGCCGCCGCCGCCGCCACCGCTGCTGCCGCCACTACCACCGCCACCACCACCACAGCGGACGACGTCAACCCCCGCGACTTTGACGGCGCCGTGCAGACGGACGACGCGCTGCCGACGCGGGCGACGCTGCAGGCGGTGGCGGAGCTGCCGGTGCTGGACCGCAAGGGGCTGGCGCACCCGTTCCGGAGCCTGTACGCGGCGCCGGGGCGGACGCTGGTGGTGTTTGTGCGGCACTTTTTTTGCGGGGTGCGTGTCCGTCTGGCCTGTCTCGTCCGTCCCGTCTGTCCCGTCTGTCTGCTTGCCACTCATACTCTAGAACTGCCAAGAATACCTGCGGGTGCTGTCCGCGGCGCTGCCGGCGGCGGCGCTGGCCGGGGCGGCGACGCCGACGCGGATCGTGGTGGTGGGCTGCGGGGCGCCGGAGCTGATCGACATGTACGCGGAGGCGGCGGCGTGCGCGTACCCCGTGTTTGCGGACCCGACGCGGCGGCTGTACGCGGCGCTGGGGCTGGTGTCGACGCTGGCGCTGGGCGCGGCGCCGCGCTACATGCGCCACACGAGCCTGTGGGCGTCGTCGCTGCGGTCCGTGGCCCAGGGGCTGCGCGTGCTGCCGCGCGGCCAGGCGCTCAAGGGCGGCAACCAGCGGCAGGTCGGGGGCGAGTTTCTGTTTGAGACGCGGGGGGAGGGGGGCCCCGGTGAGGCGACCGTGACCTGGTGCCACCGCATGAAGACGACGCGCGACCACGCCGAGGTGGACGAGCTGCAGGCGGTGCTGGGGCTGGCGTGATCATTCTATACCCTTCTGAGGACATGACTGTGTCTATACCCTTTCGAGGACATGACTGTCTCTATACCCTTCTCGAGGACATGACTATCCACATGACTATCTATCTTCCCTACAGATTCTCCTGCGCCAGCACCCACATGGCCACGAGGTCCGGGCACTGGCGGGCGATGCGCTTCTGGGTGCCGTGGTTGGACAGCATCACGGACAGCGTGCCCTCGTGGGCGACCAGTTGGCCCATGTGCTCGTGGACGGCGCGCATGGTGGCCGCAGCGACGGGGTCCTGCGCGAGGTGGTCGGCGGCGACCACGCCGTGGTGGTGGTGGTGGTGGTGGTTGTAGCTGTAATGGTGGTGGTGCCGCGCGTGGCCCGGCTCGATGGCCAGGTGCACCAGCCACGCGTGCCCGAAGACGCCGCGGTCCGGCCGCCCGCCCCACTGCCGCAGCCGCGCCGCGGCCTCCCCGGCCTCCAGCGGGCGGTACCCCGGGCGCGCGGCCACGCCGCCGCGCAGCGGGATCGTCGTCGTGGCAAACAGGTGGCGGCGCGTGGGGGTGCTTCCGCCACCGCCGCCGCGGCGGCCGGAGAAGGAGGAGGACGAGGAGCAGCTGGCCGGACGGCCGGCGACGACAATCTGGTGGCGCAGCTCCAGTGTGGGGCCTTGATGGTCGTCTGTGCCGCTGCTGCTGCTGCCGCCGCCGCCGCCGCCGCCGCCGCCGCCGCCGCCGCCGCTCCCAGCCTGCTGCTGCCCGTCAAACACGGTCAGCGTCACGCGCAGGCCGACGACGTCCGGGTTGGTGCCGTAGCAGCGCAGGCTGTCCGGGTGGTAGGGCGCGAGCAGGCGGCCGTTGACGGCGACGATGCAGGCCGTCGTCTGCGTGTGGTGGAAGCGGTTGTTCTCGTTGCACGAAGCCAGCTGCGCGCGCGCCCACGCCTGCTGGCGCGCCAGCTCGCGCAGGTTGCCCGCGTGGTTCAGCTCAAACTCGTAGCCCGTCGCCGGCAGCCGGAAGCCGGGCGCGGGCGGGCCGGCCTGGGCGGCCAGGTCGGCCGGGGCGGGGGGGCTGGCCTGGCTGGGGGGGCTGGCCTGGCCCGGCGAGCTGTGGGAGCTGGTCGAGCGGGCCAGCGGGGGGTTCGAGCTCGCCGCGGTGGTCGCCGGCTGCGAGCCGCTCGAGCTGGCCCAGCTCGTCTGGTCGGCCTGGCTGTGGCCGTTGTTGTGGCTGTTGTTGTGGCCGTTGTGGCTGTTGTTGTGGCTGCTGTGGTTGAGATCGTGACCGTGGCTCGGTCCGTGGCCTGGGTTCGGGACCGGGACCGGGATCGGATCAGGGCTCACGCTCGAGTCCCCCGGCCCGTCGAGGCCG
The DNA here is from genome assembly GCA_019925495.1 of Ophiostoma fasciatum. Classification (NCBI taxonomy): domain Eukaryota; kingdom Fungi; phylum Ascomycota; class Sordariomycetes; order Ophiostomatales; family Ophiostomataceae; genus Ophiostoma; species Ophiostoma fasciatum. The sequence goes on along the minus strand of JADHKM010000008.1, from coordinate 515,600 downwards.
GCCAGGTTCTCCAAGAGCAGCGCCCGCAGCGCGTCCCGCGCGGCCTGCGTGCCGCCGCCGCCACCGCCCACCGCCGCCCGCGCACGGCGGAGCAGTGTGGTCGTGGCCGGGGCCGTTGTGGTGGTGGTGGCTGTGGTCGTCGTCGCCATCATCCCAGGGCGGCGGTGGTGGTCCGGCTCCTCGTGGGTGCCGTCTGAGCCGGTGCCGTAGCTTCTGCCGTTTCCTCTGGCTTCTTGCCAGGGGAGCAGGGACGCCGCGTTCGAGAAGAAGCGCGGCGGCGGTGGCGGCGGCGCACCCCCCTGAGGGCATCCAGGCGGCGTGGCGGCGGCGGCCCCGACATACTAAGCCGGGCCGTCGGCACGCGCGAGGTTGCCGCTTGAGAAGAGGAGGCTGTGGCCGAAGAGAGGACGGCCGCTGTCGTTGCGGCCGTCCTCGCCGCCGCCGCAGCCGCTCTCGTCGGCCGTGAAGGTCGTGAACAGCCGGCTGTCCCAGGTGGGAGGCCCGACGGCTCTTCCGGCCGCGAAACAAGGCGGCGGCGGCGGCGGCGGCGGCGGCGGCAAGACCGGCCGCGGCCGCGGAGACGAGGGCCACAGCCCGCCCGGGGCGAAGAGAGACGAGACAGACGGCGACGACGACGAGGCGGCGGCGACAGCGGGCGGCAGCGTGTGCCCATTTATACCCGTGGCGGCGGCGGCGGCGGCAGTGACGGCGGTGACGGCGTAGCCCGGCACAGCGTCCTCCTGGCGGCGGTGACGGGGCAGACGGACGACGTGACGGGCCAGCGGGCAGTCGTCGACATCGGCGCCGGCATTGTTGTCGTCGTCGGCGTCGGCGTCGGCGCCGCTTTCGTGGCACGCGCACCAGACGCTGTTGTAGGCCATGTGTGGTGTGGTGCTGTGACGAGGGATGGAGGTGATGGGAGGTGATGGGAGGTGATGACGAGGTGTGTAGAGCAGAAAAAGATAGGGGCAGCCGGGCAGCATAAATAGGGGCGGTCAACCGTCCGTGACTGCATGACAGTGAATGCCAGCGCAGCCCCTTTTTTCGGCACAACAACAGCCCGATTCACTGGTCCCCGCCTCCATTTGATTCCGATGTGAGTCCTATTTGAATCATGCTTTTCTCGCGTCTGTCACGATGCCGTTCATTCCCAACGCCGTCTCTTTTCCTTTTCGTTTCCCTTCCTTCTCCCGTTGCCCCGTTGCCCTTCCTAACCCCCCCCCCCTACGAAAAAAACTTCTGGTAGGTCTTCTTCTCCTTCTCGCGGCGGGCCTTGATGGCGGCCTTGACGGCGGTGAGCTCCTTGAGGACGGCGGCGTCGTTGGGGGCCAGCTTGTGGGCGGCGGCGAGGTCCTCGAGCGCGGCCTCCTCGTCCTTGAGCTTGACCAGGGCCTGGGCGCGGCGGAAGCGGGCCTTGGCCTGGTCGGCCGGGCTGGCGGCGATGGCGGGCACGTCGAGGGCGCTGGTGGCGGCGGCGCGGGCGTCGGCCCAGGCGCCCAGCTTGAGGTGCATGAGCGCGGCGTTGCTCTGCACGCTGATGCGCAGCTGGTCCAGCGCCTCCTTGGTGCCGGCGGGCGCGCCCTCGAGGTCCGGGTCCTCGTTGAGGTAGCGCAGCGCCTTGTGGTACTTGTCGAGCGCCGCCGCCCAGTCGCCCTGCTTGAAGGCGGCGTTGCCGTAGCCCTTGCAGTCGGTGGCGATGGCGAGGACGCGGGCGGCCGAGGGCCCAGCCTTGTCACCCTCCCCCTCTCCCACCAGAGACGCCTCGTCCTGCGGGTAGTCCTCGTAGGCGTCGCCGTAGGCGTCGGGCTGGCGCGGGGCGTCGGCGGCCAGCAGGGCGGCGTCGCCCGAGAGCTCGCCGCAGTCGGCGATGACGACGTCGCGCGTGGGCTTGTCCGAGACCACGGGCACGTTCTCGATCTGGCGCACGACGGACTTGCCGGCGAGCACCTGGCCGAAGACGACGTGCTTCTCGTCGAGGTGCGGCGTGTCCGTGGTGGTGATGAAGAACTGCGAGCCGTTGGTGCCCGGGCCGGCGTTGGCCATGCTCAGCAGGAACGGCCGGTCGTGCTTGAGCTCAAAGTTCTCGTCGGCAAACTTCTCGCCGTAGATGGACGCGCCGCCCGTCCCGTTGCCCGCCGTGAAGTCGCCGCCCTGCACCATGAAGCCCTTGATCACCCGGTGGAAGGTCGACCCCTTGAAGTGCAGCGGCTTGCCGTCCGCCGTCGTGCCCCGGTCGCCCACGCACAGCGCCCGGAAGTTCTCTGCCGTCTTGGGCACCACGTCGCTGAACAGCTCAAACACGATGCGCCCGGCCGTCTTGTTGCCGATGCGGATGTCAAAGAACACGCGCGGCCGCGCGGGCTTGTCGGAGTCGGCCATGGTGGTGGTGGGCGGTGGATGGTCGTTGGTCAGTGAGGTCGGTGAGGTCGGTGAGGTGGAAGGTCAGCAAAGTCGGTCAGTGGCAGGGTGCTGTGCGTGGTGAAGATGTGGTTGAAGCCAGTCTTGGTAGCTTAAATAGGGCTGCGCTGGAAGCTTCTAGCAGCTAGTGAAGTGGGGCATTTCATGATGCTGGGACAAGTATAGCATCTATTCATGTACGCAATCCGCGGAGCTCACCCTTGCAAATATATGAATATGTTATTGCAGATTCTGCTCGTATGCTCTCCTCATGTCGTAAATATACTCCGTAAAATGCCCAGCAGTCATGCACCCCCCGCAGACACCTCGATCGTGACCTGGCTGTCAGCATCTCAACGCGACATCAAACGGACACGGCGCACCCACCGGCCCGTCGTTGACCAGCGCCACCTCCATGTGCGCCCGGAACACGCCGTCCTGCACGCGCTCCGCCGCGTACGCCTCGCGCACCCGCTGCACAAACACCGCGTACAGCTGCTGCGCCTCGTCGCCGCCCCGCGCCCCGTGGAACGACGGCTTGTTGCCCTTCTTGGTGGACGCAAGCAGCGTGAACTGCGATACTGTCCTGTCAGCGTCTGCGTCTGTATGCTTAGACGCTGGCCGCCGCCGCCGCCGCCGTAGCCCTCCGTGAACCCACCGCACAGAATCTCGCCGCCAATGTCCTGCACGTTCCGCGCCCACTGGCTGTCAGCAAAACCCCCATCCTCCGGCCTGCCTCCTACCCTCCTGCCCACCTCCCTCCTGCCCACCTACCCGTCCGCCGTTGTCGTCGTCCCACAGCCGCATCTTGACCACCTTGGCCGCCAGCGCCGCCGCCTCCGCCTCCGTGTCGCCCGGCGCCACCGCCGCAAACACCAGCACGCCGCGCCCAATCGACGACACCCGCTCCTTCTCCACCGTCACCGAGGCCGACAGCATGCGCTGCAGGATCGCTGAAACCGGTCAGCGGCGTGGGGACGAGGCGCCGGGGAAATCGCCTACCCACCTTTCATGTTGTGTCGTCCTCTGCTTACTCCGTATGCTGATTATGCATTCGCCGCGCTGCTGGAGGTTCATTGTCGAATCACGTGCTGCGAATGCCCCACTTGTTGCCCAGCTCGTGCAGGTGGGGCGCCGCCTGCCTGCTTTGTTTCGCTGGTTCCGCCTTGGATCGCGCCTGCCACGCTGGAACAGATCACACTTTTGGCTCGTCGCCCGTTGGCGCCTCTTCTCCTCTCTCTCTCTCTCGCACGCCCTCTTTCTTCGCGCCTCCATTCACCCCACGCTCGCTCGTCGCTCCGCATCCTCTCTCCTCGCGCATCCCATTGCGCTTCCCGGTCCTGCGACGGCCCGTATTTGTCGTTTGACGGCCTCAGCTGGCGTCCGATTGCTCGCGAGGCTCCCTGTCTCATCCAAGAAGCTAGGAGGCTCAAAAATTCTGTACCAGCAGACAGACGACAGACAGACGACAGACAAGATCACGACCTCGTCGATGCTTCGTCTGCGGACCAGCGCAGCAAAGCTCGCCTCATCGCCCGTCTACTACGACCCCCCCAGATCGCCGTCTCTCCGCGCAGAGGGACGCACCCGGCCGGCGCCATGGCGGCACGAAAACTGCAGCAGGAGGTGGACAAGTGCTTCAAGAAGGTGACGGAGGGCGTGGCCGAGTTCGACGCCATCTACGAGAAGATTGAGCAGTCCAACAACCCGGCGCAGAAGGAGAAGCTGGAGGACAACCTCAAGCGCGAGATCAAGAAGCTGCAGCGCCTGCGCGACCAGATCAAGACATGGGCGGCGGGCAACGAGATCAAAGACAAGGGCCCGCTGATGGAGTACCGGCGGCTGATCGAGACGCAGATGGAGCGCTTCAAGGCGGTCGAGAAGGCCATGAAGACCAAGGCCTACTCCAAGGAGGGCCTGTCGGCGGCGACCAAGCTGGACCCCAAGGAGCAGGCCAAGCTCGAGACGAGCGAGTTCCTCAGCACGCAGGTCGACGAGCTCGAGCAGCAGATCGAGTCGCTCGAGGCCGAGGGCGAGGCCATCCAGGCCACCATGAAGCGCGGCAAGACCCACGGCGCCAAGGCCGACCGCATGGCCGAGATCGAAAACACCATTGAGCGCCACAAGTGGCACCAGGCCAAGCTCGAGCTCATCCGCCGCTCCCTCGAGAACGGCGGCGTCGACGTCGAGCAGGTCAACGACCTCGAGGAGAGCATCCGCTACTACGTCACCGACAACATGAACGACGACTTCATGGAGGACGAGACCATGTACGACGACCTCAACCTCGACGAGGACGAGGACGTCTTTGGCATGCCCAACCCCGACGGCGACCGCGTCTCCTCCCAGGACAACCAGTCCATACACGACGACACCGCCGACGCCGAGGGCAAGCCCAGCGCGCAACCGCCGTCGTCGTCTGCAGCCGGCGCCGCCGCCGGCGCCGCTGCCGCACCGGCCGGCGGCAGCAGTGGAGGCGGTGGAGGCGGTGGTGGAAGCGGTGGCGGTGGCGGTGGTGGCGGTGGTGGCAGCGGATCTGCGGCCAGCGGCGGCAGCGGCGGCGGCGGCGGCGGCGGCGGCGGCAAGGGAGGCCGCCAAGGAGGAGGCGACAACTCGACCGGCTCGGGGCGGCGGCCCTCGGCACAGCTCAAGTCCCCCCTCCCGACCCTGGCCACCCTGCACACGCCGCTGCCGACGCTGAGCAACGGCTCGGCGGCGGCAGCGAACATGAAGCCGGCCTCGATCCCCGCGCGGCCGGCCGGCGAGACGCTCAAGTATGCGTCGGCTGCGGCGGCCGCCGCGGCGAGCGACAAGCTGAACGTGGGCATTGCGCCGCTGCCGCCACCCGTCGGCGGGCCGGTCTCGTCGGCCGCTGCCGCGCAGGCCGGCGGCAAGAGCATCAGCGCCGCCAACTCGCCCAAGCCCGGGTCCGCACAGCCGTCCGCCGCGGCGTCCGACAAGGCGTCCTCGCCGGCCGTGTCCCTCGCGGCCACAGCGGGCTCCAACGCGAGCGGCTCCACGGCGCCGGCCACCAAGCCGGAAGGAGGCAGCACGCGCTCTGGGCGCGGGAAGAACAATGCGGCGGCAGCGGCGGCGGCGGCAGCAGCAGCCGCGGCCGCCGCACAGGCACAAGCAGCAGCAGCGGCGGCGGCCTCGGCCTCGGCCTCGGCGGCGGCAGCGACAGCGACAGCGGCAGCGGCGGCCCCGTCTGAAGCAGCCGAGCCGGCCGGCAAGGGCGGCGCGCACGCAAACGGCGTGGCCAAGTCGGCGGGTCCGCCGGCGATTGCCGAAGAGGAGGAGGAGGACGACGAGGAGGACGAGGGTAGGGGGGGCGACGACAGCGACGACAACGACGGGGCCAAGGCGGAGGGCGCGGAGGCGGCAGCGGCGGCGGCGGGGGGGGGCCGAGACGAGGAGTCGATCTACCACCTGCCGGCGTCGCTGCAGGACCTGGTGGAGTCGTTTGAGGTGACCAAGAGCCGACCGCCGCAGACGAACGCGGCGGCGACGCTGCGGATGCTGGCGCACTCGGCGGCGAACCCGCCGGAGGCGCTGGACTCGGAGCCGTCGCGGCGGTACCAGCCGGACGTGCGGTTCCACTCGACGACGTCCAACTACCCGCAGGAGCCGCTGCCGCTGCTGGACAACCCGCGGCTGTACAGCCGGATCGACCCGGACACGCTGTTCTACGTGTTCTACTACAAGCAGGGGACCTACCAGCAGTACCTGGCGGCCAAGGCGCTCAAGGACATGAGCTGGCGCTTCCACAAGCAGTACCAGACCTGGTTCCAGCGCCACGAGGAGCCCAAGAGCATCACGGAGGAGTTTGAGCAAGGCACCTACCGCTTCTTTGACTACGAGAGCACATGGTATGTTTGGGAGCGGTTGGCCGCTTTGTTTCCAACGACGCTGACTTGCCAGGATGAATCGAAGAAAGGCCGACTTTAAGTTTGTCTACAAGTTCCTCGAGGACGACGTGTGAGGAGTGGACTGAGGGTTTTTTCTCTTTTTTTTTTCTCTTTTTGGGCGCAAGCGCACGGCAGTCCGTCCTGCGTGCTGCTCTGCAGGGGCGGCGTTCCTTGTTTGCTTGTCCTTCTTGTGCTTGTTGCTAGCCACCGAGACGAACGTGTGCTTCCCCTGGTCTGCCTCGCGAACGTGTCCCGTCAACGTGCCTGTAGTGCCTGTGAGCGTGTCTGAACGTGCCTGTCCGCCGGCCCTTCTTCGGACTGCGCCCGTGTGCCTGTGCCTGCGCCGTGCCCAGCCTTGCGCAGTGTCTGTCCGCCGGGCCAGGCGCGGGCGGCCCAGGCATGGGTGCGCCTGGTGCGCCTAGCGGACGGACGGCTGGCCCCTCCCTCCCTTCCTCCCTGTTCCCTGCGCGGACAAAACGAGGCGAGCGCCGGGCGTGCGGCTTGGGGGCTTCGGCTCGCGACCTCGGCTTGCGGCCTCGGTCAGGCAGCCTTGGGGAGATGCCATCTCTTCGCGGGCAAATGTCTCTCCGTGCCTCCGTCAAGCTGGCCAGGGACAGACAGCTGGCTTCGTTCCTGGACGACCCCCCCTGTGCGGCGGTAATCTATCTCGTCGGTCGATCGCAGTCGGACTCGATCGTTGGGCATCAAAGAGAGGAGCCAGGAGCCAGGAGCCCGGCAGCATGACGTGAGCCCAGTGACAGACAAGACAGACAAAAGCGCACATAAAGAACACAAAGTCTCCGTCTGACCGGTGCTTTGCCAAAAGCTGCCTCTTGCACCCCCCCCCCATCCCAGACGACGTGTCCTTGTGGTGCAACTTGTCTCGCCTTGCTTTTTTTTTTTTTGCTTTTTTTGCTTTTTTTTTTTTCTTTCTTCCGGCGCCCGCCTTCCCCCGCCCGGCTGCCGCCTCGTTCTGCGGCCGGCCACGTTGCCTGCTGCGCCTTTTCTGTCGTCGTCCCGTGCGGGCGGACGGGTTTCACCGCATCCGCGTCCAGCCCAGCCCAGCCCAGCCCAGCCCAGCCCAGCCAGTCAGTCCTCGGCAGGCCCGCGGCTCGGTGGCCGACTCCAGCGGGCTGCCACCGCGGGTAGCATGTGCGGCTTGCTTGTTTGGCTCTAGTCTGCAGCAGCCGCCGCCGCCGCCGCGCCGCCCCTGATTTTGTGTTGTTCCGACGGCTGCTTATGGCTTACGCTTTGCGCCGGCGGCCCGTGTCTCTGTCCGTTCTCGCGCAGCACGTGCCGTTCACGCGTGCATCTCGGACGTCTGGGGCTTGTCGGCTGGTAGCAAAGAACTTGCAAGTACGGAGTAATACTCCGTAGGCGACCACTGCTGCCTGGTACTCGGACAAGCTCGTGTTGCGCTGCAGCACACCAGTCCCAGGTCGGTTTGGCGCCGGTCTGCACAGCCCTGCCCCCGGCCGACCCCCTGCTGCAGCCAGCCAACCAGAGAGGCCCGGGTGTGCTGTAAGCGGAGTCGCCTGTGCGGCTCAGCCTTGTGCCCATCGTCCCGCCAGCGAGACCGCAAGCGGTGCCATGGTGCGGTCGGTCGTCTCCTCCGCCGCCGCCGCCCCGGCGGCTCAGAACGCCTCACCTTGTGGCCTCTTCTGGCCGTGGCGGCGGCTGGCCCGGCGGCTGGCCACAGAGGGACGGGCGGGCGGGCGGGCGGGCGGGCGGCTGGCAAAACAAGATGCAAACGAAGCTGGTCAGACAAGCTGGTCAGACAAGCTGGTCAGACGAGCCGGCCAGCCAGCCACCAGCCAGCCAGCAGCCAGCCACCAGCCAGCCAGCAGCCAGCCACCAGCCTGGCGGATCACCTTCCTCGTCTCCTGGTCTTCTGACGTGGCTCCAGCCAGGCCGATGCACGCACCCGCCATGCGCCACGGCCTCCTGGTCTGCCTGCCTGGTCTGCCTGGTTTTGGCCGACCAGCCGGCTGGCCCAGGCCCGCGCGCAGATTGGACAGAGAGCAAGAAAAAAGAAAAGATGAAAAAAAAGGGAGAAAAAAAAAAAAGGAGGGCTGCTAGGCGTCCACCAAGGCATACCACCACACCCTCATGGCGAACCCCCTCCCCCTCTCCCCCCGCCGCCGCCGCCGCCCGTTGCGCCTTTTGGACCAGCCTGCCCTGGGCAAAAATCAAAGAGATAGATCCCGGAACCCCGTCTCGTTGCCGCCGTCTCCCGTTCGTCCCCCTCCTCCCACTGGCTCTTCCCGCCGATCCGCGTGCGCGCGCGCGCAGGCAAAAGGGGCTGTAAGACGCGCGCGGCGTGGCGTGGCTCAGCGGGGGCCAGGTGGCCCGTCGCCTTTTTGCTGCTCGCCTGACGGCCGGCTCGCAGGACCCGTCCATCTACAGAGTAGGCTCTTCCGCACGGCTCCGAGCTCGCGTCAGGCGTCCCGGTCATTGGTCCGAGATGAGCACACCTCCTCCAGACAGCTCTCCCTTGTGAGAAAGATGTCCCCCCAGAGCAGAGTTGCATTTTGTGATATGCCTCACCAGCCTTGGGTTTATGTTTCCCCTCCTGACCCCCCTTCCCCCCTCCTTTCCCTCTCTGATCCCCCCCCCTCCCTTGTTGTCTCACCTCCCCACTCTTTCTGTGCCTGTCCTCCGGCTCGTTTACCTTTCCCATCTGTTACGTCCGCAACGTGGCTGGATGACCATTTGCCCTTGGCGTGGCCTGTTTTGTAGCCGCCACGTCCGTCGTCCGGTCTGGCTGGAGGGCTTGTCTCCCTGCAAGGTCTGGTTGGCTGCCCGCATGGTACACCTCCGGCGGCTGGCAGGCCGGCAGGGATGTGCGGACAAACACTTTCTAGACCGCTTCTCTGGGGCGCATGGGCCTGTCTCGTTTCTGACATGCAGAGCCGCTTCCTCTGCCCTCGTCTACGCTTCATGCCTGCCCCTCCCCCCCTTCCCCCTTCCCGTCGCTCAGCAACTGCGCGAGCCGTTTATCTGTCTCCCCCGTCTGCCTGCAGGGCCCCTGGACGAGACTGAGCTGCCTTTCCTGTCACCTGGGCAGCATTACACGCGCTTTTCCACCATTGATTGGCTTCCTTGAGCCTCGGATCCCCCTTACCTCACTCTCCCCCCCCCATGGACCCAAATATAGGCACGAATCCGCCTGGCGGAGGAGGATCCTCCTTTCTTGGCTTTCGTGGAGGCTCTCTCTCCCTCTCTCGTATCTCGCATTGCATGTACAAGAGGGGAAAGGATCCGAAACTAGTAAAAGTAATCCTGGCTGCGTGTAAAAGTGTTAAAGGCCCTGGGTCCTGCATCAGCCCTCCTTCTTTTCGTTCGTCCCTCGTCCCTCGACCGTCTTCCTTCTCTCTTTTCTCCCCCCCCTTCCCACCGACCGCTTTGACAACTTGCAGAACTGCCCCCTCTTCCCGTCCGTCCTCCGTGCCACGTTTCGTTCTTGCCTACACCGCCCCTTGGCGAGCCTCGTTTCTGCTCCTCCGCGTTCGTGCTCGTCTTCACCTGTCTGCCTTTTCCCCCATGCCCACGAGGTTCCTGTCTTTCTTTGTGTTCTTTTGTCCTCTGCCTCTGTGTTTTCTGTCTGTCTGTCTGTCCTGGTGCTGCTCTTCTCAGACCAGCTCCATTCTGCTCTCCATGTCCTGTGCACCTTGAGCGGCCAGACCTCGTCTTGTTGTTCCTTCGTCCTTCGTATCCCGTTTCCTGCCCTCCCCCCCCCTCCCCCTCCCTCCCCCCGGTTCTTTTGTTGTCCGCAATCTGCCTTTTCAAGGCTTTGCCCAGCCTTATTTTGAAGAGCCGCCTGCGTTTTTGCGCGTCTCGCCTGCTGCCTCCATTTGCACTGCATATAAGAGGCGCAGTCCCCTTTTGGCCTCGACGGCGTCTTTGGTCGGACAAAGGCTGTGTCCGTGGCAAGGCAACCACCTTCTCCCGGCCCCGGCCGAGCCTCCCTGGTTTTTTCCTGGGATTAAAAGAGCCAGCCCCGTGCCCATTCCCCTATATTGTCGACGGAACAACGATCTGCACAGTCGTCCTGTGGTGCCTTGTCTTTTCTTCGGTCCTGCACAGTCGTCCTGCCTTTCGGTCCGCACACACATCCACACATCTGTCCAGGCCCTCACCGTGACGGCCACGCCCCCCCCCCCCGTCAGCACGATCAGCACGGTCAGCAGAGGTGGCCTGTTCGGCACACAGCCCCCGGTCCACGCGCTTAAAACGAACCTGGCGCCAGATCCGAGAAAGCAGAGAAAGACGAAGGATAAGAAGAAGACGAGAAATAAGGGAACAACAAAGGTTACATCATCAGACACAAGACAGCGTCCGATCCCCAACACGTGAAAGTGTGTATTTTTGGGCCCCCCCCGCGCCATGGACCTGACATTCCATGAATCACACGTGCTTGGGCACTTTGGACCGTTGTCGGTGTACGGCGACATGAGCGACGTGGCGCTCTTCGAGCACGAGCGCGGCTGGACGCTGGTCAACAAAGACGCGGACAGGCTGGCGGCCCTGTCGGCCAGCAGCGGCAGGAGCATGAACAGCGGCATGAGCAGCTGCATGAGCAGCGGCATGAGCAGCTGCACGAGCACCGACAGCTATCTCTCGCTGCTGGACGACCCTCCCCCGCCAACGCCGCGGGACCTGTGTGCGGAGTCGATTATGGTACCATTTCCTGGCGGCTGCGGCGGCGAGGGCATGCGCTTCAATGCCGAGGTGGACACGCCGGGCATGTATGGCAGCCAGTTTTTCGGCGGCTTTGCTCACGGGAACCTGCCGATGGGCGGCGGCGGCGGCGCGGCCAACACGACAGACGACACGTCGATCAGGTGTCTCTCCCCTCTTCCCTTGTCTCTTTTTTCAAAATCTGTCCGGTTCTAACGGCCAGCTCCTTTGGCGGATTTGCGTTTCTGCAAGACGAGCCGGTGGTGGCGTCCTCGTGCAGCAGCAGCAGCGACGTCGGCTTTCTGGCGGACAGGGCGGCGGTGAATCGGGGGACGGCGCCGGTCATGCCGCTGCCGCTGTCGCTGCCGCTGCAGCCGTCACTGCTGACGCTGGCGCACTACAGCCACGCCAAGACGGAGGCGGCGACGGCCGAGCCGATGGCCGTGGTGAAGCAGGAGAAGAAGGAGGAGGAGGAGGAGGAGGAGGAGGAGAGGGGGGTGCTTGAGTTCCCGTTGCCGGATGCGTGTGAGTGGGAGCCGCAGATGCTGCCGGTGCCCCAGCTGCCGACCAAGGACATGAAGCTGCTGGTGACCGGCCTGTCGACGAAGGAGGCCGTGGAGAGAAGCCACCACAGCCGCAACCGCAGCCGCAGCGTCAAAGGCTCGGGCGGCGGCCACCACCGTCACCATGGCATCAAGCACCGCAGCAGCAGCAGCACAGCCGGCGGTGGCGCAGGCAGCGAAGAGAGCGGCGGCGGCAGCGAAGAGAGCGGCGGCCCCCGCCCCGGCACCCGCTCCGAGAGCAGCGGGCGGCCCGCGGCCCGCGCCAACAAGGAGTTCCGGTGCAAGGTGGAGGGCTGCAGCAGCGGCGTGTTCACGCGGCTGGCGGACCTGGAGCGGCACAACCGGCACGTGCACCTGGACGCGGACAAGAAGGAGCGGTTCTACTGCGACTACAAGACGTGCGCGCGCAGCCAGCAGCCCTTCCACCGCAAGGACCACTTCCGCGAGCACCTTCGTGACTACCACCAGGAGCGCCTGCCAAAGCGGGCGAGCCACACGGGGCAGTCGGCGACGGCCGGCAGCGGCCTCTCGGGCGGCCTGTCGGGCGGCCTGTCGGGCAAGAACGCCGCCGGCATAAAGGCGTTTGGGCATATCAGCCAGGTGCCCCGGCTCCCCGACCGCCACCACCACCAGCAGCACAGTCACCACCACCACCGCCACCGGAACCCCTCTGAGCATTGCCCCCGCCACCACGTCCTGTCGGGCTCCGGCTCCGGCTACAGCGTCCACGGCCGAGACCGCCGCGACGGCGACCGCAAGAGCCGGCGGAAGGGGTCCGGGGCGGCGATGGCGGCGACGGCGGCGGCAGCGGCGGGAGCAGCACCTGTGGAAGCACCGACACTGGACGAGATGACCTGGCGGTGCGTGCGGTGCCTCCTGCGGGTGGACATTGCCATTGACCAGTGGACGTGTCCGCGCTGCAAGATCAGCATCGAGCCGGCGCGGCAGCCAGCCTAGGCGGCGGGGGACGGCAGCCTGGTGGCGTGCGCAACGATCTCTTCTCTGGATTTTTTTGCATCCTTTTTTGAATGTTTCGTCTTTATAACAGCCTCTCTTGACGTCCGTCTGTTCGACGTTGACGTTCGTAGCAATACAACTACACGATTTATGACCGATAAGATAGCGTGGGTACATTGTACTTGTACTCGATTCTGCCACCTCCGAGATCCGTCGTACATACGGTTGCGCCGGCCGGCTGGACGCCTGCACGTCGCATTGGCCCCGTTTGCGCGGCGGCTAGCGCTGCGTGGCAGCCCCGACGTCAGAGGCGGAGGGCGTTGTTCCGGCCAGGCCCACCGCGGGGCAGGAGGCAGGCGGCGGGCGAGCCAAAGAGGCAGGAGCCAGCGTGCGGGGAATGCGAGGACAGGACGCGTGCGGTTTTGTATGCTCTAGTCGTATAGTTGTGCGCTCTTTGTAGGGCGGCGGATAACACGGAACAGCAGGCAGGAGGGGCAAGAGGGGCAGGAGGGGAGGGGAAGAGGCAGGAGGGCAGGAGGGCAGGAGGGCAGGAAGGCAGCAGGGCAGGAGGGCAGGAGCGGGCAGGAGCGGGCAGGAGCACAGGGCCGTCCGGCCGTAGAGATGCTTATAAACACGGGCATCCGTCCAGCGTCCAACTTGTCCATCCAGCATCACCAGCTCTCATCAGCTCTCATCAGTTCGACGCCACTACAACTACTTGTACTTCACCACCACGCCGACCGACCCAGCACTCCATTTGCTCTGTACTTGTACCTGTAAGCATCACCCATCGTCCCATCTTTTGTGGAGCCGCTGCCGCGAGAGAAAAAACGACAGCGGGTCAGAAAAAAAGGGCAAAAAAAGACGGCCGGCCAGAGAAGCGTCGGGAAAACGCCGCGCCGCGGGGCCGATGTCGCATCTGCCGGAGGACGGGACGCTTGCTGAATAACACGCAGAAATCGTCGCCGCAGCGTCCGGGAGCGTGCCGGCGCCGGTGAGGTCGTCACGGCGGGTGTCGACGTCTTGTCTTCGATCAAGCAAGCATACGTCTCTCCCCATCGCTTCTCTCGGCTGTTGTCTCTCAGCCGTCTCGCAGCCGTCTCTCAGCCGTCTCACAACGTCTCGCCTCCTCGCCCGACTACCGCCTCCCCTCCGTCCTCCGCTGAAACCCGCGCCGCTCGCGCTATTCCTGGCCGAAACCGCCGAAACCGCCTCCGTCGAGCTCCGCCCAGCCGCCGGCCTCCCAAAAGGACACCAGACGCCCGTTAGCCAGCCAGCAAAGCCCAGCCAGCAAAGCCAGCCACCAGGCGCCAGCCGCCAGCTAGCCAGCCAGACGCCAGCAGACGCCAGCAGACGCCAGCTAGTTGTATACCTGCTCGCTCGCTCGCTCCAGCTCGCCCTCGCCACCCGCGCTCACTCTCGCAGCCCGGCCGCCGCCGCCGCCGCCGCCGCCACCGGCCCAGCCCCAGCCCAAGCCCAAGCCCAAGCCCAAGCCCTGCCCCCAGCACCGGGACATCTAACCGGCTCTCTTGCCTCGGTTATTGTCTCTTGCCCACGACCCAATCGCGTCGGGGCCCCCCGTCCGTCTCGTCCGTCCTGCCCAGACGCCTGCCCTCCCGCGGAACTGGCCCCCCTCCCCGGGACCCTCCCCGAAGCGGCCTCCGGATCCTTCCTCTCCTCCCTCCTCCTCGCCTCTTCCCTTTCTTCATCCACGGAAGAAGATACCTCCCGCCTCTCCTTGCCTTACCCGTTCAGACGTACCGCGTCCCCTATCAGGCCCTATCAGACTCTCTCCCGCCCCCCCCCCCCCTCTCCTAACTCCCCTACCCTCCCCCGTACCCCCTACCGCACCCCCCCCCCCCCTTCCCTCCCCCTCCGTCTCCCCACTCCCCGGCTCGTGTTGCAAATATGAATTGCCTGCTTGCTCGTTCGTCTGCCGCCAGACGGGCTCTTGCTGGCGGCCCGGTTTTAAGCCTCTCGCCCAACTTTTCTTCCCGAGCTCCCGCTCTCTCTCTCTCTTCTTCCTTTTCCACCACCACCACTCTCCCCAAGACCGCCGCCACCCCTGCCCGCCGCTCCGCCGCTGTCTTTGCTTCCCCTCGCCGTCCCGTCCTCCTCTCCGCTGCCATGGCCTCCCAGCAAGCCGGCGTGGCCTCCGCGGCCGCCGCCGCCCCCATCAAGAAGATCAAGGTCAAGAACCCCGTCGTCGAGCTCGACGGCGACGAGATGACCCGCGTCATCTGGCAGGACATCAAGGACAAGCTGATCCTGCCCTTCCTCGACATCGACCTCAAGTACTACGACCTCGGCCTCGAGCACCGCGATGCCACCAACGACCAGGTCACCATCGACTCCGCCGAGGCCATCAAGAAGTACTCGGTCGGCGTCAAGTGCGCCACCATCACCCCGGACGAGGCCCGCGTTGAGGAGTTTAAGCTGAAGCAGAGTGAGTCTCCGTTTCCCCTCCGGGTGTCCTTCTCTCTTTTTCTATTTGTCTGACACTTTCCCCCCCCCCAGTGTGGCTCTCCCCCAACGGCACCATCCGCAACATGCTCGGCGGCACCGTCTTCCGCGAGCCTATTGTCATCCCCCGCGTCCCCCGCCTCGTGCCCGGCTGGGAGAAGCCCATCATCATCGGCCGCCACGCCTTTGGCGACCAGTACCGCGCCAAGGACCGCGTCATCCCCGGCAACGGCAAGCTGTCCATGGTCTTCACCCCCGCCAACGGCGGCCCCCCGGAGGAGATCGAGGTCTTTGACTTCAAGACCGGCGGCGGCGTCGCCCAGACCCAGTACAACACCGACGAGAGCATCGAGGGCTTCGCCCACGCCTCCTTCAAGCTCGCCCTCGACAAGGGCCTGCCCCTCTACATGAGTACCAAGAACACCATCCTCAAGAAGTACGACGGCCGCTTCAAGGACATCTTCCAGCAGATCTACGACGAGCAGTACAAGGCCGAGTTCGAGAAGAAGAACATCTGGTACGAGCACCGCCTCATCGACGACATGGTCGCCCAGATGATCAAGAGCAAGGGCGGCTACGTCATGGCTCTTAAGAGTGGGTTTTTTGGTTTTTCTTTTGATTTTTCTTTATTTTCTGTCCCCGCTGACCCCCAGACTACGACGGCGACGTCCAGTCCGACATCGTCGCCCAGGGCTTTGGCTCGCTCGGCCTCATGACCTCGGTCCTCATCACCCCCGACGGCAAGACCTTTGAGTCCGAGGCCGCCCACGGCACCGTCACCCGCCACTACCGCGAGCACCAGAAGGGCCGCGAGACCTCCACCAACCCCATTGCCTCCATCTTCGCCTGGACCCGCGGCCTGGCCCAGCGCGGCAAGCTCGACGACACCCCGGAGCTCGTCGCCTTTGCCGACGCCCTCGAGCGCGCCTGCATCGAGACCGTCGACGCCGACGGCATCATGACCAAGGACCTGGCCCTCGCCTGCGGCAAGACCGCCCGCGAGGACTACGTCACCACCTCCGAGTACATGAGCGCCGTCGAGCGCCGCATCCGCCGCAGCCTCCAGGAGAAGCTGTGAGCGAGGTCGCCTGGACAGCAGCCCGTCTTCGCCCTTGCCTCGTCTCTCTCGCTTCTGTTTCTCGGCGGTCGTAAGCGCCATCCACGATGAGCCGGACACTTGCCCCTTCTTCTTTCCCTCATCTCTCCCTTTTCTCTCCCCCATGGTCGGCCGGTGGAACTCTGGCCGCCTCGTAGAACCAAGTTGATCTTGCGCGTTGGAAACAACAACCTCGATGCACACAGCTCGCTAGCACAGCCGGCTCGAACGGAACGACAAGGGCGTGTGCTCTGAAACGTTTGCGTCTTTGAAAGGAGGACAAAACCAGACGGGAGGACTCGGGCTGGAGACAAACCAAGGGAAGGAAAGGGTGCAGAGGATCTATGGGCAGAGGAGTCGCTTGGACGTAACAGTCCACAGGCCCTCCTCTTCTCTACGGTGCTGTACATACCGAACTGCCGCTTTGTTTTGGATCATCGTCTTATAGATACGCGCACACACAAAAAAAACACCTTACGATTGAAGCACCCAGGAAAGAAAACGGACAAGACCTGCGTGAAAACGTCCTGGCATGCCCGCCGTTCCCCCCAATCACGACAAGAAAACCCGTTCCCAAAGAGCCGAGAGAAAACGGAAGAAACAAGACGAGAAAACCAAAACCATCGTACCGCCTCCCATTATAGCGCCAGCCAACCGACCCCCGAGACCGGGTCTCTCTCCTACGCCGCCGCCACCGGGCTGCCGGGCCGACCGGCCGCCGTTGACGATGCCGCGCCCACGCTGCCCGCGTCCGCCGTGGTGGTGTGGTTGTTGTCGCCGTCGTCAGGTGATGCCTGTGGTGCGGAAGCGGCGGCGGCGGCGGCGGAGACATCGTCCGCCTCGGTTTTCACCGGCGCCGCTGCGTCGCTCTTCCGCGGCCTCTTCTTGGCGGCAGCAGCCACCGCCGCCGCCACCGTCGCGTCTTCCTGCTGCTGCTGCTGCTGCTCATCGTCCCCCGCCTCCTCGCGGACCGCCGCCGCCGCCGTCGCCGCCCCCCCGCCGTCGCTCTTGCGCTTCCGCTTCGTGCCGCGCGTCGCCGACGACCCCCGCTGCTTTGGCCGGTACCCGGCGTCGTCGTCGTCCGCCGCCCGCTTCCGCTTGCCGCCCCGGCCGCCGGCTGCCGTTGTTGTTGCTGTTGTCCCCGTGGTCCCCGTCGACCGCGGCGTTGCCGGCCCCAGAGACAGCACGTCGTCCGAGTCGGCCGCCGCCTCGGCGCTCTCGTCCAGCAGCAGCCGGTGGTGGTGGTAGTGGTGGTTGCGCGCATGCGGCGCCGCCCCGCCGTCCCCGCCGGCTGCTGCTGCTGCTGCTGCCGTCGCCGCCGCAGCGCTCTTCCGCTTGCGGGCCGCAGCGGTGGTGCCACCACCGCCACCGTTGGCCGCGCCGTTCTTGCCGGTGGCGTTGTGCGCGTAGTGGTGGTACGTGTCCCCGTTCTCCTTGTCGGCAGCGGCAGCAGCAGCAGCCGCCGCCGCCGCCGCTGCTGCTGCTGCCTCGCCCTCCTGCAGAAACACCGCTTTGGGCGCGTGTTGGCGGAGCCAGTTGTAGACGCTGGTGGGGTTGTGCAGGATGCTGTCGCGCGTGGTGGCCACCGGCGAGGCGGCGACCATGGACGGCAGGTCCTGCTTGGAGATGCTGCGGTTGAAGAGCTCCTCCCAGCCGCCGAGGACGGGGGCGGCGGCGGCGGCGGCGGCGGAGTCGGCCTCGGCGCCAGCACTGCCGCCGGCCCAGTTGCGCACCGTCGAGACGTGCATCTCGGGCGTGTGCGCAAAGGGCGCGAGCGTGGGCAGCATTGGCGGCGGGCTGGCGCCGACCAGCAGCGCCTGGCCGGCCACGCTGCGGTCGACCTCGTAGAGGTAGTTGTCGAGGTCGTCGGCGGTGAGGAAGCTTTCGGGATACAGCTTGGCGGCCGTGGACGCTGCCGCCGTTGTCACTGTTGCCGCCGTTGCCGCCGTTGCCGCCGTTCCTGCTGCCGTCGCCACTGCCGGCGCAGCAAAGGCGCGCTTGTTGTCGTCGGTCGCCACGAGGTCCCGCAGCGCCGCCGGCCGCAGTCGCCGCGTGGCCGCCAGGTCGGCGTGGCCGACGGTGCGCAGAAGCGTGCGCAGCGACGTCGCGGGCAGCTCCAGCTCGGGCGGCAGCGCGGCGGCTGCTTCGTCGCCGTTGCCATCGCCAACGAACCGCCGCGTCCAGCCGCCTTCGGCGTCGATGTCGAGACGCAGTCTGGAGGAGGACTCGGCGTTGTTGTCGTCGTCGTCGACGACGTCGTCGTCTGCGGGCGGCAGGCTGAGGTCGATGCGCTTCGAGCCGGGGATCTGGGGCGCGTTGTTGACGTCGAGGAGGAGGTCGAGGATGCGACTGATGGTTAGCAACCGAGAAAAAAAAAGGCGGAGCAAGGGGAGGAGGACGCACTCGATCTCGACGGCCAGCCGCTTGGTCGTCTGCAGGGCCAAAACCTCCTGCCGGTGCAGCTTCTCGTTGAGCTCCATCTTGTCGTCAAAGGCCGCGCGCATCTTGAGGAACTTTTTCTTCCACGACCGGTACGGCTTGCCCCGGGCGGCGGCGGCGGTGTCGTTGTCGTTGTCCTTGTTCTCCTTTTGACCGTCTGGGGCCTCTTTTGGCTCTCTGTGGCTCTTTGCGTCTTCCGCGGCCGACGACGGCGCCACGGCGGCCACGTCGGTGTTGGATGGCGTCGCCGTGTCCTCCATCTTGACGTCTCGCAAGGAGACGGTGCTGTCGCCGTCCATCGTGGGGAGGCGAGGCGAAGGGAGACGAGACGAGGGCAAGAAACGGGCGGCGTCGACGAAGCCGCGCAGGTCCGTTCTGGAGCGTCTTGGGTCGGGCGTGCTCACAAGGCGAGCATCGAGTCGATGAGCCTTTGCGTGGCGACGGCGAGCGAGACGAGGCGAGGCGATGGCAATGCAAGAGAGGAGGTGAGAATTGGGGGAGACAAAAGACACGCGTCAATGAGACGCGATTGCGAAGCGGAAAGAGCTCGCTGGCGAGGCAAAGCGATGCGAGGAGAGATCAAAGGGGAGGAGAGATGGCCACGATGTACGGAGGACGGAGGAAGACGGAATCGCTTAGGAGCAGCGCACAGAAAGGAAGCATGGACGAGGAACACGGGAAAAAATGGCACCCCAGAAAATGGCCCAGAGAGGGAGAGAGGCTCGCCGCCGCGCTAGGCGTTCCATCGCGAGCCGGCAAGATGGGACAACTGCACTGGCTGGCTGGCGCTGGCTGGCTGGCCGTGCCCTTCCAGCGGCCAGCCCTCGCGAGTGGACCCACCCACAGCGCCCCGACAGGGCCAGGGCGCAGCTGGTGGTCATGTGACTTTCAGAGCCCAGTTTGCATGCTATGCTATGCTATGCTGCTATACTTTGCTTTGCGATGCTCTTGTCCTTCTCGGACGGCATGTCGCTCCTTCACATCTCCAATGCCTTCTGGGCCATCTGCAGCGCGCCGGCAAAGGTGCGGTGGCCGCCGATGAAGCCCGAGGCGTGGACGAAGACGGCGCCGGGCTCGACGGCGCCGGCGAGGATCTGGTCGAGGCCGTCGTCGCGGTGGCCGCGCCAGGCCTCGGGGAGGGGCTTGCGGCTGACAAACGAGTCCTTGGCGGCGGGCACGCACTGCACGCGCCAGCGGTCCTCCTTGTCCGGGTAGAGGACGTAGAGGACGAGGGCGTGGGTGGCCGCGTCGGCGGCGGCGGTGGCGGCGGCCTCCTCGGCGTACAGGTGGTCCTTCCAGGGGCACGACTGGCTGCGGAAGACGAGCAGGCGGCCGGCGGCGTCGAACTCGCGGCGCGCCGCAAAGGCCGCGCGCACGAGGCTGCGCGCCGGCAGCCAGGCGCGCACGAGGTAGCGCAGCTCGCGGTCGAACTCGTCGCCGATGCGCGCGCTGGCCTGCACGAAGCGCGCGTCCTCCGCGGCCGGCGTCGTCTCGGCGGGCGGGTCGTTCCAGTTGGCGTTGTAGCGCCCGACCACGGCGCCCAGCGTGAAGCCGCCGTCCGCGAAGCGCTTGGCGAGCCCGGCGCCGCCGGTCGCCGTCGCGGCCGCGTTGGCCGCCGCCAGCGCCTCCGGGTCGTACGCGTCGATGCCGTTGTCGTGCGCGTCCAGCGCCTCCACAAAGCCCGCGTACAGCGTGTCGAAGACGAGGTCGACGTCCTTGTCGTCCGTGTCGGCCTCGGCCTCGGCTTTGCCGTCCTCCTCGGCCTTCTCGGCCGCCAGCGCCCGCGCCACGATGCCCCGGCCAAAGTGCAGGTAGACGAGCCCCGCCGACGACAGCTTGGTGGGCCGCCCCGGGAACGTCGTGGTGAAGCCGCGCTGGTGGTGGTCGAAGCGGCGCCGCGCCGCGTCGTACTCGCCGCCCACGTCGACCACCGTGTGGCACGCCGCCAGCGTCGCCGGGTCGCGCGTGCGCACCAGCGCCGCCCCCGCGTACTCGGGCACGTGGCGCCGCAGCATGTGCACGGCCAGCGCCTCGTCCGCGTGGAAGTGCCCGTTGTGCGTGGCAATGGTCACGGGCGAGGAGGCCGAGGCTGCAGCCGCGCTGCCGTCGTCCGTCTTGAGGCGCTTGGCCGCCTGGGCCGCCGCGGTTTGGTCGGCCATGGCTGCAAAGACGGCGGTGGCGGAACGGGAGAGGGCGCGTGGGTGTGGGCGTCGGAGGCGCAGCAGCAGCATACACGCGCAAGCCGTTGCAAGCAAGTATGTGCGTCTGTCTGGTGATCAAGTTAGGAAATCCGACTCGAAGCAAGCTGTGAACAGCCTGGAGAACGCACCGGCCGGGGGCTGTCTGAGGTCTTGCAGCAGAACAGAAAACACAAAAAGCCACAAAATGGACTCGTGCTGCCGGCGCTTCTTCGGGCGATCCGTTCAATGTATACGTTGCTGGCTCGAGGCGGTCTCGAGTTGACTTTTCTTTCAAAAAGTGCGATGTTGGTTGCTCATCCCGCGACGGTGATTGGCCAGATCCCAGTATGTGGGTCTCTCCGAGAACAGCAGCCAGGGCTGCATATCACAGAACTACAAGTACAAATACGCACTTCTCTGAACGGCTTGTCATTTTGGTGCCTCGTTGATGCCTCTTCGTGTCCCAAACGCATCCAGGTAACGCCCAAAGAACCAGCACGGCGACACAGGCAGACAGATAAATAAGTCAAATCCCAGAACAATCCTCGTAGCAAACGGCCGGTATGAAAGACAACAAGACAAAATATGCACAGACAGGAAGAAGAGAGACAAAGGAAAAGGGGACAGGAAGGGGTGTTGCCATGCCGCGAGAAAAGGGGACAAACGCAAAGAGAGCAAAATACAGGGACGCGGCCCTACCGCCGGATGGGAATGGACTCGGTCTGGCCCTGGCCGACGGGCGACGACGACGCCGCCTGCTTGAGCGGTGCCGCCGCGGGGCCGTCGCCGTCGCCGTCTTCGAGGTCGGCTGCGCTGGTCTCGCGGTGCAGGAAGCTGCTCTCCTTCACGGGGCTGCCCGCCTGCTGGAACGAGTGGTGCGCGCCGGCGCCGGGGACGCCCAGCGTGATGCCGCTGCCGATGCCGATGCCGGCGCCGCCGTTGCCGTTGCTGCCGCCGCCGCCAATGGTGTGGCTGTGGCCGTTGGACCCGCCGCCGCCCGCGCCGGCCGGAGGCGGCGACGACAGGTGCGGGATCTTCTCGGGCACGGGGTGCTGCGAGCCGACGGTGCCCGTGTCGACGCCGTCGCCCTTGCCGGCCTTGGACATGGCATAGTCGCCGCTGTCAAAGTACTTGCGCTCCTTGAGGTGCTTGGCGAAGTGGTCCGACCGGCTCGGCAGCTTGCCGTAGAGCCGGAAGAGCCGCTGCTCCTCGGGCGAGAGGGACTGGGGTGGTCAGGCCTGTGATGGCAGAAGGGGGGGGAAAGGGGAGGGGAGGGAACCTACGTTGACGTCGACTTTGTTCTTCTGGTGCGGATTCATCGCGGCGTCGTTTTGTCGTGTGCGATGGCGGGCGAGGTTTCAAATTGTTCGATGACAGAGTTGCGAGACAGAAGCAGGGAGAACGAAAGCTCTTCGGTCGAGAGGGAAATCCTCTACTTTTCTTTCTCGTTTGGTGGGGGAGCACGAGGCCAATGGAGGGCGGGCACCAAAAAGGCCCCGAAATTCGCGGGCGTCGTGGACTTGTGCGTGTGCGTGTGCGGTGCGAGCTGAGAGTTCTCCAAGGGAGCAGAGGAAACTGGACTCGTAAGTGCGTGCTTGGAGGTGTGTCGGTTGGGCCGGTGGACGTTCTCAGAAAGAGACGGAACCGAGACGACCAAGACAGACCGCGAGAGGGAGGGGCATGGGCCCTGCTCATTGGTCCGCCCAGGCAGCCCCGCTTTCTGGCCTCCTGCGGCGCTGAGTCACGTGTGCTTACCTGATACACGCGGGAGGGGGCACGGCGAGATGTGGCGTGATGTGCGTTGGACAAAATAAGAACTCTCCTGCGAGCAGAGCGTGCGAGCTTAAATAGGTTCTGAGGGTGTATAACTCCCCGTAAATATATATTTATGCTCAAATGCTGCCACGGCTTGTTTGTTGTGGCGATTCGCAGGCGGCCGTCGTCAAAGTGGTGACGACCCTGGGTGCTGGAAGGCCCTATAGAACGATCATGGGGCCCCTATAGCGCCGGGCCCGACCCCAGTGGCTACGTGCCGGCGCCGCGCAAAGAAAAGTGGAGCAAAGAACGTCGCGGTGCTTCGCCCGGGCAACGGCTTGACTTCACAGAAGTACAGGGTATAGTTTGTTCAGCATCGAAGACGCGTGCTGTTGATATGAGTCAAAGGATGTAAAGCATATCCTTGCAGTGAACGGCCCAGGAACCACATATGCATCCACCGGCACCCAGTTCCAGGGCATCACCATGGAAACCTTGCCGCACAAGCTGGACGCGCATGCGGCTGCTCCTCCAACGCCATCCTTGTGCAAACGGCCGCTACGCGAGGCGGAAGGCGGAAGGAGAAAGAAGTCCCTTACTCTAAGCCATCCATAAGGCCATATCAAGGCCACGCCATCTGTTCGCTCCGTGCTGCACAAGTGTGCAGCCGTCTGTTGCAAAGCTGGCGTAGACGCCAACGCAGCATCTCGCCGTGTCCGCACCGTCGCGTGTCAGATACGACCAGGCAGAGCTTGCGCGAGCACCGTCTCGTCCTCTCCTGGGCCAGGCCTCCCACAGCCCAGCTTCTGCCAGGCGCAATCACTTCCGTCCTGGTCTCGTGACCGTTTGCGATGATGGCGCGCTTCACTTGGCCGCGCCGCAGTGAAGGCGCGCCTCGCGGCGGGAAGGAGCCGCTGCTCGTCTCCATCACGCCTTCCCGTTTTGCCTCCATGCCCTCTTTCCTGAACAGGAAGCAATCGGGCCAAAGGGCAGAAATTTTTGCACGCAGCCCTGCTGCCGACGCGTTGCTGTTGTTTCCCTTGACACGTTCGTCGTCTCTTGTTTTTTCTCTCTTCTTCTTCTTGTCCGGTCTTCATCGCTGCCCACGACAGCACCACCAGTCCGTTTCCAACCGCCATCCGACTGTTGTCTGTGCGCTGCGTCTCGCTTTCGCTGTCCCATTAGCAGCCACAGCAGCCGAGCAGCAGCCATGGCTGGTCCAGACAAAGAGGCCATTCTGCAGGCGATGAGGGTGCGTCTGCGTTTTCCTTGTAGTGAAAGCATCGTTTATGGAAAGCACCCGACTGACCAAAGCAGAGCGACCTCGGCGTCAGCCGTATAGACGACCTCGAGCTCGAAGACGGCCGCCAAGGGCGTCCCGTGAAGGCCGGCCAGGCGAATCGAGTGATTCCTACCACGGCCGCCGTCGCGCCGCCTCGGAATCCCCTTCCTCTGGCCAGCCGCTGGAAAGGTGTGCTTTTGCTTTCTCTCTTGTCTTTCCGGCCCGTCTGACTAACCGTCTCCAGCGGCCATTGAGAAAGGCTTGTTTGACGACGACGACGCAGAGGTCGTCAAGGGCCTCGACCGCATCGCCGGCGGCCGGCTGCACGCCCAGAAGGCGGCCGCACTGTTTCCGCCTCCTCCCCCGCCGCCGCCACCGGCGGCGGTGCGGCGCGGTTTGAAGCCGCATCACGTCTCGACGCCGCCCGGGCTTCCACTCAAGAGGCGAGTATTCTGGCGTGTCCTGAGAGAGAAGAACGGCATGGGGAAACACAGGTCGGCTAATCCAAGCACAGAGCTCCTGTCTCGTTTCAGCTTCCGCCGCCCCGGGGGGCTCCGCCGAATATCCGGAGCGTGAGCGTTTTTGGCAACAGCCCCGGCTACACCCCGACCAGGTACGCTGTCCAGCGCGCCGGCCCACGGCCGAGCATGGCCGCCGGCCCTGGGTCTGCACCACTGTCTAGACCGAAACGGACCAGGCCGCCATCGCCTCCCGGAGACTCTCCCACAAGAAGACGGCCCCCTTCTCCGACAACCTCAGCGACCCCCAAACAGCCGACCGCTGCGAACAGCTTCCCAGATTCCCAGGAGCCAGAGCCGACCGAGTACTTCTACAAGGCCGACATTCGCGTTGCGGATCGAAAGGCCAAGGGAAAAGGCGCCGTGTATCTTCTCACCGCGTCTCCAACAGATGCGGGCACAGTCACGGTCTATTTGGAAGGCCTCAAGTACGTCGAGTACCCCGTCCTGAGCATGTTCAACTACATCACCACGACCACGGAAATCTATCCACAGTTCAGAGAGGCCGATGGCATCTCCATCACCACGACCTCTCTTGTTTTCGGCTCGCAAGACAAGATCGCGCAGTTCATGAAGGCCGTCAAGACATT
This sequence comes from Ophiostoma fasciatum, assembly GCA_019925495.1. Lineage (NCBI taxonomy): Eukaryota > Fungi > Ascomycota > Sordariomycetes > Ophiostomatales > Ophiostomataceae > Ophiostoma > Ophiostoma fasciatum. The sequence goes on along the minus strand of JADHKM010000008.1, from coordinate 490,772 downwards.
GAAAGCACGGGGCCAGTCACAGCCACCAGCCTCCACGGCTAACCAGAACAGCGCGCCCATCGGCTCTGGCTCGCCCACCGGCCCGCCCAAGAAACCTGCCAACAAGCCTGTCAACAAGCCTGCCAACAAGCCTGCCAACAAATCCGCTCCGCCACAGCCGCAGGTCTCTGCAGGGGAGGAAGAGATCTGTGCCAGAATCGCAAGCCTTACTCTGGATCACACCCCAGGCGCAAACGGGACGGGCCCGAGCACAGACAAGCCCCGACAGAAAAGTAACGGACATGGCGGCGCAAGCAAAGAGAAGCCCGCGTTCTTGTCCACAGGCGACGTCAAGCCGCCGCCAGGACAAGAGAAGCAGACATCGAGTCCTCAAGAAGCGCATGGCATTCCCAGCCACGGCGGCGATGCGTTGATTTCTGATCTCGTTGATCTGTCGCAGCCTGAAGAAACAGATGTCTCCAGTGGCCCGCCATGCTCTACAGGCCGACGGTCGTCGTATGTGATGGACTTGGAATCGCTGTGCTCTCCGGTTGTCGCACCGCCGGACTTTTCTACCACCTTCGATGCCGGCACCGGCACAGGCTACGAGATCCCGGAAACGAGCCCGAAAACACCCACGGCAGGCGATCACAATGGCATGGACTCCGTCTCTCCTCTCATTCTCAGCTTTACAGATGCCTCGCCGCCAGGCTTGCTGGAGACGGTGGAGCGTGTGGAGAGCTCACTCCTGGACATCATTCCCACGTTCGAGTATGTCAGTCAGCTGTTGAGCTTCGCCAGTGAACGCGAAAGGGAAGAGATTGCCGAGCACATTTTTGCCGGCATTCGGCAAAACGGCGGCAAGGGCAAGGATGGGGAGGATTGCCTTTTGTCCGCAAAGCATCTCCTGGTTGCCCTGCTCGCTCGTTCAGGCGAGGCAGATCTGCAGAACACAGCCGCTGCCCATGCAGATTGGGACAACCCAGCAGAGGACACCGCAGCTGATGCCTGCCTGTCCGATGCCTGTCGGGCAGATGCCACACCAACACAGGAGGATTCAGGTCAGACCAAGTTGCCCGGCATTGAGCCACCAAATGCACCGCCTGCACGCAAACCCCCCAGGTACACGCGCAACGACCTGATGTGGCTCCGAGGGAACGCAATACCGCCACCACAAGAACTTCTCGACTTGGTTGCTCTTGCGTGCACATCCAGCAACCATCGGACCACAACCCAACAGCAGCGAAGCAAAAATTGGGTGCCTACTGCCCCGCCGTTCCAGCCTGGGAACGCCGGCCACATGGTGCATCATCAAAAATCCAACAGCAGCGTCAGCCATCGGTCCGTCGCTGCCACTCCCGGAAACTCACCCACCGCAACGCGCGCACTGCGCCAGCCGGAAGCCAAAGCCGGCAGCCCTGTCAAAAAGGGACTGGGCGGCTCGAGATGGGCGACCAACGGTGCCGGTGCACTTTTAGAGAACGACAACCAATTTACGGGCATCGACATTCCCCGCTAGAGTGTGCGGAATCCGTGCTTGTCCGCATTCTCACGCTCTTGGTCTCAGAGCACCAGCCAATGGGTAAGGCCTGGGATGGTGGCGAGGCTTTGTGGCACGACAATCCGGATTCTGTTTGAGTTTCTTCTTTTGTTCCTCTTTGTTGCCGTTATACTCAGCGGTCTCTTGTATTTTGTTCTTCCCATGAGCTCGCGTGTGTGTCTAAATCTGGCTGGCAGAGCGCTCGATATGATCTTGCTGTGTTTTCTTGTCTTGTTTCCCTCTCTTTTCTTGTGGGCCTGTTTCGAGGCATGACAGCGAGGCGGGGGGTAATGGTGCAGGCTGGAGCAGTGGACGGCAAGAGCCGGCAACAGATGGCATGGAAAGGAGGCGAGGCCGGAGGTATAGGACGAATGATGAGGAGGTGAAATCGCCATACATTCATTGCCGTGCATGATACACGTCTAAGCTGAGCAAAACAAAAGGATCCCGTACCAGACCGAGCCCGCGCCGTTGCCATCCCAAACTGTGCAGTAAAACCCAAAATTCGCGGTCCGCAGCCGCATCACCGGTCTGCGTCGGCGGCAGCGGCGGCGGCAGCAGCGGCCTTGTCGGCGGGCGAGCTGAGGTAGTCGCCCTCTTCGGCGGCCTCGTACTCGGCGATGAGGTCGGTGACCACCTCGCGGGCCTCGTCGAACTCGCTGAGGTTGTCGGAGAAGGGGGCTGTCTTCTTGTAGGCGTCGATGAAGGCGTTGCGTTTCCGCATGCCGTCGTACTGGCGGACGATGCGCTTGAAGAGCTGGATTGTCAGGGAGGTCAAACGAGGAGGCAAAGAGATGGATGGGGGCGCCTACCGTGGCTATGCTGGTGTGGTTGGCGAGCATGAGGCCGCTGACGCGGTGGCTCATGGGGACGTAGGGGCTGCGCTTGGTGAGGGCGACCTGGATGCTGGCGGGCCCCCAGGGGATGAAGGTGGCGAGGCGGCGCTCGCGGATGCGGAGGAGGCTCTTGTGGACGTCGGTGGGGTCGACCTCGCCCTGGATGACGTTGAGGATGGAGATGTAGCAGCTCTTGCGGCCGGCCTTGCCGCCGGGGCCGGGGGCGGTGGAGACCATGCGGTTCTTGGGCTGGAGGAGGCGGCGCATGACGTCGAGGACGGTGGTCTTGCGGACGGTCTTGGCCTGCTCAACCTGGTCGCCGGTGAAGGGGGTGTAGGCGGTCATGAGGAAGTGGGAGCGCGGGGTGGGGATGAGGGAGGCGAGGATGCTGACGAGGTCGTTGTGCATGTAGCTGGGGTAGCGCAGGGTGGTGGTGCTGGCGGACATGACGGTGGAGACGAGCTGGTTGGTCTGCTGGAAGGAGGGCTCCTGGACGTGCAGGCGGTCGGCGGCGATGTGGGCGAGGGCGCCGTTGTCGAGCACGACGACCGAGTCGGCGTTCTGCACGAGGCGGCGCATGGCGAGCATGCTGTTGTAGGGGTGCACGACGACGTCGCCGGCGCTGCTGGTGTCGGGGAAGACGGAGTAGGTCTGGATGACCTTTTTGGGGAAGCGGTCGTTGAGCCGCTCGAGCAAGAAGGACCCCAGCCCGGAGCCCGTGCCGCCGGCGATCGAGTGCAGCATCATGAAGCCCTCGAGGCTGTCGCTGCCGTCGGCCTCGCGGTCGATCATCTCCATAATCTCCTCGTGCACGGCCTCGCCCGTCTGGTAGCCGTCGCCCCAGTTGTTGCCCGCGCCGATGCCGTTCTTGCCAATGTAAAAGTTCTCGGGGTTGTAGATGTTCTTGTACGGGCCCGTCTGGATCCCGTTGATCACGCGCGGCTCCAGGTCGATCAGGATCGCCCGCGGGATGTACCGCGTGTCGTCGCTCTGGTAGTAGAACACGTCCTTGCGGTCCCCGCCCTCCGTCGCAAACTCCTCGAGGTTGCCATCCTGGCTGATGCCGTGCTCCTGGCACAGCTGCTGCCAGAACTGGCTGCCGACTGGGCGGTCAGCGGCGGTGAAAAGAAAACAGGACAAGGAGGAAAAGACGTACTGCTGTTGCCGCACTGGCCAGCCTGGATCGTGATAATTTCTCTGCCGCAGTCAGCCACTGTTCCCCGTTGCCGACACCAGACACGCAGAGCCGCCTACCTGGGCATGTCGGGCCGTGGTTGGGTGCGCAGAGGGGGATCCGGACGGGGGGGTTGCGTGCGCGGAGAGACGACGCGGTCGTCGGGATGTCGTCCGTTTTGGCGGCGCGCTTCACGCGTTAAACGACCCCGCTTATGTTGCCCTGCCCCTGTTATATATCACGTGATGTAAAGAGACAGCTTATCGGCCGGGGCTGCACCCTGGCCGATAACAGGCGAGCTGCCGTCCAGCAGCCTGGTCCCGGACGCCAATGACGTTGCTGTGATGCCAACAAGGGCTGTCAACATAGATATAACCATAGATTCAGAAAGCAGTCGGCCGTCTGTTGCTCGGCTGTCTGTCGTGTTCGCGGCCTGTCTATGCGGCAGCACGCCAATCTGCGGTGCCTCGTCTTTTTAGGCATTTGTGTTTCTCCAGCATGCCAGTTTCCGCGTCCGGGGCAAGCTATAAGCATACTCGTACATTATCTACTTGCAAAGCTGGGGTCCCAGGCTGCGCTTCTGTCCGTCAAGCGCGACGAGCAGGGCATTGGTGTGCTCTGTAAATATAAAAGAATAAGCATATACTTATACGGTTATGCAGATATCCGTCGATTGGCGATTCGACATTCGGATACAAGCAAGAGCGAGCTGTCCGTTGTTGCTTAGTTGATATTGCAGGGCTGTCCCGCTGGAGCTCGCGAGTCCGCCTGGCGATAGCTTAGGCGCGTGCACTGACATCACAGTGGGGTCCGCCTAATTTTACTCGCTGTGGCCGCCGCTGGGGGGCACCCCAGAATGTTCCCGAGGCCAGCTTCCCGTATTCTGTTCATCGCATCGCCAACCAGAACCGCATTCAACGGCCAGCCACGCACCACGCCACCGCCACGTCGCCACGCCACCGTGCCCGAAACCGGCGTCCCTGCTTTTGAGCTGTCACTCTCTCGTTCTGTTTTTGTTTCGTTTTGGTTTTTTATTTGGGCTGTGCGACCAGCCTCTCCGAGCATTCCGAACCCCAACAAAACGGCCACGAAGACGTTCGTCCAAAGGGAGAACCAGAGAGAGAGAGAGAGAGAGAGAGACGCGTCAGCGGCAGCACAGCGAGCCTGCACGCGTATTTTTCAGCGCCGAGCCCATCCGGGGACGACACGGGACTGCCACGTGTCCGCACGCCTCGTCAGACCGCTCTGCATGGCCTCGGGTGCTCACTCGGCGTGTTGACGATAGCTGGACGTGGTCCAGGTAAGGACGGAAGGACAAACCTCTTCTCGCTTCGCAAGGCTGCTTGTTCTGAACGTATTTTTCACCGCAGCCCGATCGAGCGTCGCCTCCGGTTGACGGGGTCACGATGTCGACGGGGATGACGGCCACCGACGACGGCGTGCGACCGGCGTCGAGCAGAAGCAATAAGGACGGTCTCGGCAGCAGCGGGCTGGCCGAGAAGGAGCTTCCCTCCATACCGGAGCTCACGCCCGCGTTCGCAAACGGCCACGGTCACAGCCACGGCAACGGCTCTGCCCACGCACAGCAGAATGGGAACGGCACCGCCGGCGACGGCATCTCGCCCGGCACGAAGATCAGCCCCCAACGGCCGACCGAGGCAACAGACTACCTGAACGGAGGGCGGCCGCACGAGACCTACGCATCCGACCGCCGCAAGGATGAGGGAGACGGCGGCGTGCTCGACGGCGTGGGCGCCATGACCGAGTCGGCGCCAGTGACACCGGGCCATGACCGGCGCCGCAGCGTCCAGTTCTCGCGGTCCGACGTCGTCTTCGAGTCGCCGGCGGCACCGGGCTCCGGCCCTGGCCCCGGTGCCGGCTCGGGACCCGAGCCCCACCAGCGGCAGGGCTCGTGGGACGCCGCCGGCAATCCGTCCCTGTCTCGCCAGCTCATGTCACGCATCAAGGCTCTAGCAGCGCAGGGCGGCCTTTCCTCGCCCCGGACGCCCGCGTCCAGCATCCACGAAGGCACCGGCGGTGCTGGGCTGCCGTCCACGTCCAGCTCGCCGACCCTCGCACACACAAGCCGCTTTGGCCGTGCCACCGCTGCCGCCGCCGGTGGCGAAACCGCGGGGGCGGCGGCGGCGGCGGCGGACCACGATGCCGAAGCTGACGCCGACGCCGAGGAGACGGCGGACGAGGCGGCCGCCGACAGCGCGGCCAGCCGGGCCAAGAAGCGCAAGAAGCGCATATACTATCGGCCACGCGGGGACGGCCACACGGCGGCCCAGACACCGGCATCGGCATCGGCACCGAACGCCGGCGGCCCCGGCGGCATCTCGACCGAGCCCAGCTCACCGCTCCCGTCCAGCAGCCACCTCAACATGATGCTGCAGCGGCGCTCCACCATGCCCGACCAGTCGGACCCACGCGGCGGCCTGTCCGAGGGCGAAGGCCGCGACCACCTCAGCCGTCAGCACGGCTGGCGGCGCGGCGGCTCGTGGGTCGGGCGCAGCGAAGACGTGGATGACGGCAGCGGCGGGCCGGCGGGCCGCGCCGCGGTCAACGGCCACGGCGGCGGCCATGTGCGGCGCATGACCGTCTTCGGCGGCGGCGTGTCCGACGGCGACGCCATGACGCCGCGGCGGGCCTTTTTTGGGACGGGCGACCGGGCGACCACGTTTGGCGCGCAAAAGTGGCGGCAGGTGAAGAACACGCTGAAGCTGCTGCGGCAGAAGCGCGACGAGCGCTTCGACTACCTCAAGTCGGCGGAGCTCATGGCCGAGCTGCGCGCGGGCGCGCCGGCGGTGCTGATGCTGGCCAGCATGATCCAGCGCGACGAGCACGGCAACAAGCGCATCCCCGTGCTGCTCGAGCAGGTCAAGCTGCGCATCCGCGACAGCACGCCCGTCCAGGACGGCGACAGCGAGCGCCACTGGCTCTTCACCATCGATCTCGAGTACGGCAGCGGGCCCAGCCGCATGTGCTGGACCGTCAAGCGCACCATCCGCGAGATCATCGAGCTGCACTGGAAGTACAAGCTGGCCCTGCGCAACGACAAGTACCTGCACGCCACCCAGGCCGGCGCCCGGCCCAAGCAGCCCCGGTTCCCCATCTCCGCCTTCCCCTACGTCCGCGGCCTGCGCGGCGTCAAGCTCGACGACGAGGAGGAGGGTGCCAGCGCCCGCAGCGACAACGAAGGAGGCCGCGACGACGGCCGCGACGACGGACGGGAGGACGGACAGGAGGACGACGGCCGCGACTACGACGGCCTGGCCGCGGACGGCAACGGCACCGCCGGCGAGGGCACGGCGGGCGAGGGTACCGCCACGGAGGCCGAGGGCGGCGCCGGCGCAGGGGCCCGCCCGATCCAGCGCCGAAAGAAGTCGCGCATGGCCGCCCTGGGCATGAGCCGCCGCTCGTCGGCCATGGGGGGCGGCGCCGACGGCGCGCCCGTCGTGGGGCCCGACGGCCAGCTGCATGCGGCGCCGGACGAAGCGGCGGTGCGGCGCCGCTACGTCGACCGGCAGCAGCGGATGCTGGAAAAGTACCTCAACGAGATGGTGCACTGGCTGATGTTCCGCGCCGACAGCAACCGGCTGTGCCGGTTCCTGGAGCTGTCGGCGCTGGGCGTGCGGCTCGCCGCCGAGGGCAGCTACCACGGCAAGGAGTGCTTCCTGCACATCCAGTCGTCCAAGGGCCTCGACTTCCGGCGCGTGCTGACGCCCGGCAAGGTGATTGAGCGGCACAGCCGCAAGTGGTTCCTCGTGCGCCAGAGCTACATTGTCTGCGTCGAGTCGCCCGAGAACATGAACATCTACGACGTGTACCTGGTGGACCCCAAGTTCCTCATCATCTCCAAGAAGAACAAGCGCAGCAGCAGCAGCAGCAAGGCGCTGCATGGCGGCGGCAAGGCCCAGGGCGCGTCGTCGACCGCGGCCGCGGCGGAGATGGACCTCAGCGAGGGCGGCATGCGCCTCAAGCACCACACGCTGACGCTGCTGACGTCGGAGCGCAAGGTCAAGCTGTGGGCGCGCAACCAGCACCTCATCGGGCAGTTTGAGGAGTCGATCGTGGACATGCTCAAGCAGACGCCGTGGCACCGGCGCAACCGCTTCGACAGCTTCGCGCCGGTGCGCACGGGCGTGTTCGCGCAGTGGCTGGTGGACGGGCGCGACTACATGTGGAACGTGTCGCGGGCGATCGCCATGGCCAAGGACGTCATCTACATCCACGACTGGTGGCTGAGTCCGGAGCTGTACATGCGGCGGCCGGCATGCATCAGCCAGAAGTGGCGGCTGGACCGGCTGCTGCAGCGCAAGGCCAGCGAGGGCGTCAAGATCTTCGTCATCATCTACCGCAACGTGGAGGCGGCGATCCCGATCGACTCGGAGTACACCAAGTTCTCGCTGCTCAACCTGCACCCCAACATTTTCGTGCAGCGCTCGCCGAACCAGTTCAAGAAGAACCAGTTCTTCTTTGCGCACCACGAGAAGATCTGCATCGTGGACCACGACGTGGCCTTTGTGGGCGGCATCGACCTGTGCTTTGGGCGCTGGGACAGCCCGCAGCACAGCCTGGTGGACGACAAGCCGACGGGCTTTGAGCTGGACGACCAGCCCAAGGACGCGGACCACACGCAGCTGTGGCCGGGCAAGGACTACTCGAACCCGCGCGTGCAGGACTTTTTCAGCCTGCGCGAGCCGTACAAGGAGATGTACGACCGCACCAAGGTGCCGCGCATGCCGTGGCACGACGTGGGCATGCAGGTGGTCGGGCAGCCGGCGCGCGACCTGACGCGGCACTTTGTGCAGCGGTGGAACTACGTGCGGCGCGGGCGCAAGCCGACGCGGCCGACGCCCTTCCTGCTGCCGCCGCCCGACTACCGGCCGGAGGACCTGGAGAGCCTGGGGCTGACGGGCACGTGCGAGGTGCAGATCCTGCGGTCGGCGTCGGCGTGGTCGCTGGGCATCACGGACGTGGAGTGCAGCATCCAGACGGCGTACATCAGCATGATCGAGGAGTCGGAGCACTTTGTGTACATGGAGAACCAGTTCTTCATCACCAGCACGGAGACGCTCAACGTCAAGATTGTCAACCGCATCGGCGACGCGCTGGTGGACCGCATCCTGCGCGCGCACCGGCAGGAGGAGGACTGGCGCTGCGTCATTATCATCCCGCTGATGCCGGGCTTCCAGAACTCGGTGGCGGACCAGGAGGGCACGAGCGTGCGCCTGATCCTGCAGTGCCAGTACCGCAGCATCTGCCGCGGCGACAACTCCATCTTTGGGCGCCTGCGCGCGGCCGGCATCGAGCCCGAGGAGTACATCCAGTTCTTCAGCCTGCGCCAGTGGGGCAAGATCAACAACAAGACGGTCCTCACCACGGAGCAGCTCTACATCCACGCCAAGACCATCATCGTCGACGACCGCGTCGCCCTCATCGGCTCCGCCAACATCAACGAGCGCTCGCTGCTGGGCGACCGCGACTCCGAGGTCGCCGCCATTGTGCGCGACCGCGACATGATCGCTTCCACCATGGCCGGCCGGCCCTACCGCGTCGGCCGCTTCGCCCACACCCTGCGCCTGCGCCTCATGCAGGAGCACCTCGGCCTCGACACCGACGAGCTCATGGAGGACGCGCGCCGCGAGGCCGAGTTCCAGGCGGAGATGGACCAGGTGTACGACGGTGGCGCCGGCGACGACGGCGGCAGCGGCGGCAGTGGCATCATCGGTTCAGACCCGTCGCCTCCGGCGTCCCCGTCTCACCCGCTGGCCGCGACGGTGGAGGACGCGGACGAGAACGCGGGCGCGAACCCGCCTGCAGACGCCCCCGCGGACGCGCCCTTCCAGGGGCTGCTGCGGCGCCACAGCAGCAGCTACAACCACAACGTGGACCTCGAAGGCTACGGCACGGACGAGGCGGACGAGACGGACGGGTCGCGGCGGGCGGCGCGGCGCTCTGGCGGCCAGAGCGTGCCAGCGGCGCCCCAGGAGGTGCAGGGCGACGGCGACGACGCGGACCGGTGGGCGGCAGCGCAGATGCGGGGCGCGGACGGCGGGCGCGACTCGGAGGTGGTCAACGGCCGCGAGGTGCTCGTGGGCGGCGGCGGCGGCGGCCGGTCGTTTGACGAGGGGACGCGCGACGAGGAGGCGGCGTCATTCTCGAAGCAGCGGCCGCGCGGACGATCGATGCGGTCGGCGCGCTCGGCGGCGGCAGCGGCGGGTGCGGCAGACACGCTCTCGCCGCCGCCGCCGCCGCCGCCGCCGCCGCCGCCGCCGCCGGTGCCCGCCGCGGAGGATGCGGACGCGGGCGGCGAGCCAGCGGGGGCGAGAATCTCTGCGGCTGCAGCGGCGGTGGACATCCGGCAGGCGCACATCACCAAGGACTGCATGCGCGACCCGCTGGACCCGGCCTTTTACGACGACGTGTGGAACCGGGTGGCGGAGAACAACACCAAGATCTACCGGCGGGTGTTCCGCTGCCTGCCGGACTCGGAGGCGACCAACTGGCACGACTTCCAGGAGTTTATCGCCTACGGCGCGCGGTTCCAGGAGAGCATGGAGGCCCGTAAGAAGGGTGGAGGGAGCGGCGGCGGCGGCGGCGGCGGCGGCGGCGGCGGCGGCGGCGGCGGCGACGACGCGGAGCCGGCGGCCGGCAAGTCCGAGTCGGGCAACGCGGGCCCGCCGGGCAGCGGGCGCAGCGCTGCAGGCAGCAGCACGGCGCACGCGCGGCACGCGGCGGGCGGCGGCGCGGGCGTCAGCATTCCGGCGCCGCGCGCGCTCGAGGCCGTCGCGCTCGTGGGCGAGAAGGTGACGAGCGCCGTGCTGCACCACCGGGATGGGCACGGCAGCGGCGGCGGTGGCGGCGGCGGCGGCGGCGGCGGCGACGGCAGCGGCGAGCGTCCGGAGACTGGAGCCTCTTCGGCGTCCAAGGCCGAGATGGAAAAGGCGGCGGCGGCGGACAACGCGCTGAAGCGGCGGCCGTCGTGGGTGGGGGGCGGCGGCGACGAGGTGGTGCAGGACGAGAAGAGCGGCGGCGGCGGCGGCGGCGGCGGCTGGAAGGGCAAGCCGCGGCGCACAACGTTTTCGGAGCAAGAGCGGCCAGGGCGGGTGTCGGACAGCAACGGCAACGGATCCGAGAGCCACGGCGGACTCCCCACGACGACGACGGCGGCGACAGCAACGGCGACGGCAACGGCGACGGCAACGGCAACGGCGTCAACGACGACAAGTGGGACGCCTGCCGCCGGCGGGTCGGTCAAGAAGCGGCGGCGGGCGGCGACGCGCGGCAGCCGGCGCGGGTTCCAGGGCAGCACGGACGAGCTGCTGTCCAAGGCAGAGGCGGAGGAGCTGCTGTCGCTGATGCAGGGCCAGCTGGTGCAGTTCCCCTACGACTGGCTGCTGGTCGAGGAGGGCAACGGCAACTGGCTGTACCAGGTCGACCAGGTGGCGCCGCTGCAGATCTAGTGAGTGTTCTGGAGGGCCGCACGGCGGCTTCTTGGCCCTTTGGTCCTCGGCCCTTGGCTCTTGGCTCTTGGCTCTTGGCTAACCACCCTTTTTCTCTAGCAACTGAGCAGCGGCCGCGGACGACGGCTGGCCTGCGGAGGAACGGGTCGGGGTGTCTGTGGCCCCGTTGCATATGCACGGCGTTTTTTTTTTTTTTTTTTTTTTTTTTCACTTCGCTTTCTTTCCTTTGCTTTTTTCTTTCTTTTTTTTCTTTCTCCTTTCTTTCTCCTTTCTTTCTCCTTTCTTCCTTTCCTGTCGTCTTGTCCGTGATCCCTTGACAAAACAGCAAGCCTCTTGTCCACAAAGCGTCTCTTCTTCTTGCCTCTTGTCTTCTCCGTCTGTCAAATGCCTCGTAAACGGCGACAGCCTCCTCCGATCTTCTCGTGGGCGGTCCCAAAAATACCCGAACTTAAGCGCCGGCGCGATCCCCAATCCCCTGCAGCCGGAAAAGCGGGTCTGCCTCCTCCTTCCCCCCCCTTTTTCCTGGCAAGTCCATCAACGCCGTCGTTCTCGCGTGTCTTCCAATCACGGCCGCCGTCATCACCACCACCGCTGGGCGCGGTGTGAGAGGCTGTCGTCCTGCCCCCGTGGTCCTTGTCCGCTGTGCGCGGCCTCTCGTAAATCTTGGTCATCCGCCCTGGTCCTCAGACCAGCCATCTGGCCAGGATCACGCGGCGCCGCATTTCGCCGACGGCGGCCAGAGCGTACAGTCTAGACATATACAAGTACAAAGTACAACTACAAGTATACAAATACGGAGTACAAGCACGGAGTCCTCCGCTGTCGTATCCTGCAAGGATTGGCTGTGCGACGGACGTTCTGCCCCTCTCTCCGCCCGCTGTCCCGCTAGGCTCAGCTTCGCACGGACCTTGCATACAATACCCGCCGGCGGGCGGGCGAGGGAAGGGAGGGGGAGGGGGGAAGGGACAGGGGGGGGGAAGAGGTGGAGGAGAAGGATGGAGGGACAAGCAGCCTCGCTTGCCGCAAAACACACACACACACACACACACAGAGAGAGAGAGAGAGAGAAGAGGGCCTCACCCACCCACCCTTTTTGTGCTATCGGCGGGTCCCAGCAGCACTGCAACGTCACCACGGGCTTCGCCTTTATTTGCTCGCCGACCAGCCCGTAGATGCTCTACGCAGGCAGAAGGGAGAAGGGGTAGTAGGGAGAAAGACACGGTTCGGGCCATCTTTGGCCCATGTTGTCTGTTGTGCGTCTTTTCTGGCGGCCCGTTTGATTTTTTGATTTTTTTTTTTTTTTGATTTTGATTTTTCTGTCGGTTTGACAAGCCCGAGACGGACCAGAAAGGCAGGCCGTGCCTGTCCATCTGGCCGCCCGACGTGCTTGAAATAGCCGCGCAGGTGGGACCATACGTTGGGGGGAGGGGGGGGGGAGGGGACGTGGTGTGAGAAGCCAACGTCGAGCCAGGACAGGGCAGCGAGAGCGAGCGAGCGAGCGAGCGAGCAAGCAAGCACGCGCGAGAGCGCGAGACAGCATGCAGCTAGCTCTGGGTGCAGGTCCGGCAACGGACGTGCTGCATCCGCGGCCTGCGGCTTGCCTTGTGCCTTGCGTCTCTGGTTCGACGCAGCCCCCCCCTCCCCCCCTCCCCTCCCCCCTTTTTTTTTTCTTTTCCCCCTCTGACCCTCTGACTCTATTTGACTCTAGGCCTTACTGGTGCAGAATGTGGTTTTCTAGTTGCTGCACGGGGCGGCGGCTTGCCCGAAGACAACAGGAGGCAAGGGTGCTGGCTGGCCTCGATCGTGGGCCGGTTTGAACAAGGGCGAGAGAGGGGAGGAGCAAGGAGGAGAGGAGGAGGGGCGTTGCGGACTTGCAGAGTCTGCCCACGTCGTCTCGCGCGCCGCCCAACAACCGCGTCTGTGGCGAGCAGACGCGCAACAGCGCACCGCAGCTGCGCGCAGCTGCGCGAGGTGCCACGCGATCCGGGCACACACGGACGACGAGCCGCGCTGGCTGCGTATCCAACTTAGCTTGTACAACCGTGCCCCCCCCTCACTCCCTTTTTTTTGTCCAGGCCGCCAAAACGGGCCCCTGTTCGTCTCTCGCGGCCCCATCTCGATGATCGCCTGGTAGCGCGCTTCTCCGTCCTCTGTCTTTTTTTTTTCCTTTCCTCGACTGTCCGTACTTGGCTTCCTCTTCCTACGTAGTCTGCCTGCATCCGTCCGCCCGTCGAGAGGAGGGTGTCCTGTGCGCGGATTGCTTCTGTAAACGGAATCCCGTGCTGCTGTCTCGCTGCGGCCGTCTCCACCGCCGCTCTCTCTCTCTCTCCCTCTCTTTCTGCAGCAAAGACTATACTTCTGCGGCCGTTGGCTGCGCGGGCTCGTGTTCTCGTGTTGGCCCTGCAGCGAGGAGCGGCCGCCTCGGATGGAAGGGGGGGGGGGGGAGAACAGACGGGGACAGAAATGCATGACCGGGCCGGATACCGCATTGGGCGAAATCAAACGCGAGGGCCGGTTTTGGGGTTCTTTTATTTTTCCCTTTTTCTTCGGGCGGCAGATACCTGCGTGGTGCGGCTCTGGGAGACGTTCCCGTTGCCGTTGGGGGCTTCGGGGGGGCCGCCGGCGTGCGCGGGCGGGAGCTCCCTCTCTTTCTCCTCTCTCCGTTGGGGGCCCTTCTCCCCCTCTTTCTGTCCCCTCGCCTACTACTCCGTACACACACACACACACACGCCTGCCCTCCCTCTTTTTGTCTCTCTTCTGCAGCTCGAACAGCCTGCTGCTCTCTCCCGCCTCGTCTCGCCGCCGTCCTCTTCCCGTCCGTTCCTCTCCGTATAACCCGCCCCGGTGTGGTCATCCACCCCTTTCCCTTCACACCCCCCCCCCTCCCCTCCCCTCTCCTCGTGGACACAGCTCCTCACCACACGCACACACGCGTCCACGGGCCCTCACGCGGTCTCATTTTTTATCCGTCTTCCCCTGTGCCAACGTCCGGCCAACAGCCCCTTGTTCCTCTTTTTTTTATTAGTCCCCGTCTTCCCGGCCACTCCAACTTTCGGCTGTCGAGCCTCGGATGTGTCTTGCTCTGTTCACACCGTTCCTTTTTTTCTGTCACCTGTCCCCTCGTTGTAATGCGTTGCTTGCTATGATGCGATCTTATCGTACTAAGAAACAAGAAAGGCCGCTCAACGACCAATGTCCGTGTGACTTATATCTCCCTCCTCCCGTCCCGGAGAACACCATCTCGTTCCACGCCCTGCTCTCGTTTTTCTCTTCTTTTGCCTCCTTTCTCCTTCCTCGACGAGGCCTCTTGCTTGTAGCCGTTCCTGTCCTGTTTTGTTTCCGCCTGCTCTCTGTTTCTCGTTCCGGATCCTCGACGCCGCCGATCCGCCTTTTTTAGACCACGCTCTTCCTCTGCCGCTCTCCTCCTCCGGTGCTCGTCCAGCCTCACGTCTGACGTGCCCGTTTCCGCTGCCCACCCATCCGCTTCTCTTTTCTCTGCCTGGCCTCAGCGCCCAGTTTCTTGTTTCTTCTTTGCTTTGTTTATATTCTCTTTTCTGTTGTCTTCTCCTTCTCACCATGGCCGCTCCTCTCAAGTACATTCTGGACGACCCGGACGACGGTGAGCGTCCTCTTCACAGTTTCTCGTCTTTGCACCGATGGCTCACTTCTCCTGACAGACGCCGACCATCCAGGGCCCCCGGCGCCGCACCAGAAAGCGCACCCCCACAAGACGGAGCTCGTCTACCGCGGCAGCAGCGGCAAGGACAAGGGCAAAGCCAGCAGCAGCAGCTCGAGCGCCAAGGCCGCCGCCAAAGCCAGCTCGTCCTCGTCCCGCAGCCACCACCACCACCACCACCACCATCACCAGCATCACCAGCATCATCACTCGTCCGCCAAGTCTGGCAAGGCGGGTAGCAGCAGCAAGAGCAGTCGCTCTGCCGGCGGGTCTGGGGCGGCGGCGGCGGCGGCGGCGGCGGCGACGGCTGCCACAGCCGCGGGCAGCTACGAAGGCTACGAAGGCTATGAAGGCTACGAAGGCTACGAAGGCTACGAGGGTTACGAGGGCCACGAGGGCTACGAGGTCCACGAAGGCTACGAGGGCTACGAGGCCTATGAGGGCTACGCGGCGTCGGGGAGCTCGCCGCCGGGGTACGGCCTCGACCCGTCGGTGCCGCCGCCGCCGCAGGTCTTGTACGACCCGGCGACGGGGGAGCCGTATTACGTGGAGGCGGCGGCGGCGGCGGCGGTGGCACCGCCGAGAAGCAGCCGGCACGGCCACAGACAAGGCCACGAGTACTACAGCGCAGAGGCCGCCGGGGCCGCCGCACTGCTGGCGGGGCCCAGCGGCGGTGGCGGCGGCGGCGCGTCGTCGTCGTCGTCCCCATATCCTGGCGAAGCGGCCGCCGCCGCAACCTCTACCACCACCGACCTGCACGACCTGCACGACACGGCGGACCTGACGCCGGTGACGGGCCGGCTGAGCCGCGCAAAGAAGGGCCGGCCGGTCCACTTCTGCGACACGTGTGTGCCGAGACGGGTGGGTGTTTTCTTTTTGGTGCCCTTTCCGTCGCCGCACGCCGCTGACCTCGCAGATCTTCACGCGCGCGGAGCACTTGCGGTAAGCCGGCTGTCCTCTCTGGGTCCCGACACGGATGAACAGCGCTTGCTGACATGGCCAGCCGCCACCAGCTGAGCCACGACAACCCGCGGTACATATGCAGCTACCCCAGCTGCGGGCGCTCCTTTTACCGGCCAGATCTGCTGGCCCGCCACCAGCAAAAGCAGCAGTGCGTACGAACGGAGGCAGGCAGACAAGCAGGCAGGCAGGCAGACAAGCAGGCAGGCAGGCAGGCAGGCAGGCAGGCCAGGGCAATGGGACTAACCAACGGCAGTCACGGCGACGAGGACCAGCCGCACGAGGGCGAGGACGGGGGGGATGCCGGGTCCGACCGCCAGGGCTCCTCGCACTCGATGGACTCGGCAGCCGGCTCGTGGGCGGCCGCAGGCGCAGTAGGACAACACCCACCGTCCCCCTTTTTTTTGCTGACCGTCGTTGGTAACCTTCAAACAGCAGTACTAGCGGCTGCCCGACGACGCCGACGGCCAACACCAGACGAAAGGCACACGAAAGGCACACGAAAGGCAGGCGAGAGGAACGAAAAACGACCAACAGGCCAACGCCCTCGCATCGCCAGGCGGACAGGCGCGCTCACCAGCACGATGCGGCAGCGCTGGCCGGTTGTGGAGGACCAGGTTTGGAGAGCGTCTCGTCCTCCTTCTGCCGTGCCGAGTGGAGTTGCAAGAGATGCTTGTATCTTACTGGATAGCAATGCCACGTGCTTGTGCTACATGAGATGATGGCGGGCGGGAAGGCGCCGTCTGTCTGTTGCTTATCGCCCGAGCTCGTATTCAGCAGGCTGCTTCAGGCAGGCACGCGTGCGGCTGGCGGCCAGCCGCCGCCGCCGTTGCGCCTTCCGTCCGTTTCGGGCCTGCCTTCCTCTAGCGCCGCCCCTGCAGCGGGCAGCTGCGCCGGCGGGCTCCTGCCCAATTTGCCCGCCCAGCCCAGGCTAAGCATACTCCGTAGTAGTTCGCCGCGGCGGAGCTTGCCACTCAGCAGGTCCGTACTCCGTAAGCATAAGCATGCGGCGCGCAAAAATCCTCCTGCTCTTTTTGTTTCCACTGCCTTCTGCACGCATCGCATCACCAGATTTGCTTTTGGCTTCCAACCGTCACCCCCCAAGAACGTCGCCCGCCCGCGCCCACCCTTGTCCGTTGTCTGTCCGTTTTTCGCGACTTTTTCCTCGCACAAACCCCGCCGCCCGCTTCCGGCCGCTCTTTTTCGCACCCATTGGCCGCCTGAGACAGCTGGCATTCCTCGCGTCTTCCGGTAAGAATGCATCGGCGGCTTCTTCCCCGCATGCGGCCGCAGTGAGACACGGGCCCGCGCCCGCCCGCGCGAAAAGAGAGAGAGAGGCGGTCCGACGCAGGGGCTGCACGCACAGCGAGGGCCGGGCGCCCTGCGACACCGGACCGCTGTGACCCTGGCCAACGGCGGCCAGCCAGCGGCGGCGCAATTTCGTTTTCTCGCCGGCCCTGGGCCCTTGTGCCCTCTGGTCTCTCCTCTGCGCCTCTCTCTTCTCTCTCTCTCTCGTGTCGCCCCCTCGCCCGTCTCACATTGCACCACCGCTCGTCGCTCGCGCTCGTCCTCTTCGCCATTGTCGTGGCCGCCTGCCCGCCTCCAAAGCTAACGTCTCCTTCTTCTTCCTCGCAGCATCGTCGCCCGGCCCCCTTTTTGTGACCGCGCGCCCCCCTCCGCTCTCTCATTCCGTCCGCTGCTCTTCTCCGCCTGCGTGCCTGCTGCCATCGGCTCCGACCAGGCTCCGCTCCTTCTCAGCCGCCCGCGCCGACGTCCTCCTCCCTCGGCCTCCTTCGCCCGTTCGCCGCCCATTGCTCGTCTGCTGCGCTTCCGCAACCATGGGCAGCTTCGTGTTCACCTGGTAAGATGGGTCGCCGTGTCCCCGGCCCGCCGTCCCGGCCGCCTCGCTGACGACGTCGTGCCCTGCAGGCCCAATGCCGCCGAAGAGGTGTTCGTCACCGGCACCTTTGACAATTGGTCCAAGTCCGTCAAGCTCGACAAGGTCGGCGACGTCTTCCAAAAGGCCGTCGACCTGCCCGATGCTGCCACCAAGATCTACTACAAGGTGCGTTGTGTCTGGCGGTTGCGCTCTTCTCGTTTTGCCGGCCCCCTTTCCGTTGGCGGCCCCCTCTTTTGGTGGCCCTGTTCCTCCAGCCCCCTGCTATGCGCCTAGCTTGCTAGCTGCTGCTGCTGCTGCTGCCTTGGGCCCCTGCAAAAAGGGCCGCCTGACCAACGGCGTTTTCTTTGGTCTGACTCGGACCGTCCGCCTGCGTTGCGCCGGGCCCGACGCGATGACGCAAGGACGGGCCCTCGCCCGCGCCTAGTGGCAGGCGGCGGGGGGCGACCTCGTGCTTGCTTTGCCCGCCTCGTTCCACCGCCGTTTTGTTTCTGCCCGTTCCCGCCGCTGTTCTTTCTTTTCTGCTTTGCCGAGTCACCCGCTGACCTTGTTTTCAGTTCGTCGTCGACGGCACCTGGACCATTGACCCTGCTGCCCCCATCGAGAAGGACGAAGGTGGCAACGACAACAACGTTCTGACCCCCGAGAACATTGTCGTCGCCGCCCCTGCCTCCGCCGCCATTCTCAGCTCCGCTGCGCCGGCGTCGACCACCGCCGCCCTCGCCAAGGACGTGCCTCTGGAAGCGAAGCCCGTCGAGGCTGCCGAGCCTGCTGCCGAGGAGCCTGCTGCCGAGGAGCCTGCTGCTGAGGAGCCTGTTGTTGCTGCCGCCGAGCCTGCTGCCATGTCTGCCGACGACGTGCCCGGCGCCTTCCCTGAGACGCCGGCGAACGAGCTCGACAAGGAGGTCAAGCTGATCAACCCGCTGCCCGCCGCCCCCGGCGGCGTCAACCCCGTGAAGCTCGCGCCCGGCGAGCCCATTCCCGAGTCGCTGCGGTCCGGCGACATCAACGCCAACGTCAAGCTCGACCCGGAGTCGTACGCCAAGGCCGATGCCGCCGTGGTCGGCGACGTGTCCGTCGACCAGCTGCCGCCCGTGTCCAAGAACATGATCCCCGAGTCGAGCCTCCCCATCGTCGGCGGCGGCGACGGCGTCACCATCAGCTCCGCCGCCCCCATTGCCACCACCGCCATCCTTGCCGCGGCCGTGCCCCTCGAGAAGGACAAGGCCGCGGCCGCGGCCGCGGCGGCTGCGCCGGCTGCGGAGACTGCTCCCGCTGTGGAGACCACCGACGACGTCCCCGAGATCGTCAAGGAGAGCCAGAAGGAGGCCGGCTTCGACCCCGAGGCCAGCGCCATTCCCGAAGAGGTCAAGGAGAAGGAGGCGGTCGAGGCCGAGCTGCTCAAGAAGGTGCCCGAGGCGCCCGCAACGTCCGAGGGCGAGACGCCCGCCACCGCCACTGCCGCCGACGCCGCGTCCGGTGTCGCGGCCTCGGCTGCCGGCATCGTGGGCGGCGCGACGGCGGCCGCCGCTGGCCTTGGTGCGGCCGCGCTGGCCACGGCCACGCCGGCCTACGAAAAGGCCGCGGCGGCCGTGAGTGACGCCGCCACCAAGCTTCCCGTGTCCGTCAAGCAGGTGCTGCCGACGGCCGTCCAGGAGCAGCTGGCGACCACGGCGGCCACCACCAGCACCGGCGGCGAGGCAGAGCCCGCCGTGGCGTCCGACGTGCCGGCCGAAGTCAAGGAGTCCATCGAGGAGGCCGGCACCAGCCCCGAGGCGGCGGCCAACTACACGGCTGTCGAGGAGAAGAAGGCCGTCGAGGCCGAGCTGCTCTCCAAGGTCGAGACGATCCCGGCCGATGTCCCCGGGGCCTCGTCTTCGGCCGTCCCGGCGCCTGCTGCTGCGGAGCCGGTGGCTGCTGCTGAGCCGGTGGTTGCTGCTGCTGAGCCCGTGGCTGCTGCTGAGCCCGTGGCTGCTGCTGAGCCCGTTGCTGCCTCTGAGCCGGTGGCTGCCGCTGAGCCCGTGGCTGCCGCTGAGCCCGTGGCTGCCGCCGAGCCGGTGGCCGCCGTGAACGGCAAGGAGCCTGCTGCTGCCTCGGCTGGCTCCGCTGGGGCGCCGGACGCGGCCACCATCGCCGCCTCCCGGGCCGTTGCCGCACAGCCGGCGGCCGCCATTGCACCCGCCGACGCGGGCGCTCCGTCGGCGTCGTCGGCCTCCAAGACCACCGACAAGAAGAAGAAGCACCGGATCAGCGGCTTCTTCCACAAGATCCTCGACAAGCTGGACGGCGACAAGAAGTAGAGCTTTTTGGGCCGCCCACCACGGCTCGCCGCCTGTTTCTGCCTGGTTTAGGCTCTCGCTCGCAGCTTTTCGTTCTCGCTTCTCGCCTCTCTTGCCGTTCACCCCTCGCTTCGCCTACGGCCTGCCGATCCAGGACGGTTGTACAGTCTCCCCGTGTCTGGCGGCTTCCCACATATCCTGCTGCTTTGCATTGTCTCTTTTCTTATTTCCTAATATCCAAGACGAAGGCAGACGCTCGCGGGCATGTCGGATCCCAGACCACACACCCACGGCTGCCTTGGCCGCCTCCTTTCCGTCGCGCTGCTTTCCTGGGTTCTTGGTCCGGGCTTTTTTTTTCTCTTCTCTTCGTTTCCTTTTCTTTTCTTGATTCCCCGGGGTGTCTGACTTTGATCTGCGTTTTGCTGTGGTTCGCTGTTCTTTTGCATGGAGGCACGAATCCTTTCGGGAGAGTGGTGCACGGGTGGCTACAGAGCGCGGTTCTGGACGCGGCTTTAATTTGGCGAGGAGGAGGCTTGGCTTGGTCACGGGCTGCTTTGGATGTCGTCGCCGTTGCTTTCTTGTCATAGTGAGTGTCTGTAGAAAACGCAGCTGTTTTGTGGTTTCCGGTCCTCGCTGTTGTGTCGTTGGCCCCCCGTGAAAGTCCATCTGTGCACGTGACACGGCCGCGCGCGCG
This sequence comes from Ophiostoma fasciatum, assembly GCA_019925495.1. Taxonomy (NCBI): domain Eukaryota; kingdom Fungi; phylum Ascomycota; class Sordariomycetes; order Ophiostomatales; family Ophiostomataceae; genus Ophiostoma; species Ophiostoma fasciatum. Next base: position 470,268 of record JADHKM010000008.1, on the reverse strand, counting down.
CTTGCCTGGGGACGACCGAGTTTGCCCCGCCAGTGCCCGGTGACTCGGCAGCGCTGGGGGGCGTTCGGCGCCATCGTTCATGCTCCATCTTTTTCTCTCGACCTTGCGTGAACCTTGCTTGTTCCCCTCCTTCGGTCCCTCTTCCATCTCCCACCACCCCAAACGTCCTCTTGGGGGGAGACGCGCACCGCACCGGTTGCTTTTCTTTTTCTTTTTCTTTTTCTTTTCACTGCCGTGATTGTCAGCGGCAGGTACTCCGTATTTCGTCCTCGATCCGACCCTCGTTTTTCGGCTGCCATCCACCCACCACCAATTGACAAAGTTCGAAGAGTCATCCCCATCCATTCGAGCCCCCCCCAGAGCGAGTCGGCGTCGACGACGACGATGCCGCCGCGGGACGACGCGCCCCCCTTGCTGCTGGACCAGGCCGAGTGACGACGGAGGCTGCCGGCTGACGGCGACGACGTTCTCTCTGATCTCTCTTCGAAACAACTCTGTTTTCCCCCCCCGCGACAGCATGAGCGCACCGCCCCCGAACCTTGGCGGCGGCAGGTCGCTGTCGTCGCCGCCGCCGCCGCTGCTGCCGCCGGTGCACGCGGCGCCCGTGGCGTCGTCGTCGTCGGCGGCGGCGGCCATCGGGAGCGGCGGCGGCGGCGGCGGCGGAAGTGACGGGAGTGCAGGCGGCGGCGGCGGCGGCACGATGGCGATGCCGCGCAAGGGCCAGGCAGCCCGCAAGCAGCACCGCAACCAGAAGCGGCCGGGCGGTGGTGGTGGCGGCGCCGGCGCCGGGTCGGGCAAAAAGGCGTCGAGCCAGTTCCGCTTCGACGACGAGGACGACCGCGCGGAGATGCGCGCCCTGCGCAACGCGTCCAGCCGCCGCGGCCAGACGTCCATCACGCACCTGCTCAACTACGCGGCGCCGCCGCCGCTGCTGGGGTCGGGAGGAGGGCTGCGCGGCGGCGGCGGCGGCAGCGGCGGCGCGACGGGTCGACGGTACGCGGGGAACATGGCGTACGGGCAGCCCGGGGCGTACTGGCGCGGCTCCGGCCACGGCTACGGCTCGCGCCCGCACCGGCACGGCCACCACGGCAGCGCCGCGGACAAGGCGCGGTTCGTGCACGCCAACTACCGGTTCGTCGTGACGCCGGGGACCGGGGCGGCGCCGGCGCGCTACCCGGCGCAGGCGACCGACGCCGACGCGTACGTGGACTGGAACGACGTGCTGCAGGTGCTGGCGTCGACCGAGTCGCAGGCCTCGTCGTGTCCCATCTGCCTGTCGGACCCGGTGGCGCCGCGCATGGCCAAGTGCGGCCACATTTTCTGCCTGCCCTGCCTGATCCGCTTCATGCACGCCGTCGACGACGAGGACGACGCGAAGCGGAGCCGCGGCACGACGTCGACGGCATCGGCGGCGACAATGGCGAGGACGACGACGACGACGACGACAACACCAACAGCAGCAGCAGCAGCATCCACAACGGCGGCCACCCCGGCAACAGCCCCCGAAAGGAGGGCCAAGTGGAAGCGGTGCCCCATCTGCGAGGAGAGCGTCTACCTGGCCGAGGTGCGGCCGGTGCGCTTCTACGCAGGGCAGGAGAGCCCGCTGCCGCGGCCCGGCGACGACGTGGTGCTGCGGCTGATGACGCGCCACGCCCACTCGACCATTGCGCTGCCGCGCGACAGCAGCGCCGACGTCCTGCTGTCGCCGGGCCGGGCTTCCGGCAGCAATGGCGGCGGCGGCGGCGGCGACGGGATCCCCTGGCACTTTGCGGCCAACGTGCTGGACTATGCGCGCATCATGAAGGGCACGGGCGACTACATGGTGGAGCAGTACGAGCGCGAGCGCGAGGACCTCGCGCGCCAGGAGAAGGAGGACGAGCTGCTCTTCCACGAGGACGGCGCGTGGACGCAGCGCGCCATGCGCGCCGTGCGCGCCGCGCAGGAGCAGGCGAGGGGGCTCGGCGGGCTCGAGCTGGCGCTGCGGGAGGGCAGCCTGCTGGGGCCGGGCGGCGGCGGCGGTGGCGGCGGCGGCGGCGGCAACAACGAGGGAGACGGTCAGGCTGCGCCGTCGTCGGCCGCCTCGGACTTTTTCTTTTACATGTCGCCGCCGCACCTGTACCTGTCGCCGCTGGACATCCGGATCCTCAAGACCAAGTACGGCGCGTTCTCGTCGTTCCCGTCGACGCTGCTGCCGCGCGTTGAGCACCTGTCGACGGGCCACGTGGTGGACGACGCGCTGCGGCGCCGCGCCAAGTACCTGGGCCACCTGCCGGCGGGCTGCGTCGTGTCCTTTCTCGAGTGCGACTGGACCGACATTGTGCCGGCCGACACGCTGGCCGCCTTTGCCGACGACCTCGAGCGCCGCCGCAAGCGCAACCGCGACAAGGCCGCCCAGGAAGAGCGCGAGCGCCTGCAGGCCGAGCGTCTCGAGGCGGCGGCCCTGCACCGCGGCGGCGGCGGCGGTGGTGGTGGTGGTGGTGGTGGTCGGGGCGGACAGGCCATCCAAAACGGCATCAGGCGAGGCGGATGGGGGGATGACGACAGCGGCGACGGCGACGGCGGCGGCGGCGTGGTGGACCTCAGCGAGTTCCAGCCCCTCGGCGGAGGAGCCTCGTCGTCGGCCTCGTCGCCGCCCCACCCGCGCGTCGGCTTCGGCCACCTCGCGTCCACGACGACGACGCCGCCGCCGCCGGGGACACCAGCAGGTATGGCCGACAACCACAGCCGTGGCAGCTCGCGCACCGTCTGGGGAACGCCGGCTGTGGCCGTGGCCGCAGCGGGGTCGTCGTCGTCGTCGCCGGACGCGCAGCCCGCGCCCGTCGACGACGACGGCTGGCTCCGGGACGACGAGGTGCTGGGCTCGCTGCTCGTCAACGGCGGCGGCGGCGGCGGCGGCGGCATCGAAGCCGGCGACGACGACGGGGACGCGGCGGCGGACCGGCACCTGGCGGCGCAGCTGGAGGCGCTGGGCGTGGTGGACCACGGCAGCAGCAAGAAGAAGAAGAAGCAGAAGATCACGCTGATGAGCACAGGCGGGCGGCGGGGGAACTGAGGTGTATACTATCTCTGGCGGATCTAACTAAGCATGCATGCAGGCTGGTCGGAGCATAAATATACATGCTCTCGCCCTCTATTTTCTATAGACCCGCTCTCCGGGAAGAGCGCCAACCTTTTTTTTGCTTGCCTCCTTTTTGGTGTCAACAGAAAAAAATCACGAGACTGCACCCCCGAGTATCCAAGAGACAGACAGACCCGAAGCGTGCAAAGGATTAAACAGGTAGGAGCGGAGACGGAAGGAGGAAAAGGGAGAGAAAAGAAGGGGGAAAAGGGAGAGAAAAAAAAGAAGAGGCCCAGGACAAGAGACGACGGCTACGGCTCGGCGCCCAGGCTCGCGCGCAGGTCCGTCGCGGAGGCGGCGCCGTTGCGGCCGTCGGCGTGCTCGTGGGGGGGCCCGCTGGGGCCGGCGGACGGCTGCTTGTCCTCGCTCTCCTCGGAGTCGTCGTCGCTGGCCTGCTGGGACTGCGAGTCGCGCCCGCGGCGGCGGCTCTTGGTCATCTGTTTGTTAGTTGGGCTGAGACAGAAGGGGTATAAGAAGGAAGGGCATCGGCACGGGGACGCACCCATGACCGGACACCGCCGATGAGGCCCAGGGCGTAGCCGGCGACAAAGTCGTTGGTGCTGCCGACGGGCGACTTGGGGGTGTGCTGGTGGTGGTGGTGGTGGTGGTGGTGGTGCTGGTGGTGGTGGCCGCCCGGGCTCGGGCTCGCCGGCGCCTGGTCGTTCAGGTAGGCGACCGAGGCGGCGACCGAGGCGGGCCGCGGGGCCGGGCTCTGGGGCCGGCTGGCGGGCCAGAACTGGCGCAGCTCCTTGCTGAGCTCCTGGCCGGTGGTGGTCCAGTTGGCGCGGATGTTGTCGCGCAGGTCCTGGACGTGGCGCTTGAGCTCGAGCTCGTTCTTCTTGAGCCAGCTGACGTTGAGCTCCTGGCGGGAGGCGCCGCGCTTGAGCTGGCGGGCAATGTACTTTTCGTAGTCGCGCACGATCTTGGTGATGATGCCCGTGGTGCTGACGCCCTCGGTGCGCTGCGTGACGAGGAACTGGCCGGCCGCCTTGATGGGCTGGTAGATGTCGTCGCCCTCGTCGGCGCCGTAGGGCAGGTCGTCGTGCGCCACGTAGTCGATGCGGTGCTCCGCCAAAAACGCCGGCGTCACGATCCACGGGCAGTTCTCCACCACCTCGTCCACCCACCGGCAGTGCCGCACCGTCTCCGCCCGCTCCTGGCCCGACAGCACCGTCAGGCCCTTGCGCTTGTGCGTCTCCTCGTCCCCCGTCACCCCCACAATCAGGTGCACGTCCGGGAACGCCTTCTTGGCCTGCTCGAGCTGGCGCATGTGTCTGCCGGTCCGCTGTCAGCTTCTTTGATCTCTCCCACGCCCACGCCCATGCCCGCCCACGCCTGGCCCCGCCACTCACCCCAGATGGAACAGGTCAAACACGCCGTCCGCGTACACCCGCACCGGCCGGCCGACGGGCGGCGGGTTCGTGCGGTAGCCGTGCGGGTGCGTCAGCTTGCCAATGGGCGGCGGCGCCATCGACGCCGTCGGCTGGCTGCTGCCGTTGTCCTCTTCCTCCTCCTCCTCCTCTGAGGAGGACCCGGAGCTTCTGCGGCTGCTCCGGCTCGGGCGCGGCCGCTTGCTCGGCGGCGGCTGCTGCTCCTGTGGCGCCGCCGTCTCGGTCTCGGTCCCGGTCCCGGTCCCGGTCTCCGCCTCCGCCTCGGTCTCTGCTTCCGGCCTGGGCGTGCCGTCGACCTCGACGTCGCCGCCGCCGCTGCCGTCCGTCGCCGCGGCGCCGGCGGCGCGCTTGCGTTTGCCGCCCGCCGCGGGCGTCGAGGGCGCGCGGGCCGGAGACGACATGGCAGCAATTGGGTGGGGCGAGAGGAGGCGAGAAGAGGAAAAGGGAGAGGCTGGCTCGGTGTCTAGGTCAAAGGTCGCACGCAGGTCGCAACGGATCGCAGTCGTAGGTCGTGGTCGTAGGTCGAGAGGCGGCGGCGGAATCGGAGGGAAGGACGGCGAATCGGCGGGAAAGACGCGAATCGGCGCAAGGAGGCCGGCCAGGCCACCCTTTTTTTTCGATCTCCCCCGTTTAGGCTCTAAAACGCGCCCCAAAAAAATACAGCAGACGGGCCCAATGACGACAGCGGCGACACCAAAAGCTCCAATCGCGGCGGCCCAAAGAGATAAATGCCGCGCTGCTGCGGCGGCGGAATGGGCGATAAAAGCAGCAAAGCCGTTGTACAATATGCTTACTCCGTACTTGCTGGCTGGCCCTTTTTGTCTGGAGCTGGAGCTGGGCTGGCGCGCAGCCCCTATTTGCGGCAGGGGGGAATCTCGATTTCGATCTGCTTATAAGCATACTCAGTAAATATATACTTACTCTCCATGCCGTCCAGGAAATTACGCGCTCGGCGGACCGTCCGTCGCCCGTCCAGCCGCATGCCGTCGCCGCTTCCTGACGCGTTTTTACGCGAGCACAAATAATTGCATAAGCATATTTGTTCAAGCAGCCTGCGTGTGCATATATCTTTACATATCTGATCCAGCCCGCATACCTGCTACCTACTACCTGCTATCCAGCTGTCCAAAAGGAAAGAAAAGAATCCGTCGTAAAAAAGAGAGAGAATCGTCATGATAGAAAAGAAAAAAAAGGAAAGAGAAATCGTGTCCCAACGCCGCGCTCGTCTCGTCCACATGATCCGATATTAGAGTATTAGGGTTGGGTGAAAACAGAGGACAGTCCAGTCGATGAAAGCAAGGCCGTAAGAGATCTGAGTCGAGAGAGGGACAGCCAGTCGTCACGGCAGCGGCGTCGTCGGCCGCGACTTGGGCACGCGGTGGCGGCCGCAGCGGTGCGGATCCTTGGGGTTGCTGAGATAGCAGAACTCGCGCGCGCCCGCCGGCGCCGGCGGGCCAAACTTCTCGCGCACCGTGCAGTACTCGTAGCCGGGGCCCATCCAGCCGGCAATGTGCTTGTGCAGCTCGCAGCGCGAGATGCCGCACTTGCGGCACAGCGCCTGGCCGCGCACCCGCAGCATCGCCAGCGCGTTGGTCGTCGCCGCCAGCGTCGCCGCGTCCGCGTGGCCCCCGTGCATCACCCGCCCCGCCAGGTGCCACACCCACTCCATGTCGTTGGGCCCCGACCGCCGCACCGACAGCGGCACGCGCCCGTGCATGCGCCGGTGGATGTTGTAAAAGTGCTTGTTCGTCAGCCCCAGGCACGTGCTGTCGATCGGGTCCAGGAAGTCGAAGATGGCGTAGTGCAGCTCCGACGGCAGGTCCGCCAGCCCCAGGTTGTCCGACAGCCGATGGTGGTGCGGCGTCGGCTCGTAGTCCATCACCGAGTACGACCGCCGCGGCGGGCCCAGCTTGGGCCGCTGCGGCCGGCCGCTGGCGGGCGCCGCCGCCGCCGCCGCCGCCGCCGGCGTCACGGCTCTGCTGGGCCCTTCCTCTTGAATCGTCGGCGGGCGCTCGTGGCCCGCATCCCGGCCTGCCGCGCCACCCTCGGCCGACGCCGACGCCGACGCCGACGCGCTGCTCTGCTGGACGAGCACCGTCCGCGGCTCGCTCCTCATGTACATCGGCGGCGGCGTCGGGTACACATAGTCAATGGTGGACTGGGCGCGCCGCGGCGGCCGGTACGGAAGCCGCTTCGTCGACTTCTCTTGGGCCAGCGGCCCCTCGCAGTGCACGAGCGACGTGTGCCCGCCGCCCTGCGTGGCGTAGAGCCCCTCGATCATGGTGGTGGTTGTCTCCGGTGGAAGAGAGCAGGCAAGCCCAGCAGAGGTGGTTGGATCGAACGTGGACCGTTCAGGTTGTTCTGGCTGTCGGGTGTGTCTGGAAGAAGAGCCCGGGGAAGAGGGGCGAAGACAAGAGAGCCGAGGGGTAGCAAACAGGGGGGAAAACACGAGGCGGTTCGGTTATGAAATCAACCACCTTGTGGTGACCGGGAGCGGGGTGTGGCGTTTTCGCTGACCGTCCTCCCTCGTCGTTGTATTCCTTGCCTGTGAAACTCGTGCCAGGCGGCGGCGGTGTGCCCGGATCCCGTGCAACCGTCAATGTCAGGGCCGAGTGAAGCCGAAGACCCCCTCACTAGCAAGCTCATGCAGCAAAGTCTGGGGGGCCAGCGATGACGTGGGTCGGGTGTCCAAACCGGGTTGATGGTGGATGGATGGATGCAAGACAGAAGACCCTGCAGCCGCGATCGACAGGCGGGCAAGGGGCGGGAGGGGGCGCAGGCGGCGTGTGACCGGGTCGGGCGCGCAGACGAGAAGCAAGCGGGTGGTGGGCGTTGGGAGTTGGAATTGGCGTCGCGTCCAGTCGACGTCGACCTAGGTAGATAAAGTCGAAAACGCGGTCGGGTGACCACGCAAGCCCGGGCAGTGGGAGAGTGGGAGACGGCTGGTGAAACGGCGCGGCGCAAGACGGCCAGAGGAGCGCAAGCGCAAGGAGGCTTGGGGGGCTGTGAGAGGAAGAGAGAGGGAGAAGGGAGAACGAGCAGAGTCGAAGCCGAAAGTCAAAAGTGGGAGAGAAGCCAGGCCCAAAGCGTGGTCGGGGCGCCTTCCCTTTTAGCCCGCGCAGAGGGAAACCGTTTCTCGATTTTTTTAATCCTGTTTCGCAGAAAAAGTCTAAATATATTTTTAACCCCCCCCGTTCTCGCTCTTCTTTGTGCCCAACATGGCCCAGTTCGCCCCCCTTGGACAAGAGGCAAAGATGCGCTATGTCTGTCCATCCATCCAGCAAAGGAAAACGGGGGCAGCGGCCTGGGTCGGTCCCGCCAGCGCCTAGAGCTTGGCGCGGCAAGCTGTCAGGTTCTCGGTTGCGTAATGCTTTCCTCGACATCGGCGCCGGTTTCTCCTTCCTGTTTGGTGGTGCTTCGCGCCCACGCCCGCGCCCGCGCCCGCGCCCGCGCCGTAAATATATGAGCACACCGGCAGCGAAGCTGCAGTACGGCGTACTCCGGGGTCAGCGCGGCAGTTGCGGCCTGGCAGGCTGGCCGCTGTCGGCGGTGCCGTGCCACGTCGCATGCAGGCTGGGGGGGAAGGGGGGGGGGGGTTGACGGCCAGCCAAGAACGGGCCAAGAGAGACCCGCTTTTCGGTGACTCCTCGTTCGATTCCCGGTTTTTGGCCAGATCCCCAGATTGGACGCGCCCGTAAAATATATGCTGACGGTTTCCTGATCAAAGCCGGGCCCGGTTAAGGCGAAGGTTCTGGAGGACGGGAAGAGCGCTCCCTTGCAGGGCAGAGACCCCGCCGGACTGTCTGGTCCGCGCCTGGCCAGAACCGCCTACGGAGCAAGTGGTGGGACGACATGAGCACGAGCAAGCGGAAGAGGTGGTCTCTATTTACGGACTCGATCATGCTATTGCCCGGCGCAGGAACGGCGGACGCCGGCCGGCTGGTCCGGGATCGAAGCTCGTATAGTTACAGTAAGCTGCACGTCTGATGCGTCCGCCTGTCCGCGTGACGGCGAGTGCGCTGGCTCCGCGGGCTGGCCGTCGTACCACCGCCAGCTGGCCTGGTCCTCTGCTCGAGCAGGCCACCGGCCGGACCAGCCGGCGGGCGGTCCCGGGCTGCCCAGTAAGCATACGAAGAACGGCCGCGGGCTCGAACACGCATGCAACAGAGCACATGTACAATATCGTGGTAGATTGGGCATATACACCAGAAACCAAAAGATGATCGGCTGTCCGCGCAGATCGCCTCACGCAAACGCGATCCACAGCACCATGACGATAATGTCCATGCCCTTGGCCTCGCCGCCGTCAAACTTGTACGTCCACATGCCGTCCGTCTTCTCGTTCCAGTAGGCCGCCTGCGCGCTGTGCATGCCGCGCCGGCCCACGTGCGGCTTGCCGTCCGTGCTCGTGGCCGCCGTGCCGCTCGCGCCGCCGTTCTCGGCCGCCGCCGTGTCCGTGCCCCGCGGCTTGTTGAGCTGCGACGTCGGCACCAGGTGCTGCACAATCGTGCTGTTGACCGCAAACTTGTACGTCGGCGCGCCCGTGCCCGACGACGACTCGGCAATCAGGGCCTTGAGAATGGCGTTCTGGGGGGGTCGTCCGTCAGCGGCTGCCGAACCAGAGGCAGGATCGGAAAGGACAAAGGAGCACATATGCTTACAATAATGGCCGTGTTCCACTGCTCCGTCTTGTCGTGCTCGTAAAACTCGGCCGAGCCAATGGCGCTCCGGCACGCCTGGAAACGTCGGTCAGCTCTTTCTTCTCCCGCCAGCGGAGGCCACCAGGACGCGTTGTCGTGGTCTGGACATGGCATCCAAGAACGCGGGAATGCACTCACATCTTCGGTGATCTGCTTGAGACGCGTGGGTTTGATGGGCTAGAGAGGGGAGGTAAGTCAGCCGCCAGGCAAAAAGAAAACAAACGGAAAACGCGGTCACCAGGACAGGCGAGGCCAGGGAGGCGTACAGCGTTGGATGCAGTGTCCGCCATTTTTGTTTGCAGGCTGTAAATAAGTATACAGTGGGGGGTGTCGAGAGAGGTTGCGGGAAAGGCGAGCCGGAGAGGGTCGAGACAGAGGATGATGTCGCGCGTCAAAGCCTGTGTCTAGAAGCCACGAGATAAACCAGGGGAACCGCGCAGGCCAAAGGCGGTGAAGAAGTGGGGCGGGCTGGACGAGGCTGCCAGGCGCCTAGAGCCAAGGCTGGACGACTGCAAAGGCGTTGTTGACGTGTTGAGGGGCTCTCCTCAGTTGTTCTCCAACTTTGCACTCAGCACTCGGTCATTTACAGGCCATGTCAGCGAGTCGGACTGTAGAGTCGTGTAGATGTTATGTGATTATCCGACCTACAAATAAAATACAAATAGTGGCCACAGCTGTCGGCGAAACGCCGTTCTTTTCCTTCCTCCTCTCCCGCTCTCTTGCCCCTCGCACTCCGAACACCGATCCCATTCTTTTATTTTCCGCATCGTCTCTTTAAGATCCTGTCTTGTCTTCCGTGCACCTCGCTTATGCTCCACGACCTTCACAGAAGACTGGGCGCTTATCGAGGTGGACAAAACGAAGATGGAGTCCGGAAATGTTCGAGGCAACGCCGTCTTTCTTGGTGAGTTTTCTGTCTGATTAGGTTCTCTTATTTGTCGTATTGACAAAATCCGGGCATCAGAGATGCGTCAACGGCGACTTGGACAAGATGCGCGAAGCAGCCTTGGCCATACTGAACATGCTCGACACTGGCATAGCCTACCTGATCGATGGCGTCGACATTGACCAGCCGCGAAACGCACTCACACTGTCACCTGGCTTGCGCCAGTATTTCGGTGCATTCGAGGTCTGCCGGAGAGGACCATACCTACTGCGTCCAGACATTTTATCCCCTTCCCGCGGCTGTTTTTGAGCGAATTTCGACCTCCCACACAAGTCCCTAAACCCTCTGACTTCCATTGCAATAGCATCTACGGCGAACACACCACCTCCGAGCGGCCGCAGCAGGGGCCAACATGCGCGGCGCGGGAGAGCCCGTGTTTGAGCACGACTTGAGCACGACTTTCTGCCCGGATCCGACATCATGGGCGAGATCTGCGAGGGGCCGGTGCCAGAAAAGCGGCTCGAGATCGACTGTTTAGCCGGTTGGCGAACCACGTCGACATCGACCCGGCCCTCTCTCTGCCGACGACTCGCAAAGGCCACAAAACTCGGGAAGCCGCGTGCCGGCCTTTGCACCCACTTGGACCGGCCCGTGGGAGGTGGTGAGGCAAATCTCGGACGTGAGTTACCAGGTGGTGCCGCAGACTTGCCCACAGAAAGGGAGCTGGCAAGAGGAGAATAAAGCATAAATATACAGGCTGGCAGAACTCGTCCTGTTATCTGAGTCTTTTCTTATTTTCTAGAAATTTACACCTTGCTCTTTCGCATCGAATTTTTTTCTTCTTATTCTTATGGTTTATTCTTCTTCTCGTGCATGTCTGCTGTCCAGGTCCTCCGTACTTCGTACCTGTATAACTTCTTTGTTGAATTCCGGCTGCACCGCAAATGGAAGCTCGAGAGCATTAGGTCGATGCTGGCCAATCAAAAGACCCACGTGGTTGTCACAGGCTCCCTCATTTTTTTCCTGTCGTGTCCTGGACTTTCCCACTTCGTCCCCTACGAACAGCTTTTTTTTCGGTGTCGCTCACAGTTCAGCATTTCCCAATTGTCCTCATCTTCAAAGTGTTCTTCTCTTTTTTATTCTCACGCACCACGATCACGGCGTCCCCTCTGCGTCTCGGCCCCCCCCCTGCGACGGCAAGACCTTGTTATCTCAGCGCCAAGATAACGCTAAGCCACGGGGGCGGCGCAAGCTGAGAGCTTCTGCCCATCCCAAGCGATCGTCATCCGCGACTCTGCTTTTCTTTGTCGGCGTCCCTCCTTCACAACTGCTTCCGCGCCGGCACCCCGTCTCGACCTGCTCACGGGCGTCCAATTGACTTGGACCTGTTTCCCCGCGACGGTCCTTTGCCGCCTTCTTTTGGATACTCGCCTTCGTGTCTCCTGTCTGCGCCTCGATCCGACATCAATCCGACATCGTCTCACCATGTCGAGCCAGCCTCTCCTCCAGACCGCGCCGGGTACGTGCCAGCCCGTACACGGTTTCCCTTTCCGCTTTCCCCTCTTCTTCTTCTAACATGCCTCCAGGCAAGCGCATCGCGCTCCCGACGCGCGTGGAGCCCAAGGTGTTCTTCGCCAACGAGCGCACGTTTCTGTCGTGGATGAACTTTACCGTCATCCTGGGCGCGCTCGCCATCGGCATGCTCAACTTTGGCGACCGCCCCGCCTTTATCTCGGCCTTTTTGTTCACGGGCGTCGCCCTCGTCACCATGCTCTACGCCCTCTTCACCTACCACTGGCGCGCCAAGTCCATACGCCGGCGCGGCCAGGCCGGCTTCGACGACCGCTTCGGCCCCACCTTCCTCGCCATCATCCTGCTGCTCGCCGTCGTCGTCAACTTTGTCCTGCGCATCGTCTACTCCTCCACGAGCGGCAGCCCCAGCGGCAGCCCCAGCGGCAGCCCCGGCAGCGGCAGCAGCCCATAGAGTGCGGCAGCAGCGCCGTGGCCGGCGGCCGCTCTCTTTGCCGCGGCTGCCGCTGCCTGGCAAGCCGAGAGCAGCCGCCGGGGAGGCCGGAGCCGCCGCGGTGACCGGGCGACGCGACAGCAGGCCGAGGACGAGTCCAAGTCTGTGCAGGCCAAATAGACGAGGCACGGCCCGACGTGGACGAGGAGGAGAGGACGACGACGCATTCAGACGGCTGGAGGCCTCCGTTTTGGGTATATGCTTATTCTTCTTGTTTTTCTTGCGCACGCCCATCTGGGGGTGGACTACATAGGGGACCTGGGAACGATGACGGGACGGGACGCTCGACGAGATGCTCCGAAGAGACAACACGCGAAGGGGGTGAAGAGGACGGCCCCGAGGGTTACAAACAGCGCATATGTATTCTTTTATCCCGCCAAGAGTTGCCACTGCTGCAACGGAGCAGCTTATGTATACGATAGAGAGAAAGATATTTTGTACATTTTTCCTGGGTATCATGGATGCCGTTCCTTACGCCGTCCACTGGCACACGCCCGCCATCTACCTGACTTGCTTGCCGATCCACTCCTCGTACTCGACCTCCTCGGGGTCCGCGCTGGACTGCACCGTGATGTCCGGGTCCCTGTGCAGCTCGGGGAGGGGCACGCGGGACAAGAGGATGCTCATGTACGTCGTGATGACCGTGTCCTTGGCCTCGGTGCCGCTGGCGGCCGCCTGCAGCCGGTGCACCATTGGCGCGAAGCCGTCCTCGTCCTCGTCCTCGTCCTCGCCCTCGTCTTCGTTCTCGTCCTCGCCCTTTTTGGTCTCGGGGTTCCGAGCTGCCGGCCGCGGCTTCTTCTTCGCCGGCGACGCGACGTCGTAGATCCGGTTGTACTGGAACCACGCGGTGGCAGCGCGGCGCGCGGCAGCAGCGGCGGCAGCGGCCTCCTTGGCACCCTTGCTCCGTTTCCGCTTCCCCTGCTGCGCCGGAGCGCTGGCGTCGGCCGGCGCGCCGTCGGCGGCTGCGGGGAGGAAGCAGCCCTCGCGGATGCGCCGCTTGGCAATCTCCACGACGGACAGCAGCTTGCCGACGTCGGGCGCCCGCGCGTGCAGCAGGGCGACGCCTCCTGCCGGTGCGCTGCCGGCTCCCGCCGCCGCCGCCGCCGCCGCCTCTTCCTTCCCCGTCGGCGGCTGGCTGCTGCTGCTGCCGCCGCCGCAGTTCCCGAGCTGGCGGAGGACCGCCTCGATGCGCTTCTCCATGCGCGTCGAGGAGAGGACGGAGAGCACGCGGACGTCGTACCGGGGCTGGAGCGTGCCGAGGAGCGCCGCGTGGGGCTCGAGGGGGAGCGTCGGCGTTGGCTGCGGCTGCGGCTGCGGCTGCGGCTGGTGCGTTGTCTTCTTGGCCTTGTTCGTCGGTGCTTGCGGTTCTTCCTTTTTGCTTTGCTGATCGCGCCCGCCTTGTCGTGCGGACCCCGGCGCCGCGACGACGTCCACCTGCATCCCCGGCGTCGCGGGCACGACGCCGCCGGCTGGAGCCTGCGCGGCGTGCTGCTTGTCCGGCGCGCGTTCCGGGGTGCCTGCGCTCTTGGCGGTCGTCGCGGCGTGCGCCGTCTTTGCGGTCTTTGCGGTCTTCGCAGCCTTTGCGTCCCTCGCGTCCCTCGCGTCCTTTGGCTTGCTCAGCACAGTCAGGCCGGCCGGGACGGGCGCCGTCTTCTGCTTCTTGTCCTTGCGCGTCGGAGCCGCGGGCGGCGGCGCCTCGCTCAAGCGTCGCTTGCCCGCCATCGCGGCGACAGTCGGGACACAGTTCGGTCGGCCGCGGGAAATTCGCTAGCAGCGGGATCGGTGCATGGCGTGGGCTCTTTCGTCAGGCCGAACAGAGCGCAGCTCGCTTTCTCGTCGGCGTCGCTGTCGCGGTCATGGATGACGCGCGGTGGTTCTTTTTTCTTTTTTTTCCCAGTGTCCTCCCCCCCACAAAAAACAGTTCCTGTCTGAAAATAGAACAGCCAATCACAGGCACGCGCACGGCTGAGCTCCCCGTCTGGAGGCCAAGTGGCCAGTGCGTTTCAGGGCGTGAAACGAGCGCCTGGATACAAGTATTAGAGTACTTGTATACAGTATATATACGTACAAGTACTCCGTATTCACGACCGGCTCAGGTACAAGTATCGTGTTGCGTCTCGGTTCACGAGGAGACGATGCTCCTGGTCCTGCGGATCCGACGGGGCCTAGCTGGATTGGGGATGCGAGTACAGATACCTGTATACTTTGTGTACGAATAAGCATATGCTCACGGTTACGTGCTCCGTGCATCAAGATCGCAAACTCTTATCACGAGTTGCAGCGTGCTTCCCGCTACAGCTGCATGCGGAGGGACGCCTGCGAGATAAGAGGCGCCTGGCCGAGCACACAATCGGTGGTCGCGCGTGGTGCCTTGTCGCTTGGTATCGCCGCCATCGTCATCGTCATACGCCGCCTCCTCGCGCTAGAGGAAGTGCAGGTGGTGGTGGTAGTATACTTACGGAGTAGTGGCGGCGGCGGCGGCGGCGTTGCGCGCTCAAGCCTTCGTCCTGAGATAAGACGCTTGGGTCGATGCTTAAGCATCCAATGCACAACGGCAGGTCGTTGTGCGACACCGAAACCGAGTCGCCGCGTCTTCAGACCGCGGGTGGCCTGGCCTGGCCGGCCCTTCGTCCTGTTTTATGCGCCCAGAAGCGCACCGCGCGGCTGTATTGGACAGGGGTCGGCAGATAGTGAGCTCGGGGAGCAAGCCGCTGCACATCGATTTCCGAGGGTTGAAACGGAAGTACCTGTACTTGTGTGGAGCCTGCGGGGCAGATATAAGATGCTTGTATTTACAAGTACATGTAAGATACTCTGGGATATGCTTTGAAGCTGTGAAGTACAACTAAGCATATTGCAACCACTCCTATAAGCATATTTTGTAGAAACGATACACGGACACTCACAGCAACAGACCGCCGAGGCAGCCGACAGAGGCACGGAGCGACAGCTCATGTCTCTGGGGGATTTGCGTCGCCTAGCGCTGGGCCTGGAGCTAGTAGCTGAGCTCGGCGAAAGTACTCCGTATGCTTACAGCTGTCTCGTATTCTTGGGCTCGTTTGCTGCTGTGTTTGTACATACAAAGCATTCGTTGTACGGAGTGCTCACGGAGACCATTCAAATGTTCGTACTCTATACAAAGTACATGTAGTTGTATTATAGAGATTACCGCAACTTCCGCCCGTAAAGTCCTACGCTGCGCTCCCGACGCAAGATACGAGGTAGCGTCTGGGACGCCCACGCCCCGTTGCGCTATGCGCACTAGGCACACGCCCTCCCTCGTATCCACCACCCCTTGCGTCTGGTGCTCGTTTCCCTTGCCTTCGCGCTGTGTGCGCACCCTCGCTGCCTGCCTAAATGCCTGTTTGCTCCACACGCCGAAGCATATTCGCTCCTTCCTCTCGCTTCTCCTCGCTGGCTGGCCCTGTTTTGCACACGCCCCCCCCCCCCTCCGGGGTTCCTTCCCCCGTAAGCTACTCCGTAGTTGGACACATTCCCCATCCAGGTGCTCGCCCGCCGCCCAGGCCTTCCTTCGCTCCTGCCTGGCATAGCTTACGGACGGAGCAGTCGCTCAATAGCCCGAGACACAGGCAACCAACCCGCCCGCGCAGCCAGCAGCCAGCGCCCAGCGCCCAGCGACCAGCGCCCAGCGCCCAGCCCAGCGCCCGCCCAGCGCGCCCGCACCTTCCTTGCTTCGCACCTTCCCTCCCCCCGATCACAACAAAACACCTGCGCCCCTTTCTCCCCGTCGCTATCTCCCTCCCCTTTGCGCACTCTTTCGCACTCTCCCTCTCTCTCTCTCCCTCTTCTCCCTCCTTCTCTCTCTTTCGCTCCCCATCGTCGGTCGTCGCAGATTTGTCTTCCGCGACAACAAACACCAAACACCACAACAAACGCACTCGACGCGATCGCCGTCCTTTGCGCACTCCTTTGCATCCCCTTCTCGCCTGCTCTCTCTCTCTTCTCGTCTGCGCAAGAGGCTTTCACTAGTGCTCGCGCCCAAAGTTGCTTCGCCTCGCTGCAACTCGCCTTCCTCCTCCTCTTCTTGCCGCCCATTTCTTTCTTCTTTTTTTGATCGCCTCCCCTTTTCCTTCCCGTTTCTTTCCGCCGTTGCTGCTGTTTGCGCGCCCCCGTTTTTGGCTGTGCCCGGTGCTCAGTGCTCGTGCCCAGTGCCCAGTGACCGGATTCTCGCTCTTCGTTGGGCCGGAAATCCGCCTGCCTACGCACTGTTCTGCCGCAGGACTCAGCGCCCCGTTCCCCCCTATTTCGCCTGGTAGGCCTCCCTTTTGCCTACATTAGAGGCCAAGATTGCAACCCAGCCAAAGTCCGACAGACCCACTCTGGACCCACACCTCCTTCCCGCACCGAACCACGAAAAAGGCCGCTCTTGTCTCGCCGTCTTTCCTGCTCAGTTACGTCAGCTTGAATCGTTCACCCCCCCCCCTCCAGAGGCCAATCACGCGCCGCCCTGTCGCCTGAACGCGCCCCGCTCGTCCCCGTGTCTTCTCGCCCCCCCTGTCAACCTCGCTTTCGCTTTCTGGACCTTTCCTTGTCCTTCTTACACCTCGCCCGCCCGCGTCCTGTCTCACCACGCGGCTGCCTTGCAACCCAGCGACGCCACACGTGTTGGCACCTGTCCCGTGTGCGACGACCCCCTTTCTGCGCCTCCTCGACGGTTGCTCGCCTCTCTCTTTGTTCGTTTCGACCACCGCCTTCCCGCCGTCGCTGATCGCTTCTCTTCTCGACTCTCCTTTTCGCTTGTTTCCGTTTACTATTTTTAATCCTCCTCCTCCTCCTCCTCCTCCTCCACCACCCCGGCGACGACGACTCTCGGGCGCGCGTCGCGTTTTCTTCTCGCCTCGGCTTCGGGAATGTTTCGCTTCTGGACCTCCGAATCAAGGGGATGCGACAAAACAACCGACGCCACCGAACAAGGCTTTCTTCCAACAGCACACGATTACTTCGGCACCGTGCACAACGCGTATGACGCCCCAGGTGCTTCGGCCGCAGCCGCTGCGGTGGCGCCGGGCCTTGCGGGCTCTGCGGGTCCCCAGCGACGCCAACAACCGTCGCAGCCTTTCAAGCGCAAGCGCTCGGCCGCCGACCGCGACGACGCCGCCGCCGCCTTGAACATGCCGCCGTCGCCTTCGACGGAGATGGACCCCCCGGCCGAGGACCCGCTGCTCTATCACCCGCCCGCCAAGCGCATAAAGACCGAGGCCCCGGACCAGGATGCGGCATGGCCGCAGGCTGCCTACGGCGCCGCTCCGTACGCCGGCGACAAGCACGGCGTCGCTGCGGACCGCCTCGCGTCGCCGCCGTCGCCGCCGCCGTCCGTGTCGCTGGCCGCACACGATGGGTCGGCGCTCGAGACCGTCCAGGACGTCGTGCAGTACCAGTTCGGCCTGGAGATCCTGATGAAGCACAACGAGCTGCGCCTCATCGAGCAGGAGCTTGCCAAGTGCCAGATCGCCCTCGAGCAGCTGCGCCGCTGCCACCTCATCCCGTATCCCACCGCATGCCCGACCCCCGAGCAAATGCTGGACATCGCCTCCGGCCGCGGCACCGCTGTGCGCCCGCGCCCGGGCGCCGCCGTGCCCAAGTGGTCCTCGCCCTTTGGCGTCGTCGACGGGCCGTACGCGCGCCACTACGCCAAGTGGCTCATCCCCGACCCCGTCTTTGACGGGCCGCTCCCCAACTGGCCGGGCTTTGCGCCGCCGGCCCGGTCCAAGAGCGCGGCCACGGCCGACGCGCGCGCCACCCGCAACAGCCACGGCCACCTGGCCGACGCAGCCGGCAAGGGCGGCCGCCCGACGCGCGGCCTGACGGGCCAGAAGCTGCACGCACTCTCCAACGGCTACCCGCAGCCCAAGGACAGGGCGGGCCCCTGTGTGCTGAAGCGCTGCGCCGACGGCAAGGTCGTCAAGCTGGTCTGCATCGACTGCCACCGCGACAACTTCTCAAGCACCCAGGGCTTCATCAACCACTGCCGCATCGCGCACAAGCGCGACTTCAAGAGCCACGAAGAGGCCGCCGTGCACTGTGGCCACCCCATCGAAGTCGACCATCCGGTGCCCCAGACGGCAGCCGCCAAGGCTGCTGGTGTGACACCTTTGGCGGGGGCGGCAGCGGCGGCAGCGGCGTCGTGCCCGCCGGCGTCGGCATCTCCGGCTGTGGCGGCAGACGTGTCGGCCGTGTTTGCCTCGCCTGCTGTCTCTGTTGGTTCGACCGCGCCGTCTGCTGTGCCTGGCCATGTCCACACGCTGGCGCGGGGCGACAGCGAGGCCGTGGACACACTGCTGCAGCAGATCGGGACGTCGTACAAGCAGTACGCGCGCAGCCAGGCCAAGCGTGAGACGGCGCCTTCGTCGACGACGTCGACGCCGGCCACGACCTTTACTGGCTCGGACAAGACGCCGTTTCTGTCGCGCTTCCTGGAAAAGAAGCGGTTTGCGGGCAACTTGGACGCATCCGTGGAGGACGCCAAAGAGGTGACGGATCTCACGGAGGCGTCGTGGTTCCCCGACGACAGCTTCGAGGACGACTGCGAAACGCCGCCGTCTGCGGGGGCGTCTCCGCCGCCTCCTGCGTCATCGACGGTCAAGCGCGCGCCGGCGCGGCCGGCCCAGCAGCAGCTGGCTCCCCTTGCTCCCGTCTCGGCCGGAGGCTTTGACGGTGCGAGCGGAGATGCTGACGCGGACGGGACCGCGCGGCCCGGCAGCGGCAAGAAGTCGTCCAAGAACACGGCGCTGCGGTCGCTCGGCGGCGGCGAGGCGAGTGTGACGTCGCCTACGCTGTACGTGGACGACGAGATGGACGTTGATCTGAGCCCAATTCCGTCGGCCAGCAACAACGCGCCGTCGCTGGTGAGCGACGACGGGGAGTACGACGACTCGGACGACGAGGGGTCGGACTCGGGCACGAGCGACACGGAACTGGGGTCGGTGTCGGACGTGGCGGAGATCAACGTCGACGAGGACGAGGACCAGACGCACGCGCCGCGGCCGCTGCGTCACCACCGCGGCAGCGTCAAGCTCAAGAAGGACGAGTCGAAGCACGTTACCTTTGTCAGCCCGGTCAAGGGGGCCAAGACCAGCGGCCGGACCTAGACCGCAGCTGGCCATGTGAGGCTTCCACCGCTCCCCTTTTCTTTCTTGTACTCCACCTTCCCCCCCAAACTACGCTACGCTTTTAATATCAGCCATTGCCTTTTCCCTCCCCCGAGCTCTTTATGTGTCGACGGCCTCCCCTTTTCCTCGTTTTCTTCCCTCCTGTCCCAACCAAAATTAGAGCCGATCCATACGTCGTCAGATCCTTTGTTTGACGACACGCGAGCGCGGGTTTCTCGCTTTCTCCCCTGTCTTTTTTTTTTTCTTTTTCCCTTTCTCTTGGTTTGGTTCCTCTCGGTCTGGGAAGGAGGTAGCATCGGACGGCGGCGGGTATGGTTTTTGTTTCTGCAGCATGCTTTTTGCGTTCTGTTTGTACTCGTCCGTTTTCGTTTTATGGGTGGCCGCGGCTAGACACAAGCGGCTGTCGACAACGGCGGCGGTCTTTTTTTCTTCTCTCGGGGAACAGACGGTTCGTCCCTTGTACATATTTGAACCTGTTTGAACATGAGACACGGATGTGACCGTTGTGAGCAGCTTGTCTACGATGCACAGTGAAGACCACCAGGCGGGCCTGCGTCGGCCAAGTGACATTAGGTATTACGATGGGGGCAGCTATGGACAAGTAAGGTCCGAACATCTCCCCCGTCCAACAAGCAAGCATCCCCCCTTCGTCCGGCCCGCCGCGAGAAAGGTCGGTGGTTTGTGCTCACAGCGCGGCCGCGACCATGCCGGCCACGGCCACGAGCAGGCCGCCGGCGTGGAAGACGAGGTCGGCGGCGGCGGCGTTGGCGGTGGCGGTGGCAGCCGAGGCCGAGGAGGAGGTGCCCGTGCTGGTGCCCTTGGCAGCGGTGGCGGTGGTGGTGCCGGTGGCGGCAGTGGTGCCGGTAGCCGTGCCGGCGGCCGTGTCGGTGGTGCCGGTCTTGGTGGCGGTGGCGGCGGCGGCGGGGGTCGACGACGGGTACTGGCTGGCGTAGCCGCAGAAGATCTGCTGCTGGCCCTGGGCGGAGTACTTGCCGGCGTCGTTGGGGCAGTTGTTGTAGCAGCTGGAGGTCAGGGGTGAGTGGTGAGCTAGAGAGAGCGAGGGGACGAAGAGGAGACCTACGTGACGATGGCGCCGTAGGCGTTGCACTTGCAGTCCCAGTCGTTGGTGCCGCAGGAGGCGAGCAGGTCGTTCTCGGTCTGCAGGCAGGCCTGGAGGATGTTCTCGGCGGCGCAGGTGGAGGTCGCGGCAGCGGCGGTGGTGGTGCTGGCGGCGGCGGCGGCGGCGGCCACGAGCGAGGCGACGGCGAGGAGCTTCATGGTGAGGGGGAAAGGGGGAGGGTATGAAAGCGTTACGAGTAGAAGAGTGAATGAGAAGAGACCGAGGATGAAAACGAGCGGAATCGGTACGGAATATGCTGAGACTGAGAAACGAGCGACGGTGAGGAAAGAAGGAGAAAGAGACAGGACGGCAGGCCAGCCGCTTTTTACGAGACGACGACCGCCCGTATAAACATGACCGGGGCTGGTGTGTGGCCTCAACAGCCCCCCAGCCAGGGGAGAGAGCCCACAGGGCAGGGCAGCGCGCGCCCCCGTCACCTCTCCTCGGACTGGCTGCTCCGGTGGAGCGAGAACCGAGACCTGCAGCTGTGGCGCTCAGGGGGTCCACGAGCCAGGCGTCGTCGTCCAGGCGGGCGTCCGAACCGGGCGTCCGAACCAGGTTTCTGCAAATGCGATGCGCAGACACGACGTCTGCCGGGCAACGCTGAGCGAAGCCAGGAATGCGTGAGCGGCATGCGTCGTCTACGATGTCGTCTACAAATATTAGCATAGTTGTACTTGCAAGTGTAGTTGTATACAAACTATGCTTATACTCGAGGACGGAAATGTGGGGAGCTCAAGATTGCTGGCGCATGTTTATTTTTGCGCCGAGCTCCCCCTGCGCGCTCCGGGCTTAGCGTCCTGCCGCCCCGGACAGGTGATTTCGGCAGGACCCGCATCGCGTATTTGCACAGATGTCCGGAGTACGGAGTAAATACAAGTAGTTTTTGTATATTTACTGACGAGGTCATGCTCGTACGAGGGCAAACAAGTAAGCATGTCGAGGATGCTCACACGCGTATCTGTACTCCGTATACACCGCGCATACCCAAACACAAAGGCACCTACTCCGTATACAGTAAATATGACTAGAGGCCTCGCATGGCCGATCGCTGCCGAACGCGGGCTGGACTCCTCCTGGCTCATTACCCGATATTGCCTGTCTCAGCGCTCGCCCGGCGGAGCACAAGAGCGCAGGGGCTTGTACGGAGGGTTTGTATTACCCCGTTCAAGTACTCCGTACAACAACTCCGTAAGCATATGCTCACGCAGCTCTGGGACATGTGCCGTGGAACTGGATTCTTCGTAAGCGCCACTGGATGGACAGACAAAAAGAAGACAATATGCCGACAAGTACTATACAATGCGCACCGCACAAGCAGAACACAAAAACACCAGCCCAGCCAGCCAGCCGTCCGTCCACTCTAAAGAAGACCCCGTCTACTCCGTACACTTGCACGCCACGTCGCGTCGCCGTCTATCGCTTCCGTCCCTTGGATTTGCTCTTGGCGCTGCTGGCCGCCGCCGCCGCCGCCGCCGCTGCCGGCTTCTGCTTCGACGACGACGACGAGCTCTTGGACGCCGCCGGCTTGGCTGCCGCCGGCTTGGCGTGGGCCGAGCCCGCGCTCGACGCCCGCGACGGCGACGTCGACGCCGCCTTGCCCGTCCCGTTGGCCTTGACGCTGTCGAGCGTTTTGTTCTGCCATGTTAGCGGAGAGGAACGGGGAATTATTCAGCCAGCACAGAGTACTTGTACGCACCTTCACCCCGTTCTTGGCCTTCTTTTTCGGCGGCAGCCCCAGGACGCTGTCCTCGTCGTTCTCGTCGTCCTCGAGCTCGCGCTTCGTCTTGCCGTTGGTGTGCCCATGGCCGTGGCCGTGGCCGTGGCCGTGCCCGTTCGTCTTGGCCGTGTTGAGGTCGTCAAACTCCTTGACAATCGTCGTCAGGAGCGTCGTGCAGCGCCGGCTCAGCTCGTTGGGCGTGCGGCTCAGAAAGAACCAGTCGAAGCGGAAGAGCGGGCTCTCGCGGATCTCGTCGCGGATCTTCTCGTAGATGCCCTCGCTGTCCACCCCGTGCTTGTCCAGCTGCACCAGCAGGAACCGGTCCTCCTCCTCCGTGTACACCTTCTTGTTCGTCGTCGACACCGAGTAGTTGATGCGCAGCTGCTGCAGCGGCACCCGGTACTGCTGCATCTTCTTGCGCAGCATCCGCCGCTGGTGCTCGATCTTGCGCAGCTTCTCCTCCCCCTCCTCAATCACCCGGATCGCCCGCTGCCAGTCGCTGATCTCCGTGTGCCGCTGCCAGAACACCTTGGCGTACTGCTTCACCTCGGCCGCCGTCTTGCTGTCCACCTCGGTCGCGATGCTCTCGTAGTCCGTCCGCCCGTACTTGGCCGACCCGTTGATGAACTGCTGGTAGTCCCGCCGGTTCCAGTCCCCGAACCCCATCGTCGACAGCCGCTGCTTCTCCTCCTGCTCCGCCTCTGTCAGCGCCGTCGCCTCGTCAATCTCCGCCTGCTCCCGCTGCTGCTCCGCCTCCCGCTCCGCCAGCGTCTCCGCCGGCCCGTCCGCCAGCGGCACCTTGTACCCAATCTCCTTGCGGTAGAACGCCGTCTCCCGCTCCTGCAGCGCCCGCAGCGCCTCCGGGTAGAACTGGTAGTCCTGCGTCGCAATCTGCTTCGGCGCCCGCGGCGCCTTGGGCTTCTGCTCCTTGGGCGCGCCCCCCGCGTGCCCGTACATCGCCTGCCGGTAGTACTTGTCGATCGAGTACACCTGCTCCTTGCGCTCCCGCTTCGCCGGGTTGATCCACGTCATCCCAATGTCCTTCTTCTTCGCCGCAAAGTTCTCCCCGTTCCAGTCGTACGCCGACTCGGACGTGAACTTTTGCAGGTCGTCGATCCCCAGCTTCGCGTACCGCGCGCTCAGCTCCTTCGTCCGCGTCTCCCCGCTCGTCAGGATCGCGTCAATGTCCTCGTCCGTCATCGCCAGCCCCTTCTCCGCCACCATCCCCGTGCCCCCCTTGTTGCTGAACACCGTCTCCGCCCCGTGCTGGATCATCGACAGCAGCTCGTCCTTGTTCGCCGCCGCCTTGGCCGCAATCTGCGCCCGCCCCTGCTGGATCACCAGCTGGTCCAGCCGCAGCTTCTGCGCCGCCCGCTCCAGCACCTTCTCCTCGATCGCGTTGTCCGTCACAAACCGGTACACCACCACCTGCTTCGTCTGCCCGATCCGGTGCGCCCGGTCCATCGCCTGCAGGTCCGCCTGCGGATTCCAGTCGCTGTCGTACAGAATCACAATGTCCGCCGTCGTCAGGTTGATCCCCAGCCCGCCCGCCCGCGTCGTCAGCAGGAACACGAACCGGTCCGACCCGGGCTTGTTGTACTCGTCAATCGCCGCAATCCGGTCCTCGTGCGCCGTCCCGCCGTCGATCCGGCAGTACTTGTACTCCCGGAACACGCAGTAGTCCTCCAGAATGTCCAGCAGCCGGCTCATCTGCGAGAAGATGAGCACCCGGCTGCCCTGCTTCTGCAGCCGCTTCAGCAGCTTGTCCAGCACCACCATCTTGCCCGCGTTGTACACCAGGTGCTCGTCCGTCGTGTACGGCGGGCCCGGCTCCGCCCCCTCAAACAGGTACGGGTGGTTGCAGCACTTGCGCAGCTGCATCACAATGTTGAGCAGCCGCGTCTTGGACTCCCGCTTGCCCCCCGCCCCGTTGACCGCGTCAATGTCCTTCTCCAGGATCTTCTGGTACCACTTGACCTGCATGTCCGACATGCCAATGTACACGTTGATCTCCTTCTTCGGCAGCAGGCTCTTCTCCACGTCGCTCTTGACACGCCGCAGCAGGAACGGCCGCAGCACCCGGTGCAGCTGCTGCACCACCGTGTCCTGGTCGCGGCCCTGGCCCGAGAACCACTGGTCAAACGCCTCCGCGTCGCCAAACACGTCCGGCAGCAAAAAGTTGAGCAGCGCCCACAGCTCGTGCAGGTTGTTCTGCAGCGGCGTGCCCGTGATCAGCAGCCGGTTGCGCGAGTTGAACAGCCGGATCACCTGCGCCAGCGACGACTCCTCGTTCTTGATCCGGTGCGCCTCGTCGATGATGATGTACTCCCACGCAAACTTCTTGAGGTGCGCCTTCTCCCGCAGGATCATTTCGTAGCTCGTGATGCACACGTCAAAGTTCTCGTCCACCAGCCGGTCGTTGATGAGGTTGTGCCGCTCCTCCTTGGCGCCCTGCAGCACCAGCACGTTCACCTCGGGCGTCCACCGCTCAAACTCGCGCTTCCAGTTGTCCAGCGTCGACTTGGGCACCATGACCAGGTGCGGGCCCGTGATGCCCATAATGTGCCGCAGGTACCCCAGAAACGAGATGGTCTGCAGCGTCTTGCCCAGGCCCATCTCGTCCGCCAGGATGCCCGAGATGCCGTTCTCGTGCAGCGAGATGAGCCAGTTGAGGCCCGCCACCTGGTAGTCGCGCATCTGGCCCTGCACAAACGGCGGCGACTCGCGGAACACCGTCTCCGCCGCGCCGCCGCGCTTCTCGTCCTTGAGCAGCTCCGCGTCCTCTTCCGCCTCCGTGCGCCGCTGCCGGCCCGTCACCGCGCCGCCCTGGCGCGTCGACTTGCTGCTCTTGGCCGCCTCGGCGTTTTGGCGGTCGATCTCCTCCATCACCTCGCGCACCTTGGGGTTCGGGTTGGTCTCGATAAAGTGGCGGAACAGGTCGGTCAGGCCCAGCAGGTACCGGAAGCGCCGGATGGTGTCGTCCTCCTGACGTTGTCAGAACAAGCTAGAGAGGGCCAGAGGGGAAGGAGCAGCAAGCAGCAAGCAGCAAGAAGCAAACAAACGCACCTTGGACTCGTCGAGGCGGTCGTGCTTCCGGCCAAATATGCTCCGCCGGAGCTGCGTGGCCTCGGACCGGCGCTTCTTGTTGTCGTGCAGCGGATCACCCGCCACGCTGCTCGCCGTTGTGTTGGGGTTCGTGTCGGAGTCGGTGTAGTCCGGGGTGTCGTCGACCTCCTGGCGCCGCATCAGAACAAGCCCGAGCCATCAAGAGGAACACAAGAGAAGACAGAGAAAAACATACCGTCTCGTAGAACGGGCCCGGCCGATGGACGGGCGCGTCCGGCATGGACGCGTCGGTCTCGTTGCCGTCGCCTGGCTGCGAGGAGGCCATGATGCTGGACCGAGAAGACGCGCGTCGGTGTTCACCTTGCGCTTCAGTGCACAACAGCAAACAAGCAGCCGAGACCAGATGCGAAAAGGAAAACGAGATCGAGCTGCCTGCACTTTACGCGTTGGAAACGCGCTGGATGCCACGTCGTCGTCCGGCGGGGCGGGAATCGATTGCGCGCAAGAAAACGATGCTCCCGATGGCCTGTGCGTGTCCCAGATCCAAGGCGAGCGAGGGTGTGGTGGCGGCGCGTCGTGGTTTTGGAAGTGTGGACGGGGGGGGGGAAGAGAAGAAGGGAGGGTAAAAAAATAACGAGGAGGGAAGACGTCCTGGAAGTTGGATGCAGTGAGCGAGCAAAGCCTTGGCCCCGTTAGCGGTATTATGCTTACACCTGTTGGCGGGCGGCATTGGGCGTCGCGGCGCGCGCGGTGGCGTTCTGGCCAATCACACGCGACAGCAGCGCGCCGTCATTCGGGACGGAAGAAGAAAACGCCGTATGCTATGGTCACGTGCAATAGGGCGTGTTCAGGGGAGGGGGAACGACGTACCCGGCCGGGCCACCTGACCGCAACGTCGCCCCTCCAGCGCCAGCCAATAGGGCGCCACCCGACGGGTTACCGCCGCCGCTGCCTGAGAGAAATTCCGCTGTTGATAATCAACGGCGAAAAGAGAGAAAGAAACCTGTGACCCGACCCGGCAACAAAGACCATCCACAACGCCACAGCAACAGCAGCGGCAACCTCTTGGGCAGCCCAAGCGACGGACGGGTCGAACGACTGGGGCAGGACGCCGACGGGATCCTTTTTTGACGCGTCGACGGCGGGCATCTCTGGATCACGTCACCATTCGCCAGAACGAAAACGAAAACCGACAACAAACGAGAGAAAACCTTTCATCATGCAGCACGGCCACGGCGCAGACAACAGTGCGGAGGAGCTGCTGGACGTGTTTAAGGCGGCCGCGCTGTCCGTCACGAAGCTCTACAAGACAGCGTCGGTGGTGCAGTCCAAGGCGCGGGTGGACGGGTACCAGGACTGCCTCGAGGACCTGCTGGCGCTGCTCGACAAGGGCGATGTCGATGCGCGGACCATCCGCCGCTGGGTTGTGGAGCGGCTGGACGGCCGCGAGCCCATTGCGCCCACGGTCGAGAGCGAGGACGAGGTGGACAAGACCGACAGCGGCGGCAGCGGCGGCGGCGGCGTTGCCAGCCGGCGACAAGACGGCGATGGCGGCCGGGGCTCCAGCGCCAGCAGCGACACGGTGATGCAGACAGAGGCCGAGGCCGAGTCGGAGGAGACGGAGACGGAGACCACCCCTACGCCGACGAAGAAGACGACAACGACGACGACGACAAGAGCAGCAACAACAACAACAGGAGCAGCAGCAGCAGCAGCAGCAACACCATCCTCAACCACAGCTACGCCTCCGGCAGCAAGGACACGGGGATCCGGATTCCGACACTCGCCGTCAGCCTCGCGGAAAGCGGCCAAGGCCGCTGCGCGGAGCGCGGCCAGCGAACCGGCCGCCATCGAGATCGTCGAGCCGCCAGAGGTGTCGGCGCCGATGCAGGACAACTTCACGTTCCGCGCAGCGGTGCCGTACCCGAGCGAGCCCTTTCTCGAGCTGGCCAACCTGGACCTGTCGGACCGGCGACCGGGGCCGGGCTCCGTCAAGGACGCGGCGATGATGGAGCCGCCGCTGCCGTCGTCGTCGGCGTCTTCCGCGTCCTCGTCCTCGTCCTCGTCGTCGGACGCAGCCACCGCCACCGCCACCGCCGCCACCTACGCGGAGACGTCGCCCAGCCCGTCGCACGCGCCGCCGTCCTCGGGCTCGCGGCAGTTCCGCGTGCGGCACGGGGCGTCGCGGTCGGCCGTGCGCAGC
Organism: Ophiostoma fasciatum; assembly: GCA_019925495.1. Taxonomy (NCBI): domain Eukaryota; kingdom Fungi; phylum Ascomycota; class Sordariomycetes; order Ophiostomatales; family Ophiostomataceae; genus Ophiostoma; species Ophiostoma fasciatum. Next base: position 442,911 of record JADHKM010000008.1, on the reverse strand, counting down.
GCCTTGACTGCGCGTAGCAGCCGCAGCTCGGCGGGCCAGAAGCGCAAGCTCAACTTTGACGAGATCTTTGATCTGGCCAGCCTGGGCTACGGTCGCGACGTGTTTGGGCGCGGCGGCGGGAAGCGGCCGCGGCAGGCCTGAGCATAGCCTCTCCTCACTCACGCCTTGGGCCTGGCCTCCATGAGAGCATGCTTTTTTTACATACGGACAACGGGACAGGCAACGGCGGCGGGACTGTGTTCTTTTTGTTTCTCATGGGCGGAGGCGTCGTGTCGTTTTGTTTCCCCTTGTTTTCCGGCGAGCATCATCCGCATTCATTTGCATGTAGATAGGACAGACACGGAACCGCACAGCATGACAGGGGGGCCGGTAGGCCTCCTGTCCGCCGGCTACCGAATAGAAAGCATAATGCTCCGTTGGTCGTTGTAAATTATGCTTATATGCTTATTGCTGCAGCCCACGTGACTCCAATGGCGCGCGGCGCCCGCCCCAGCTTTTAAAAGTATTGCGCGGCCCAGCTCGCGTACGCGAGGGACAGCCGGAACGTCTCGATTCCCGTTTGTCTTGGTTCTGTTAATCTTTGTTGGACGTGCACGCACAAGGCGGTCGCAAACCTTGTTCGGGGGCGCGTCATCACAGCCTCGTGGGCTCTCTTTCGCAAGGCTAGCCCCAAGTCTTGGCATTTTCTTGGCCTCTCCTTCTATTCACTTACCCCCCCCCCGGCACCATGGCCGACGACACGCACGCGTCGCGGCCACTCCTCCGCCGCCCGGGTCAGCCGGCTACGGCCGCGCTCTGGGCCCGCTGGCGCGCGCGGTCGCAGCAGTACCTGGCGTCGCGGGAGAAGCACGTGGCGATCCTGGCGCTGGTGGCCGTGGACGTGGCGGCGATCCTGACGGAGATCCTGGTGTCGCTCGTGGCCTGCGAGACGGGGCAGGCCGGAGGCGGCAGCCCAGACGGGAGCGTGGGCCCGGGCGCGGACCCGGCGCCGTGGGTCGGGCGCGTGCTCGGCGCGACCAAGGTGGGCGGGCTGGTGATCAGCAGCCTGTTCCTGGCGGAGCTGGCGGCGACGGCGTGGGCGTTTGGCTGGGCGTACTTTGCGGCGTCGTGGTTCCACTGCGCCGACGCCGTGGTCATTGTCGTCAGCTTCGTCGTCGACGTGCTGGCGCACGGCGTGCTCGAGGAGGCCGCGTCGCTGGTCATCGTGCTGCGTCTCTGGCGCGTGGTCAAAATCGTCGAGGAGATGGGCGTCGGCGCCGAGGAGCAGATGGAGGCGCTCGAGGCCAAGGTCGAGGCGCTCGAGCAGGACAAGGCGGCGCTCGAGCTGCGCCTGCGCGCGCTCGAAGCCGGAGAGGCGGCGGAGGCGTGAGGCGTGATGAACCAGAGAGAGAGATGGGAGGGAGGGCTTTCATCCGTTGCTTTCTTGCTTTTATACAAACCATCTCTGCCTGTTTTCTAGTTTCCGTAACCACCACCCAAGGTCCCTCCCCTTCCCCGTGTCCACCCGTCCCCCCCCTTCCCCTCAGTCGTCCAGAATGTTCTCGTCAATGTCGAGGTCCAGCGCCGCAATAATGTCGTCATCCTCCAGCGGCTTATGCAGCAGCGGCAGGCCGCTCTTAGCGGCCGCCCGCTGCTGCTGCTGCAGCTTGGCCAGGTGCGGCAGAAGCCCCCCGCTGCCGCTGCTCTTCTGCGCGCCCAACTGCGGCGTGCCGTTGGCCGGCGTGCTGGCGCCGCTGCCTGCCTGGCTGCCCGCGGGCTTCTTGTCCGGCGCCCCGGCGTCGTTGACGTCGTGCACAAACTTGGCCCGCGTCTTGAGCCGCCGCGAGTGGTCCTCCTGCACATCCTCGCCGCGCTCGATCCGCCGCTCAATCTCCCGCGCCTTCTTGCGCTCCCGCAGCTGCGCCTTGCGCACCGCCTCCGCGTTGCGCCGCCGGTTCTCCGCGTTGAGCTGCGCCAGCCGCTCCTGCTGCGACATGCCGCCGCGGCTGTCGTCGCCGCCGCCGCCGCTCCCGTTCTTCCCCCCACCCCCCGCCACCGGCGCCAGCGACGTCTTGAACGCGAGCCGCGGCGTCTCCAGGTGGTCGAGCTCCTCCTGCAGCTGCTGCACGCGCTCCAGGTTGCCCGCCGCCCGCGCCTCCTTGATCGCGTACTCGAGCCGCATGCGGTCCACCCCGTTGAACCGGCTCTTGAGCTCCTGCTGCCGGTTGACCTTCTCCACCAGCTCCTTCTCAGTCCACTCGCGCGTGATCAGCTTGTTGATGTCGTCCGCCTTGTTCAGCAGCACGCCCTTCTTGGGGACCGACACGTTGTCCGCGTGGCACACTTTCTGGTAGCGCGCCCACTCGGACTGACTCGTTAGCAAAGACGCATGCTCGTGGGGGGGGGAGAGCCCTTATGCAGGCAACCTACCTCGGTAAACGGGCTGTCGGAGCAGGCGAGGAACGGCCACTCGCGCTGGGCCTTGCCGTGCGCCGCGAGGACGTACTGGTCGGTGACGATCATCTGCCCCTGCGGGCCGGTGATGGCGTACGGCTTGCCCTTGGAGAAGCCCTTGACCAGCGCCATGCGGTACACGGGCTCGCGCGTCTCCGGGTCCGGGCCGATGGAGATGCGCACAAAGGTGCCGGTGATGGCCTCCTCGAAGCCCGGGTAGAAGCACACCTGGCCGAAGCGGCTGCGGCTGAGGCGCACGCGCTCCACGTCGCGCAGCTCCGTGACCTGGCTGGCGGCCTGCGCCCCCGGCGAGCGCGACCGCCGCGACGCCTTGGCCCACTCCACGTCGCTGTCGCTGCCGCTGCCCCGGCCGTAGCCGCCGTCGTCGTCGTCCGAGTCGCCGCCGTGCCCGTCCCGCGAGGACGCGCGGTGGTCTTTCCGCCGCTCGCGGTCCTCCTCGCGCCGCCGGTTCCGCTCGCTCTTCTCGGCGCGCCGGCTCTTGAGCGTGTCCATGGCCGAGCTGGTCTCGCCCGCCTTGGTGCCGCCCACCTTGGTGCGCACGCGCGACGTCTTGCGCTGGCCCTCGTCCAGGTCCGCCGCGCTCGCCGACCGCTTCTTGCGCTGTTCATCGTTGCTAACGAGCTGGCGCAGAAGCTTGTTCTGGTGGATGCGGTCCTTCTCCTGCGCGCGCTCCGCCAGGATCTGCTCCCGGTCCACCTCGCGCATGCTCATAATCTCCTCCTTCTCCTCGTGGCTCGCAAACAGCCCGTCGACGGGGTACTTGTTCTCGTCGTCGTCTTCGTCCTCCACAACCACGCCGGCCGCCGCCGCGCCGCGCGCCTTCTTGGGCGCAACCATGTCGCCGTCCGAGTCCGAGTCCGACTCCTCCATGGGTGCCGACTGCAGAGAGCTGGGGGTGGAAGGCGTCGACGACCTGTCAGAGCGTATTAGCCCAATGCCTGCTCCTGTGTTGCTGCAACGGAGATAAACGTGCGACGAAAGAGCAGGATCGAGTGAATGAGCAGCTGAGCCCAGGCTCAAGCCCAAAGAGAAAAAGAACAAAGCACGGCTGTCTCTCCCGCATTCACTTACGCCTCGCCCTCCTCCTCAGACTCTTCCTCGGATCGCGCGCGTCGTGCTGCCTTCTTGGCCGTTGCCGCCCGCTTCGCTGCGGCCCCCTTGGATCCCGACGCCGGCGTCGCACCGCGCGACGCGGCACGGGATCCTGACCGGCTCCGTCTGGGCTCGTCGCCGCCGTCGTCGCTGCCGTCGTCGTCCGATGCGACCGCCGAGCGCCTCGCGGTGCGCTTCGGCTGCGGCTCCTCGTCGTCCGACGACGTTCCGCCGCCCGCGAGCGCGAGCAGCTCGTCGTCGACGTCGGACATGGCGACCTGGGCAGAGTTCGATGCCGGGTGGGCCTTCTTCTATGCGCGCAGCTGTCCCCCGAGACCGCGTCGTCGCAATTCGAGATGCGCGTTCGAAAGAAGGAGAGCGCGTCGTCACGGCTTCGTCGGCAAGGTCTGCCAGCAGAGAGAAACGCTCAAACCAAGCCTCGGAGAGCGAAAAGTCGACGCGATTCGGCCGGGATCCTCCCTGTGTTGGCGTCGTCGGCAAAGGAGGTCGACCTTTCAAAAAGACAATGAGGACAGTGAACGGCGCCCCCCGTACCAACCGTTTGCGTTGGAGCCGCCACAAGGGCTGTGATTGGCCCCTGCGCTTATATCACGTGACTCGGCGCCACGACGACATCGAACGAGCTCGTGCGGGCTACGGGAGCTTGTTTCTTCTGATCGACTGCGCAACCCATTGTTGTCGCCCCATTCCGTCCTCCCTCCCCTCTCCTCTTGCAACACACCGTCCTGAACGATGTTTCCAGCACCGCCCAGACTGCTGCTGCGCGCGGCCCGCCTGGGGCGCATGCCTCCCGTCTCGCTCTCGGCGACTTCGAGGCGCGCCTGTCCACGATGCGGCCTGTCGACCGTCCCGGGCGGCCGACGGGCGGCGGTTGTTTCGGATTCAGATTCTGTCTCTGGATCGGATGCTGCTGCGTCCTTGCCGCCCGCTGCACCGCCGAGCAGCGGAAGCACGCCGAGGAGCAAGCCGAAGCGCAAGCCGCTTACCCAAGAGCAGAAGGACTTTCTCTCCTCCGCGGTATGCACCGTCGTTGGAGCTCCGTGGGCACGGGCAACGATCTCGGCTGACTGTGTTGTAGCTGCGGGTCAACCAGACGGGCGAGCTGGCGGCGACGCTGATCTACGCGGCGCAGACGCCGCTGGTGGTGCGGCAGCACCCGCACCTGCGGCCGCTCATGAAGCACATGTACGACCAGGAGGCCGGGCACCTGCGCACGTTCAACGCGCTGATTGCCAAGCACCGCGTGCGCCCGACGGCACTGTATCCGGTGTGGAGCGTCCTGGCGACGGGGCTGGGCTGGTCGACGGCGTTTCTGGGCCGCGAGGCGGCCATGGCGTGCACCGAGGCCGTCGAGACGGAGATCGGCACGCACTACAACGGGCAGATCCGCACGCTGCTGGAGATGACGGCCGCGTGGGCCGACGAGGGCTACGAGGTCGGGCCGGAGATTGCCCAGCTGATCGAGACGCTGCGGCGCATCCGCGACGAGGAGCTCGAGCACCTCGACCACGCCGTCGACAACGACGCCCAAAAGGCCCAGCCGCACTGGCTGCTGACGGGCGTCATCCGCCTGGGCTGCCGCGGAGCCATCTGGGTCAGCGAGCGTGTCTGAGGAGAGGGTGGGGAGAGATGTTGGGTAGGTGACAAAAGGGCGTGGCCGAAAGGCTGTCTGTTCGTTGTCCATGGTTCCATTTTCCGTTTCTCGCTTTTCGACAATCTACACATTGCACGCGAAAGGAGATGCAAAGAAGAAAAAAGAAGACAAGATTCCCAGATAACGCCGTGACTGTTGGCAAGGCCAGAGAGGACGCCTGCAAACACTCGATCCAACACAAACGTGCGCGAACCCAGATGCAAAAACACGCCCCACGTGCCCGTGCCTCTCCCGTGGCCCGTCCGTCGTCCCCCCCTCCGTTTTCAAGATTGCCGTAGCTTTCGTCAGAGGGAAGGGCCCCAAAGGAAAGGGAGCCGGACGACGCCGTCCAGCTGCCGAGAAGAAAATAGAACAAAAAAGGCACGCCGCGCTTATTGCTGCTGCTCGAGCGCAAGCTTGTTTGCCCGCTCGCGCTCGACCTCGTACTGAAAGTCAAAGTAGGCCTTGTCGAACTGGTGCACGCGCACGTAGCCGTCCTCTCCTCCGCTCGCGTAGCCCTTGCCCGTGGGGTCCACAGCAACCGTGTTCTGCCATGCCTGTCAGTTGTCTGGTGGCGCGGGCGGCCATGTGGGGGACACGTACCAGAGGACCGAAATGGCCGCGCACCCGGCCGATCTCGTCTTCAAAGATCTTGTGGTAGAAGCGCGCCTCGAACTTGCCCTGGCGGGCAGCGGTCTGCGTGACCTCCATGGCGGCCTGGCCACCGCCCAGGATGACAAAGTCCTTCTTGCGGGTGATGCATGCGCTGTTGAGCGGCGTGTCGGCCACGTACGTCTTGAGGACGGTCAGGTCGCGGGCCGACACCAGCTTGGCCGTCTTGTCCTTGGACGCCGTGATGAAGTATGTCCGGTCCGGCGACCACTGCAGGTCCGTCACGGGCATGTTAAGCTCGTGGATGGGGACGTTGTAGATGAGCTCGCCCGTCTGTCGGCGCGGTCAGCAAGAGAACGCGCTCCAAATCCACATAACAACCATCGCCACCACCACCGCGTACGCACCTTTCCGTCGTATTGCGACACGGAGCCGTCCTCGTGGCCGGCGATGATGTACTTGGACAGGTAGCTCCAGCCGGCGACGGTGGCCTTGCTCTCGTCGCAGACAATGGTCAGGGCCTTCTCGTCGGTCTGCTCGGCGTTGACGTCGACCTTGATGTCCAGCACCACAATGGTGCCCAGGTAGCCCATGCGCTTCTCCGTCACGCCCAGCAGCTTGGTGCCGTCCTCATTGAACTCGACACGCTTGACGGCCGTGGGGAACTCCCACGTCTTGAGCAGCTTGCCCGTCATGGCGTCCCACAGCCGGATCGTGTTGTCGGCCGACCCGCTCGCCACCACCGTCGTTGTCGGGTCCACGTCCACCGTCCAGATGGCACCCTGGTGGCCCTGGTATGTGCCGAGGCGCTCGCCGTTGTGTGCAAACCAGACGCAGATCTGCTGGTCCTTGGACACGGAGAAAATCAGGTCGCCATCGTAGTTGTACCTGGCGCATGGTTAGCACATCAAACTGCCACCGCGACGCATCTCCGAGCTCCCCGATCCCAGCCACGCCGTCCGTCTGTCTCATCTTCCCGACGCCTTCAGCCGTGATTACCGCACCCGCGGCCGCCGCCACGGCCGCCACCGCCGGCCTTCTCTCCTCCTTCTCCTCGACCGCCGTCTCGCCAAACGTCTCCCAAGCTTACTTCACTTGCGTGAGCGCACGCTCGTGCCCAGACAGCAAAATGGGCCTCATCCTGAGACCGTCGCCGATTCTTTATCGAAGGGAGGATAGTGCGATCGAGGAGGGTCGTTGACTCGCCGTTGTTCGCAAGATGTGATGTGGTGGTGCTCGTCTTCTCGTGCGCCGGATTTGCTGAATTATGGCTTCTCGTTTTTTTTCTCCCCTGCGGCCAGTTAACTGTGGGGGCTTTGTGCGCCACCCGCAAGGAGGGGCAAAGGTGTGGCAGTTCATCACGTGCCTTGTTGACCGCCTTCGTGTGCTTCCATGTCACGTGATTACATCTTGCAGCCGCGACATCCTGTGAATGCTTGCAAGAAGGAAAGCAAAAACGACGTTGCAATTGAGCCCTCTGGCACATGCTGTGGGTGCTTGGACACACCATGGACAACGGAGAGTTTCTGAATGAGGTGCGGTACATCGAGCCGCAGATGTAACACCCCTCCTGCGCCTCCGCGATCTGCCGCCGGCAGTTTCCACGGCGCCTTTCCACAGCTGCTCGGCGACTTTACGTTTTGCATATCTTACGTTTGGTAAAGAGTATTTTGTAAAATATTAGGCTCGTCCGTCTGTATAGAACCAAATATTACCTAGATAGGAAAGAATGACAGTGGTGGTTAGGGCGAGCCTTCTCAGACAAAATTTTCGTCCCTCTTTCCTAAAGGGGCAAAAAGGCGCCGCTGCCTCGTCGCGGCCGTTTGCACCTGCCCACTTGTTCTCACTTCTCGCAGGGCACCCTGCATCCGCTCGTTTCGACGTCGCTCACGCATTTTCCCGCCTGCCTTTTGCCTCACAGAGAAACCTGCGGCCTGCGACAAGCGATGCCACCGCCTTCCCTGCCGCGCCCCGTGCCATCGAGTTGTGTATATGCAAGTAAGCGACCGACGCCGGCACCTGCAGCACGCGTCTTGGCCAGTCCGTCACATGCCCGGCCGGTAGCGCCCATCGCCAGTCCCGAATTAAGCCGCCGCCCGGCAAAAAACCCGTGCGTCCAGCCTCGAGACGACGACGCCGCCGCAGTCCTCCCGCAGCACATCCACGCATCGCTTCCTCTGTCTGTGCCGCACGGCCCCGTCGATCGATCCCGCAGTCGCAGCAGCTTCTCTCCTAGCACGAGCACCCCGCCTTCCCTCGGGTCAGCGGCGCCGGTCCGAGATCCTCCTTCGGTTCTCCAATTCTCGACCTCTCTAGCTCGCCGGAAATCCCTGGTCCTCGCTCGTTCTCCTCTTGCATCCTCCGCCCAGATTCTTTCCTTCTCCTCTGCTGCCGGACGCCTTGATTTCCCCTGCTCCTCGCGCCCTCTTCACCACAGGCTCTTTTCCTCGACCACGCGCGCCATGGTTGCCACTAAGATTGACGGCACGGCGCTGGCCCAGAAGATCCGGGAGTCGCTGCGGGCCGACATTGCTGAGAAGCAGAAGACCAACCCGCGCTTCCAGCCGAACCTGAAGATCATCCAGGGTAGGTCGCTGCATTGGTTCTGCCCCCACGCTGATCGCACCGCATTGCTAACCTGCTTCCTCCCCAGTGGCCGACCGCTCGGACTCGAGTAAGAGGAGCCTCCTGATGCTGTTGCGGGGCTACACGTTCTTTGGATCTAACGCCGTCCCTTCGCAGCTACCTATGTCCGCATGAAACTGAAGGCCGCACAAGAGGTAGGATCCCTTCCCAGCCTATCTACGTCCGGGAGGGAGAGACCCTTTGACTAAACGTGCCTGTCTCGTCCAGGCTGGGATTCTCTGCGAGCTGATCCACCTGCCCGAGACCATCTCCGAGCCGGAGCTGCTCGAAGAGGTCCAGCGCCTCAACAACGACTCCAGCGTCCACGGCATTCTGGTGCAGCTCCCGCTGCCCAAGCACATTTCCGAGTACGCTGTCACCTCGGCCGTGGCCGGCGAGAAGGATGTGGACGGCTTCGGCACCAACAACATTGGCGAGCTCGCCAAGCGCGGCGGCCGCCCGCTGTTCATTCCGTGCACGCCCAAGGGCGTCATGGCGCTGCTGGCCGAAACGGGCATCGACCTGCGCGGCAAGAACGCCGTCGTGGTCGGCCGCAGTGACATTGTCGGCAACCCCGTGGCCTACCTGCTCCGCCGTGCCGACGCAACCGTGACGACGTGCCACTCGAAGACGGTGGGCCTGGCGGACCACGTGCGCCAGGCGGACGTGGTGGTGGCGGCCATCGGGCAGCCTGAGTTTATCCAGGGCGAGTGGCTGAAGCCCGGGGCGGTCGTGATCGACGTCGGCACCAACTACATCCCGGACGCGACGCGCAAGTCGGGCCAGCGCCTGGTGGGCGACGTGCAGTTCGCGACGGCCAGCGAGGTGGCGTCGTACATCACGCCGGTGCCGGGCGGCGTGGGGCCGATGACGGTGGCGATGCTGATGCAGAACGTGGTGGAGGCGACGACCAACTACTTTGCCAGCCTCAAGAACCGGCGGATCGTGCCGCTGCCGCTGAAGCTGCAGGAGCCGGTGCCGTCGGACATTGCGGTGTCGCGCTCGCAGCGGCCGAAGCAGATCACGCGGGTGGCGGCGGAGGTGGGCATCACGGAGGGCGAGCTGGAGCCGTACGGGGCGTACAAGGCCAAGGTGGACCTGAGCGTGCTGACGCGCCTGGGCCACCGGCGCAACGGGCGCTACGTGGTGGTGACGGGCATCACGCCGACGCCGCTGGGCGAGGGCAAGTCGACGACGACGCTGGGCCTCGCGCAGGCGCTGGGGGCGCACCTGGGGCGGGTGACGTTTGCCAACGTGCGGCAGCCGAGCCAGGGCCCGACGTTTGGGATCAAGGGCGGGGCGGCGGGCGGCGGGTACAGCCAGGTGATTCCGATGGACGAGTTCAACCTGCACCTGACGGGGGACATCCACGCGATCACGGCGGCCAACAACCTGCTGGCGGCGGCGATTGAGACGCGCATGTTCCACGAGAACACGCAGAAGGACGGGGCGCTGTACAAGCGGCTGGTGCCGGTGAAGAACGGCAAGCGGGCGTTTGCGCCGGTCATGTTCCGGCGGCTGCGCAAGCTGGGGATCGACAAGACGGACCCGGACACGCTGACGGCCGACGAGATCCGGCGGTTTGCGCGGCTGGACATTGACCCGGAGACGATCACGTGGCGGCGGGTGCTGGACGTCAACGACCGGCACCTGCGGGGGGTGACGGTGGGGACGGCGCCGACGGAGAAGGGGCAGACGCGGGAGACGGGGTTTGACATTTCGGTGGCGAGCGAGTGCATGGCGATCCTGGCGCTGAGCACGAGCCTGGGGGACATGCGGGAGCGGCTGGGGCGGATGGTGGTGGCGACGTCGCGGGGGGGCGACCCGGTGACGTGCGACGACATTGGGGCGGGCGGGGCGCTGACGGCGCTGATGAAGGACGCGATCAAGCCGAACCTGATGCAGTCGCTGGAGGGGACGCCGGTGTTTGTGCACGCGGGGCCGTTTGCCAACATCAGCATCGGCAACAGCTCGGTGCTGGCGGACAAGCTGGCGCTGAAGCTGGCGGGGACGGAGCCGGACGAGGACGCGGCGTCGCAGGCCGGGTTTGTGGTGACGGAGGCCGGGTTCGACTTCACGATGGGGGGCGAGCGGTTCTTCAACATCAAGTGCCGGACGTCGGGGCTGGAGCCGGACGTGGTGGTGGTGGTGGCGACGGTGCGGGCGCTCAAGGTGCACGGGGGCGGGCCGGCGATCACGCCGGGGGCGGCGCTGCCGGCGGTGTACCGGGAGGAGAACGTGGAGGTGCTGCGGCAGGGGTGCGTGAACCTGCGCAAGCACATTGCGAACGCGCGGACGTACGGGGTGCCGGTGGTGGTGGCGATCAACAAGTTCTCGACGGACACGGAGGCGGAGATTGCGGTGATCCGGGAGGAGGCGCTGGCGGCGGGGGCGGAGGACGCGGTGCTGTCGAACCACTGGGCGGAGGGAGGCCGGGGGGCGGTGCCGCTGGCGGAGGCGGTGGTGGCGGCGAGCGAGAAGCCCAAGGCGTTCCGGCTGCTGTACGGGCTGGAGGACACGGTGCAGGAGCGGATCGAGACGATTGCGCGGGAGATGTACGGGGCGGCGGGGGTGGAGTTCAGCGAGCTGGCGCAGAAGAAGGTGGACACGTACACGCGGCAGGGCTTTGGCAACCTGCCGATCTGCGTGGCCAAGACGCAGTACTCGCTGTCGCACGACCCGAACCTCAAGGGGGCGCCGACGGGCTTCACGGTGCCGATCCGGGACGTGCGCATGGCGGCGGGCGCGGGCTACTTGTGCGTGTGCTCTCTTCCCTCTCGTGTGCTCGGTGCTCCAGGCTAACAAAATGGCAGGTACGCGCTGGCGGCCGACATCCAGACGATCCCCGGCCTGCCGACGGCGCCGGGCTATCTCAACGTCGACGTGGACCCGGAGACGGGCGAGATCGACGGGCTCTTCTGAGCGCGGATGGCGACGGCGACGCAGCGACCACGGCGACTGCAGCCGGGCAGCCGGGCAACCACTTCAACGGCGTTGTCCAGCGTGGCCAGGCGCGGCCGGGGCGGTTGTGCCATTTTGTGTTGTGTGGGAGAGCGGGCGGCCGGGACATCGTTCAACCATGTCGTCGGTATATTTTGTAGAGAATTCCATTCGTCCACGTGAACGCAGTGATGACTACGCCGTATTTGGTAAATATAAGCTGTGCCCAGGACGGGCTTAAGGGCCAAACACTGCCACCACCAATCGCTCGCCTCACACGCCAGACGGAATACACGACCATGGACGACGAGGTGCGCCGGCTGGTGGACAAGGTGTGGGCGCGGTACCGCCGCACGCCGCCCGGCCAGCGCGTGAGTGAGTGCTGTGACGAGCGGGGGCTGCGAGAGCGACGAGGGCGACGCTGACGAGCAGTCATTGCCATTGGCGGGATGCCGGGATCGGGTGAGTGGATGACAGGCTGCCGGGTGTCTGGCGCGTTCTGACGGACCAGGCAAGACGTCGCTGGCGCGCGCGGTGGTGGCGGGCCTGAACCGGAAGCAGGCCGAGGAGGAGAAGGGCGAGGGCGCAGACGGCCTGGAGCCGGTGGCGGTGGCGGTGCCGATGGACGGCTTCCACCTGACGCGGGCGCAGCTGTCGGCGATGGCGGACCCGGCGCGGGCGCACGCGCGGCGGGGGGCCGAGTTCACGTTTGACGGGGCGGGGTATCTGCGGCTGGTGCAGCGGCTGCGGGCGGACACGACGACGACGATCCTGTGCCCGACGTTTGACCACGCGGTCAAGGACCCGGTGGCGGACGGGCTGGCGGTGGGGCCGCGGCAGCGGATCGTGCTGCTGGAGGGCAACTACGTGTGCCTGGACCGGGAGCCGTGGCGGACGGCGGCGGACGGGCGGCTGGTGGACGAGCGGTGGTTCGTGGCGGTGGACGCGGCGACGGCGCGGGCGCGGCTGGTGCGGCGGCACCTGGCGGCGGGGCTGGCGGCGGACGCGGCGGCGGCGGGGCGGCGGGCGGACGACAACGACCTGGTCAACGGGGCCGAGATCGTGGCCGGGCGCGTGGCCGACATTGACGAGACGGTGGCGAGCCGCGAGGAGGAGGGGTGGCGGTGATTTAGCCCCGGAATTCTCCGTGGGTAAACTGTACGAGTATACTTTGGACAACGACAACTACAACTACGGAGTACAACTACAATTACAACTAATTGCTCGGATGCTCGGTGCTTATCTCCAGCAGAGCCTGAGCCTCAACGGCGACAGGGGTGCGTCAGCCCTGTCGGAAAACGGCCGCAGAGGGAAGCCAGAGGAAGGCAGCGGAGGAGGCTAATTTCGTTTGATGAGGACGGCGGAACCCTGTCTCTTGGCATGCGTACGGAGCACCGTACGCAGACAGGCGGCTGGTCCTGGACGCGCGTCGCGGCATTTGTTGGATGAGACGATTGGGTATTGATATGCTATGTAGCGGAAATAGGAGAAAAAAAAAGAGAAAAAATAAAGAACAAAAAAGCTGAAGTGAATAGGACCAAAATAAAGAAAAGAACAAAAAAGCTGAAATGAATAGGACCAGCCACGCTGGAAGAGACCCATGACAAAAAAGAATCCAACCAAACGCCGATGCCTGCCTGAGCCACCATGCCTGGTCATTATCCGTAGTTCCCTCTCCCTGGATGAACCTGGACCTCCCCCCCCCCCTCACGACGGCAGCAGGGGCTCCGTCTTCTCCGGGGTGGTGCGCAGCATGTAGCCGACAATCTTCTCGGTGAGGTTGTGGCAGAAGGGGTCGACGTAGGAGGTCCAGGCGACGGCGACGGCGTAGTTGAAGGGGATGAAGAAGACGAGGACGACGTAGAGGTGCATGAAGCCCGGGAAGGGGGTGTAGTGGGAGTGGACCTGGCCGTCGGCGTCGACGGTGTCGGGGCGGGTCTGGAAGCCGAAGACGAGCCAGGCGAGGACGCTGCGCATGAGGGGCCCGTGGAGGAGGTAGACGGCAAAGGAGTTCTTGCCGAGCCACAAGAAGGCGCGGTTGGAGAGGACGTCGCGGAGCGGGGGCGAGAAGTGGAGGCCGAGGGCGACGATCTGGACGCCGAGGCCGGAGGCGAAGCGGCTGTACTCGGAGCCGGCGGGCAGGAGGGCGGAGAGGAGGCGGTACTGGGCGTTGGCCCAGGGGACGCGCTCGGGGTGGGCCTCGGGGTAGGAGGCGAAGAAGAGGCCGAGGACGAGCAGGCAGGGGGCGAGCAGGCGGGCGAGGCGGGCGTGGTCGGCGAGGAACTGGGTGGCGCGGGGGTGGTTCTGCAGGTCGGCGAGGAAGACGCCAAAGAAGAACTGCATGCCAAAGGTGGGCTCGTTGGCGAGGACGTTGTAGAGCCAGAGGCCCATGGCGGCCATCATGCGGTAGCGGGGGCGGACGTAGCCGGTGGCGAGCATGAAGACGTAGACGAGCATGCTGCCGCGCAGCAGGGGCAGCAGCGTCCACTGGTTGGCGTCGTAGGGGTTGCCGCCGTGGGTCCAGGTGCTGAGCACGCTGTTGAGCAGGCTGCGGACCGCGCGCCAGGCGCCGGGCGGGCGGCGGGGCCCCGTCTCGCGCAGCCACCAGCTGTCGCAGTGCTCGGCGACGTGGTAGGCGCCCAGCTCGCAGGCCAGCCAGGTCAGGGCGGTGGCCAGGGCGGCGGGCAGGATCAGGCGCGGCACGCGGCGCAGCGCCGACTTGCCCATGGACTTGAAGGCGGCCTCCTGCTGGCCCTGGCGGCACAGGCGGATGGGCTTGAGCGCGCACACGTAGCCCGTCACCATGGCGAACACGGCCACGCCCACGCGGCCCTGGAGCAGCACCCGGATGAAGGGGTACTGCACCACGCGCGGCTCCGCCTGCTCGTTGTCGGTGCTGTCAAACACGAGCAGGTCAAACGCCCGCGTCAGGTGCGTCATCACCACCAGGGAGGAGGCGAGGCCCCGGAAGCCCTGGACGGATGTTAGGGGAGAGCAGCGGGGGAAGGGAAGAGGGGGGGCCTACATCCACCCATTTCACGTTGCCCTCTTTGCCAATGGCCATAGTGTACCGGCCAACGCGGCCGGAGGTGACCACGTGTGGTCACGGGGAGGTCTGTCGGGGGGAGGGGAAGAGGGAGGGGGGCAGGTCGTGGTGACCGGTCGTGGTCGTGATCGTGGTCGTGGTCGCGTGCGCAGTGACAGAAGCACGAGGCTTAAAAAGGCAAGCGGAAAAGGCAAGAGGAAGAGAAAGCCGGGACGAAAAGACAAAACAAAAGACAAACAACGGCCGCAAGAACAGGAACGAGTGGCTGTCCGGAGACAAGAGGCGGCAGAAGAAGAAGAGGAAAACGAAGACGAAGACAAGACCAAGACCAAGCAAGACCGACCAGGACGAAGACCGAGGGGCGCTCGAGAGAGGCCGAAGAAAAGGGGGACCGCCTGTACATAATATATTTACACGCACGGAGCAGGAACATGCGTGGACGCTGCGGCCCAGCAGGCTCCCCTGAGCGCAGGCCCTGCCTTCCGCCGGATGGGGGCAAAAAACTGCGGGCCGGGGGGGCGTTAGCGGGTTTGATCATTGGCGTGCAGATACTTGTACATACTTGTACAAGACGGATATTTGTGGCTGCACTGCCAATAGAACTGTTAGATGAGAGTACGGAGTAGTTGTATGCTTACAGCCGAATGGGGTTGCATTTCTCGAGACGAGGGGGAGGGGACGAGGGGACGAGGACGGGGGGACGATGAGCGCAGACCTCGTTCTGCTTGAATGGCGCATGACAGCAGTGCAACTTGGGACGGCTGGCGGCTGGGCGGCTGGGCGGCTGGAGGGCCGGCGGCGGCGGCGGCGGCTGCGGTTGGCCAGCGGCGCTGCGGTCTTTTTCGCTTTTGGGAGCGGGACAGGCCCCATGTCGCTGCGCCAAGAGGCCGGACGCACCGTGCTCTTCCTGCAATTTCTTGGCGGCGCTCCAATTTTCAGGAAGAAGGCAGACTGGAATACAGAGCATGACTGTTTCCTGGACAAAATAGAGTCGGACACCGAATCTGGAGTCAAGGGAGAAACAGGGCGGCAAGGGAGACGATCCGATCTGAGGCACGACAATAAGCATATATAGCGTGCACAGCATAGTTCCGAGGCTGCTATGGTATGCATGTACTTGTACAACTAAGCATATGCTCACGGAGTATTCCGTCGACAGATAATCTAAGCATAGGAGTATACGTCTCCCAGGCCGCGTAGGCGGCCGACCCGCCACAAAACAGGGTCCGGAGAAGAGAAAAGAGAGAAAAAGAAGACTGCCTGGGCGGGCGAAGGAATCTGCAAAAGAAATACCGGCCGGGTCGTCCTAGTTTCAACCCGGCTGCGGCGCAATACCGCTCCGGGCAAAGTACGTGTCCGCTTGGCCTTTGCCGTCTGAAACCACGCGCTGGTGGGTCGGCGGTGTAAGCATACTTTGACGGCGTAAATACTCCGTAAGAGAGTTGTATACAACTACGGAGTACTCCCTACGGACGGAGCAGCCGATACTGTCGACCGCAAGACACTGCCACCCAAGAGGCCCCGTAGACGACCAAACGGTCCAAGACGTGCATAGGACGTGCATAGGAAGTGCCCTGCCGCTGACGTCCCCGTCGTCAGCTGAGCCGCCGCCGCAAAAAGGGGGCACGCGCCAATTTGGGGGGCCCCCTTTTTTAGTCTGGGGTCGATTCGTGCCGGCCTGGCCAACCGCTTTGGGCCAAGCAGCCCCCAAAAGGACGCTCCAGAGGAGCAGGACGCGCACGCCTGGCACGGAAGAGGCTCCGGCCGCGGCGTGTGGCGGGCTGCGGCGAGGCGGAGAGGAGAGAGGACCGGAGACTTGCGTCCGTGCTTGGCTTCGGCAGGACATCAGCTTTCATGGACTTGATGGCTTTATGGACAGACTTATGGACTGGACTTCATGGACTTTATGAACTTCATGGACTTCATGGACTTGATGGACTTCGTGACGGCCTGCCGTATATTTCTATTTAGGCTATCCTCCGTAGAGCCTGTGCGCCGCTAAGCCCCGCCACGGTCCGTCCGCCTGGAGAAGGCAATACGAGGCGGGACAGACACGAGCAACGACGACCGATACGAGGGGCAGGCCGGGGACGAGGGGCACGAGGCGCCTGGATACGAGGGGCCGGCACGGGTGGACACGAGGCGCGGCAGGCGGTGGTGCGGCCGGCGGCGCGGCACGAGGCTGGCTCAGAGTCGACTGCCGTCCATTCCGTCCACTCGTCCTCCGTCACTCTGTCACTCCGTCACCGACGACGACCGCTGTCCGGCCGGCCCGGCTCAGGGGCGCATCATGGCTGGCCAGGCCAGGCCAGCCAGCGGGCTGTCGTGCACCGCACAGCGCATATCCCGCGCGCCGATCGCACTCTCGGCCGGCCATAGCGTCGAGCATAAATCTGCCCTTGTACGGAGCATATCTCATCTGTCTGCCATCGGATGACAGTCCGTCTGCTGGACAGACAGGCGCGTGCACGAGGCCCTCTCGGCCGCTGTCTCTCCTGCCGTCCGCCCTGTCTCTCTTTCCAGCATGGCCTCGCAGCCTCCTGGCCGCCGGTCTCACCGGACCTGCGTGCCTTCCTCCGCCGCCTGACGCGGCGCCTTCCTTGCCATAAGAGACGCCGGGTTGCCCGGCCGCGCCTGTTTGTAGAGAGGGCTCCTTCCACGAGCATCGCGAGATGGTTCTCGCGTTCTTCTCTCAGCCTCTCGCAGCTTCAGCAGTCTTCCTCTCGCAGCCTCGCAGCCCCAGCCCTAGACGACCAGCATGAAGTATCTCTTACAGCCTCTCCTGGCGGCGGCCGTCCTCGCCGCGCGGGCGGCCGCCAACTCCAACTCCACCTTCTCGCCGTTCCGCCCGCCGGCCATCCCGCTGGCCGTGCGCTCGCCGTACCTCAACACGTGGCTGCAGGGCGACGAGGGGCTGCTGCCGGGGTCGTGGCCGCGGTTCTGGACGTGGGTCTTCCAGACGTCGTCGTCGTCGTCGTCGTCGTCGTCGTCGTCGTCGTCGGTCCTGGGCGTCTCAGACGTCTCCGGTCCAAGAGGGTGCTGACCTGACCCCCAGAAATCAAATCACCGGCTGGCAGGGCTTCGTGCGCGTGGACAACGCCACGTACAACTGGATGGGCGGCGCGCCGGCGCCCGCCGGCCTGGTGACGCAGACGGCCTTTGCCTTTACGGCCACGGAGAGCACGTTCCGCTTCGACGTCGCCGGCCAGGTCGAGCTGACGGCCCGCTTCCTGTCGCCCGTGTACCCGCACGACCTGCTGGCGCAGTCGCTGCAGTTCGCGTACCTCGACCTCGCCGTCGCGTCCGCCGACGGCCAGCCGCACCGCGTCCAGATCTACACGGACGTGTCGGGGGGTAGGTCAGGTCTGTGGCTGACAACCGGGCCCGTCCCCTTGCTAATTCCCAGAATGGGCCAGCGCCGACAGCAGCAAGACCCTCCGCTGGGACGGCCTGGTCGTCGAGAGCCGCGTGGCGCTGCAGCGGTTTGGTCTGGCGGCCCCGGCCGTGCTCAGCGAGACGGCCGACATGGCCGACTGGGGCGACTGGTTCTACGCCACGGCCGCCGCCGCCGACGACGACGAGCGCATGACCTTCCGCACCGGCGCCGCCGACACGGACACCCGCGCCCAGTTTGTGCGCGACGGCCGCCTCGACGGCACCACCAACACCACCTTTCGCGCCGTCCGCGACGCCTGGCCCGTCTTCGCCTACGCCCACGACCTCGGCGTCGTCGTCGGCGGCGGCGGCGGCGGCGGCGGCGGCGGTCCACAGGAACCGCCGCCGCCGCACGTGCTCCTGTCCGTCGGCGTCGTCCAGGACCCCGTCGTCCGCTTCCAGGGCAACAGCTCGGCCCCGGAGGCGCTGGCCGGCCTGTGGACCACGGCCTACGCCTCACCGGCCGCCGCCGCCGCCGCCTTCTTCCGCGCCTGGCCGGCGGCCGCGGACTATGCCGCCGACCTGGACGCCACCATCGCCGCGGACGCGGCCAAGGTCGGCCGCCGCGCCGGCGACGACTACGCGGCGCTGGTCACGCTGGCGCTGCGGCAGGTGTTTGGCGGGCTGCAGGCGGCGCACGGCACGCGGCAGGACTACCTGTTCCTCAAGGAGATCAGCTCGGACGGCGACGCGCAGACGGTGGACGTGCTCTTCCCCACGCACCCGGCCCTGCTGTACCTCAACCCGGAGCTGCTGCGGCTGCTGCTGGACCCCCTGTTCGAGAACCAGGAGAGCGGCCACTACCCCAACCCCTGGGCCATGCACGACCTGGGCGTCTTCCCCAACGCCGTCGGCTACCCGGCCGGCAACGACGAGGCCATGCCGCTGGAGGAGTGCGGCGACATGATCATGATGGCGCTGGCCTACGCGCTCAAGGTCAAGGACGAGGACCGCGGCGCCGCGTACATGGCGCGCCACTGGCCGCTGCTGGACCGCTGGGCGCAGCGCCTGGTCAGCGAGTCGCTGGTGCCCGCCGCGCAGCTGTCGACGGACGACTTTGCCGGCGCGCTGGCCAACCAGACGAACCTGGCCCTCAAGGGCATCCTGAGCGTCGGCGCCATGATGCCCATTTCCATCGCGGCGGCCATGGGGCGCGGCATGACGCAGGCAGACATTGACGCCGTCATCGACGTCCTCGACGCCGCCGAGGCCGCCGAGGCTGCCGAGGCTGCCGAGATCGTCGAGCTCGGCTACAGCCCCGAGGCCGTCGCCGTGCTCCGCGCCGCCTTACGCTACCACGCCACAGCCGAGCGCTACGTCGAGCAGTGGCAGGCGCTGGGGGCCATCAACACGGCGGCGCGGCCGCCGCACGCGACGCTGGCGTACCAGGACCCCGACTCGCACGGGCTGCTGTACAACCTGTACATGGACGACCTGCTGGAGCTGGACCTGGTGCCGCGGGCCGTCTACGCCATGCAGAGCGCCTTCTACGCGTCCATCCTCGAGCCCTACGGCGTGCCGCTCGACAGCCGCCACGACTGGGCCAAGGCCGACTGGCAGGCGTTTGCGGCGGCCGTGGCCGACCCCGACGTCCGGACGGCCATGCTCGCGCGGCTGGCCGACTTTGCCGCCCACACCAACAGCAGCCGCCCGCTGACGGACCTCTACGACGCCGCCACCGGCGCCTTTCCCGCCGACGGGCCGACCTTTGTCGCCCGGCCGGTCGTCGGCGCCTTTTTTGCGCTGCTGGCGCTGGGTGTGAGGTGAGGCAGGCGAGGGCGAGTACAAGTAGGGCTAATAGAGTATGCTATGGATGAAGACGAGACTGTCCGCGCGACGTAATTCACCACGGGGACCACGAGGACGCCCTCGGCTATTCCGGCCAGATGGCGGAAAGCGCCCGCCACGTCTTGCAGTCGGCCTTGTGGTCGGCCCAGCCGCGCAGCTGGCAGGTCTGGAGGTCAGCCGGTGCGTTTGTAGATGGGATGGAGGGCCGCCGCCAGGCCTGCCTACCCGGTCGCAGTACCGCGCCTGCCCGCAGCCCGTGCACCGCCGCAGCGTCTTGGGGGTGTCTGGGGGGGAGTCCGGGGGGGTGGCCGGGGGGGTGTCCGGCGGCGTCGCCCCGCACGCATCGCAGGCCGGCTTCCCCGAATCACCCGGCTTCCCCGGCTCCCCCCGCGCCCGCAGCCGGGCCGCCGCCGCCAGTGTCTGCGCCAGCGGGGCCGGCACCGCGTGGACGGTGTGCGCATGGCCGGCGGGGATGCGCACAAAGGGGCGGCGGCCGGGGGCGGTGGAGGTCTGGGTTGCTTCTGCGACGACGACGGTGGCCCCCTTCTTGAGGCCCCGCGCGTCCAGGTCGACGCCGTCGCGGCCGACGCCGTCAAAGACGAGGGCGAGCGCGCCGCCGTCGCGGTCGGCGAGCACCAGCGTCGGCTTGGCAATGGTCATCTGCTCGCGGACCTCGGCGAGGAGGTAGCGGCCGCAGGCCGGGGGGCAGGAGGCCGGGGGGGCCGGCTCGTGGCCCTCCTCCGGGAGGTCGGCAAACGGCGGAAAGACGGCGCGGTCGCCGAGGTCGGGGATCATGTTGTTGCTTGTGCGGAGGAGAGGGTATCGTGTCTGTCGTCGAGAATGGGTCGCTCAGGGGCACCTGAAACGGGCACGGACTGCATTATCCTCTATATAAAATATACTCCATACGTCTAACGCCAGAACCAGAGAAAAAGACCCAAAACGAAACACCTCACTCGTAGCTGATGGCCCCAAACAGGCCGGCCACGCTGGCCAGCACCAGCGCCGTCAGGATGCCGGCGCCCACGCGGTCGCCCGTCGTCAGCGGCGGCAGCGGGCTGGGGTCGTCCTGGCTGCGGCTGCCGGCGTCGGGGTCGCCGGGGCTGGTGCCGCCGGTGGCGTTGGTGACGGGGCCGGGGGCGTCGTCGATGAGCAGCGACGCGACGGCGGCGAGCACGTTCATGGTCTGGCCGGCGCCGACGCTGCCGTCAAAGGCGCCCGAGCTCCACTGGAAGCCGCACGCGCGGCCGGAGCCCCCGGTGCACTGCCGCACCGCCGCCTGCGTCGACGAGCGCAGCACCGCCAGGATGGCGTCGTGCGCAAACGGCGCCAGCTGCGCCGTCGACGCCAGCCACCGGTGCAGGTACGTCTTGAAGCTCAGCATGTCCGTCGTGCACGTCATGTGCGTCTCGCACGCCGGCTCGTAGGCCACGCCGTCGGGGAAGAAGTAGACGAGCGTCTGGTTCAGCAGGCCCTCCACGCGCGCCTGCCAGCGCGCCTCTTCGGTCTGGACGTCGGTCAGCACGGCGGGAAGGGCACGGGGAAAAAAAAAAAAAAAAAAGAAAAAAGAAACAGAACGCGGGCGGCGGCCTACATAGTTCCACATAAAGGCCGCCCCCAGCAGCCACACGGCACTGTTGTACGAGAACTGCGCCTTGTTGATGTCGGTGCAGTTGGACTCGATGTGCGCGCCGTCGTAGATGTTGTACTCGGCGTCCATGAAGCCCACGCCCGTGATCCAGTCCCACGTCCGCTCCGCCCAGTCCGCGTACGTCTGGTTCTGCGTGTACCGCGCCAGCCGCGCCCCGAGGTTGAAGAAGCAGCCGTTGGCGATGCCTGGGATTAGGAGGACGTCGAGAGAGAGAGAGAGAGAACGCCGGGAAGGCACCCACTGTTCTTGTAGTTGTACCCGTTGTTGGCCAGCGGAATCTGCCACCGCAGCCCGCCGTTGCACGTGGCGTCGTGCCGGCCCGGGTCCGCCTGCGTGTGGAAGACGGCCTGCGCCAGGGCCAGCCACTGCGGCTGGTCCGCCGGCGGGTTGGGGAAGTTGACCTCGGCCGCCAGCATCGCCGACATGCCCCAGAAGCCCTGGTCGTCGTTGCCGAGCGAGGCCGTCACGTTGGGCGGCATGTAGTCCGCGTTGGGCCCCGTCTGCCACAGCATCGCCGTCGTCACCACGTCGTTGTACGTGTCGTCGCCCGTCAGGTGCCAGTAGTCGATCAGCGTCCCCCACATCGCCCCGGCCTCCCACCAGTAGTAGTCGCCCGCCGGCGGCGGCCCGGGCAGGATCCCGGGCGTCTGGCCCGGCTGGTCGCCCTTGTAGTACGTGAGCAGGTCGCTCGCCAGCAGGCTCGCCGACTGCTTGATGGCGTCTGGGGCGTCAGCAGAGACATCTGTCCACGCACACAACCCTCGCCCCCAACTCACCCGTCGAATCGATGCTCAGCTGCGCGAGGCCGGCGCGGGGCAGCAGCAGCAGCAGGGCCGCGGCCGCGGCCGCCGTGTGGGCGAGGGAAAACGACATGGCGATGCGGTGTCTGTCCGTGAGCGTGGAAAGGGCAGGCCGGCCGCTCCGGTTAAGAGGTCAATCGGCATACTCCTCCGTACGGAGTACTTGTATACGGAGTAATAAAGAGGAGCCCAGCGCATCTCTTGCACACCCGCCGGCCGCCAGCCCTCCTCGTCCACTCGTCCACATTGCTGGCATGCCAAGAGCCTTGGCCGAGGCCCTTGCTTGGCTTCTTGGCCTTTCAACCCCCGTATGGTCTCCAGTGGTTGAGAAAGAAGCGCTGCACGCCGCGCCCCTGCGGTGTCTCATGTGCCTCGCCACCGTTGTGCCACCACCCACGAGAGAGTGACGGATCGACCGGCAACCCCCGCGGAGGCCTTTGTCGTCCATCCCGACCGGAGACAGGAATAGCAGCAGCCATATGCTTGGAGAGTCAGCAACCGTGGCAACCGTCAGCCCGCCAAGGTGGGCTGTACCTCGTGCCAAGACGCTGGCGCGCGCTGGGCGGCGCCGGGTGGCGCTGGGCAGCGCTGGGCAGTGCTGGGCGGTGCTGGGCGCGCCGGCGCGCCGGCTGGGCGCCAATACGGAGAATTATACGAGAAACAAGTGCCGCTGGAGACGAGATTTCCGTGTCGTTGGCGCTGAAGCGGCCGCGGGAACCTCTGAAGCGGATTGCGATCTGCGCGCGTCTCTTGGCAGGGACCTCGGCCGCGGCGGACTCGTCGGGCCCGCGGAGTCCGCGGACGGCGCTGGCTGCTTGTGGTCGTGGTGTGGTGTAATACAACTATGCTGAGAGGCTTTGCAAAGACCTCAATTTTTGCAAAGGCCCCAACGGAGAGACCGTGATGCACGTGCCATGTCCGAGCCGCCGACTCCGTACTCCGTAGGGAAGGAACGGACGACAGGCGTCGCGGCTGCCCAATTCGTCGCCCGGGCCCAGCTGGCCTGGCTGCACGTGAACCGACACCGCATCGTTTCCGGAAAGACTTCAACCGACTTCATCTGTCTCCCTGGTCTTGTCCATTCTGCCGCGATGATCGCCAACCCTGGTCAGCGACCCTGCCAGCGGCCCTGGCCAGCGAAACTGGGCAGGTCTGCACGGCTCTTGCTCGGCCACACGGACGGCATCGATGGAAATCGGAGCGCTTCCGTCTTCCTCTTTCGAGTTCTTCCTCATCATCCCAGGCGTCAGGCGTGCGGCATCGTGCGGGATGCTGGATGCCTAGTCTGGTCTAGTCGACCTGTCAGCTGCTGATCGCCCGGCTGCCAGCCGATGGATGGCAAGCAAGACGCCATCGATTGCGAACGCCGGCTGCCGACGTCGCACGGGCCGGCCGCCCTCCAACGGGCTGCTTTCGATTGGACAGACGGCAGAGCGACCCCTCCACGCTATCAGACAGCCCGCCCGCGCAGCAGGCGAGACGATTGAGAACGACAAGAGACCGCAGGGAGCCATGGCCTCCGCCGAGCCCGCGCCGACCGGCCAGCAGCAGATGGACTGCATCGTGCAGGCCATCCGCCAGACGCCCATCGTCGACCACCACGCGCACCCGCTCCTGCGCCGCGCGCCCCTCCAGAGCCGCCCGCTGCTGGGCCTGGCCAGCGAGGCCCACGGCGCCGCCCTCGACGCCGGCGCCGGCGCCGGCCTGCCGCACCACCGCGCCGTCCAGCAGCTGGCCGCCGTCCTCGCCTGCCCGGCCACCTGGGCCGCCGTCGCCGCCGCCGTCGAGGCGCGCCGCGACCGCGACTACGCCGCCTGGGCCGCCCAGTGCCTCGCCGGCCTCGAGACCGTCCTGCTCGACGACGGCCTCGACGACGCCGGCCAGGCATACGACTACACCTGGCACGACCAGCTCACCCGCAGCCCCTGCCGGCGCATCGTCCGCATCGAGACCCTCGCCGCCGAGATCATCGACCGTCACTGCCAAGACAGCAGCAGCCGCAGCAGCAGCAGCCGCAGCAGCAGCAACGCCGTCTTCGACAGCGTGGTCGCCGAGTTCGACGCCAAGATCCGCCACGCCCTCGCCGACCCGGCCGTCGTCGCCTTCAAGTCCGTCGTCTGCTACCGCACCGGCCTGGCCGTGCCCCGCGACCCCGACCTGCCCGCCGCCCGCGCCGCCTTGGCCGGCATTCTGGCCCTCCACGCCGACGCCTCCGCCCCCTCCGGCGTGCGCTTCCGCCGCCTGCAGCACCCAGGCCTCAACGAGCTCTTTGTCCACCGCACCGCGGCCCTCATCCGCGACAGCGGCGGCGACAGCAGCGGCGACAGCAGCGGCAGCCGCCATGTCGCCAAGCCCATCCAGTTCCACACGGGCCTCGGCGACAACGACATCACCCTCACCACCGCGTCGCCCGCCCACCTCCAGGACTTTATCCGTGCCTACACGACGGTGCCCATCGTCCTGCTGCACGCCGGCTACCCCCACATGCGCGACGCCGGCTACCTGGCCACCGTCTATGCCAACGTCTACGTCGACTTTGGCGAGATCTTCCCCGTCGTCGCCCGCCACGGCCAGGAGGCCACCGTCCGCGAGATCCTCGAGGTCTGCCCCTGGACCAAGGTCCTGTGGAGCACGGACGGCCACTCGGCGCCCGAGACCTACCTCTTGGCCATTCTCCAGGTCCGCGAGGTTTTGGAGACGGTGCGTTTTCGCCATCTTTTCTTCCTCTCTCTTGCTCGTCTGACAACCAGGTCATCTGCGACTTTGTCCGCCAAGGCCAGATCGGCTGGCGCACGGCCGTGCAGCTCGTGCAGGACGTCCTCTTCCAGAACGCCAACCGCCTCTACGGTCTCCAGCTCCGTCTGCCCGACTCGGCCGCCCCGGGCCGCGGCGGAGAGGGGAGTGCGGGCACGGCCACGGCCACGGCCACGGCCACGGCCACGGCGGCTCGGCCGCGGTCCGACCTCGAGACCTGGAACGCCTTTTTGCAGTCGCAGCCGACGCCGCCCGACTTTGTGCGCATCAACTGGCTCGACTACACAGCCACGCCGCGCATGCGCATGGTCCCGTTCCGCCGCTTCAACGAGCAGATGCGGTCCGGACGGCCGATCCAGATCGGCATCACCAAGGCGTGTCTGGGCATGCTGCAGAACGACACGTGCATCGCCGGCGTCAACGCCACCGGCCAGTACCGCCTGGTCCCGGACCTGTCGTCTCTGCGCGCCGGCCCCATCGACGGCCACGTCAGCATCCACGGCCAGTTTTTTGAAGACGACGGCTCCCCTTGCCCGCTCTGCCCCCGGACCGTGCTGCTCCGCGCCCTGGGCGCGGCAGCCGACGCGGGCCTGCAGCTCCTGGCCGGGTTTGAGATCGAGTTTGTCCTGATGCGGCGCACGGCCGCGTCGGACGTGTGCGCGGGCAATTCGTCACGCTTCGAGCCGCTGCCCAACGACGCCCATGCGTGGTCGGCGGCGCGCTTCTACCGCGACCCGGCCCTTGCTCGGCTGCTGCGCGACATTGTGCAGGACCTGGACAAGGCGGGCATCGAGGTGGAGCAGGTGCACGCGGAGAGCGCGCCCGGCCAGTTCGAGGTGGTCTTGCCGCCCAAGCCGCCGCTGGCGGCCGTCGATGCCTTGCTGCACGCGCGCGAGACCATTGCGCACCGCGCCGCCGAGGCCGGCTACGTGTTCACGCTGCACCCGAAGCCGTTTGCGCAGGCGTGCGGGACGGCGTCGCACCTGCACCTCTCGCTGGCGGGCGGCGGCGGCGGCGGCGAAGACGTCGACCCGGGCGTGTACAGCGCATTCTACGCGGGCGTCCTGACGGCGCTGCCGGCCCTGGCGGCCCTGACGTGCGCCAGCCCCGCCAGCGACGAGCGCATGGTGGACGGGGCGTGGGCGGGCGGGCGGTGGGTGGCCTGGGGCACGCAGAACCGCGAGGCGCTGCTGCGCAAGATCCAGGGCAGCCACTGGGAGATCAAGTGCTTCGACGGCACGGCCAACCCGTACCTGGCGCTGGCGGGCGTCGTGCACGCGGGCGTGGCGGGCGTGCGGGAGAAGCTGCCGCTGGCGTGGGGCGACTGTCCCGTGAGCCCGGCGGCGCTCTCGCGGGAGGAGCGGGCGCAGCTGGGCATCCAGACGAGCGTGGAGGACCGGCACGCGTCCCGGCTCGGCGTGCTGAGCCGGAGCACGCGGATGCACCACCTGCTGGGCGATGCGGTGGTCGATCGCTACGTGGCCGTGAAGCAGGCCGAGTTTGCGCTGTACCAGGGCATCGACGCGGACCAGCGGCGGGACTGGATCATTGAGCGGTATTGATGGTGAACAAACAAATACTTAAGCATATAATTGATGAGCCCAGTATTGCGTATGCACGTGCACGTTGCAGCCAAGGAGCCGCGCTGATTGGCTGACCCAGTAGCGCTGCTAAAGGCCAGGGGCGTATTTGTACCTGGCGGGCCCTGAGGCTGAGCTGTCCTTTCCGCAAGCATCGCCAAAGCTCCCACGCCGCGACCGTTTGCCGGCGCGATTCTCCGCACGCTTCTCTGCGTTCCGGCCGACGACTACGTGACGACGACGACGACGGCTGAAGCCCGGAGACCGCCAGCACACGGCGGCGGCGGCGACACCGGACCCTGACGAGCCCTTGCGAGCGTGTCGTGGACGGCGGCGGCGGCGGCGATGAACGGCTACGGCGGCGGCTTCGACGAGAAGCGCGCGCCGGACGAGGACGCCTTTGCGCCCAAGGCGGGGAGCATCGTGCGGGCCTTTGACGCGTTCCGTGAGTGGCGGGGGCTGAACCGACGGCGGAGAGAGAGAGAGAGAGAGAGAGAGAGAGAGAGATTGCGTGCCTGCTAACAACACAGCCAAGGCGAAGCCGCAGTACGTGCAGCGGACGGCGGGCGGGGGCAAGTGGACGGTGGCGATGGCGGTGGTGTCGGTGGTGCTGGTGTGGGCGGAGCTGGTGCGGTGGTGGACGGGGGCGGAGGAGCACACGTTCGCGGTGGAGCGGGGCGTGGGCCACACGATGCAGATCAACCTGGACCTGGTGGTGCGCATGGCGTGCAGCGACCTGCACGTCAACGTGCAGGACGCGGCGGGCGACCGCATCCTGGCGGCGGCGCTGCTGCAGCGCGACCCGACGACGTGGCAGCAGTGGGCGGACCACCGGGGGAACCACCGGCTGGCGGTGCGGGACGGCGGCGACGGCCGGCTGGTGACGGGCGCCGGCTGGCAGCACCACCAGCTCCAGCACGACGAGGGCTTCGGCGAGGAGCACGTCCACGACATTGTCGCCCTCGGCCGCCGCCGCGCGCGCTGGGGCAAGACGCCCAAGCTGCCGCGCGGCGGCGACGGCCCGGACAGCTGCCGCATCTTTGGCAGCCTCGACCTCAACAAGGTCCAGGGCGACTTTCACATCACCGCGCGCGGCCACGGCTACCAGGCCATGGGCGACCACCTGAGCCACGAGGGTGGGTCCCTTTGTCGTTCTCCTCCCCTTCTGACTCTCTTCCTGCTAACAAGCAGCCTTCAACTTCTCCCACATTGTCAACGAGCTCTCGTTTGGCCCCTTTTACCCGTCGCTCGTCAACCCCCTCGACCAGACGGTCAACGGCGCCAGCGCGCACTACCACCGCTTCCAGTACTTCTTGTCCGTCGTGCCCACCGTCTACAGCGTCGGCCGGCCCGGCCACCGCGGCGCGCGCGCCATCTTCACCAACCAGTACGCCGTCACCGAGCAGAGCAGCCCCGTCGACGAGCGCGCCATCCCCGGCATCTTCTTCAAGTACGACATCGAGCCCATCCTGCTGCGCATCGTCGAGTCGCGCGACGGCGTCCTCGTCTTCCTCCTCCGCGTCGTCAACGTCGTCAGCGGCGCCCTCGTCGCCGGCCACTGGGGCTTCACCCTCTCCGACTGGCTGCGCGACGTCCTCCGCCGCCGCCGCGGCCACCGCCGCGGCGGCTCGGCCGCCGACGGCGTGCTCGGCAAGAAGTCGGTGGAGTAACGGTAGTGCAAGGGAAAAGCGTTTTTTTGGTATAGGCGTTGTATTTGATTTTTTTTGATTTTTTTGATTTCAACTTTTATGCACGTCTGTCCTAAGCAAAGCCAGGCTCGTCTCAGCCCCGTCCTAGGCAAACCCCAGGCTCGTCTGCAGCCCCAGCAGCCGCCGGCCGCGCAGCCACAGGTCCAGGGCCTCGAGCTTGGCGCGGCCCTCGAGGTAGTGCAGGCAGGCGCCGAGCAGGCGGGCCAGGCGGGGGGGCCACAGCAGGGCGAGGGCGGAGGCGGCGGGCCCGCCGCGGGCCTGCTCGAGCTCCTCGTACCAGACGGTGCGCAGGCAGTACTGGGCCATGATGAGGAACGCGCGCGCGGGGCCCTGGCGGGTCTGCAGGCCCTCGTCGAGGCTGCGGGTGAGGTCGTTGGTCTTGAGGATGAGCAGGATGACGCGCGGCACGCGGCCGAGCAGCTGCACCAGGTCCGCCAGCAGGCCCTCCTGCAGCTGGCCGCCCATGCTGGCCTTTTCGCGCTCCGTGCGCGGCGCCAGCACCGACGACGACTGCAGCACGCCAAAGTCGCGCCCCGTGATGGCCGACGCGAACAGCGGGAACGACGCCGCGTCCACGCCCGCCACCTCGTGCGCGTACCGCTGCATGCGCCCCAGGTCGCCGTCCAGCACCGCCAGCCACATGCGCGCGTACGAGCGCCGCAGCGCCAGCGGGATGTCGCGGTACAGCCCGTGGTCGTAGAGCACAATGTCAAAGTTGGCCGCCGGGCGCCGCCATGGCAGCCGCCACGGCAGCCACCAAGACGAGGCCCCCCCCCCCCGCCGCGCGCGCACCGCCAGGTTGCCGCCGTGCGGGTCGCAGTGCAGGGGCGCGCCGTCGCCAAAGATCATCTCGTTGAAGATGTGGGCGAGGGCGGCGGAGACGGCGTCGCGGTCGATGCCGTGGGCGTCGAGGTAGGCGAGGTCGTCGAGGCGGTGGCCCGGCTCGCAGGCCATGACGAGGATGCGCTTGCGCGCCGACAGCACCTCGGGCACGACCAGGGGCAGCTGCGGGCACCGGCGCGCAAAGTGCGCGCGGGTGCGGGCGGCGTTGTCGGCCTCGCAGCGGAAGTCGAGCTCCTGCGGCAGCGACAGCGCCATCTCCGACGACAGCCACTCGAGGTCGTACTCGGGGAAGAAGCGCTTGAGCGTCGAGAAGGTGAAGCTCGTCAGCGCCATGTCCAGCGGCGCCCACTGCTCCAGCACCGGGTGCTGCACCTTGACCGCCACGCGCTGGCCCGTCGCCCGCAGCGTCGCCAGGTGCACCTGCGCCAGCGACGCCGCCCCGATCGGCTCCGCCGCGAAGTCGGCAAAGTCCTCCCACAGCTCCCGCCCCGTGTCGCTGCGGTACATCTGCTCCACCGACGCCATCGACGACACCGGGCACCGGTCCTGCAGCGGCACAAACGTCGTCGTCCACTCGAGGGGGAGCAGGTAGTTCATGGCGCTCTGGTGGTCATCAGATGAGGAGGAAAGAAACGAGAGCCTAGAAAACGACGCACCAGATGCTGCCCCAGCTTGATAAAGATGCCGCCGTTCTTCTCCAGCACGTGCAGCGTCCGCACGGCACACCGCTTGTGGCACGCCCGCAGCACCTCGTCCTTCTCGGCCGCGTCGTCCATCTGCTCGCGGCGGCTCAGCGTCTTGCGGTAGCTGCACAGTCAGTCCGGTGCTCGGTGCTCAGCGCGCTGCTTGCCTTATGCAACCACCCACTCGTTGATGCACAGCACCAGCGCCGTGGCCACGCGCCCCGTCCGCTCCACGGTCTCGTAGCTCTGCTTGATGTCGTCGGTAAACGCCAGGATGCCCGCCGTCGCCGCGCCGCCGCCCGCCGCCAGCAGGAGGGCGCCGCGCCGCCGCCGGGATGCGCGCGGCGGCAAAGACAGAGGCGGCGGCAGAGACGAGGCCGACGAGAACCGGACACCCTTGCCTCCTTGGCTGCGGCGGCACCGGGCGCAGGCCCAGCCGGCGGCCGATCGGCCAGACCCGGTGACGGCTGGTGGGATGCCGGCCCACGAGAGGGCGGGACGCAGGACTCTCATGGCGGTGGTGAAAGATGAAACAAACGACACGGAGACCTCAATGTCCAAGCTGTATATTTAGGCGTCCCATCCTATTCCTGTCTGGTGAGGTGGTGGTGGTGGTGGTGGTGGTGGTGGTGGTGCCAACTGACGTCGGGAGCTTCTTGGTGGAACGTGCGCCAATTCAGGCCACTAGCATGCGCCACAGCAGCGTTGCAGCCTCGGTTTTTGGGAGGGGTTTTTTTCTTTTTTATTTTCCCCTTTTTTTTGGCCGGGCGGGATCGGAGGTCGCGGGGTGGCCAATTCGAGGGCGACCCACCACGTGACCACGCTCCGAACGCGTCGGTCGCAAAGCAAACGCGCTTTTCCAATTAACCAGTGAGACATCTCCCAGCATCACCGCGTTCCAAGCATCCTCCCAGAACCAGCATCGCTTGCACGGGACCAGCCTGTGGCATCTTATCTCGTCAC
Organism: Ophiostoma fasciatum; assembly: GCA_019925495.1. NCBI lineage: Eukaryota > Fungi > Ascomycota > Sordariomycetes > Ophiostomatales > Ophiostomataceae > Ophiostoma > Ophiostoma fasciatum. The sequence continues at coordinate 412,282 of JADHKM010000008.1, read as the reverse complement.
CCATCTCTCTCACACTGGACGAAACAGAATCCCACCCTTCTGCGGACGACGCGCCAGCCGACGACGCCATGTTTGCCGCCGTGATGATGCCGCCGCCGCCGCCGGTCTTTGGCGCCGGCAGCAGCAGCAGCCACACGCTGCCTGCGTCGCCGCCGCCGTTGTCGTTGTCGCAGTCGTCCCCGTTCCGGCCGTCGCGGCCGTCGCCGCTGTCGTCGTCGCCGGTGCGCGCCTCCACGCCGCCGCCGCCGCCGCCGTCGTGGCCGTCGCAGATGGACACCCAGTCGTCGCCGATCGCGTCGTCTGGCGAGCCGTGGTGGTCGGCCGCGTCGCCCTCTCCGCCGCAGAGGAGACTGTTTGCACCGCAGAGGCTGCCGGCACCGCAGACGCCGCAGACGCCGCAGACGCCGCAGACGCCACAGCCGTCCATCTTTGGCGCGAGCGTGGGCAGCGCCGCGACCACCACCACCACCACCACCACCCCGGGCAGCCTCTTCTCCGCCAAGAAGCCCGTCTTCCGCTTTGCCGCGCGGCCGGCCAAGGCGGTGCCCCGGCTGCCCGCGAGCCGCGACGCGGCACAGCAGACGCGGCGGTCGCTGTTTTTGCGCAACGTGCGCCAGCGCGCCGACGACCGCAGCTGGGACCGGCGGAACCTCGAGCAGGAGCTGGAGAAGCTCGAGTGGTGGTCGTTCGAGCGCGAGATCCGGCAGGCGCGCGAGCGCGAGGCCGACGCCGCCGCCGCCATGCTGACCGAGCAAGACGTCGAGGACTGGGCGGAGCAGCCGTCCTCGTACTGGAGGAGGGCCGAGCCTGCGGCGGACAGGGACAGGGACAGGGGCCGAAGCTACTACTACGACCCGGACCTGGACCTGGACCCCGCGGACGACGAGCAGCGCTTGGCCGATCTCGTGGCCATGGAGGAAGAGGCCGAGCTCGAGGCCCTGATTGCGTCGATGCCGGATGCCCACGACGGCGGCGGCGGCGGCGGCGGCGGCGGCGGCGATGCCAAGTCGCCCGCCGACGCCGAGACGTACTCGGACGACGGCGACTACGATGCGCTCTTCTCGGAGCTCCTGTCGAGCGAAGACGTGGCTATGGGTGCCCAATGATGGTACGGGAGAAGAAAGGGGCGGGCGTCATCGCGCGCACAAATACGTGTCATTTCCGGCGTTGGAATCGGGTTTTTGGGTCTCCTCTGGTTTCTGAGCGTTTTTTTGCTTGTATATCACTACTGTCTCTTTTTCGTCTCGTCGACAACGGCTCCGACAACGGCTCTGGGAGGGTATTTGAAAAAAGAAATCTACAGAGTTGTCGGACGTAGCTCTCTCTGTCTCGTGTAAACAACCGAGGGCTGCCTTGCTCGGCCTCTCGTCACCCCCCGCCCGTCGGCCAGAAACCGGCGTGCGCCTCCTTATTGCGGATTGCACGTCTCGTCCGGCACGGCCAGGGCGTCCTGGGCGCTCGGCATGTCGCCCACCAGGTCGGGCGGCGGCGAGCCGGCGGCTTGCATCTGCACGGTCAGCTTCGTTCGTTTGTCCCTCCTTTCTTTTGTGTCGTCGCTCAGCCACCCACCTTCTGCATGCGGTCGACAATGTACTCGCGGTCCTCGGGGTTGGCGTCCGAGTACGAGGGCGCCTCGAAGCGGGCGACGATCTCGCGCACGACGACCTGCTGCTCGCGGTAGCGCCGCAGGTCGTCGGCGCTGGTCGTGTCCTGGTGGGCCGCGAGCCAGGCCGGGAACTTGTCGTGCAGCTCCTTCATGGGCTCGTACAGGATCTCCTTGTTGGTCAGCTCCTCCATCATGCCCACCAGCATCTTGGACAGCTCCTCCTCGCTGCCCGCGCCGCCCGCGCCGCCGCCCATGCCGCCCGCCTGCATCTGCTTCATAAACTCGGACAGCAGGTCGTCTGCGCTCTCCGAGTCCGCCGCCGCCGCCGCCGTCGCCTGGTCGCCCGACGCCTGCATGCGCTCCATCGTGCGCCGGATGGTGTCCTGGAAGGAGGCGTCGGCGGCGCTGCCCGCGCCCGCGCCCGCGCCGGCCGAGGCAGACGAGGGACCGGCGGAGGACGCGCTGGCCGGCGGCGTCGCCTTGGCCGCGACGTGGGCTGCGGCGGCGGCGCCCGTGGCCGCGGCGGCGGCCGCCGCGACGCCGGCTGCCGGCCCACCACCGCCCGCGTCCTTGGCCGCGCCGCCCTCGGTCGGCGGCACGATGCCAAACTCCTTGAAGAGGCTCTCAAACTGCGCCTGGACCTCGGGCTGCACAAATATTAGACCAGATGAAGGGGAGGCAGGGGGCAGCAGGCAGCACGCGCGCTTGGTACGCACCGACTTGTCAATCTCGCCGAGCAGGTCGGCCATGCCGGCCTGTAGCTGTTTCGCAAAGTCGTCGTCGTTGAGGAGCGCATCCAGGTTCGCGTCCACGTCGTCGCCGAGCGGGAGCGCAGCCGCCGCCGCCGCCGCGGGGGCACTGGCTGCTTTCGCCGCGGCCGGCGCGGCGCTGTCGATCTTGGCGGCCGAGAAGTCGTCGAGGAGGTCTTCACGCTGGGTTAGGTCACACGGCACGGCCGGGGGGGGGGGGGGGGGAGAACAGGGCTAGCCAACCATCCAGGTCGTCCAGGTCGTCCTCGTCCGGATCGGGCACGTCTTCGGCGTCCGCTACCGTGACCGCGGGCACAGGGACAGCCGCTGCTGCTGGTGCTGCTGCTGCTGCTGGTGCTACCGCTGCTTCTCCTGCTGCTGCTGTTGCCTCTGACTCTGCCCGCTTCTCGGCGCTCGGGGCCGTCTCAGCCGCCGGCGCGCTCTGGGCCTCGTCGAGCTTCGTCGTCGCCGCGCCCTCGTGCTTTTTTGTCTCGTCCATTTTGTGCAACCGGCCCAGTCTCTGTCACTGGAACAAGGACCGAGGGAGGACAACCGCGAGGGAGGGAGAGGGGGGGAGGCTGCTGGCCGCGCCGATGCCGCGCCGTCGCTGTCGCAGCGGTGAAGCCGAGCACAACAACCCAGGAAGAGAGAACGCGTCCCTTGTGGTCGTCACGATGGATCAATCGCCTTGCTGTCGAGAGCAGCGGGTGGCTGTTTCGTGGGAAGCGTTCTGTTTCGTCCAATGTGGTTCTGTCGGGGAAAAAACCACATCTGTTTTTCTGGCCTCGGTCTTTCACAAGCCGGCGGCCGCTGCCTGCATGACGATAGGCCGTTCCTTACCCCGCTGCGGCTTGTCCCCCTGTAATTCAGCCGGGGGTTTGGTTGCTGTTCCAGGCCTTGCGCTGCTGGCTGGCGTTTTTGTATTATGTAATCATGATTAGTCATTTTAACAGCCCAGCCGTCGCCGGGCGCCGGCCTGGTCCGCATTCACCTCACGAAGCCTTTTTTGGGCGGCGCATGAACAGAGTCTGGGCTGAGCCTGGTCTATCGCCAGTTTTGCGGACCGCCACCCGCACGCAAAAACGACCCACGCCCTCGACCGCCCGTTTTTCCGCCACGTCGCCTGGTTCTCGCCTTTTCTTTGCAAAGCTCTTGTCGCTCTCTCTCGCCGTCGTCCGCGTCGATTCACGCACGGCTCTCGATCACGCTCTCGCTGCCCACGAGCCCGCCGACTGGGTCTCGTGAAGTCAGAGACGTCTCTGCCAACGCACTGCTGCCCTCAAACCGCCGTCGGTTGCCTGTTGCCTGAAGACCGCCTCGCGCCTCACGAGGCCTTCTCCCCCCCCCGCTCGGCTTGCCTCTCTCTCCCCTCGCTTGCACCACTACCCCCTTCAACCCCCCGCGTGCAAACCACCCGCACTCGGCTGCCGCTCCGCTTCTCATTGGCCCCTCGCCCTGCTCTGGGGAACTCGTGATCCCTTTTCTTGCCAGCCTGGGAGGGTGCAAACCCAGCCACGCTTGACACAGCAACATCCCTCCCCCCTACCCCCCCCCTCTCCCTCTCCCTCTCTCGATCGAACCCCCGCGCACGCCGCGAGATCGCTGCCTTCTGAACGGGCTGTAGTCATGTCTCTTTGTCAGAACCGGCTGCAGGAGGAGCGGTACGTGGTGTCCCCAGGCGAGACAGTCGCGGACGTGCCGCGCGGGATGTTTTGTTCTGCTCGCATCACATGCTCATGCTCATCCGCACAGGAAGCTCTGGCGCAAGGACCACCCTTTTGGCTTCTATGCAAAGCCCGTGCGGAACGCGCAGGGCGTGCTGGACCTCAAGGTGTGGGAGTGCGGCATTCCCGGCAAGGAGAAGACGATCTGGGAGGGCGGCATGTTCAAGCTGACGATGACGTTTCCGGATGGTGGGTTTTGTCTGTTGGCCCCGTGCTCTCTCTCCTCTCGGTCTTGTGCTGACAGCGTCCCAGAGTATCCGACGAAGCCGCCCAAGTGTAAGTCTCGACGGAAGGATGGATCTGTCTGTCTCTGTCTGTCCTCTGGCTGACGGGACGCAGGCAAATTTGTGCCGCCGCTGTTCCACCCCAACGTCTACCCGTCCGGCACCATCTGCCTGTCGATCCTCAACGAGGACGAGGCGTGGAAGCCGGCCATCACGATCAAGCAGATTGCGCTGGGCATCCAGGACCTGCTGGACGACCCCAACCCCGAGTCGCCGGCCCAGGCCGAAGCTTACAACCTGTACAAGCGCGACAAGGCCGAGTACGAGCGGCGGATCCGCCGCGTCGTCCAGGACAACCCGGCGCCGTAGACGCGCAGGTGGGCGGGCGCGTGGGCGGCGGTAGCGGGATGGCGGGATGGCGGGATGGCGGGATGGGGCGGCTGGCTGGCGTCTCTGTGATTGATTTGATTTCCTGCTCTGGCATTGTGCGGTTTGCTTTTGCTTCTGCTTGTCTCGGTCACCCGACACGATGCCGCCGCGGCTGCTCCGGCAGGCAGCGGCGGCGGCGGCGGCTGTGTCTCGGTGGGAGTTTCTCGGGCGGACGGACGGACGGATGGAGGAGGGGGGGATACCCCGTGCATACAGAGTAGACGTTTATTCAAGTTGATTGTAAGCCCATGTATCGTACAGCTGTGGCACGGCCGTCGCGTCGTTATGCTTAGCCTTGCTTTCGTGTCATAGCCGCCCGATCGGGAAGGTCGCTGCCGTGATAGGGACTTTTCCTGGCTGACCTCGAGCGCGAGGCACCGGCCGCAGCCAGCCCCAACCGCAAACGCAACCCCAACCCCAACCTCAACCCCACGATCCGCGGCATCGTGTTGCCGTCCCCCATCACTCCCCTCCGCAGACACCAGAAATGCCGCACCGAGGTGTGAGCGGGCGTGCGTGGGCGGGCGGGCGGGCGGGCGGCCACGCGCCGGCGGTGGTCAGCCGCTCCCTTCCCCACGTTTTGGGTTGGGGCCAGCCTCACACCCCCGCGGCCAGCTGTCGGGCCTCGCCTCGATCTGACTTGACCCCCGACCCCCTCTCTCCCGCGCCTTTTTTGGGGCCAGCTCACGTGGACAGACACGCAGGGCGGGCGGGACGTGGCTCGTGTGAGGAGACCCTGTCCGGCGGGGGGTCGCCGGATGCCGCTGTGCTGCGATTCGCCAATGGCGGCGAGGCGTGTCTGTTTTTATGCGATTTTGATTTCAATTTTGATTTCTGAGGCTTATCTTGGCTGTGTGCATGCAAGCTGCCATAGGCACATAAGCTACTCCGTATAAATATATGCTTATTTACAGTCTGCACACCGCAAGTCACGGGATGCCGGCGCCGTGTCTGTCCGGACGAGAGGACGGAAGGTGCGTGGCGCGGCCCAGCAGCCGGGATCCTGCCGATACCGGCTAAAAGGAGGGGCGGCGCGGCGATTGTCGCTCTCGCCTCCCCTCTATCTACGAGTCACAGCCCGGGCAATGCAAGCACAACGGCGGCAGCAGGCACTAGCTTGCGGAAGATAGTGCTGAAAGGGTAAGGGGACTAGGCGGGAGGTCCAGAGAAAAACCGCTAAGTTGGGACAAAAAAAAAGAATAGGTAGCAAAGAGGAAAAAAAAAAAAACGGCCGAAATCTCGCTATGACACATACTTGGATCGCCGCGCATCCTCGAGCCTCATCCTCCCTCACACCCTCCTCCTACACTCCTGCACTCCTGCACACCACGCGACTGCACACCCGCACTCTTGCACCCCCCTGACCTTTTGCCGCGCGCTCGTCTGCGTGGGTGGCCTTCGTCTTCATCCCACGCGCGCTTTCGCTCGCTTCCGTCGACCGCTGTCCTCCTCCTCCTCCTCCTCTCCGTCAAGTGTATATAAAGGGCCACGCCAGCCCCTGGGCAACTGACACAGCAGCTCTCACGCGCATCACAGAAATTCAAAGCGTCGCTCCAGACCCAAAGCTTGCGTCTTCTCTTCCCCTCTGCCAAAATGTGTGGCATCTTTGCTTGTCACTGGTACGTCTTGGTGACGGTGGTCGACCCGCGTTGGCTCACAACGGCGGCCAATTGGGGGCTGTAGCCTCATCGCGGTCATGCGGATGCTGACTCCGTGCCAGTCACCCCGACGTGCAGCGGTTCAAGCCGACGGCGCTGCGGCTGGCCAAGGCGTAGGTGCCCGCCCGCCCCGTGCATGGCCATCCTGGTCGACCCATGACATGACTGACGCCGCTGCTGCAGAGTTCGACACCGGGGTCCCGATTGGAGTAGGTGGCCAAAGGCGGCCTGCCTCGGTCTCCCGTCTGTGCCTTTTTTCTGTACTGACCCGTGGACAGGCGGCAGCGTGATTTCGAACAACACGAGTAGGACTGCACTGGCATTTTCTTTTTTGTCCCCCCCCCCCCACCCCCCCTGCCCGGATCTTGTGCTGACGTCCAGTTCTGTGCCACGAGCGGCTCAGCATCGTCGGCGTTGGTAGGTCGCGTTCCGTCGTTCTCGTGTCGTCGCCGACACCCGCTCACAGCCGGGCAGAGAGCGGAGCCCAGCCGCTTACCAATGCCGATGAGAGCATTGTGCTCGCCGTCAACGGCGAGATCTACAACCACCGTCTTCTGCGCAAGAACCTGAAGACCCCCTACCACTTCAAGACCACGTCCGACTGCGAGGTCATCATTCCTCTGGTGGGTGCACCCCCCCCCCCCACCCCTTCCTCCCTTCCTCCCCCCTCCCCCCTGGTCTCGGGATCTAACGACCCAGTACATGGAGTATGGCCTCGACGCACCCAAGCACCTCGACGGCATGTTCTCGTTTGTGCTGTACGACAAGAAGCTGGACCGCACAATAGCCGCGCGCGACCCCATCGGCATCACCACCTTTTACCAGGGCTGGTCGTCGGCCCAGCCCGACACGACCTACTTTGGGTCCGAGCTCAAGTGCCTGCACCCCGTGTGCGACAAGATCGAGTCCTTCCCGCCGGGCCACGTCTACGACAGCCAGACCAAGCAGCACACGCGCTACTTTGATCCCACGTGGTGGGACCCGAAGCGCGTGCCCAGCACGCCCCTCGACCTGGGCCTGATCCGCGAGACGCTGGAGCGCTCCGTGCGCAAGCGCCTCATGGCCGAGGTGCCCTACGGCGTGCTGCTGTCGGGCGGGCTCGACTCGAGCCTGGTGGCGTCCATTGCGCAGCGCGAGACGCTGCGCATGCGCGCGCTGGCCGAGGCCAACGGCGCCGCGGCGGAGCCGGCGTCCTTTGGCGCGCTGGGCGACAGCGCGAGCGCGAGCGCGGCCATGGACCGCGGCGAGGGCCTGGTGGGCATCGACGACGAGAACAAGCTGTCGACGGTGACGTACCTGCCGCAGCTCAACTCCTTCTCCATCGGGCTGCCGGGCTCGCCGGACAACAAGGCGGCGCTGGAGGTGGCCAAGTTCCTGGGCACCAAGCACCACGTCATGACGTTTACCATTGAGGACGGGCTCAACGCGCTGTCGGACGTCATCTACCACCTGGAGACGTACGACGTGACGACGATCCGCGCGTCGACGCCCATGTACCTGCTGTCGCGCAAGATCAAGGCCATGGGCATCAAGATGGTGCTGAGCGGCGAGGGCAGCGACGAGATCTTTGGCGGCTACCTCTACTTCCACGCGGCGCCCGACGCCGCCGCCTTCCACGACGAGACGGTGCGCCGCGTCAAGAACCTGCACCTGGCCGACTGCCTGCGCGCCAACAAGTCGACGTCGGCGTGGGGGCTGGAGGCGCGCGTGCCCTTTTTGGACAAGCAGTTCCTCGAGGTCTGCATGAACATCGACCCGGCCGAGAAGATGATCACCAAGGACCGCATCGAAAAGTACATCCTGCGCAAGGCCTTTGACACGTCCGACGACCCGACCGCCCAGCCCTACCTGCCCGAGAACATCCTGTGGCGCCAAAAGGAGCAGTTCTCCGACGGCGTCGGCTACGGATGGATCGACGCCCTCAAGGACAACGCCGCCCTGCACGTCACCGACGAGATGATGAAGAACCCCAAGCCCGAGTGGGGCGACGACATCCCCGACACCAAGGAGGCCTACTGGTACCGCCTCATGTTCGACGAGCACTTCCCCCCCTACTGCGCCTCCACCGTCATGCGCTGGACGCCCACGTGGTCCAAGCAGACCGATCCCAGCGGCCGGTGGGTTTTTTTTTCTTCTTCTTTTTTCAAACGTGCCCTTTCTGGCTGGTCCCTACTGACACCACAGCGCCATCGCCATCCACAACGCCAAGTACGACGACGCGGAGGAAAAGTAAACAGCCTGCGACGACCAGGGCCTGCTGGACGGATGGCTTTCCTCTTCTCTCGCGGCAGATCTAGAAAAAGCACGTCAAAATGAAACTCCCGTGTTGGCGGCTCAGAGCAGATCTGGAGGCGGCGGCAGGCCGAGGTCGAGATCCCAATATGCGCGCCGGCCGCCTCCTTCCAACAGCGACTGGCCTCCTTCCCTTCGCAGCCAGCGTAAACGTAGATTAATCGTGCAAAAATGAAAGGCCCCCCTGGTTCGCAGACGGAGGCCGTTTCCCTGTTCCTCTTGTATATCACGAAGACCGTTCTGTCACCGTCCATCCGCTCAAGAGACACGACGTTTTCTGCCCTTCCCCCATCTCGATCCGCTCCGAAACAGAGAGCAGCACCAAGATCCGCCAGTCTACCTCTCACGAGACCCGCACGTGTCCTCATTCAATATGGGCATCAACAAGAAGCGCCTGTACGTGGCGCTGTACCCGACCGGAGCGCCCCAGGAGGATGGGCCCAGGTATGCGAGCTGTTCTCCTCCACTGTCCCCAAGCCTCTTCCTCGCTGCAGCCGCCAAAATGACCTGCCGTCCGTGACCAACAGATACCACTGGGCCTTCCTCGTCGGGCCGAAATACGAAATCCGCAAAAACGTGCCTGGAACACGCTACCACGTTAGGGAATGACGCGAATGGCTGGTGGTTCCAGAAGCTGAGCATCGAAAACGTCATGAAGTCGGAGACCCTGATAGCGCGTATCCTTATCGCGAAGATCGAAGACGAGGAGAGCTTCGAGAACATCGTGCAAAATGCACCGGTTGTCAACGGCGACCCCAACTGGCGGTGCCGGACCTGGGTGATGGATGTGCTGGCGCTGCTAAAGGCGGACGGCCAGGCAATCGGGAAGTGCCCCGAATGGGCCGAGATCGAGGCCTTCGCCCGCCGCTATGTGGACGAGAAGGTGGAGGCCGGGCGGTTCCTGAGCGTGTCGAACGCGCCGCGGCCGGCCTACGACCTCATCAAGAACAGAGAAATCCGGCCGTAGAAGTCGAGCTCGTGTGGAAGGCACAGGAGGGGGGAAAGGTGTTCGGGGGGGAGGAAGGGGGATCGTGTGTTTGGGCCAGACGAGCACGCCTACTTCCAAAGAGATGTAAATATAAATAGCAACAGAGCGTAACGCCGATCCGGCTTAAAAAAAAAAGAGACAGTTTCAACAGATTGCTGGCTTCAAAAAATCTCCCCCCACCCCCGTTGCCGCGTGAATTCCATATCCAGGACGTCCGACGGGCACGGGTCGACGATCTTGGGCAGGATCTCGTTCTGCCACTCGGGCCACATCTTGAAGGCCAGCGTCCACGACGCCGTGTACTCCCAATAGTCCGGGAGCCAGCCAGAGCACTCCCAGTCAATGAGGGCGACGACCTTGTCGCCGCGGACGAGCACGTTCCCCGCGTGAATGTCGCCGTGCGTGAACACGGGAGCGGGCCACGGCCCGTCCTGTTTCGCCACCATGGCCACGAGCTTCTGCCAGTACTCGGGATCGTGGCACTCGCCCCGGTGGTCCTCTGGGCGGAACCCTTCGCGCAGCCACAGGTGGAAGTCTTGAATGGTCTCAAACGGGCCGAAGCGCACCGTGTCGTGCCGCAGGATGCGGCAGTCGTAGAGCGAGCCGCCCGTGGCGCTCTCGACGCGCGCGGCCCGGTCGGGCGGCCGCTTGAGCGCGCGCAACTCATCCACCATGGCGCGCAGCTGGGCGAGGAGGGCCGGCACGTTGCTGGAACCGCTCCCGCCCGTCCCGCCCGTTTTGGCGGCCTCCCTTTCTGCGTGCATGGCGGCACCCAGCGTGGTGGCGTCGCGCACGCGGTCCATGACAATATAGGCGTAGTTCTTGTGCACGAAGGCGCAGCGCACGCGCGGCACGGGGATGCTGGTGTGGTCGGCGACGAACTGCATGGTGGCGGCCTCGGCGAGGTGCACAAAGGTCCCGGTCTTGACAAACAGGCGCGGCGAGATGGGCGTGCAGCGGTAGTTGCGATTTCTCCAGGGGGTCTTGCGCTGGTAGATATACGGCCCGATCTTGAGCCCCAGCAGCACCAGCATGCGCCGCCACCACTTGTCGTTGACGGCCAGGTGCGCCGTCCCCGCGTGCAGGTCGTCGCGGTAGTTGTCCGGCTGGATGCGCCGGCTCCATGTCAGGGGGGCGGTGCCGTCGGCGCCGGGCGCGGACGCGGACGCGGGTGCGGGCGCGGGCGCCGGGGCCGGCGGCTTGGTCTCGGCCGGCCCTGTTTCCGGCCTCTTCGCTGCGGGGCCGTCCGCCGCGGCCTCCTGCGTCCCAGGCGCATGCCACTGCTGCTGCTGCTGCTGCTGCGGCTGCTCCGAGTCGATCGCGTTCTTCTCCATGCCTGCGGAGGAGGCCGGACGGGCTTCGTCGCTGGGGCCGGCGCCCGGCGTCTCAAAGTCGGTCATGACGCAAACGAGCTGCACGTCGCTCTGCGGCGCTGCTGTATTGGGATGCTGGCGATAGCTGATAGTTCGGGGTGTGGATCCAGTGCTGTCCGTCTGCCGTGTATATATTTAGTGTCGTAAAGCAACTCAGTCTACTTTTGAGGAAACCCCCATTACGCTAACTATAAAAGGAGTCATCCGTTAACCGCATATATGCATATATAGTTAACGGGTATAAAGCTGACAAGTACTCCGTACACTGAGCCCACGTGGGCCCGTATGTTGGCAGGGGCCGTGTGCCAACAACGCCCCTGCCCTTCCACGCCCTTCCAAGTCGCACCCCGGTTTGAGCCGACATCCCACTGCCTGGTCCACTAAAATTTCAACCAAAGCGGAAGGCACAGGCACCAAACGGGCAGCGGCGTCGGGGCACACAAGCTCAACAAAGTTCGGCAGGTACCACCGCCCATTTGGGAGGCACGGGGATTTTTCTCATTTATTTTTTTAACCGTTTGCCCGTTATTGTCGCAAATCGTCCCAGCCCCCCCCCCCCCCCCCTCTCTCTCCTAGTTCGGCTCTTCTTCCCTCCCCGCCGCGCAACTTTTTGTTTTCCGTCGTCTCCGTCCTTTCTCGTCCTCCTCGTCCTTTCTGCGCCCACACAACATACCACTTCCACAACCACTCCCACGCCCTCCCGCACCCAATCCATCGCAATGGCTGTTCCCAACTTCTCCGACATCGCCAAGGCGGCGAACGACGTGAGCCCCTCTCCCCTCTGGTCCTGAGAGCAAACAGAGACGGCCCCTCGAGGCGGGGCTGGGCTTTGCGGAATGACGGCTGACTTTGTCTCTCTCGCTCTCTCTCTCTCTCTCTAGCTGCTGAACAAGGACTTCTACCACCTGTCGGCCGGCACGCTCGAGGTCAAGAGCAACACCCCCAACAACGTCGCCTTCAAGGTCTCGGGCAAGAACAGCCACGAGAAGACGACGACCGGCACCGTAAGTGATTTTCCCTCTCCGCGGATGGTGGCCCCGACGGACAATGGTTTGCACTGGCATGGCGGGGCGGGCGGGCGGCGGCATGCGGGCGGCGGGCACAAAGGGAGAGGGACAGGCGGGCTCGGAGGGGCGGCCGCGAGCAGCGGCGTCTGCTCGGACGCCTCGGCAAGCTCTGCTCCTCCGGGTCCCCGCATCCACGTCCGGAGGGGTTGGGCAGCAGTGTACGGATCCATTGGCGACGGCGCGCTGACCCACGTCTGCAGATCGAGGGCAAATACGCCGACAAGTCGCTTGGTACGGCCACACCCAGGAACAAGAACAAGCACCACCAGCACCACCAGCACCACCAGCACCACCACCATTCCCACGATGCCCACGACACCCCCAGCAGGCACGACGCACACGGCCGGAACCGTGGCCACAAGTCTCGCGGCCCCCAGGACTCGTCCTCTGGACCCCCGGACAGCGGCCGGTTGCGTCCGGCCAAGTCGCTGCCGCTGTTTCCATCTCCTCCTCCTCCTCCTTCCGCTCCGTCTTCCCCTCCCTCCTCTCCTCCTCTTGTTGCGTCGCTTCCTTCTCCTCTCCTTGTTCCTCTCTCTCCTCCCCTTGATCCTCTCCTCGCTCCCTCTTCTCCTCCTCCCTCCTCTCTCGCTCTCCCTTCTCTCTCTCTGCCCTCCTCTCTGTCTCCGCCTCCTTCGCATCCTTCTCCCTCACCCTCCTCCTCCCAAAAGAGACCCTCTTCCAAAAAACTCCCCCTCGCTCTCGTCGTGTCTCGGATTGGCGGGCGGCGTTCCGGCCTGCCGGCCGAGTTCGCGGTCGCCGTGACGCCGTATGGATCGACGTTGCTAATGTTTTACCGTCGTGCAGGCCTGTCCGTTACCCAGACGTGGAACACGGCCAACGCCCTCGAGTCCAAGCTTGAGCTTGCCGACTCGCTGGCCAAGGGCCTGAAGGCCGAGGGTGTCTTCTCCTTCCTGCCCGCCACCCAGGCGCGCGGTGCCAAGTTCAACCTGCACTTCAAGCAGAGCAGCTTCCACGGCCGCGCCTTTTTCGACCTGCTCAAGGGCCCCACCGCCAACGTCGACGCCGTCATCGGCCACGACGGCTTCCTGGCGGGCGCCAGCGCCGGCTACGACGTCAACAAGGCGGCGGTCACCAGCTACAGCGCCGCCGTCGGCTACCAGGCCCCCACCTACTCCGCCGCCGTCACCGCCAGCGACAACCTGAGCATCTTTGCCGCCAGCTACCACCACAAGGTCAACAGCCAGGTCGAGGCCGCCGCCAAGGCCACCTGGAACAGCAAGAGCGGCAACGCCGTCGGCCTCGAGGTCGCCACCAAGTACCGCCTCGACCCCCTGTCCTTTGTCAAGGCCAAGATCAACGACCGCGGTGTCGCCGCCGTCGCCTACAACGTGCTCCTGCGCGAGGGCGTCACCTTTGGCATTGGCGCCTCCTTCGACACCCAGAAGCTCGACCAGGCCACCCACAAGGTTGGCACGAGCTTCACCTTTGAGGCTTAAGCGTCCCCCTGATCGAGCGCGTCTCGGTTTGTGCCAGTCGCCGCGGGTGCGCCGATTGACAAGACGTGCCGAGGGGAGGGGGGGGACCGTGACCCTCCTCTGGCCATGCGTGCCGAGCCCTGGTAGAAAAAAGAGACGCAATGCAGACAACAGGAAGAACCAACAAAAAAAAGACGAAGCGTTATAGAGCTGTTCTCGTTTCATGTCAGGGCCGTTGTTTGTATATACTCTCCCGTGCCGCGGGAGGATGAAGGGGCGGCGGGGGATTCTAAGAGAACTCCACTGTACGTTGTCGGCCATCTAGACTGCCAATTCCGCAAGGAGGATCCATCCTGCTATGTACCGGATGATGCGATGGGGGTCGTTGACGACGGCGACGACGAAGCCGCGGGCGTCGTCTTCCTTGCGGTCCGCGCCGGCGCAGAGCTGTGGTCGCCGCTGCCCCAGGCACCGCCAAACAGCACGACGGGCACGAGGACGCCGGCGACGAGCGCCGCGCTGATGACAAAGAACCCGAGCGCCATGGACGGCTCCGTGTCGAACGAGGCCCCGTGCGCGGCGGCGGCGCGCCGCTGCGCCGTGCGCTCGTCCATGCTGCGGTGCGTCCGCTCCGTGGCGTCCCAGTCGAAGTGGGGGGTGTCGGGGCGGCTGCGGGCGTAGGCCGGGTTGGCGTTGGGGTTGGCGTCGCCGGCGGAGGAAGCGGAGCCAGCAGAGGAGGTCGTTTTCGGGCCGCCGCCGCCGCCGCCACCGCCGCCCGCGCCGGGCTTGTAGGCGAAGCCCTCGCCGCCGCCGGCGTTGCGGTAGAAGCTGGGCGGGGGTCCGCGGAAGGCGCTGCGGCGGCGGCTCAGGCCGGACGCCGGGCGGCCGCCGGCGGGGCCCGTGCTGTGGTAGGAGGCGGCGGGGTGGCGGTGCTGCTGCTGCTGCTGCTGTTTCTTATGGAGCAGGGGCCGCACGACGTCGCGGTCGTAGACGGCGCGCTTGTCGGCGTGGCCGAGCACGGCATAGGCCTCGGAGATGCGCACGAAGCGGTGCGACGCCTGGGGGTCGGAGGGGTTGCGGTCGGGGTGGTGGAGCTTGGAGAGCTTGTAAAAGGATCTAGAGCGTTAGAGCGGCAGAAAGAAGGGCAAGGGGGGGCGGGCGCACTTTTTTATGTCGGCCACCGACGCGTCAGGCGGCACGGCGAGCGTGTCGTAGTGCGTCTGGCCGGCGGACAGGCCGTCGTGGCGCCGGCGGGGTGTGCTGTGGAAGGCGCGGGACGGAGCCGGCGCTCGTATCGCTGCTGCTGCCGCTGCTGCCGCTGCTGCCGCCGTCGCCGGGCCGCGTGCCGGCCAGCTTCCGCATCGGCAGGCGGCCGGCCGGCGAGCGGCGGCGTAGGCGAGCCCCGGACGAGCGAGACCTGCGGCCGGGGACGACAACGAGGAGACGGCGGGAGCAAGACATGCATAGGAGGAAGGACGTGTCATGCCTCGATCCGGGGGGGGGGGGGGGTCCGGAGACGAAGTGAGAGAGAAAAAGGAGAGAACTGGGTTATATTGCCTCGTCTTACCGCCGCCGCAAATCGGCGCAAAAAGGGTTCGTCAGGGATGACATAATGGAGCCGACCGCGCCAACCGCTCCCAGCCGCTCCCATTCCGCCACCCCGCGCGCCTTGGTCGTCGTTCACAGGGCGTTGCCCCACGTGTCTTTTTATAGTGCACAGGGCCGGCGCTCCTACGTCGACACTTTTTTTCTGCCGTTTTTTTTCTGGTCTTCAGCGAGAGAACGGTTGTCCCGCCTTGTGCAACGAATCCGTACGATTGACGCAGACAACATGGCGGCGCAAACCCCGCCGACGGCAGAGCTCGAGAAGCTGACAGGTAGGCGGCTTTCGGTGGAAGACGAGCGAGGCCGGGAAGAAGACGAGCGAGGTTGCGCATGCTAACCGGATGCAGTGAACGGAGGCTCGGGCCAGGCCGGCACGGCCAGCAGCAAGGCAGCCAATGGCGACGCGGGCGCGGACGACAGCTCGGGGTCGGAAGACGAGGCCGACGAAGCGGCGAACGGGGCCGGCGGTGTGAACGGCGACGGGTCGTCGACGGCGGCGGCGGCGGCCAAGAAGAAGAAGAAGAACAAGAAGAAGAAGAAGAAGAAGGCGACGGGAGCGGCGGCGGCGGCGACGGCGCAGTCGGACCCGCCGCGGGTGCTGATGTCGCAGCTGTTCCCGAGCGGGACGTACCCCAAGGGCGAGGAGGTGGCGTACGTCAACGACAACACGTACCGAACGACGAGCGAGGAGAAGCGGCACCTGGACAACCTGCGGACGGAGTACCTCAACGACTACCGCAAGGCGGCGGAGACGCACCGGCAGGTGCGGCAGTGGGCGCAGAAGAACATCCGGCCGGGCCAGACGCTGACGGAGATTGCCAACGGGATCGAGGACAGCGTGCGGGCGCTGGTGGGCCACGACGGGCTGGCGGAGGGGGACGCGCTGGTGGCGGGGATGGGGTTCCCGACGGGGCTGAACCTGGACCACATTGCGGCGCACTACTCGCCCAACGCGGGCAACAAGACGGTGCTGCAGCAGAGCAACGTGATGAAGGTGGACATTGGGGTGCACGTCAACGGGTACATTGTGGACAGCGCCTTCACGCTGGCGTTTGACCCGCGCTACGACCCGCTGCTGACGGCGGTGCGCGAGGCGACCAACACGGGCGTGCGGGAGGCGGGCATCGACGCGCGGCTGGGCGAGATCGGCGAGGCCATCCAGGAGACGATGGAGTCGTACGAGATTGAGCTGGACGGCACCACGTACCCGATCAAGTCGATCCGCAACCTCAACGGGCACACCATTGACCGCTTCACCATCCACGGCGGCAAGAGCGTGCCCATTGTCAAGAGCAACGACCAGACCAAGATGGAGGAGGGCGAGGTCTACGCCATCGAGACCTTTGGCAGCACCGGCAACGGCTACGTGCGCGACGAGGGCGAGGTCTCGCACTACGCCAAGCGCAGCGACGCCCCCAACGTCGCCCTGCGCCTCTCCTCGGCCAAGACGGTGCTCAACATTATCAACAAGAACTTTGGCACCCTGCCCTTTTGCCGCCGCTACATCGACCGCCTCGGCCACGACAAGTATCTGTTTGGCGTATGTATTGTTCGATCGTCTGTGTATTACACCTTTTGCTGACGTTCCCCAGCTCAACACCCTCGTCAACAACGGCATCGTCGAGGCCTACCCGCCTCTGGTCGACAAGAAGGGCTCCTACACGGCCCAGTTTGAGCACGTGCGTCTCTTCCTCTCTCTTTGTTTGTTGGGCGCGTCTGTCGTGCTGTCGGCTAATCATGCAGACCATTCTTCTCCGGCCGACGGTCAAGGAGGTGATCAGCCGCGGCGACGACTTTTAGGTCTCGGACCTGTAAGAAAAAAAAAACACTTATACAGAGTATACATTCGAAATACCATGGGCACGCGACAGCCGAGTTGTGCCGTGACGTTCTTTGTAAGAGTTTAGGACAGAAATATGTTCACTGTGGAGACTTTCCTATTTGGGACTAGCGGATTTTAAAGTGGGGTTGTCTAGAAAAGGCAAGGTGTCCTCGTTTTCTGCCGGTCACGTGCAACGTCAACTGCCTAATACGGCTGTAATGCGGCAGACAGACAGACAGACAGACAGACAGACAGACAGACAGACAGACAAACGACAGACGACAGCCAGCCAGACAGCCAGACAGACAGCCAGACAGACGGCAGACGGCAGACGGCAGACGGCAGACAGACAGACAGACAGACAGACAGCCAGACAGGCAGCCAGACAGACAGCCAGACAGACAGCCAGACAGACGGCAGACGGCAGACGGCAGACGGCAGACGGCAGACAGACAGACAGACAGACAGACGACAGACGGACAGCCAGACAGCCAGACAGACATGTTTTCGACTTTCCGTGTCCAACTAAACCGTCCTCCGGCGCCGCCGGTGCCTCGGCCTGAGCGTGCTCGTACGCCAGAGCCCCGGTCCTCCCCCCCTCCGGACCGCCCACCCGATACGTCTCTGTATCAAAAAGAAAACCAGCACCTCCTCACGCCAGCAAAGGCCAGGATTATACAGTACGGCGAGGCCAAGCTACCTCATACGGTCATCAAGAGGAAGCTGCAAAAGCACTGTGGCGTCGATGTCTCTGTGAGGACGATCAGCCGGGTGATCAAGTCCAACAACCCACGCAGCGCCAAACAACCAGGACGTCCACGGAGCTTTACCGAGACCGACGCTCGTATTACGGAGGGGATAATCACCTCCGGTTTTACGTCACGCCTACTATCCTACGGCCAGATCAGCAACGAATTCCTACCACAGTTCAGTGCCCGTACAATTAATCGACGGATGAAAGAGCAAGGCTACAACCGCCGTGTCGCAACACGCCGCCAATTCATCAACCAGAACCAGGCCGAGCGGCGGCTTACCTGGGCCAGAGCGCACGCCGACTGCCCACCTGAATGGTGGCACAAGGTTATTTGGACCGACGAGACCTCCTTTACCTCTGGTAAAAGGGGTAAACTCTACGTGACGCGCAAACCAGACGAGGCCTTTCACCCCGACTGTATGCAGTCGGTTTATCGGTCAGGGAGGACCGCCGTCATGGTTTGGGGAGCGATTTACGCGGGTTAGAAGTCCCCGCTTATCGTCCTGTCACCTGTCCAGCCAAACAAAGGCATCACCTCCCAAGCCTTTACCGACCAGGTCTTAGAGCCACATATTCGTGGCATCATAAAAGAGGCGGGCCCGGACACAGTCCTCCAGATGGACGGTGCCCCTATTCACGCAAGGACGGCAAAGACTTGGCTATAAACCAACGGTGACAACTAGGGCAAGTGGGAGTAAGACCTGCCCTGGCCGCCAAGCTCGCCAAACCTGAATCCAATTGAGAAGGTCTGGCGTAGTATGAAGGCCAAGCTGACACGACTGTCGCCCTACCCAACTACCGTCGAAGCGCTGACCGACGCCGTGTTTCAACTGTGGGACGAAGTAGATCCTAGTGATTTCGTAGTGAGGGAGATCGAGACTATGCCAGCGAAAGTGGCGGCTGTTATCGAGAGAAACGGTCAAGCGACGAGATACTAGATAAAGCATTCCTAGTCAACGGGTGGACGTCTACGGAGTAGTATAATTAAAACGACGTACGGAGTACGGTAGACGCTTTTAATGTCTGACGCCGGGCCCCTTACTTAGGAATTTGATATGAATCCTGAAGGCGGTGTAATTAGCGTATAAAAAGACCCCACTTTAGTCTTTAATCTCCACTTTAAAATCGGCTAGACCGTAATAGGAAAGTCTCCACAGTGAACATATTTCTGTCCTAAACTCTTACTTTGTAAGCAGGACACGAGGCCCAGGCCGAGGCTGTCCGGGGCACCGGCGCTTGTTCGGTCCCGTGATCTGGGGAGGCTACGGCGCGCGCGCTGTGTCACCCCCTCGTCCGCTCCCGGGTTTTTTCATGTCTTTTGCGCTAAACCCGAACGGGGGCTGGACCGGACCAATGGGATCGGCGCGTTTCTTGCCACTGCAGCAGTCCGCCGACCGCCTTTTCCCGGTTCGAATTCGCGTTCGAGGAGGAGGAGGGAGGTCTGAATTTTTTTTGGTGGCGTTTCCACGACCTGCCCGCACTTTCGGTGACGAAGCAGAAAAGCAGGAAACCGCAAGGCACGGCAATTTTGATAAAAAGTCGCGCATCCGCCCGAGACGACGTCCTGCCATGAATTTGTGACGACGCTCCTACAACCTCTTTCTACGATCCTTTGTTCTTTTTTTTCTACTCTCGCTTTCTCATTCTCTCTCGTTCTCTGGCTTTGTCGACCAGCCACCTTTGCAAAGACCACCGACCTGAAAACCAGACGACAAAGACGCGTCCTTCTTTTCCCCTGAACGCATCGTCCTCTCTCTCTTAAAAGAGTCGTTTTTACGTCCCCCCCGGGGGGTTTGCTACAGCTCGACAACCCCCCCCCCCTCCAACCCGACAGACCGACGACCGACCGACCGACGCGCAAGCCAACCAACATCAAAATGAAGGTCTTCTCCAACACGGTGACGTTTGACTACTCGTGGGAGGAGGTGTCGACGGCCAACTGGCGCAAGTACTGCCCGTGGAACGAGAAGTCGACGCACGTGGTGGCGGTGGACACGCTGGCGCGGACGGTGGACCCGGCGACGGGGATCCTGCGGACGGAGCGGCTCATCACCTGCCGGCAGAGCGTGCCGGAGTGGCTCAAGACGGTGTTTGGCAGCGCGCTGTGCAACGGCGGCGAGAGCCAGGTGTTTGAGACGTCGTACGTGGACCCGCGGGCGCGGTCCGTGATCATGGTCAGCCAGAACCTGACGTGGTCGAACCTGCTGAGCGTGCAGGAGACGGTGGTGTACCGGCCGGCGGCGGCAGAAGAAGGCAGCAGCAGCAGCCACAAGACGCAGTTTGTGCAGGACGCCAAGATCACGGCGCTGTGCGGCGGCTGGCAGCGCATCCGCAACGCCATCGAGGACAGCCTGGTGACGCGCTTCCGCGACAACGCCGCCAAGGGCCGCGAGGGCTTCGAGGCCGTCCTGGCCATGAGCCGCCGCGTCTTTGCCGAGGAGAAGGAGCGCGAGCGCCTGCTGTCGTCGGCCACCGCCGCCGCCGTCGCCGCCGCCGGCAACCCCTTTCATCATCAGCAGCAGCAGCAGCAGCACCACGGCGGCAACCAGCAGATGCTGGCGCAGTAGCTGCTTGCTCGGCGATGCCTCGACTCGACGATGCTTCGACTCGGCGACGCCCCTCTCCATCTTCTCCTTTTTGACGACACGCAGCGACGCATTTCGACCTTTCTTGTTTTCGGCAGCGGTCTCGGAGCATGGCATGCAAAAAATTCTGTTTTCTGGCTCTTTTTTTGACTTTTGGGAGCAAGGCCATGGGTATTGCAAGTTGGAGGGGTTTACCAAAAAGTTTCTTTCACGGACGGGACACGACTTGCTTTTTTCTTCTCTCGGGGCGTCTTGGGAGTCATCATGCGCTGCTTGGGATTCCCTCTTCTCTCCGGCTATCTGCTTTCTTCTCCCCCTTCCTACGATCTCCCCCACATACATTTTCAGCACACGCGAGCGGATCTAGACTAGACCGGCCAAGACATAGAACAAGACGGGCTTTTCTTATTCTGGAACTGAGGTGATCGTATACTTTGTAGGGTATCAGCTACGATATACTTATACAGAGCAATGCCGAGTATATGGAGTACTCCGTAATCAGTGCGTTCCGTCGCCGGAATCTGTTGGGACCGCTCGGGCTCGGCGGCGGTCCAAGCTCGGCTTCGACTGGGTGGGCCCAGGCTGCGGCTGGCCAGGCCGGGCCCCAGGGTGGCCTGCTGCGTTTGTTGAGCGAGACAGGCTGTTCACCGCTTTTCTGTAGATAAGGTAAGCATACTCCGTATGTATCTTACATGTAAATACGGAGTATATGAAAGCGCACTGTACAAGTAGTTGCTCCGGACAACTCCTACAAGCGCAGCAGCGGATAGCCGTCCGCCGGGAAATGGCGAGAACGACCATCGTAGCCCGGCGGTAGTCCGTCGTCGTTCCGAAGAGCTCTGGAAGTGACTTTTCCCGGTGGCCGTCGGCGGGAGGGCAGAGTAGCCAGTACAAAATAAAGAGAGTTCCTATGTGCACGGTGACGAGTTCCTAGCGTGCACTATATTTTAAGGCCTTTTAGGCAATTAGTGGGCCAAAATGGCAAAAACACGTCGTCCGATTGGCAAAAACCCACAAGCCCCTGTCGCACTAAGCCACCGCCTTGGAAAACACCCCAGCGCCTCCTAGTCCTACCTGTCCATCTCCTTTTAACGAATGTCCGTACTTAGAAGTAAAGAGCTGGTGCTTTTAGAAGGTAGTTGTAAAACGAACTGAAATTGGCGGTCTCGACTATACTTTGTATCTTATATTTACGGTAGGATGGTTAAGCTGGGAGGCGGCGACAGACGCCGGTAAAGGTGGGAAGAGATCTAATCTACGTACGGAGTAAGGCGGTAAGAAAAAAGAGGGAACTTTTAAACAGGAGCCAATAATACTATGCTATTTTGCCAATTTGGCCCACTAATTGCCTAAAAGCCCTTAAAATATAGTGCACGCTAGGAACTCGTCACCGTGCACATAGGAACTCTCAAAATAAAACCTCGACTCCACTACAGCGCGCTGCTGGCGGGGCTGGCGATTGGTTGGGAAATGGCTGGCAGGTGCGTCCGGGAGGGCTAGTCGCACTCCGCAATGGTTCCATACTCCGTAGCTCCCCAAGCCTGACCCGAGCTGGCATGTACGGAGTACAAGGGCAGAGTGGTCATATTTGTACATCATCACCCCCCATTCCAGGTCGTAGTTGTATTGCACGGTATAGGCTTACGTGCGGGCAGTACCTGGGTCAGCTGCCACATCTGTCTTTTCAGTGCCGGGCTTCCCCTCTCGTCCGTTTTGTGTTTCGTGGTCTGACACTTGTACTCCTTTCATCAGCTTCCTCCTCTCCCTCTTCCTCCCCTCCCTCTTCCTTCACCCCCTCTCCCTCCCTTCCCCCCCCCCAATCTCATCATGACGCGCGTCACGGCCCCCATCGGCACGCTCACCCGCTCGCTGGCCACGCATCCGACCGTGGCCCGGCCGGCGTACCTGGCCGGCGCCCGCCGTGCGCACAATGCGGCCGCGCCGGTCCGGACCGAGGGCGAGGAGGTAGGCTGCCTCCCTGTGTGGAAGACCTTTTTGTACGGGAGGAGACCCTGGGAGCGTGTGTGCTGACCGACAGAACCGCCGCTTCACCATGGCGCACCGGCCGACGCCGAGCCCGACGCCGTCGCCCGGCCGCACGGTGCCGCTGATGCAGACGTTTGCCTTTCGCACGACGGCGCCGACGGCCGCGCAGGTGGACAGCAGCAGCACGGCGAGCGGCCATTTGGACTGCGCGGTGATGCCGTTTCTGGGCGACGAGGCGGCGGATGCCTCCTCCTCCCACACCCTCCGCGTCCCGCTGCTGCCCGACAACTTCTTCCCCGCGCGCGACCAGCTCGACGGCCACGCGCCCGAGGTGGCCGACGGCCCGCTGGCGGCGCCGCAGATTGTCGTCGTCGCCGCGCACCCGGAGAACGTGGCGCACGCGTCGGCGCTGACCGAGATCGAGGGCGTCGGCCTCGACGGCGTCGAGCTGCAGTTTGCCCACCGGCTGGACGAGCTCGTGGGCAGCGTCGGCAGCGGCGGCGGCATGGCCATCCCAAAGGTGTCTTTTGCGGGTGCGGATGCTGCTGCGGCTGCGGCTACTCCGTCGGCACCCACCTCCTCTACCGCCACCGCTGCCGCCGCCGCCGCCGACGCCGCCCCGGCGGCCGAGTCGGGCATGCTGCGCGACCTCTGGAAGGGCCTCTTGGAAGACCTGACGCCGCAGTCGAGCGCGCCGGCGACAAAAACGCCGTGACCGGCGCTGCCTCCTTTACGATGACGACTATTTTTTCTCCTTCTTCTTTCACCCATGCGTTTTCGGTCTTGTCTGTATCGGTTCTGGATGGACGACGACAAAGGATGCGGTGCACTTGTGCCTCCTACCCATTTGTAATGCAGGCTCTCTTCCCGGACGGCTCGCCGACCGCTCAAGCAAACATGCTTTTTCTCTTTGGCCCGTTGTTGTCTGTCTGTCTGTCTGTCTGCCTCGTCTGCCGCCGTCGCCCGTGATGGCCCGCCTGCCCGCCCGCCCGCCTGACCCGTGCTGCCTGTCCTGCAACCATGGGCAAGGCCCGCGAGGCGGTGTAGCGGCGCCACGGCCTGCAGATGCTTGTAGCGGCAAGGCCGTCTGGGCGTACAACGACGGCGAGGGGTACCCACGGTGCGACGGCCGAGTCGCATGCGGTGCGCCCACGAGATCGACAACGTGCCCACCGCCCGTTGTCGTCTTCGGCACTCGCCTGGCCCGCCCGGTCGAAAAATGAGAGAGAACGAGGGCAAAGCCCGGCGGGCCGGCAGGCATGTATACGGAGCACATATATGGGGCGCTGCAGAACTCCTGTGCTCCGTCGACGATGGAGCCGCGGGTCTGTTCTCGTCTCCTTTTCGTCTCTGTCCTTTCTCGTTCCTGTGCTCTCAGCGTCCTCTCTTTTTGTCCTGCCCTCGACGCCCTCTTTGTTTGTCCTGCTCGTCTGTCTTGTTTTCCTTGCTTCTCAACGCAATCGACGCCGTTGGTGATCGTCGGCCGTTGCTAGTGGCTGGACCCGGGCTTGCTTGGTCAAAGAAGGTTTTCCTCGCTTTGTCGAACCGTTGGAGCGCTGAGCTAAAATCAGGGGAAAAAAGTGCCAAGCGCCAGAATGGCAGCTGGCGCGGCACCTGGCGCGACTGGCTCGCCGGGCCGGCAAAATAGGGTGCTGCCCGCGCCCGCGCCAGCGCCTTCCAGCGACCGGACATCGTCGCACAGCGTCCCCTCTTCCACCACCACCGACACTGAAACCGACACCAGCAGCGCCGCCACCGCCGCCGTCGCCGCTGCCGCTGCTCCCGTATCGCCGACGCGACCCGGAACCCGCGCGGACGAGCTGCTGTCGCCGCCGCCGTCGCCGCCGCCGTCGCCGCCATCGCTGCCGTCCCGGCCGCCGTCCTCCTCCTCCTCCTCCGTCGCCGCCGCCGCCGCCGCGCCCCTCCCGGGCGACACTCGCTGGCTCCCATCGCTGCCGCCGCTGCTGCCGCCGCTGCCGCCGCTGCCACCGCCGCCGCCGCTGCAGCAGAAGACGCCCCCGCGTCTGGCCCTCTTGACCAAGCGGCCCTCGTTTGTGCGCCGCCGCGACCGGGGTCTACGGACGAGCCACCTGGTGTCGCCACCAGCGCCGCCGCCGCCGCCGCCGCCGCCTCCCTCGTCGTCCTCGTCCACCGCTGCTTCGTCGTTGTCGTTCCGCATCGCCGACCACCTCTCGCCCACGATGCTGCTGACCACGGTGGCCATCGGCCCGACCGCCGCCGCGGGCATCCAGCAGCCCACCAGCGTCGCCCAGGAGGCGCGCGCGCTGCACCAGCACATTGTCGAGGTGGCCAACAAGCGCATCTCCACGCTCGACTATCTGCGCAAGGCGTGGGTCTTTTCTTTCCCCGTGTCCCATCCTTTGTTGTTCTCTTGGCTGACCCGACCGAACTGGACAGCCACGAAGGGCGCGTGTACTGGTTCAACACGCTGCGCTTTGAGCGCCCCGACGCGGGCCGCATGCCGTCGCAGGACTCGCGGCGGCTCGCCCGCCGCGCCACAAACTACCTGCTGCTGGGCCTGTCGCTGCCGGCCGTGGTCGACCTCAACTCGTCGTCGGCCGCGGAGCTGCTGCGCAGCCTCGGCGCCCTGCTGGCCGAGTTCGAGACCTTCCAGCAGCTGCACGCCGAGTCCGGCTCCGGCAGCAGCGCCGCCAGCTCCCTCTCCCGCGCCGCCCGCCTGCCCAACATGTTCCGCCGCGCCACCCCCGCCGCCAAGGCCCGCCGCAGCAGCGCCGCGGCGGCCGGCATCGCGGCTGCGGCGGCGGCGGCAGCAGCAGCAGCCAGCAGCAGCAGCGACCTCACGGGCAGCTTCGACGGCGCCGCCGCCTCCAACGGGGACAGCTTCAGCGCCCTGACGCCGGTGGAGAGCGCGGGCAGCGCCTACGGCGGCGGCGGGGGCGGCGGGGGGGGGCTGCCGGCAGGGGACAGCGCGGCGGCGGCGACGTCGACGGCGTTTGCGACGTACTACGACAACAACACGGACCTGCTGCCGGGCGAGGAGTACGCGTTCCTGCTGACGCCGAGCCTGCCCTTTGACCCAGACTTTGTCGAGACCTTCTCGACGCTGTGCGACGTGCTCATCGACAGCTACACGCGCATCCTCAGCCTGCTGCCGACGCCGCGCGAGTGCTCCACGCTCGTGGCCGAGCTCTTCAGCAAGGCCGACGCCCGCGTGCGCAAGCTGCTCGTCCAGGTCGTCGTCAAGGAGTTTGAGGAGCACAGCCGCGCCGGCGTCAAGACCGAGGTCGCCAACGTCGGCAAGGTCGTCCTGGGGGGGCTGATGTAGGCCGGCCGGAGGGTACAATGGTTCACTTGGCGTATTGGGTAAACTAGAATTCACGAGACATGTCTATCGAATTGCTTCATGTTCAACCTGCTCTCATATCTCCGCCGCCGGCCACTTGACCAGAGGCAGTGCCAAAGTTCGTTCAGAAACCATAACGCATGTACGTTGGGTCGTCACGTCGGGCAAGCCCGGTCAGTGCTTGACTCTATGTATGAATCATCATGTTGAACTTGGCAGCCGTTCGAGCCCAGAGGCCAGAGCCCAGAGGCCAGAGCCCAGAGGCCAGAGCCCAGAGGCCAGAAGTCAAAAAGAGCCCCCAGTGACGAGCCAGAGTAACGAGCCCCCAGAAAGAGCCCCCAGAAAGAGCCCCCAGAAAAAGCCCCCAGTAAAGAGCCCCCAGATGTTCAGCCTGCACGCCCAGCGGCCGCCGGCAGAAAAGACAAACAAAGACAGGACAAGTCGGCGCCTCTTCTTGCATCGCCGCGAGGCAAGAAAGAAAAGACCCCTGAAGAGTGTCCAGCGTCCCGCTTCCGCTTGTCCGCCTCTGCCGCCAGCCGCCGGCCGTGCAGCGCCTCGTCCGCTTCCGCGTCCGCTTCCGCGTCCGCTTCCGCGTCCGCTTGCGCAAAGTGAAGCCCCCTCGCTCCGAGAATAAGCCCCATCGAGTAACTCGCCCGAAGCGGCATTTCTGCATTCGGGCGAGCAATCGCATGCCTGTTGATAATCGGACGAAACACTCCCCGGCCCGAGCCGCCCAGTGCTGTCTCCCCTCCCGCTCCCTCTCCCGGCCGCGCCCGCCCCCTCGCCTCTCCCTCTCCGCTCTCCCGCACGCCCAGGCTTGTCGCCCGGCCTCTTCTCCTCCGCTCCCACCCCACCCCCTCGTCTCTCTCCTCCTCGCCGGCCGGATCGTTGTCCCCAAGCCTCGCCTCTCCCCCCCTCCGCCTCCCGCCCCGGCACCAGCCCGTCCCCGACTCTCCCCCAAGCCCCGCTCTGCTCCTCCCGCCCCGTACACCCTCCCCGGCCTCTCTCCTTCGTGGCCGCCAGCTCCAGTCCCATCTCCACCCCAACATGAGCCGTCCTGCAACACCCCGCACGCCGTCCGAGATAATAACGCCCCCCAGGCTACTGACCGCATCCCATCTGCTTCGCCCAATCGCCTCCCTTCCTCCCACTCCTAACCCACACCGACCGGGACCGTCCCAGGCCAGGGTTCAAGGAAAGCCTCCGGCAGCCGACACCAGCAGCAACGAGCGCGACGGAAAAGAGAAGAGAAAGAGCTGCCAACGCTCACAGCGCCAAAGGCACCCTCTCTCCCCCTCCCGCCGCCTGCGCACAATGGAGACGGCAGCGGACTCATATCTTCGTCCATAGGTGGTGCCATCCGCCAGAGCGAACAAGAAAACAGGAGAGAGAAAAAAGACAACCCTCGACAACTGCAAGGCAGCAGCAGACATCTCCCCCCAACCCCCCCTCCGTGCTCCCGAAGCCGACCGATGCAAGCCGGCCATCGCCGTTCCCCCGAATTCCCCAACGCAAGAAGCAGACCCAAACAGGAGGCGAAGACAGGAAAAGAAGAAGAACGAAAAAGAGAGAGCAAAATGGGAACGCGGCGTTCGACAAGGAAACTCCCTCATGGACGCACAGAAGGGCAGAACAGACCCCGGCCAAAGGTAGAGACGTAGCGGGAAAGAAGACTGGACGGCAAGGGAGAGAGAGAACCGAGTTGAAAGTGAGAACGCACGGGACAAGAAAGCAAAAGACAGGACACGAGAAAAAAGACGAGGAACGGACGCAGCACCGAAACGAGAGAGACAGAGGAGTTTGGTAGGAAAGAAAAGAACAAGGGGGCTCCCCGAACCGAACAAGGAGACTCAAGAAAAGGAAGCGCAACGGGGCAGAAGGGAATCTCAGGGGCCAGACACCGAGGAGAGCAGACAGACAGAGAAGAGTGAAGAAAAGAAGGGGACAGGAACACGACCGAGGAAAAGAAGGGCAAGAAAGACAGTTGGGACGGCCCATTGTGGGCAGAGATGAGCCGCAGGTGTCGTTACGGCGGCGCGTTTCCGCATCGCGTCTGCGGCAGCAGACGCTGTCCGGGGACTTTCTCCCAAAGCTTATCCAGATGGAATCGAGACGAGCCGACATCAGAGACGCCGGCCCGTCTCCGTTTGTAGCTTCGACGGCGATTTGGTCGGGCGAGGGGGCTTGGGAAGAAGAAGAGAAGGGAAAAAAAAAAAGAGGGAAGCCAGGCAGAGACAGAGTTTTAAGCACCCAAAAAAATGAGTTCTGCCGGGCGGTGAGTTTGTTAGTCAGCCGAGCTGCGATGCGAGTGGTGCGGGAGCTGGGAGGCTGCCCAGGCAGGGCGCGACGCGCTAAAAAATATCCTGGGCACGGAGGAGCGGCCGGAATCGCGAACGGGCGACCAACCTCATCTCGATCTCGTCTCCCATCGCGCCACGCCCGCCCGTGATTCGGCTCTTCTGACGACGACGACGACGACGGTTGTCTGTTTGGATCCGCTCTGCGCAGACAGCAGCGCGCAGACAGAGCTCGGCTTCGGGCTACGTCGGTTTTCGACGCGTGTCGACAGAATCGCTCGCTCTTGCTCGCCTCTCCTCATCCAGGATGTCGCTGTTCGGGGCGGCGGCGGCGCAGCCGAACAACACGGTGGGCGACCTCAAGGGGGACGTGGCGGTGCCGAACCCGCCCGAGGACAGCATCTCGGACCTGTCGTTCAACCCGAGCCCGGCGGACGCCAAGGACTTTATGGCGGTGGCGAGCTGGGACAAGAAGGTGCGCATCTATGAGGTGAACACGACGACGGGGCAGACCGAGGGCCGGCTGCTGTACGAGCACAGCGCGCCCGTGTTCAGCTGCCACTTTGCCAAGGACGGCAAGCGGGTGGTGTCGGCGGGCGCGGACAACATGGCGCGGCTGTGCGAGCTGGAGACGGGCAAGAGCAGCCCGGTGGCGCAGCACGACCAGCCGATCCGGTGCGTCAAGTTCTTTGACGTGGACGCGACGGCGGGGCAGCAGATGGTGGTGACGGGGTCGTGGGACAAGACGGTCAAGTACTGGGACCTGCGGCAGCAGCAGCCGGTGGCGACGGTGCAGGTGCAGGAGCGAGTGTACACGATGGACGTCAAGGACAACCTGCTGGTCGTGGGCACGGCCGACCGCTACATCAACGTCATCAACCTCAAGGAGCCCACCAAGCTGTACAAGACGCTGCAGAGCCCGCTCAAGTGGCAGACGCGCGTCGTCAGCTGCTTCAACGACTCGGCCGGCTTTGCCATTGGCAGCATCGAGGGGCGCTGCGCCATCCAGTACGTGGAGGACAAGGATTCGAGGTAGGTCTAGCACCCTCTTACGCTCCCGCTCCCTCTCTCCACCCCCCACTAACCCGCAGCTCCAACTTCTCCTTCCGCTGCCACCGCGACCAGGCGCAGGGCAACACGACGCAGGTGTACGCGGTCAACGACATCTCGTTCAACCCGGTGCACGGGACCTTCTCGACGGCGGGCTCGGACGGCACATTCCACTTCTGGGACAAGGACGCCAAGCACCGGCTCAAGGGCTACCCGTCGGTGGGCGGCAGCATCACGACGGCCAAGTTCAACCGCGACGGCAAGGTCTTTGTGTACGCCGTGTCCTACGACTGGTCCAAGGGCTACCAGGGCAACAGCCCGCAGTACCCGACCAAGATCATGCTGCACCCCGTGCAGGCCGACGAGTGCAAGCCGCGGCCCACCGTCAAGAAGCGGTGAGGGAGCCGGGGGGGGGGGGCCGGTGGTTCAGGCTGGTGGAAAGTACAGGCAGAGAGCGTTTTTTAGTGGTAATTTACGGAGTATTGCATGGGATTTACGTGCTGGGGCTTGGCGTGCTTATCTTATCGCGGCCGCCGTCCCGCAAGTGGGGAGCTGTCCCGCCAAAGGACGACGACGACCGACGACCGACGACGACCGACGACGGCTGACGACGACCGACGACGACCGACAACGACCGATAACCGCAACTACAAGCCGTTTCCGACCTTCTCCAGCATGTCCTCCGACGGCCCCCCGCCCGGCGAGCCGGCGCCGGAGCTGCTCGACGGGCGGCTCTGGGTGGACGGGTGCTTTGACTTTTTCCATCACGGTGGGTGTTTTCTGTCGGTCTGATACTAAATCCCTGCCTCATCGCTCATGCTCATGACAGGCCACGCCGGCGCGATTGTGCAGGCGCGGCAGCTGGGCGACGAGCTGTACATTGGGGTGCACTCGGACGAGGCGATCCTGGAGAACAAGGGCCCGACGGTGATGAACCTGCGGGAGCGGGTGTTTGCGGTGGACGCGTGCCGGTGGGTGACGCGGTCGGTGCCCAACGCGCCGTACGTGACGCAGCTGGACTGGGTGTCGCACTTTGGCTGCCGGTACGTGGTGCACGGCGACGACATCACGTCGGACGGCGCCGGCGAGGACTGCTACCGCTTCGTCAAGGCCGCGAACCGCTTCAAGGTGGTCAAGCGCACGCCCAGCATCTCCACCACGGACCTGGTCGGCCGCATGCTGCTCTGCACCAAGACGCACCACATGCGGTCCCTGGCCGCCGTGCTCGCCGGCGCCGAGGGCCCCGGCACCGCCGCCGAGCGCGCCGCCGCGGGGCAGGCCATGGCCGAGCGCATGCGCCTGTACGCGACAGACGAGACGGCCAAGCGGCCGGGCGTGGACGTGTGGTTCTGGGAGGGGGGCGAGGGGGGGGATGCGGGGGAGGCCGCAGCCGACACGCCCGCCACAGCCTCCACGCCCACCAAAGCCCGCCAGATTGTGGGCGGGCGCGGCCCGCAGATTGGGCAGCGCGTGGTGTACGTGGACGGGGGCTTCGACCTGTTCTCGAGCGGGCACATTGCGTTCCTGCAGCGGGTGCGGGCGGCGGAGGAGGCGCGGGCGCGGGCGGACGGGTGGTACGCGGCGGAGGCGGTGGCGGAGCGGCAGGGCAAGGCGGCGGGCGACTACGGGCCGGCGTACGTGGTGGCGGGGGTGCACGACGACGGGGTGATCAACGCGTGGAAGGGCGTCAACTACCCCATCATGAACGTGTACGAGCGCGGGCTGTGCGTGCTGCAGTGCCGGCACGTGGACGCGGTGGTGTTCGGGGCGCCCTTCTCGCCGACGCGGGCGTACCTGGGCGCGCTGCCGTGGGGGGTGCCCGACGCCGTGTACCACGGGCCGACGGCCTTTATGCCGCTGACGTACGACCCCTACACGGAGCCCAAGGCCATGGGCATCTACGAGCAGATCGGCGCGCACGAGTTTGCCGACGTCAACGCCGGCACCATTGTGGCGCGCATCCTCGCCAGCCGCGACCGCTACGAGGCGCGCCAGCGGGCCAAGGGCGCCAAGGCCGACCTGGAGGCCGCGCACCAGCGGCGGGAGGCCCTGGAGGCGGAGCAGCGGGCGCGGGAGGCGGAGAGGTAGGGGGGTGTCGGGGGGGGGGGGGGGGGGGGGGTAGCTGAGAGGTAGGGATGTCGGGCGGCGGGCGGCCGGATGCCGGGCGGCCGGATGCCGGGCGGCCGGATGCCGGGCGAGATTGTCTGAGCAGTCTTCAACAGACGAGGAAGCAGAGATAAGAAAAGTGTCAGTACGGAGCATCGAAAGTGCGTGGAAAATTGCTCAAGGTGTGGTGAAAGTCTGGCAAAAGTCCGGTAGAGTCTGCCAGTCAATGATAAGAATTGCAAGTCCGTCGGCTAGCGACGGGTGGGAGCGGAAATCCGCGCGGAAGGCGCCCGCCACGGCGATCGGCGCGGCTGCCACGCGCTCCTGCAGGCACTCCTGCAGGCACTCCTGCAGGCACGCGCCCTGCGACACGGGCCCATTCGCCGCCGCCGCTGCCGCCGGCCGTCCTTTTGTGCAGACTTTTTCTGCTGGGCCGGCCGCCATCCCGGCGCCACCCATGCACGCCTCCCTGCCTTGGTTGTCGGCCGTCTCCCTGCAGCCTCCTCCTTGGCCCCGCCGCTACTGACTGACTCACGGCTGGCCGCGGGATGTTGGTGATAAGCGCCGCGTCCAGAGCCGTTAAGAAGCCGCCGCTTCCGGTCTGCTGACCGTCGACGATCTGTCTTTGATCCGCCCCTCACCGTCGACTCCTCACCGTCTCCTCCTTACCTTCTCATCTTTCACCGTCACCGCCTGTCCGCCATCTCACCAACCTACCATGTCTCCCTCTGCTGTCCTGCCGGCCGGCAGCCCCGGCAACCCCCCCAAGGCGGCGGCGGCGGCGGCGGCGCCGGCGGTGGCCGAGCTCGACGCGGCCAAGACGACGATCCAGCGCACGACGAGCCCGCGGCCGGTGCCGACGAGCCTGGCGGCGGCGTGCAGCGGCCTGGAAACGGTGTGCACGGACCACATGGTGACGGCGGAGTGGACGGCCGAGGCCGGGTGGGCGGCGCCGGCGCTGCGGCCGTACGGCCCGCTGTCGCTGATGCCGACGGCGTCGGTGCTGCACTACGCGACCGAGTGCTTCGAGGGCCTCAAGGCGTACCGCGGCGCGGACGGGCGGCTGCGGCTGTTCCGGCCGGACTGCAACGCGCGGCGCATGCGCGTGTCGGCGGAGCGCATCGCGCTGCCCGTGTTCCCGCCGGCGGAGCTGGAGAAGCTGCTGCTGCTGCTGCTGGCCGTCGACGGGCCGCGCTGGCTGCCGCGGGGCGGCCCGCTGGCCGGCGACGACGCGTTCCTGTACCTGCGGCCGACGCTGATCGGCACGCAGGCGCAGCTGGGCGTGCAGACGCCGCGGGCGGCGCTGCTCTTTGTCACGGCCTGCTTCCTGCCGCGCCTCGACACCGTGCCCCAGGGCCTGCGCCTGCACACGAGCCCCGAGGACCAGGTGCGCGCCTGGGCCGGCGGCTTCGGCTACGCAAAGGTCGGCGCCAACTACGGGCCCAGCCTCGCCGCCACCACCGCCGCCCGCGACCAGGGCTGCCACCAGGTCCTCTGGCTCTACGGGCCCGAGGGCTACTGCACCGAGGCCGGCGCCAGCAACTTCTTTGTCCTCTGGCGCAGCCCCGCCACCGGCCGCCCCGAGCTCGTCACCGCGCCCCTCGACGACCGCATCATCCTCGACGGCGTCACCCGCCGCAGCATCCTCGCCCTCGCCCGCGAGCGCCTCGCCGCCGACCTCGACGTCGTCGAGCGCCGCTACACCATGGCCGAGGTCCAGCAGGCCCAGGCCGACGGCCGCCTCATCGAGGCCTTTGCCGCCGGCACCGCCGTATGTTGTCCCTCCCTCTCCCCCTCTCCTCTTCTGCCCTGTCTGCCTCCGCTGACGCCCACCGCAGTACTTTGTCACCCCCGTCTCCCTCATCCGCCACCGCGG
Organism: Ophiostoma fasciatum; assembly: GCA_019925495.1. Lineage (NCBI taxonomy): Eukaryota > Fungi > Ascomycota > Sordariomycetes > Ophiostomatales > Ophiostomataceae > Ophiostoma > Ophiostoma fasciatum. Next base: position 379,330 of record JADHKM010000008.1, on the reverse strand, counting down.
CCAGGACGTCGCCTTCCCCATGGGCAGCAGCGGCAAGGGCGGCGACTACACGCTGCGCCTCAAGGGCTGGATCAGCGACATTATGTTTGGCCGCGAGCAGCACGAGTGGGGGGTTGTCGTCGAGGAGGAGTAGGCATGCATTGAGAGGGAAAAAAGGCACAGCATAAACACATAGACTAGAAAACAGCGTTACTTCTGGGACACCACCATCACCGCCGCCGCCCGTTCACCAGCCGGTCCGCCAGCAGGCCCGCCACCGCCGACTCGACGACGTGGCGCGTCGTCTTGTCCTTGCCGCCGCGGGACTTGCTGCTCGCCGCCGTCGCCTTGCGCTTGCGCGCCTGCCGCTCCTCCGCCGCCGTGTCCGCCACCGCCGCCCCCAGCGCCGCCGTCGCCACTCGGCCCGCCTTGTCGCCGCCCGTCCACGGGCCCGGCGTCTTGCGCAGCCGGAACGCCTCCGCCGCGCCCGCCGCCAGCGCCGCCGCCACCACGTGCCGCAGCTCGCGGTGCGGCGCCGCCTCGCTGCGGCCGCGCGACGGCGACTGGCTGCGGTGGCGGTGGCTGTAGCTATGGTGGTGGTGGTCGTCGTGGCGGCGGTCGTCGTGCTTGTAGTCGCCGTGCCGGCGCGTCGCGCGGCCGCGCCGGTCCAGCCTGTCGTCGTGGGTCATTGTGGTTGTTTGTGTGCCTGGTGTCTGGTTGCAGGATGGTGACCGATGCTGACCGATGGCTGGCCACGCCGCCTCGTCCTATATACAAGCCGCAGTGGCAATGGCAGCCTTGTCGGCCGTCTGATTCGCCCGCTGGTGACGTCGTTGTCCCACGGCATGAGCTTGATCTTGGCACGCACAAACCGGATCGATCTTGATCGCATGCAGTGAAGTGAGCTATGCAAAATAGGAGCGCTAAATACGGAGTACGAAGCAATCTGGGATCGGTGACGTTGTCTAGCACCCCTGTCGGCCGGCCGCCCACAGCTCCCGCTCGCGCCGCAGGCCTCTGTGCACCAGAACGCGCGTGGCCACGGACAGCAGGCAGACCACCACAAACGGAAACGCCCAGCCTGGTGGTTAGCGAGAGAGAGACACAAGCACACCCTAACAAGGAAGGACACCCACCAAACCCGTAGGCCACGGCTTGCGGCGCGGTCCACAGCACGGCCATGGTGGCGATGCCGGCGAGCAGGCAGCCGACGCCCCAGAACCAGTTGAGGCCGGCGAGCAGGCGGCGGAAGGGCGCGCTGGCGCGCCAGCGGGCGGCGAGGGCGGTGCGGTAGGCGAGGCCGGCGCCGCCGTCGACGGCGACGACGTCCTCGAGCAGCGTGTACGCGAGGGGCCGCAGCGGCGCGCCGCGGGCGACGGAGCTGACGCGGAACGGCGCGGCGGCGCCGCGCTGCGCCGCCGCGCCCGTGCCCAGCAGCAGCGCCGCGAACACGAGCAGCACCAGCGCCGACGGCAGCGCCAGCGGCCGCACCAGCGGCTCGTGCGGCACCGACGCCGCCACCAGCAGCGCCGTCAGCCCCGAGTACACGACCGACAGCAGCCAGTGCGTCGCGTCCAGGTGCCAGCGGGGGCCCAGGCGCCGGGGGTCCAGGCGGCTGCGGCTGCCGCCCCCCTCGTTGTTGGCGGTGCACGCTGCCGCCGCCGCTGCCGGCGCCGCCGCCGGCGCAGCCGCCGGCGCCGCCGCCCGCACCGGCCGGTAGAGGGCGGCGGGCTGGACGAGGCGCCACGAGCGCAGCGCAAACTCGACGCCGGTGAGCACGCCGAAAAAGGACGTGATGACGGCAAAGACGACGCCGTGGCGCAGGTCCGTGCCGAACCACAGCCCGTAGAACAGCGCCACCGGCAGCACGCCAAACTCGGCCGCCAGCAGCACCGCCACCACCTTGAGCGGCCGCCCGTGCGTCCGCGCCGAGAAGGGCAGCTCTGGAAGGGGCGGGGGAGCGCCGGACGGCAGCGGAGGAAGCAGCAGTGGCGGCGGCGGCGGCGGCGGTGGCGGCGGCGGTGGCAGAGCACCATCCGTCGCCAGACCACCAGCACCGTCCGCTGTCCCATTTGCTCCTTTCAGATCGGTTGTGGTGTCGTTTGTGTCCACGGCCCGGACCGTCACTGCGCCGCCGCCGCCGCCGCCGCCGTCGTCGTCCGTGCTGCGCTGCCCCGAGGACGACGTCTCTCCCTCTTGCAGGCTCGTCTTCCGCTTCTCGACCCCATCTCGTCCGTCTGTCTCGTGTGCGAAAAGACGTCCGTCTTTCTCATATGCGTCCCCCTCCTCCTTCTCGGTCTCCGTCTCGTCCGTGTTCAGCTCGGTCAGCTCTTCGCTCGCCATCGGTTGGTCGACATGGTTCAAAGACAAGAAAGAAAAACGTGGCGTGGGCAAAAAGGTTGGGCACCCACCCACACAGCCTCTGCAGATCCTGTTGATATCGGGGTGGCGCGGAAGCGACGGAAGGATGATGTTGCCACGTGCTTGGCATCGTGTGCCTATGATGTCATGTGTCACGTGATACGGTGGGCTACCCCTGTCCGACTCGCAAACTGCATAATATAGTTATGCACGGTATTAACAACTCCGTGGAATGTGTATTAAAATATGGATTTTAACAAAAGAGGTATCTTTTTCCAAATCCAAACACAACGCCGTCCCAGCCAACATGCAAAAAATCAAACAAGAGATCTCGGTCTACCCTTCTACCCCTCGTACATCTCGTCCTCGAAAAACTTGATGAGGGTGCGCGCGCCCGAGACGCCGAGCCCCAGGTGCGGGTAGCAGATGTAGACGGGGTCCTCGACGGCGCCAAACTTCTCGCGGAACTCGCTCTTCTGGTAGAGCTTGAGCTGCTCGGAGATGGTGCGGTAGGTGCGGGAGAGGATCTTGGCGCGCACGGTGCCGTGCAGGTTGGCGCCAAACTCCATGTCGTGGGTGGCGCCGGCGCCAAACGTGACCGACTTGATGCCGGCCGAGGCCAGGCGGGTGATGGCCTTGGCAATGGCCAGCTCGATGGCGCCGTGCGGCGCGCCGGGGAAGTTGAGCGCAAACTTGATCTGCACGCCGTGCACGGGCGCCAGGTCGTGCAGCACGACGAGGGCGCACACGCGGCCGTCGCGGTCCTCGGCCCACACGAAGCGGCGGTGCGGCAGGTCGACCCAGGGCCGCACCTCGGTGATGTGCACCTGCGTGGTGCCGCGGCGGCTCGCCTTCCAGTCGGCGATGCGCGCGTCGCAGCGCGCCCGCAGCTCGTCCGGCACCGGGTCGCCCTTGTCCAGGTAGTGGATGGTCACGCCCGCCTCCTCGGCCTGCCGCTCCTTGCGCCGCACCCGCCGCACCTCGTCCACCTGCACGCGCTCCTCGGCCACGCACGACATGGTGTTCCAGCCCAGCTGCCGGCCCAGGATCTTCTCCACCTCGGCCGACGCCAGCAGCCACAGCGGCCGCAGGTCCATGTTCGAGCGCAGCTCGTGCAAAAAGGCCGCGATCACCATCCCGAACTGCCGCCGGTCGCACAGCGGGTCGCCCATGATCAGCGCGTACCCGTTCTCCACCGCGTACCCCACGGCCGCGCCCGTGCTGGCGTGCCGCCACACGCGGTACCGGTCGTCGAGCCAGCTCGTGTTGGTCGCGTCGCCGTAGTTGGCAATCAGCTTCTCCACCGGCGGCAGCGGCGGCGGCTGCGGCGGCGTGGCCGCCTCGCTGCTGGGGCTGCGGACGCTGCCGTCGCCGCTGTCCCGCGGGGCCGACGTGGTGGTCGTCGGCGCCGTGGAGGCGGCCGTCGTCGTGGTGGCGGACGACGCCGACGGCGCGTCCGACGACATGGACGTCTTGGGCGGCGAGGCCGCCGCGTCCACCAGCTGCTGCTGCTGCTTGGACCGGCGCTTGGCGGCCTTGGCGGCCTTGGCGGGCGACTTGGCGGCCTTGGCGGCGGCGGCGACGGCGGCGGCGGTGGACATGGCGCGCTCGTAGTCGACGGCGTACTGGATGGTGTCGGCCTCGGGGTGGGCGAGCTTGGGCCGCGTGCTGGGCGGGCGCGCGGGCAGCGACTTGGGGTCGCGCGGGAACAGGGTGGCGTTGCGCACGTCGCGCAGGCCCAGCATCAGGAACAGCACGCGCTCGAGGCCGATGCCGCAGCCGGCGTGGGGCAGCACCGCCCAGGAGAAGCCCTGCACGTACTCCTCCATGTCGGCCGGGTCGATGTTGGCCTCGGCCATGCGGGCGCGCAGCTCGCGCACGTCGTGGATGCGCTGGCCGCCGGTGACGATCTCCTGGCCGCGCAGGAAAATGTCAAACGAGTTGGTGTAGCGCGTCGGGTCGGCCGGGTCCGGGTGGGCGTAAAAGGGGCGGGCGGCGCGCGGGAACTTGTCGAGGATGTAGTAGTCGGTGCCGCCGTACTTGGCCTTGACCAGCTCGCCCAGGCGGATCTCGGCCGGGGTGCTGAGGTCCTCGAGGGGCGAGGCGGGCTGGCCCTGCTCGTCGCGCCAGCCCGACTCGTTGAGCATGGCGACGGCGTCGCGGAAGGGCAGCACGACGGTCTCGTCGGGGATGACGAGGTCCTCGTGGGGGAAGTGCGTCTTGATGATGTCGATCTCGCGGCGGTGGCGGGCGTAGACGCCGCGGAAGATGGCCTTGAGCAGGCCGTCGATGATGTACATGGCCTCGTGGTAGTCGGTGGTCAGGACCATCTCGAGGTCGAGGCTGACGTACTCGGTCAGGTGGCGGTGGGTGTTGCTGTTCTCGGCGCGGAAGACGCTGCCGATCTCAAAGACGCGGCCCAGGTCCGCCGACATGCACAGCTGCTTGGCCAGCTGCGGGCTCTGCGCCAGGTAGGCGGTGCGGCCAAAGTACTTGACGGGGAACACCTCGGCGCCCGACTCGGTGGCCGCCGGCTGCAGCTTGGGCGTGTGCACCTCGAGGAAGCCCTGCCGCGTCAGCGTCTCGCGGTAGAGCGCGCACACGGTCGCGCGCACGCGCATCACCGCCTGCATCGTCGGCGTGCGCAGGAAGCTGACGCGGTTGTCCGCCGTGCGCATGTGCGCCGGGTGCACGTAGGTCGTCTCGTGCGTCGCCGGGTCCTCCTCCACGCGGTCGATGGCGTGCACGTCCACCGGCGGGCTCTCGTCCACGCCCACCAGCACGTGCAGCGTCTCAATGTGCAGCTCCACGCCGTGGATCGAGCACCCGCGCACCGGCTCGCCCGGCACCGGCGCCCGCAGCACCCCCGACACCCGCACCAGGCTCTCCGTCGTCAGGTGCTCCGCCCACCGCACAAAGTTCTCCGACACGGCGCCCTCGCGCACCGTCAGCACGCCCTGCAGCGTGTCGATCTGCTGCCGGAACACGAGGAAGGCCAGCTTCGCGCTGACGCGCCGCACGTGGTGCAGCCGCGCCACGAAGTGGATGGTCGCGCCGACGAAAGCTTCCCCGTCCTTGCCGTCCACCAGCGCCGCCAGCCGCGTCTCGCCCTCGCGTCCCGCGCCCAGCACGTGCGCCTCGTCCGTCGTCGTGCCGTAGCGCTCGGCAATGGCCGGCGGGTCGTCGGCGTGCGCCGCCGCCTCGCGCTCCTCGTGGTACTGGCGCACGCGCTCCTTCTCGGCGCGCTTCTCCTGCTCCAGCACCAGCTCGCGCTGCGCCTTTTCCGCCTCGCGCGTGCTGTCGCGCAGCTGCTCCAGCGCCGACGGGCTGCCCAGCCGCAGCCGCGACATGTGGTTCTTGGCCGACGAGTGGCCCACCAGCCGGTTGAGCGCCAGCAGCGGCTTCTTGAGCCCGCCGCCCGACGTGGGCGTCGCTGGTTTCGGCGTCGGTGGTTTCGAGGCGCCGCCCGACGTGGGCGTCGGCGATTTCGAGCCGCCGCCAGACATGGTCGTTTGTGGTTTGGGGGAGGCGCGCGCGTGCAGCTTGTCGAACATGGCAGCAGCGTGTCTGCGTGTCTGCCTGCGTGTTCTGCCTGCGGGCGTGCGGTTGGGGGTGCGTTTCTCCAAAGAATCTGAAGAATTCGGTCGTTGCGTTTTGGTTTTCGGTCTTTGTAAGCTCCTAAGTACATTTGCGCCCATGACGTCATGGCCGCCCGCTCGGCACGCCCGGATGCCCCGGCCGCACACGGCAGGTGGCACGAGAACGGGGCAGGCACGAGACAGCAAGGGGCTGTTTGCCTAAGCATATGATTAGTGCTTAGCAGAAAAGGGGCCGTCGCCGACCGGCGCTGACGGACCAGCAACGGAGTGTCGGGGTCTTGGCAAAGATACGAGATACGGCGTGCCCGGTGGCCGGTGGTGCGCGCCCATGCCAGCCCGCCGTGGGTCGTGGGTCGAGACGGTTCGAGACCCTTCGACGCCGGAAGCAGACAGGAGACGAAAACCAACCGGCGGCGGCAGGCGGCAGGCGGCAGGCGGCAGGCGGCGGCCGGCAGGCCTACGGAGTACAGGCAATCAGGCGCGCCACCCAGTTTGCCATGTGAGTCGGACGATGCTCGCACCACGTGGACAGCATCACGTGAGTGTGACCACGTGACCTTCCGCGTGCCGGCAGCCGGGCCGCGTAATCGGATCTATGCCCGGATTTGGCCCGCGAAACAGCCCCGCCTGGCAGGATGGTGATACAGCAAGGCGTGACTTTTGGGAATACGATAGGGGCGGCTCGATCCAGACGATCCGCCACACACAGGAACACAGGAGGACAAGACACAGGAAGCGAGGAAGCGAGAAAGCAGAAACGGCGACGAGACAAACGGCGACAGACAAACAGGCGCCGGTTTCAAGCCTCTCGAACCAACGGGAGTCGCCCCTCGTGGGAGCGATACGACGCCGGACGGAGCTTGGCTGGTCCGGCGCGAAGCGCGGCTGTGCAATCTGACGTCGGTCCTCGATGGCCCATAAGAGCGGCTCCGACTCCACTCCACTCCCGCTATGCGGCCGACCCCTGGAAATCGCACCGATCGAGGACGACACACACGGCTGATATCACCATGGCGGACGACATGCGCAAGTCGCCCTCTGCGGGCATGCGCAAGTCGCCCTCTGAGGGCATGCTCAAGCCGCCCTCTGCGGGCATGCGCAAGTCGCCCTCTGCGAGCATGCGCAAGTCGCCCTCTGTGGGCACGATGAAGGCCGGCGCCGAGGACGGGGACGGGGCGCTGACGACGACGAGCACGGCGACGACGGCGACGACGGCCACGGCCACGGCCACCACGGCGACCCCGACCCTGTCGCGGACCACGTCGGCCACCAAGGGCCCGCCCTCGCGCCTCTCGCTGCGCCTGTCGGCGGCCTGGTGGCGCTCGCTGCAGTGCGTGGCCATGACGCTGCACTTTCTGGCGCCGCCGCGGCCGCCCGCGCCCGACTTTGTCGAGACCATCCCGTCGACGCTGGCGGCGCAGCCGGGCACCATTGCGCTGCACTTTTACGTGCCGGCAGACTACAAGGACAAAATCAAGTCCGGGTCCGGGACCACCACGTATCCGGCCGTCGTCAACTTCCACGGCGGCGGCTTCGTGCTGGGCTCGGCCACGGACGACGCGCGGTTCGCGCGGTGCGTGACGGCGGCCGCCGGCGCCGTCTTCGTCTCCGTCGACTACCGCCTCGCCCCCGAGCACCCCTTCCCCACCGCCGTCGAGGACAGCACCGACGCCCTGCTGCACCTCGTGCGCCACGCCGCCCGCCTGCGCCTCGACCCCCAGCGCCTCGCCACCTCGGGCTTCTCCGCCGGCGGCAACCTCTGCCTGACGTCGCTGCTGCGCCTGGGCACGTATCTGGAGGAGGAGGCGGCGGAGACGGAGGCAGAGGCGGAGGCGGGGGCGGAGGCCGGGGCGGTCGGGGCGGCCGGATCTGCGGGAGCGACGGCCGAAGAGACGGCCAAAGGGACGGCCAAAGCGACAACCAAAGCGACGGCCAGAGCGACGGCCAAAGAAAAGGAACCGCTGCCCCCCCACCGCTTCGTCGCCGCCGCCGCCTGGTACCCCACCGTGGACATGCTGCGGACGCGGGCGGAGCGCCGGGCGGAGTGCCGGCGCCCCGAGCGCGCGCTGCCGCCCATCCTCACCGACCTCTTCGACGCCGCCTACCTCTACCCCGCCGACCGCCTCGACCTGCGCGACCCCTACCTCTCGCCCGCCCAGGCCTCCGACGCCCGCCTCGCCCGCGACCTGCCCCCCACCGTGCTGCTCTACACCTGCGAGTGGGACATGCTGCTGGGCGAGGGCGAGGCCCTCGCCGCCCGCCTCGCCGCCCCGCCCATCGCCAAGGACGTCCACTACACCATGGTGCCCGCCGTCGTCCACGGCTGGGACAAGGGGCCCAACCCCCTGCGGCCCCCCCAAGGCGCCGAGGCGCTCTACCGCGCCTGCTGCGACCGGCTCAAGGCCGTCTTTGACAAGGCGCTCGCCGAAGGTCAAACCAAAGGCCAGACCGAACCTCCGCGATGATGCGGGATCCGTCGAGGGATAGTAAAGATGAAACATAAAAACAACTGTATATTAGGTTCGCTAGCCCTGCTCTGAAAGGACACGATAATTCACGCTCAAGCGGTGCTGGGAGGAAAGCAAGGAGGGCTGTGTATGAGAAGAACAACACGCAAATATTGAAAACGATGCCAAGTCATACAACCGTCATAAAGACCGCTGCACCGGAACACAAAACGCAAACTGCGCACCGCCCTTCGCCCGCCGCCCGCCGCCCACCGCCCATCGCCCATCGCCCACCGCCCACCGCCCAACGCCCACTGTCTGTCGTCTGCCGCTCATGGCAGCTCCTGCCTTGAGATTTCGGTCGTCGGCGCCTCGTAGATCTGGTGGACCGGCATGGGCGCCATGCCCGCCTTGGCCGGGTCCAAGTCGGCCTGCTGGTGGTAATAGGGAGCGGGCGGCTGGTAGTAGGCGGCGGTGGCTCCGGCGGCGGCTCCGGCGGCAGCGGCTCCGGCGGCGGGGTTGGTGCTCATGCCCGGGTCGGGCATGATCTGCGGCGGCGGGTTGGCCGGGTTCGGCTGCGCGTACTGGGCCTGCTGCTTGCGGCGCATGATGAACAGGTAGATGGCGGCGCCCAGCAGGCCGAGGCCGGCGACCACGCAGCCCACGGCGATGCCGGCAATGGCGCCGCTCGACAGGCCGCCGGACGAGCCCGGCGTCGACGTGCCCGTGTTTGTGTGCGTGTTCGTGGCCGTGTTGCTGCTGCTGCCCACCGTGGCCGTGCTCGTGGTCGCGTTCAGGTCCTCGGCCTTGAACACGATCTGGAAGAGCGGCGCCACCAGCGAGATGGTGCTGAAGGCGTACACGTCGTCGATGACCACCGTGGTGGTGTCCGTCTCGGTCACGGAGGCGTCTTCCGTCTCCGTAAACGTCGACGTCGAGACGGTCGGGACGGTCACGAGGGCCGGCACGTCGTACACGCTGAGGTCGACGGTACTGCCGCCCGAGCACTGCGCGGCCGTGAACGAGCTCGTCGTGACAATGCTCACGCACGTCTGCGCGCTCGCGTCGCCGCCATTTAAGCAGTAGTAGTTACTGGCGTGTCAGAGCAACCCCCGAAAAAAGGAGAAAAAAAAGAAAAAAAAAAGAAAAAAAAAACGAATGCCAAACATACTCAGGACAGCAGCCATAAGCCGTCTCGCCGGCGGTCAGCGGAAACTGAAAGTTGAAGCCGCCGACGCCGTGCGTGGCCGAGCAGGCCGTGTGGTAGCCGACCGGGCAGCTGATGCCGGGCGAGTAGAAGCCCCAGCCCAAGAGGGCCGCCTGGGAGCGCGGCGGCGCGTCCGACGTCCGCGGCGGCCAGCAGGAGGCCTCGTCCGAGGCGCCGCGGCCGCCGCACGTCTGCGCCTGCCAGCCGATCAGGCAGTACGAGCACTGGATGATGACGGACGCGCAGCTGCTCGGGTAGGTGAAGGCCGTCGTCAGGGGGCCGAGGATGCTCCGGGCCGTGGCCGAGGACGACAGGGTGGTCGTCATGCTGTGCTGGCGGGCGGTGGCGTCGTACCACCAATGGAGAAGAAGAGAGGGTGTGGCGTGCGTCAACGGTCCGAAACACGGCACGAGCCGATGTGAGATTGAGAGGCGCGGTGAGGCAGAAGACGACGGCTCGAGAGCAGACCAGCAGCCTTGCCTTGCTTTCTTTGCGAGGAGGAACCAAAAAGGAGGCGTCGACGCGGAAGCGGAAGCAGCGGTCAGAAGAGCAAAGAGGAAAGAAGAATAAAATAAGAACAAGGTGAAAAAGAAATGATGAACATGAGGGGGGCCGGGGGTCCCGTTCAGCAGTCCAGCCGGCCGTCCAGCCAGCCAGCCAGCCAGCCAGCCAGCCAGCCAGCTGGCCACCGGCCAGGATTCGCCAAGAGTCGCCGGACCAAAGCATATTAGTGGCAGCTGTAGCGATCCTGCGGCCCCTCTGCACGATTCCTTTCAGGTCAACAAGGCGTGGCGTCGTCGCCCAGCACTGGGCGTCTAGCCATAGCCGACCAGGCGAAGGATCACCCAGGGGGCCTCATTTGGCTCTAGGCGAGACGGAGGGCTGCCCGAGGCAGGATAGCGTCGTGACAAATACCAGCAACACACGCGGCCCAGACGAGACCCTCCACTCGGCGCCGCCTGCTCGGCCAACGAGCACTCGTTCCTGGGTGGATAGGGCTGCTGGCGGCGTCGATAAGCCCCCCGGTAGCGCCGCGGCGAGGGCTTAGTTGCCCAACGGGGCGCAGGCAAGCAGCCCAGCCCTCCTGCTGAGCCTCTGTACAACTACAACTCTACTTTGATCGCAGCGAGGTGGCCGGCGCTTAGGGCTGAAGAAGAGCACTCGATCGAGACACGCCGACGAGCTCTGTAGAGAGTATAGCGAGCTGGCTGAGCCATACGGAGTCTGTGTTCTGTTTATTCTCCGTTTGGACGGAGTTATTTATACGCGTTTCTGCCGGAGTACTTGTGGCAGAGTGGCACCACGTGCTGCGACGGAAATGACCTGTGGCTCCGTGAAACCGAAAAAGCCCTATGGAGGTGAGAAAGGGAAAAATCCGCACGAGGCAAATGGGAGCAGAGTGAAACAGCGCCAGAGAGCTTGACAAACAAGGAGTACAAGTACTTACGGAAAACGCTGCGCAAAGACAGCCCCCATAAACGGACCGGTGCATAACCGGTACCGTCCTGACAGGTGTGCCGCCGCAGGTGGCACCGCCGCTGGCTGGCTGGCGCAGGTCTGGTGCTGGCGCTGGTGCCGAAACGTCTGTCTGGAGGGATTTATCTTGTCAATCACGTGATTTTGCTCTTTTCTTCGCCGCGCGCTGGCGCGACGCCAGAGGTTGTAGGGCGGTGAGGACGGCGGGCGCCGGTGCGCGGTACTGGGAGACGGCAGCTCGTTGCCCGCTCGACCGCCTTTGGGCGACGAGTCCAAAGAACTCAAATTAAAATGCGAGAAAAGTCGCCTTTGCCACCGGGTGTTTATGGACGGCCTCGATTTACATCCTGTAAGAGAATCGCATGCCGTCACGACAACGGTGCAGACGAGCAAAAAGAAGCATTTTTCTCGATGGAAATGCGTGGCAGAAAAATGTGGCGCGTCCCCCTGTGAGATACGACAGTGGCTGGTGCCAGCTGCGCACTAGGCGCGCAGGCGAGCACTGGATTGGCCCAATCCCTGGCCAATGGCTGTGCCCGAATTGAGGCGGTTCCTGCCTGCGTTATGAGGCGCCAATGCCTGCTTTTTGAGGCGCCGACCGGCCAGCCGGCATCGACCGTCGATTTTGTGACCCAGGGCGACAAAGCCGAACCGCGCAACCTCCCCTCGAGAGCCCTCCTGTCCATTGCGCCCCGCCCCCTCCCCTGCCGGTGCCTGGAACCTGTCGTCAAAATGGCCGGTGCCGTCGAAGATCTTCCCCGTGCGTGTGCCCTTGCTGTGCGGGCGGGCGGCGGCCCAGCCCTCTCTGTCCTCTGTCGGGCGGGCGTGCCTTGGCTAATCCCTCGCAAAAGCGACGCGCGAGCAGATGAGCGAGGCGAAGCTGCCGCTGGCGTACCGCGACAGCTGCGCCAACCTGCTGATCCCGCTGAACCGGTGCCGGTTCGAGACCTACTACCTGCCGTGGAAGTGCGAGGTACGCTGGCGTGGTGGTGGTGGTGGCTGTGGACAGGACGCTGCTAACGCTTTTTTTGCAGACCGAACGGCACAGCTACGAAAAGTGCCAGTACCTCGAGTTCAAGAAGCGGGTGGCCAAGATGGACGAGCTGCGGGAGGCCAAGGAGGGCGCGCGGAGCAACTGAGCGCGGGGTGGCGCGACGGGCGGACGGACGGCGCTGGTACATACTACGGAGCACGGCAGACGGCAGACGGCAGACACGCAGATAGAGCAAAACACGACAGTCTACGGACGCGGGTGTCGGGTTCTACGCGCGCGAGCAGAAACGATTTGCAAGCCGTATATTTTTTTTCTGCCCTGGGATCTACGCGCACGCCACCGGTGTGGCCAGACAGCAGCGCCGTGCTGCCGTCCTCTACTTGGACAGGTCCTCGCCGGCATCGACCTTCTGGAGGCCGTACTTCTTGAGCCGGATGGCGTTGATGCTGATGAAGCCGCCTGCTCTGGTCAGCGGGTGGGGGGGGGAGACAAAGGGCGGGCGGGCAGAAACACGTACTGGTGTCGACCGGGCTGAAGTCGACGAGCGAGTCCATGGAGGACTCCTCGGACGAGTACAGCTTGGAGTCGGGGCTGCTGCGGCCGAGGACGTAGGCGTTGCCCTTGTAGCAGCGGAGGCGGACCTCGCCGTTCTGGGGGTCAGTGGGCTGCTGCAGCGGCGGTCTCTGGGGCACAAGGCAGCACGTACCACGTATTTCTGGGAGAAGACGAGGGAGTTCTGTGTCTGGTGAGTCTGGTGTCCGGCTGGTGGGCGGGTGGGTAGGTAGACGCACCTCGATGAACTCGCGCTCGGGCGAAAAGTACATGCCGTTGTAGAGCAGCTCAGACCAGTGGTGGGTGACAAACTGGTCGCGGAGGGAGCGGACCTTGCCGTCGAGCACGAGGCCCTCGAGGTCGAGGTGGGCCAGGCGCAGGATGGTCATGCCGGGAGAGTCGTAGCAGCCGCGGCTCTTGAGGCCGATGAAGCGGTTCTGGGGCGTGAGCGGGTGGCCAGGACAAGAAGAAGGTAGTCACAGAGAGGGAGAGAAAAAAGCTACCTCGACAATGTCGATGCGGCCGATGCCGTGGGTCTTGCCAATCTCGTTGCAGGCGAGGAAGAGCTCGACGCTGTCGGTGTAGGTCTTGCCGCCGGCGACGAGCTTGACGGGCAGGCCCTTTTCGAAAAAGAGCTGGATGTCCTGCGGGGCGTCGGGGGCCTTCTCCGGGTCGACGGTGCGGGTCCACATGTCGACGGGGGGCGGCTGCGAGGGGTCCTCGAGCGAGCCGCTCTCGTAGGAGCAGTGGGCGAGGTTGTCGTCCATGCTGTAGGGCTTGGCCTTGGTGGAGGTGACGGGGATGCCGGTCTGGGCGGCGTAGTCGAGCAGGTCCAGGCGGCCCTGGAAGCGGTTGAAGAACTCGGGCATGCGCCACGGCGCAATGATCTTGATGGTCGGGTCGATGGTCAGGAACGCCAGCTCAAAGCGCACCTGGTCGTTGCCCTTGCCCGTGCAGCCGTGCGAGACGTAGGTGCCTGGGGGTGGGTGGTGAGCGAGTGCTGAGCCGGGGGGGGAATGCCAGAGAAGACACGCAGGAAAGCAAGCACGTACAGCCTTCCTCCTTGGCCACCTTCATCTGGGCGCGCGCAATGACGGGGCGGGCCAGCGAGGTGCCGAGCAGGCTGCCAGGCGTCAGCGGACACGATCACACAAGCAAGCCAGCGCACGAGGTGGGCACATGGCACATACTACCGCCCCTCGTACTGGGCGTTGCACTGGATGGCGCGGAAGCACAGCTCCTCGACAAACTCCCGGCGCAGGTCCGTGATGATCATCTTGGAGGCGCCGAGCTGCGCCGACTTGGCGCGCACGGCGTCCCAGTCCTCCTCCTGGCCGACGTTGGCGAGGAAGCAGACGACCTCGTAGCCCTCCTCCAGCAGCCACTTGAGGATGCAGCTGGTGTCGAGGCCGCCTGGGATCGTCCGTCAGCATCGCGGAAGAAGGTGGTGAAAGGTGGTGAGCGGGGGGGGAGGACGAGATAAGAAGAGGGGCAAGCGTACCAGAGTAGGCGAGGCAAACCTTTCCCTTGCTCATGGTGAAGTTGGCAGACGAGATGCTGTGCGGAGGGGGCAAGCAAACGGGCAATTGGGTCGAACGGGTGCGGAAGCAAGTGTCAATGGCAGTGGCAGTTGGACGTTGGGGCGTTGGGCGGCCGTGGCGCGGCGATGACTCTTCTTATCAGAGAAAATTGTTGCGGTGACGAGAAAAATAAAATAAAATAGGATAAAAAATAGGATAAAAAATCTACGGTCCGGTGCAGCAAAAATTTCGAGGTCACGTGAGCAACGGACGGCGATGCGACGCAGCAAGGAGAAACGATCCGATATCGCACCAGCACACCAGCACACGATACCTCGCTCAGTCCCGGTCGGTCCACGGCACGGTGGCGCCGGTGGCGTGGGAGCGGCGGGCCAGCTCGATGAGGCGGATGCCGTCGCGGGACTCCTCGGGGCGGACGGCGAGGGGCGCGGTGCCGCGGACGGCGTCGACGAGGTTCTCGTAGTAGCGGCGGTAGCAGCCGGGCAGCGAGGGGTAGGGGCCGACGTAGTAGCCGGAGGCCGGGTCGCGGGGGCGGCGGGCGGCGTCGGCGGGGTCGAGGCCGGGCCCGCGGGTGGTCAGGGTGCCCCAGATGCGCGGGTCCTCGGTGCCGTAGTCGGGGTCGTCGGCGGGCTGGGCGGGGGCGGCGAGGGCCCTGTTTTCCTGGGGGCAGGTGCCGAACTGTGAAAGGACGGTGAGAGGCGAAGACAGAAAGAATGGAGATAATGGGGGGGGCACCTTGACAAACGACCCCTGGGTGCCGCGGACAAAGAAGCGCAGCTGGTCGCGCATGGGCGACACGATGCTCGTCTTGATGGTGACGAGCAGGTCCTTGCGGGGCCCGGCGTACTGCAGGACGAGGGTGAAGGTGTCGTCGATGGGGCTGGCGGCGCCGCGCAGGCTGCGCAGAAAGGCCGTGACGGAGGCCGGGCGGCCAAAGAGGCACAGGGCCTGGTCGATGGTGTGGGTGCCGAGCTCAAAGAGGTTGCCCAGCCCGGGCACGTACTCGGGCTGCGTCCAGGCCTGCGTCCAGGGGGCGCGGGGCGGGTCGAAGTGGATCTCGGCCTCGGTGATGTCGCCGAGCGCCCCGGCGGCGACGAGGTGCTGCACGGTGCGGAAGTCGCTGTCCAGGCGGCGGTCTTTTGTGAGCCAGGCTCTCTCTCTCTCTCTCCCTCACACACAAGACGCACTCTGGAACACGGTCAGGAGCTTGCCTTGCGCCTTGGCCAGGGCAATCAGCTCGTCGGCGGCGGCGCTGGTGGGCGTGAACGGCTTCTCGACGACGACTGGGGGGGTCAGCAGGAGTCGGCTAGCCGGCCAGCCGGCCAGGGTGTAGGGCGCCCGTCGCACCATGCTTCCCCGCGAGGAGCGCGCGGCGGACAAACGGCTCGTGGTCGCGCGTGGCGACGACGACGACCTCGATGGCGGGGTCGGCAAAGAAGGCGTCGGCGGTCTGGTAGTGGCGGGCCTGCGGGAACTTGGCGGTGCAGTGGCCAAAGGGCAGGTCGGGGGCCGACGGCGGGGCGCGCTGCAAGAAGGCGTAGGGCACGAGGTCCTTGTTGGGCAGCAGGAAGGGCAGGTGGAAGCAGTTGGTGGACGCGCCGAAGCCGACGAAGCCGACCTTGATGGGGTCCATGGTGGGAGGGAGAGGGGTGAGAGGAGCGTTGCGGAATGCGGGCCGATGCCGTGGCTGCCGTTGGAGCCAGTAGCGGAGAACGTCCGACGGGGATAGCTGCACGTGCGGATGACGTCGGCGCCGACGGCCGCTTCTCCGCGGTGACAAAGCACAAAACACGGGCCCCGGCTCGCCCGGTCGCCCACGTCGCCCAGGCCTACGAACCCATCCAACCTCCTCCCATCATGGCCTCGCTCCCCCTGCAAGCTGCCCGGCGCGCCGCCGCCCACCGGCGCGCGCTGGCGGCCGCATTTCCGTGGACGGCGTCGCCGCTGGTGGTGGCCGCGCCGATGCGTGTCTTTGCGGGCCCCGCGCTCGCCGTGGCCGTGGCCCGCGCCGGCGGCCTGGGCTTCATCGGGCCGGGCGCGACGCCCGCGGCGTCGGCGGCCGACCTGGCCGAGGCCCGGGCGCAGCTCGAGCAGAAGCCGCTGGACAGCCCGTCCAGGGAGGACGCCGACGCCGACGCTGATCGCCTCCTCCCCGTCGGCGTCGGCTTCCAGGTGTGGAACGGCGACCTCGACGCGGCCGAGGCGGCGGTGCGCGCGCACCGGCCGTGCGCCGTGTGGCTGTTTGCGCCGCGCGCCGGCCAGGCCGAGCTCGACGCGTGGACGCGGCGGCTGCGCGGCGCCTCGGCGGGCACGCAGATCTGGATCCAGGTGGGCACGCTGGGCGAGGCGCGCGCGGCGGCGGCGGCGGCCAGGACGGCGGCCAGCCCGGCGGCCAGCCCGGCGGCCCCCGACGCGCTGGTCGTGCAGGGCGCCGAGGCCGGCGGCCACGGCCGGGCCGACGACGGCATCGGCCTCATCACGCTGCTGCCCGAGGTGGCCGACAGCCTGCTCTCCGACAGCAGCCTGCTGCCGCTGCCGCTGATCGCCGCCGGCGGCATCGCCGACGGCCGCGGCGCCGTGGCGGCGCTGGGCCTGGGCGCCGCCGGCGTGGCCATGGGCACGCGGTTCCTGGCCGCGGCCGAGGCCCGCGTCGACCCGGCGTACCAGGCCGCCGTCGTGGGCGCCGCCGACGGCGCCGTCGCCACCGGCCGCACGCACCTCTACAACCACCTGCGCGGCACCTTTGGCTGGCCGCCCCAGTACAGCCCCCGCGGCCTGCGCAACCGCTCCTGGACCGACCACGTCGCCGGCGTGCCCTTTGACGAGCTGCAGCGCCGCCACGACGCCGCCGTCGCCGCCGGCGGCACCGCCGCCTGGGGCCCCGACGGCCGCGCCGCCACCTACGCCGGCGCCGGCGTTGGCCTCGTCCGCAGCGTCGACCCCGCCGCCGTCATTGTCGCCCAGATGCGCGCCGAGGTCGACGCCATCAAGGCGCTTGTGTGACCGTCTGTCGATTGGCCGAGGAGAGCAGACAGGCCGAAGAGGGCACGCCGCCCCTGAATTCTTCCTCGCCGCCGCCGTCGCCTTCTTGGGGGCGACCTGTTCCGCCGCTACTTGCACTGGCCACGCGGCCGGCCGCCAGCTGCTCGCGGGTCTGTCTGAGCCGTAGATCCATTCGCGCTAGAACATACTCCGTACAGACAAGACAAACAGAAGAAGACAAACAGATGCAGACAACAGATGCAGACGCACACACCAGGCTGTCACCCCAGCAGGGACCAGGACCCGTCACACCGGCAGCGGCTGCGGGTTGTTGCCGACCGTCTTGTAGAGGTCGCGCAGCTCAAAGGCCTCGAGGCCGCCCTCGGGCAGCTCGCCGACGACGCGCGCCGGCTGGCCGGCCACGATGCTGAAGCTGGCCACCACCATGTTGGGCGGCACCACCGTGCCGTCCAGCACGCGCACGTAGTCCTTGATGATGGCAAAGTCGCCCACCACCACGTTCGCCCCCAGGTGCACGTGGCTGCCAATCGACGCCGCCATCACCGTCGTGCCGGGGCCCACAAACACGTGGTCGCCCATCCGCAGCGGCATGTGCGAGAAGACGCTGCGGCCCATTAGCATGCACGGCAGCAAGACAGCAAGAGGGACCAGAGGGTGCCGGCCGAGACAGGGCTGCTCTCACCCCTTCCACAGCCGCCCCGGCGGCCGCAGGCAGCTGCCCTTGCTCAGAAAGCAGTACCGCCCGATGGAGATGGCCGTGCTCGACAGCGGGCCGCTGCTGCTCGACGCCGGCAGCGACCGCACCAGGTCGCCCCGGATCGTCACGTCCTGCTGGATCACGCTCTTCCCGCCCAGGATGATGTTCTGCGTGCCCACCAGGTGCGCCTTGCGCGACACCTTGTTGCCCGTGTCCTGGCGGTCAGCAGTCCGCACGCCGAGAGCAGAGCAGAGCAGAGCCCGCCGACCCCGCCGACCCCGCCGATCCAGGTCATACCGTCTCAATGTATTCGCCTTTCGCCGCCCGTCGTGACATGGTGCTGTGTCGGGACCGCACGCGGTCGTTGTCTCGGAAGTCCGCGGTGGAGATCGCGAGAGCGATCGCGGGCGCGTTGGCACGGCCTCTTGTCACGTGACGTTGTAATGGCACGTCTGGTCAAGTTGTCCATGCTTTACAAAAGCTTCTCCGACGTTCTCAAGACAAGACGAATTTCTGTTTCGTTCTTTGCTATTTTCTCTTATTTTGGGGATTTTATTCATATACCTTGTATTTTTTTAAAAAAAAAAAAATCATATACGGTGATATTACGTGGAAGGAGTCGTAGATGTTTGCAAGCAACAACCCTTTCACATTTCAAGTCCCGGTCATTCTTTGTATTCCTTGCCAGGATGAAGAAGCAGGGTTTAAGTTTGAATTCCGGGCTAATACATGTATAGAGTCAAAGAGGAAGCGTCAAACGACACGTGAATTAAATGGTCAGGATAGTATACAACAGCGAGGCCTCCGAAAAGGTCCTCCATTACGGGAAGAGAGCCGATGCGTAGGGCAGGCGTGCGAGCGTGACGCCTAGAAGGCAAGGGCGTAGGCCGCGCCAAAGGCGGCGGCGCCGACGAGGCCGACGACCACCGAGTGGCTGCTGGCACCGGCCGTGACGATGCTGGAGGCAGCGGACTGTGCGGTTAGCGGGCGGCTGTAAACAAACAGGGGGGAGCTTCCCCCAACATACCGTCGTGCTCGACCCGGTGCCCGAGGGCGCCGCCACGCCCGAGGCCGTGCTCGAGCCGCCCGTGGGGTAGGGAGCAGAGGCGCTGGTGGCGGTGGTGGCGGCGGTGGAGGCAGCCGCAGACGTGCTGGCGGCGGCGGCGGCGGTGGTCGACTCAGCGGCGGCGGTGGTGGTCTCAGCGGCGGCAGTGGTGGTCTCAGCGGCGGCAGTGGTCGACTCGGCAGCGGTGGTCGACTCAGCAGCGGCGGTGGTCGTCTCGGCCGTGGCCGTGGTAGACGCCTCCGCCGCCGCGGACGAGGTGGTGGAGGTGGTGCTGCTGCTGGCGGTCAGGGCGGCCCCGACGGCGTCCTGCGTGCCCGAGAGGGGCTCGGTGGACAGGCCGCACTCGGCGGCGGCGGCGCTGATGGAGCTGCCGTAGTACTTCCAGATGTCCTCGTTGTCGGGGCCGGAGCACTGCAGGCAGTTGGCGTAGTCGGTCAGGAAGACGTTGTCGGTGCAGACGTCCACGCCGGACTTGACCTGGATGATGGCCTGGCCTGTGATGGGTCAGACAGACGACGTGGCGGGCAGAGAAGCAGGTGGGAGTCACGTACCGCAGTTGTCGTGGCAGTTGTAGGCCGGGCTGCCGGGCGACAGGTCGGCGCGGATGGCCAGGAGGTCGGAGCGGGCAAACAGCATCAGCGGGTCCACGGCGGCGGCGGACGCGCCGGCCGCGCCCGCGAGCACACCGCTGACGATGATCTTGGAGGCAACCATGGTGGTAGTAGTGGTGGTGGTGGTGATGGTAAGTGAGTGAGTGGGTGGTGGGTGTGTGAGTGAGCGTGGAAGCGAGAGGACGGGTTGGTAAGCAGAAGCGTGCGGAGCAAAGCGAGAGGACGGTTGGCAGCAGAGTGTGGCTGGGAGACGGCAGAGGGCGAGACCACGAGGCGGCCGGCTTATATCTGTCTGCAGCGGCGGCGTCTGCGTCCCAGGGGGACGACGGCGACGCGCCAGCGCCGAGCGCACCTAGGCCCAAAGCGATGTCGGCCAAGAAGCAGGACAGCTCGGAAGGGCAAGTCGGCCGCTGCCGCCTTGCTTTTTTGCAAATGAGGTCTGGCCTGGGGCCTTGGCGGGCCTGTTTGTCTTCAGACGGGCCATGTATGTGCACGCTCCAAGCGCCGCTCTCCTCTACGGAGTACGGAGTACACGGGCTGCACGCTCCGCGCCTCCACATGGCGCGAGCCAGCTTGCCCAGCCACTGTGGGCGGCCGGTGGCGCCTCTGGGGGGATTCGCCAAGCGCACCTAGGATCGTATTTGTCTAGACGGGAGACAGAAGGCTCGAGAAGTCAATAATGGCAGCTCTCGCTGCGTGGCGCGCCTTGGCAGAACGACACCGGGCCTTGGCGGGTCGACGGGCCACAACAGAGCAGCGCGGGCAGAAGACACGGCCGCCTCTCGCCTCTGCGGAGGGAGGCAGCCATCTGTGTTTGTCAAGAGACTGATACAGACGCTGTTCTCGTCTGGGCTCTGGATCTGGTTGTTGTTGTTGTTGTGGTGGTGATGGCACAGAAAAAATCAGCAGCTTTTGCGCTCTTGACCGGCGAACCCTCGGATACGACCGAGTCTGAGCATCGACTGGACTTCGGAACAGCCGGGGTCCGGCAAGGAGGAGGGGAAGACGACAGCTCGAGGTGGAGGAGGCAGCGCGCCCGCCGCCCAGAAAGGCCAAGGCTGGCGTGCGATCTCGGAGCGCGGCCTTTCTGTGGCCTCTGTGCGAGGCCTTTTCTGGGCTTTTCTGCTGTCTCCTGCGAGCGCACGAGCAGACGACGTGCCAAGTGGGCCGTCCATGGGGCGGTCCATGGGCTAGGGGGCCTCGTCGTCTGGGCGCGCAGGTCTTGTCTGATCATCTGATAAGATGAGATAACAGGCCTAGCTTTTTTGGGCACCCATGTTTGCGTCTGCGGTGGAGCTGCCAAGACGACGCAGGATCGTCTGCTTGGCCGTTTTTCTTTTTCTTTTTCCTTTTTTTTTCCAGAGGCGGCAGAAAAGCGCTCATGGTGTGTCTGTCCGTCTGTGTACAAATTTGTCTTTGGCCCAGGAGGGCGTCTGCCGGAGCATGACGGCCGGCCGGCCAGCCTCTTCCGCGGGCCCCGAACGTGGACGAGTCTGCGCAGGACAGCCGCTCCCTCCGGATACGCGTACCGTCCGAGCAGACGGGACCCAGAGAGGCATGGCGGCGCCTGGCCTCGCGCCGCTTTGTCTCGGCGGTGGCGCTCCAGCCGATATCGCAAAGCCCATGTGCTTCTTGGCGCTGCCGTCTCGTACGGATTTGCAGAGTACGGAGTAAGCATTTGCTCAAGCACTTGCCATGCCCAAGTATACGGAGGACTCCATAGAGGCCGTCCACGTCGGATTCTGGCTCAGCGTCGTCCACAGGTCGCTGGCGTATATCCGAGAACACCTCGGACCACAGACCTCTCTCTGCCTGCTGTTAGTCCTTTGGCCCGGTGCTCTTGGCAAAGGCCAGCCCAAAGCAGCAGCAGCGCCTCTGCTGGAGGGTGGCGGGGGACGGCGTACTGTTGGCCAGGACTCTGCGCTGTTGGGTCTCCTCTCTTGGCAGACGGCGGAGGGATGACGGAGGGGAAAAAGCGTCTGTTCTCTTGGGTTCGTGGGCTCGTCTCTCGTGCTGGCCGCCGCCCGCCGCCCACCCGCCGCCCAGCCTCCCGCTCCCCTCCTCGTGGCTGTCTGCGCCCGTCTATATAACGTCGGGGCCAGCCACGAGCCAGCTGCTGTACGCGTCAGCTCACGCACTCGAACGTACGCCTTTCTGCCGCTTGCGACCTGGACGCCTGACGCCTCCGTTTTCTCCACGCCCGCTGCTTCTTTGTCTGTGTACCCGGACCCAGTAAGCATAAGCATACATTTACACACCATGCACATCTCGTCTCTGGCAACGGCGGCCGGCCTTGTGCTGGCGGGCGTGGCGCGTGCCGCGCACGGCGACGGCGAGGAGGGCTCGGTCATGGGCCCGGTGGCCTTTCTGTGGCCGGACGACCGCACGTGGGACGCGGCCGACGACAACAAGGGCCCGTGCGGCAGCGCGTCGGGGGTGACGAACCGGACGGCCTTTCCGCTGTGTAGGTGGCGAGAGAGGGGGAGGGGCCACAGACAGACAGACAGACGAACTGCCGCTGACCAGCAGCCCACGGGTCGGTGGCCCTGTCCATTGCCGACGAGGCCTACAAGGTGGCGTTTTATGTCGCGTTTGACAACGGTAGGATCCCAGCTGCAGAGGTGTCCCTTTGAGTCAAGCTGACCGTCCGTCCGCTGGCAGACCCCACGAGCCAGTCGCAGTTCCAGGAGCAGGTCGTCAACAACGTGACCGAGATCATTCCGGGGCACCAGTGCTACCAGGTCGACGACATCCCGGACACGGTGACGGCGGGCACCAACGCGACGATCCAGCTGCAGTACTGGGCCACGTACGAGGGCGAGAACGACGGCCACAACGAGACCTTTTACGCGTGTGCCGACATTGTGTGTTGCCCCTTGCGGCGTGGCGTGGCGTGACGTGACGCCGTGGACGACCGGAAAACTCCCGCTAACAGACAGACCTTTGTCGAGAACGCCGACTTCACGGAGCAGGTGCCGTGCTTCAACGTGACCGTCGACGACTTTAACAGCACGGCCACGACGGCCACGTCGTCCGCCGCCGCCGGGACGGCCGCCGCCACCACCACGGCGGCCGCGGGGACGACTGCCGCCGGGACGACTGCCTCGGCCTCGGCCTCGGCCTCCGCCGCTGCCAAGTCGTCCTCGTCCGGCCTCTCCGGCGGCGCCAAGGCCGGCATCGCCGTGGGCTCGATCGCCGGCGCGGCCGCCCTCGGCGCGCTGGCGGCGCTCCTCATCGCGCGCAAGCGCCGCTCCGGCTACCTCGAGCGGCGCCGCGCGTCCAAGCTCAACGCGCCCATCCCGATGAACAAGCGCAACCCGGACGGCACGTCCATCACCTCGCAGTACTAGGTGGTGGGGAGGGAGGGGGACGGGGAGGGGGAGGGGGAGAGAAAGGGGGAGGGGAAGGGGGAGGGAGAGGATGGAGCGATATAGACTTTAGGAGTAATCGTATTTGTACCGTTTGAGGCCGTGCGTCGGCGGCAGCGCGGCGAGCCGGGTGGTGGGCGCCGACGCCGTGATCGACTACAGCAGCACGCGCCGCCGTCGTCCTCCTCGTTGCTGCCGGCGTTCTGGGCGCCGACGGCGACGACCGCGCCGCCGCCGTGCTCTGCCACGCCCTGGCCAACAACTGCCGCTTTGCCATGTTCATGAAGCACGCAGCCCGACCGGCCGACTTTGCCCGCCTCGCCCGGCTGCTCGCCAACGGCGCCGTCCGCGTGCCCGTCAACTCCGTCTTTCCCCTGGCCGACGCGTCGCAGGCGTACGCGCGCGTCGCCACGAAGCGAGCCCAGGGTAAGGTGGTCATCCGGGTGGGGTGAATGGTGTCTATGAAAGCTGTCTATGAACCCCCTGGCTCTTCTGTCTATGGATGCAAGCAATAGCTGAAATTCAAAAACGACGGCCCACACCGCAGCTCAAAGCCGCCGCATCAGGCTCTCCAGCACGGCACGCTCTTCCAGCGCCAGGCCGAGGCCGTCCGGCAAGTACACGCCGTCGGCAGACACGAGGATGGTGCCGGGCGCGGCTGCTGCGGGCGGCGGCGGCCCCGTGGACGGCCCCGTGGACTGCGTGAGCGCATACGACGCGCGGCCGCCCTCGGGATCTTCCGTCTTGTCGTCCTCGGCGTCGACCGCGGCGTCGACCGCGGCGTCGACCTCGGCGTCGACCTCGGCCGGCCGGGCCTGCCAGAACTGGCCGACGGGCCGCGGCGACCACCAGTAGAGGGGGTAGCGGCGCTGGACGTTGTTGACGAGCAGGGCGACGACCTGGACGAGGACGGCGCTGAGCAGGACGGCGGGCAGCAGCCACCAGCCGATGTGGCGGGCGCTGTCGGAGATGACGGCGCCGAGGGCGGTGGCGCCGCCGGGCGGGTGCACGGTGCCGGTGAGGGCCATGAGGGCGGTGGCGGCGGCGCAGGCGAGGCCGCCGGCGATCCAGCGCAGCGACTCGAAGCGCGCCTCGTCGCCGGCCAGCGCGAACAGCTTGCCCACGCCCACGCCCACCACCGCCGACAGCAGCTGGCCCAGCACCGCGTTGCGCGGCTGCGACAGCGGCGACTCGATGGCGTAGAACTCGAGCACCGCCGACGCCCCGATGCTGCCCACCGCCGCCGCCGCGTTGCGCGCCCGGAGCGCCGGGATGTGGTCCAGCACCAGCATCACCACCATCACCCCCGCCAGCGCCCCCACAAACGCCCACGCCACCACCACCAGGCTGCCCGGCGCCGGCCGTCCCGGCCGTCCGGGCCGCACCGGCGGCCGCGCCCCCAGAAACCACGCCACTGGCACCGGCAGCCGCCGCAGCACCGTCGGCGCCGGCACAAACCGGTCAATGTACGTCCCCACGTCAAAGTCCCAGCGCGCGGCCGTGCCGCAGAAAGACCGTCGAGGCATCGCGGGGGGGTCGTCGGGGTCGGGGTCGGGGTCGGGGTCGGGGTCGGGGTCGGGTCAGTATCGGGGTCGGGTCGGGTCACGTCCGCTCAGGTCACGTCCGCTCCCGGCCTGCCGCCGCTTTCGTCTCGCTGCGTCTCGCTGCGTCTCGTGCGTCTCGCTGCGTCGCGTCTCGTTCCGAGCCGTTGTCTAAATCGATCCTATCACCCGCCCTCTGTTAGCTCAGGTCGGCTGGCCTCTCGTCCCACGCTCGCGTGTCTGCCTACCCCTGCCGTCCATGGCGGCGCGTCTGCAGACGGTGGTGTCCCTTTTTGCGTTGGCGTTCGCTTACGGCGCGCAGTCCGCTCCGTGCCAGGCGGCCCGTCGGCTCATATAAAAGCTAGCCCCGGTGTCTGCTGCCCGTCATCAAATGCCGGCGTCAGAGCCGCGGAATTGACGCCCTGTTTCGTCGAGCCGACACAATTGTCAACAATTGTCAAGAGATAGACAGACGGTCCAACCTCATTTCCCAGCCAGAAGACGCAATGGCCCTGCCGCCCACCAGAAATGGAATACAGAGGCAGCCCAGCCTTTTTTCGGCCGGCGGCAAGGCTTTTACATCTCCGCGGAGCTGCCGCCGGCGCTCACCGACGGCCAGCCGCGCCCGCGCAAGCTCTCTTTTGCCCTCCCCTGCTTTGTCTCCGCCGCGGGACACGCACCCAAAAACCAAATCTGCGCAACGGCCCATGAGTAACGCCCCCTCCGTCCTGTCTTTGCCTGTCCTGGTCGTGGGGCCCGTCGCGCTGATTCAACGCCCGACCCGCGCCGTGGCTGCCGTCCCCGGGATTGTCACGTGATCACGGAACAAGCGAGCCGCGCGGGCGCTAGCGACCGAGCGCGTTGTGGGGCTGCCTGTCAGCGCCAGTGAATGTGTGCCTGAGGCACGCATGCGGTGCTGTGCGGCTGGGTTCAGATCCCGTCCGCCAGCCTCGAGGCGCGAGCTGGGCATGGTCACGTGCTGAATCGCCGGTCTGGCACGGAGGAGCTGGTCGGCCAGGCCGGCATCTGCTCGCGCAGACGGCTGAAGCGTTCCTGGGCCGATAATCAGGGCGTCAGACGGATGATCTGCGCGGGCCGTCCGTGGCGAGGCCAACCTCGGCAGTTGGTCATGGTTGCGAGGCGAGGGTGAGCTGGCCAAGACGAGGGCGCGTCAGCTCGGCGGCCGTGCTTCGATCCTGGGCCGGCCACTGGGTGGCATTGGCCATCCCATACGGCCCGGCGTTTTTCCCCGGCGTCTGTCCGTCCGTCTCATCTAGGTTGGGGCTTTGCGTCCGCAGCCGAGATCCTTCTTCGACTGGCCAGCATACGCCCAACACGAGCATCCTCTCCCACGCCGCTGCAACCGCTGCCGAGCCACGCACGCACGCACGCACGCACGCACGCACCGCGGTGACACGTGGAACAGTTAGGGCTGAGCTCGTACAAGGAGGAGCGCGGTCAGCCTGGCGGGCCAGCTGTGCGACCCCACGCCCTGCGTAGGCACGGCCTTGCTTGGGCCCGTCTGACGCCAGCCAGCCAGCCGCCCATGCCGTCTATAAAAGGACACACTGGACGGCACTGTATCGCTGCGTCGCCATTCGTGCTCGTACGAGGCTGCCATGTCGAGAAGGGTGGTGAGACGGCCAGCTGACAGGCCGCATCGCCGGTTGGCTCCGGGCCCAGCCCTGCACGGGCTGGGCTACCACAGAGGGCAGGGACAGCGAGGACGGCGCCCATGGCCGTTGCCTGAATACAGCATGTCCAATCCATCCCAGGCGGCCGGCGCCAAGAGCCCGCTCGGGGTTCGCCACCGGGAGCTAGGCGGGCGGCAGGGGCCAGCGTAGACGACAACGACGACGACCACACGACGACCATACGACAACCACCTGCACGCCTCTTGGAGCGGCCGCCGGGCAGCCGTTTTGCGTGCCCGGCCACGCGGAAGCGTTCGTAGCACAGAAGAGGGCCAGGCCGCCGAGACCATGACCGCACCGGACGGACCGACATGAGGCTGACAAGGATGGGAGAGGGCCCACGCCAACTCGGGTCCAGGACTTGCGTCAACACGGAAAGAACAGTACCAGGGGCAGACCGCACTCGATGTTGACGATGCGTGTTCAGAAGGACCATACAAGGGCGTGGACTGCCCCCCTGCAACGCTGGTGAGCTATAAATATCAAACACGTCCGCAAGGATGCACTTCGGCGAAGGAGCTGTGTCCCGTCCGGTCCTCCCGCGTCTCACCTCCGGTCTTCCGTCAGCCTCTGCCGCCCCTGACGCGCGCGTCCGGCGGTCGTCGGCGGTGCTCCTGGGCTGTGGTTTGGGTGTTCTTGGACGGTGTTCTTGGACGCTGCTCTCCGACCATCATGCCGTATAAGAGCCCAGAGCCCCATGGGCATGGTCGTTGGTTCGTCTAAGCAACCCACCGACCACCACCAGCAGCAGACGACACACAATGACCGCCAACAACACCGCCCACATCCAACAGCCGGCCCTAGCCTGCCTCGTCGGGACCAGCAGCCACGGCAGCTCGGTCACCGAGCCAGACACCGCCGCCGCCGCCGCCGCCGCCGCGCAGCAGCACGACGGCAAGGCGCTGCCCCTGCCTCCCAAGCAGGGCGGCCGGGCGTACCGCTACCTCCGCTGGAACTTTGGCTCCGTGTACCGCCGCGTCTTCACCCTGGCCTTTGCCGGCAACATGGCCGTGCTGGTCGGCCTCGCCGTGCGCGCCGCCGCCGGCTGGCCCGGCCTGACCTACCAGGGCGCGTCGGCCGCCGTGGCCGCCAACCTGGTGGCGGCGCTGGCCGTGCGCAACGAGCATGTCGTCAACGCCCTGTTTGTCGTCGTCGTCGGCACGTCGTCGTCGTCGTCGTCGTCGTCGTGGCGCATCCGTCACGTGCCCCTCGGCCTGCGCCGCTGGCTCGCCAAGGTGTACTCGTACGGCGGCGTGCACAGCGGCTGCGGCGTGGCGGCGACGGCCTGGTACGTCTGCTTCTTGGTGCTGCTGACGCGCGACACCATCGTCGTCGTCGTCGACGACAACGACAACAACAACAACAACAACAACGACGCCGCCGCCGGCCGGCCGTCGGCCGTGCGGACGGCGGCGGTCGTCGTCAGCTACACCATCGTCGCCCTGCTCGCGGCCATCCTGACCTTTGCCCACCCGCGCCTGCGCGCCGCCGCCCACAACCGCTTCGAGGGCACCCACCGCCTGCTCGGCTGGGCCGTCGTCGCCCTCTTCTGGGCCCAGGTGCTGCTCCTCACGGCCGACCGCCCTTCCCCTTCCTCTTCTCCCTCCTCCTCCTCCTCCTCCTCCTTTGGCGCCGCGCTCGCCGCCAGCCCGTCGTTCTGGATGCTCCTCGTCGTCACGCTCCTCGTCGTGTACCCGTGGACGCGGCTGCGGAAGCGCGCCGTCGAGGCCGAGCCGCTGTCGGACCACTGCGTCAAGCTCAACTTCCGCTACCGCCGCGCCCACTACGGCCAGGCCATCCGCCTGACGGACGCGCCGCTGGTCGAGACGCACGCGTTTGCCACAATCCCGAACCCAGCTGGCCGGCCGTCCCCGTCCCCGTCGTCGTCCTCCTCCTCCTCGTCGTCGTCCTCGTCGTTGTCGTCTGCCGACCCGGAAAAGGGCCTGTCGCACGCCGGCGAGCCCGGCTTCTCGGTCATCATCTCCAACGCGGGCGACTGGACCCAGAAGATCATCCGCAACCCGCCGCGCACCATCTACACGCGCGGCGTGCCGCAGTACGGCGTGCTGCGCGTGGCCGGCCTGTTTGCGCCCGTCATCGTGCTGGCCACGGGCTCCGGCATCGCGCCCTGCCTCTCGCTCTTCGTCGAGAAGCCCGACCACCCGGTGCGCATCGTCTGGTCCGCGCCCACCCCGCTCCAGACCTTTGGCCAGGGCGTCCTCGACGCCGTGTACGCCGCCGACCCGGACGCCGTCGTCATCGACACCCGCCGCGACGGCCGCCCCGACCTCGTCCGCATCGCCTACGGCATCTGGGCCGCCTCCCGCGCCCCGTCCGCCGCCGACGGCCACCGCCGCCAGGGCCCCTGCGAGGCCGTCGTCGTCATCTCCAACCAAAAGGTCACCCGCAAGGTCGTGTACGGGCTGGAGAGCCGCGGCGTGGCCGCCTACGGCGCCATTTTCGACTCGTAGTGGCTGGAGATGTGGAGATGGTGCACATGCGCGGTGCTAGACAGACAGAGGGATGGCCAGCCACCATGAACAAAGCAAGGGGCGCGCCTACTGCTAGACAGACGACAGATAGACGACATGAGCAATGTGGTCCTCGGCCTAGGTAGGCTATGCATCGAAATGGCTGGCCACGTGGTGTGCGACCGCCGCCTCGTCTCCTTCAAACGCGCCGCACACCGGGCAGGTCACCGCGGGCGACGGCCGCCCGCCCGCTGCTGCGGCTTCTGTGTGCTGTCCACCCTGGCTCGTCTGCCGCTTCTGCTGCCGCGGCCTGGCCGGACGGATGAACGCGTCGAGGCCGATCTGCTCGCGCGGCGCTGCCTCGCCGTCGCCGGCAGCGTCCTCGCCGCGCCCGCCCCCCCGCGGCCCAGCCGGCCCAGCCGGCCCGCAGCGGCCGTCGCCCATCGTCTGCACGCGCCCCACGCGCCCGTCGCTCAGGCGCACCTTGATGCCGCGCGGGTGGTTGCCGCGGGTCAAGACCGTCTGCACGACGCCGTCGACGGTGCGCCCCGTCGGCTGGTCCTGCTTGAGCACAATGTGCACGTGCGCGCCCGGGACCACCTGGGCCACCGTCGGCACGCGCATCAGCCCCGGCCTGGGTGGCATGATGTCGGAGGGGATGGCCTGGGCCTTGTCGTGGAGACGAACAGACGAACAGACAAACAGACGAACACCTCAAAAAAAATAGAAAATTAGTCATGCTGCAAAGGCGGCGGGCGGCGGGCGGCGGGCGAGCGGGCAGAGCACGCCTTTGTGCGGCACAATTTGCGGGCGGGGTAAAGTGAGCGGGCAGCAGCGGTTCGCGCTTACGACCGGGCAGGCGCTCTGTACTTGGACGCTCCTGCCACTTTCGGGCACCGTTATCTCATGCCCTGATTTGCCTCCTCTCATCCGTTGTCCTTTTTTCAGACGGCTGCCCATCTCCTCCGGAATGCCCCGCCCGTTCCGTTCGCTCCTACCTCCGAACCGACCGCTTCCACTGCCGTTTTCGCTTCGACCGCTCCGACCGCTCCTGCCGCAATTGCAACCGCGCCTCGCATCTTCCCTCTCCCTCCCGTGCTCGCCTCGTCCCGTGACGCCGACCACGAGACTCGTGACGCCTTTCCATCGTCCTCGCCGCCGCTGCTATCTGACCGACGCGCTCCGCGCACACCAGGCCCGCAAGATGGCACCCCAACTGGACGGCTACTTCAAGCAGGTGGACGCCTCGGCGGACGACTTCATCGAGCGGCTACGCCAGGCCGTGGCCATCCCGTCGGTGTCGGCGGATCCGGAGCGGCGCCCCGATGTGGTGCGCATGGCGCACTTTTTGGAGCGGGAGCTGCTGGCGTTGGGGGCGACGGTAGAGCTGCGGGAGCTGGGCAAGCAGCCGGACCAGCCGACGCTGGACCTGCCGCCGGTGGTGCTGGCCCGCTACGGCCAGGACCCGAACAAGCGGACGATCCTCGTGTACGGGCACTACGACGTGCAGCCGGCGGAGGCGTCGGACGGGTGGAACACGGAGCCGTTTACGCTGACGGTGGGGGCGGACGGGCGCATGCTGGGCCGCGGGTCGACGGACGACAAGGGCCCCGTGCTGGGCTGGCTCAACGCCATCGAGGCGCACCAGAAGGCGGGCGTGGCCTTCCCCGTCAACCTGCTCATGTGCTTTGAGGGCATGGAGGAGTACGGGTCCGAGGGCCTGGACGCGCTGATCGAGGCCGAGGCCAAAAAGTTCTTTGCCGACGCGGACGCCGTGTGCATCTCGGACAACTACTGGCTGGGCACGGAGAAGCCGTGCCTGACGTACGGCCTGCGCGGCTGCAACTACTACTCGGTCGAGGTGTCGGGCCCCGGCCAGGACCTGCACAGCGGCGTGTTCGGCGGCACCGCGCAGGAGCCCATGACGGACCTGACGCGCGTGCTGGCCACGCTGGTGGACACGGACGGCAAGATCCAGATCCCCGGCATCGCCGAGCAGGTGGCGCCCGTCACCACCGACGAGGACGAGCTGTACGACCGCATCGCCTTCACCATGGACGACCTCTACGAGTCGCTCGGCAGCAAGACCACCGTCTTCGAGGACAAGAAGGCCACCCTCATGGCCCGCTGGCGCTACCCCTCGCTGTCCATCCACGGCATCGAGGGTGCCTACTCGGCCCCCGGCGCCAAGACGGTCATCCCGGCCAAGGTCATTGGCAAGTTCTCCATCCGCACCGTGCCCGACATGGAGATCGACAAGACCAACGAGCTCGTCTACAAGTACGTCCACGAGCAGTTCAACAAGCTGCGCAGCAAGAACAGCCTCAAGGTCTACGCCCAGCACACCGGCAACTGGTGGGTCGCCAGCCCCAAGCACTGGAACTTTTCCGCCGCCGCCAAGGCCGTGAAGCGCGTCTGGGGCGTCGAGCCCGACTACACCCGCGAGGGCGGCAGGTAAGCCCTTTTTCTCTCCTCTCCTTTCTTTTTGTCTCTTGTTCTTTCTTCGTCGCTGACAAACAGCATCCCCGTCACGCTCACCTTTGAGCTGGCCACCGGCAAGAACGTGCTGCTGCTGCCCATGGGCAGCTCCACGGACGGCGCGCACTCCATCAACGAGAAGCTCGACAAGCGCAACTACATTGAGGGCATCAAGCTGCTGGGCGCGTACCTGCACTACGTGGCCGAGGAGCCGATTGTGTAGGCGCGCATCGCGGGCGGGGAAGGGGGGGACGACGAGGAACACGCACGTTGTTTATTCTAAGCCACGCGGTGCGCCAGCAGCATAAGACATAGGGAGGCCAATTCTCTGTCAATCAACAGTACATTGCAGACCCAGAAAGAAGCAGAAAGGAGCGTGAACCCGGAAAGCAAAGAGGCGTGCCGCCTAGGAGGGGTATTAGGGCAGCAGAACAAGAGAGGGTATAGGTATCGCAGAAACGAGCGTGGAAGCGGCATATCCAGAACAGACCAAAACGCCAACACCGGTGGAAAAAGAAGGGGGCAAAAAGGCCAAACATTATGCAGCAGCCCGCCGCGCCAGGGCCGCCTGCTTCGCCTGGCGCCGCTTGGCCACGACCTCGGCGTCCCAGGTGCCGGCAAAGATGTCCTCGCACTCGTCGTCGTCCTCCGAATCGAACTCGACGGCCGCGGGCGCACCGTCCAGGGCACGCGCCCGGTGTCGGGCGGCAGCCATCCTGCGGCGCGCGGCGCCGACGGGGTCTGCGACCGCGTTTGGGTCCCGGCCGCCGTCCGAGCCGAAGTCGGAAAAGGAGCCGTCGCCTCCGTCGTCGTCGTCGTCGTCGTCGTCGTCATATTCACAAAACGCGTCGTCCTCGGTGCCCACCTCGCCCTCGGAGCCCGCCTCGCCCTCGGCGTCCTCCCAGCTGTGAAAGACGGCCAGGCGCGCAATCTCGAGGATGAACTTGCCGATCTTGTAGCGCTGGGCCGGGTCGCGGGCGTCGACGTACTTCCAGCCGAGCTTGGCGTCGCAGACGGCGCAGCTGATGTCGGCGACCACGTGGGCGCCCGTGACCAGGTGGCGGTGCTCCGCGCGGCCCACGCGGATGTTGGCGAGGTTGCGGTCGGCGGCCGCAGGCGACGGCGACGCCGGCCGCGCCGCCACCTCGGGCGCGTACAGGTGGTCGCCGCACGTGGCCGGCGCCGACACCAGGTACGCCCGGCCGTGCCGGCCCGTGAAGCCCTTGGACACGATCTGCGCGCTGTAGGCGAGGTCGGCGGCGCACCGGCGGCAGCGCAGCGTCGTGGGCAGCACGCGCTCGAGACGGCGGTGGTCGCCGGGCGGTGCGGCTGCCGCCGCCGCCGGGTGGTGGTGGTGGCGGCGGCTGTGGCGGCGGTCGGCCGTCGTCCGCTGGCCTGTGCCAGAGGCCGCCGCCGCCGCCGCCGCCGCCGTCACGGGGAGCGGCCCGGGCTTGGCCCGCGGCGCCGGCGCCAGCGCCACGCCATAGAGATCGTCGTCGGCTGCGTCGGGCTCGGCGGTGAGGCTCGCGGCGAAGGCTGGCTGGGGGCCCACGCCGACGAGGCCGGCAACGGGGCTGGCCGGCAGGCTGCGGGGCGACGCGGAGGTGAAGGAGCCGGGCGATGTGGAGAGCGAGGGCACGGGCGGCGGCGAGGGCTGGCTGCCGGACGACGTTGTCAGCGCCGACAGGGCCGAGGCGACGCTGCTGCGGTAGGAGCGGCGCCGCCTCGCCGACGTGGCGGGGGGGCCGTCGGCCTCGGAGCTCGACGCCGGTGTCGAGAACGTCGAATCGGCGGCAGCAGCGGAGGATGCGGCGGACGCCTCGGACGCTTTCCGGCTGCGGAAGAGATTGGGCAGCGCCGGGAGGAGGAAGGTGGCGTGCGGCCGGTCGTGGGTCCGGCTGGTGAACATGGCGAAAGAGGACGGCGGCAGAGAATGACGACAGAGGACGACGGCAGGCAGAAAGCGGCGATGCAGATGGGATGGGCCGCAAAGGAGGCCCAAACCCAGCAAAGCACAATATCCAAACGAAAGCAAAAAAAAGAAGACAGAAGGAAAAAGACAAACAAAGGCAGCAAGCGAGACAAAAAGGTGAACCCAGACAAAACGAACTCCCTCCCTAGGGCCACCCGCGCTGTTGGTCCCGCGGCGTCGTCCCTTTCGGAGCGTTCGGAGGGGACGGCAGAGCGTGGTGTGTCGGAGAGCCAGCCAAGCACACCACCAGGCGAGGAGGCATCGAGATCGGCGGCCCCGTCGTCGGAGAAGGGAGGTTTCGGCGTCGGGCAGAGAGGGAGGGGGGGGGGTCACAAGCTCGCCAGCGGTTGTGCGAGGGCACCGAAACGCACGGCTTGGGCTGGCTGGCTGGGCTTTGCTCGCCTTGCCGCCTGAGCGGCCGCTGCGCTGCGCGTGCACGTCACAGATGCGCGCCAGTGCAGTCACCCGACCGTCCGACGGCGAAGGAGAGTGGAGGAGATGGGGACGCCAGCGGCAGCGCAAAGCGCGGGAAGTGGATGCTGGCTGGGCGCCGATGTGACGGCGGCAAGAGTATCGGGTACATCTTGAAAGGTGCGTCGTCTGGTGGCAGACGGGGTCACCGGTACAGCACCAGAGGCCAGCCGTTATCGATAAAAGAGGGGCGCAGGGGAGGGGTTCTTTTGGGCCGTGCGGAGACCGGAGGCGGTGAAAGAGCGTGGGTGGGCGGCACCGCGTGCGCACACGGCTCGCGCACGTGTTTGAACGAAGGCGGAAGGCCAGGGCGGTGTGAAATCTGCTTACATAAGGCGCCGTGGCTGTCTGAGTCACGCGGACATAAATTGCCGCATGGGGCCAAGCGCCGACTCAGCACGCCTTTCCCTGCATTTTTCTCGTTGCCACGCCACACTTTCGGGCAGATTCTCGAAATTCCCTCCGCATCCACCAACTCACCGCAGTTTCAATCCATCTTGAAAAGCACCACCACCACCACCGCCATCGACGACTTCAAACACACTTCAAGCCATTGCTTGCCTGCTGACCGCCTTCTTCACACCATCGTGAACCGCTTCTCGAACGCGACCGTCCAAACGATACGACTCCGTCACCCCAACCATCCAAACCACCACTTTCACCCGCTCGACGTCAAAGTGGCCCCCGTCCGATATGGCGCAGACAAAACAATCCAGTTTAAATCAGAGTAGTAGTAGTTATGGCGAGGGCGTCGTCCGCCAGGCGAACGTCCTTGCCAGCTGCTATGTCATTGATGCCTCGGCCACGCAGCTGAGAGGCTTCCACTACTGCACTACGCTTCTTACCGGTAGGTCGGCCGTCTTGCTTTTCGCTTCCGGGTGGCCCGGCTGCTGACCAACGCAGGAGCAGAGTGGTATTCCTGAGGTCCCTTCCTCAGGACTACCATCGCCGCCATCAAGCCCCCCCCTCGCCGCCATTTCCGCCTCGAACGAGCTGACTGTGTTTCCCAAGAAGCGCAGCAGCGGCAGCAGCACCGGCGGCAACAGCATCACTCGGCCGAGTCGTCGAGGGGGGGCAACACTGCGCATCAGGGAAGAGTGTGAGAGACTCTTTTGTGAGACCATGAGGGCCGTTTTTCTTGGTGAGAAGACGACGGCTAGTAATGGCTCCGGCCTGACGGGTGTTTCATACAATGTCAATGCGGTCGGCAACGACTGCGACAACAACTACAACAACAACAGCAGCAGCAGCAGCAGGAGCAACGGCCAGCTGTGCACGCCACCGGACGAGCCCGGCCACTTTGCGGCGCTGACCCGCACGTGGTCGGGCGCGTCGGGCGCGTCGGCGGTGTCCTCGGCGTCCTCGATGCCGGTGGCCGCCGACGGTGCCGGCGCCGGCTGCGGCTTTGGCCCGTACGCCGTGCCGGCGGCGTGGCTGGAGCTGTGGGACTTTGCGGGATGTGCCAGCTTCCGCGGGTTTGTGGCCGAGGACGTCGCGGGCGAGCGGTCGCTGTTTGCCTTTTTCGACGCCATGTTGCTCAGCCGGGATCTCAAGCAGGCGTATGTGTCCATCCTTGTCCCCCCGCTCCCCATCGTACCTCGCTAACAGCGCAGCCTCATGGCCGTGATTGAGCTGGCCGACTCGGCGCTCGGGTGCGCGCAGCTGGTGGTCTGTGTGGACCGGGCGGCGCAGCCGGAGGAGGCGGCGTCGCTGATGAAGGGCCTGCAGTGGGCCGGGTTCTCGCTGACGACGCTGGACTCGTGGACGGGCGGCGAGGGCGTCGACGTGACGAGTCCGTCGTGGATTTTCATGGGTATGGAGCTGTAGGGCCTATAGATTGAGCCACAGTTTGAGTCACCATTTGAGCCACAATTCTATTGTCTAAATTACTACAAATCTGCCCTACAGGTCCTCCTCGGGCAGGCGCACGACGTGGCCGTGGCTGGCGAGGTAGTCCTTGACCTGGGCGACGGTGTACTCGCCGCGGTGGAAGATGCCGGCGCCGAGGGCGGCGTCGACCGAGGTGTGGGAGAAGACGTGGTCAAAGTGGGCAGGGTTGCCGGCGCCGCTGGAGGCGATGACGGGGATGCGGACGGCGCCCTTGACGAGGGAGATGAGGGCGGTGTCGTAGCCGCGGTTGGTGCCGTCGCGGTCGATGCTGTTGAGGAGGAGCTCGCCGGCGCCCATGGCCTCGACGGCCTGGGCGAGCTGGACGACGTCGAGGTCGCGGGTCTCGCGGCCGCCCTTGATGGTGCAGGCGTACCAGTAGTGGCGCTTGCTCGGGTCGGGGCCGGGCTCGTCCGGGGCGGCGGGGACGGTGTGGTGGCCGGGGGCGGCCGAGGGGCCGTCGACCCAGACGCGCTTGGGGTCGACGCTGACGACGACGGCCTGGCTGCCGTAGGCGGCGGCGATCTGCTCGATGGCGGTGGTGCCGGCGAGCGTGCGGCCGGCGGCGTAGTAGGCCTCGGCGGCGAGGACGGCGTCGGAGCCGATGGAGACCTTGTCGGCGCCGGACTGGAAGTAGAGGGCGGCGATGGCGAGCGCGGACACGGGCGTGCCGTCGGCGTCGACGGTGTCGCGGATGCCGCCGCCCACGGTCAGCGGCACGAACACGGTGCGCGCCGTCTGCCGCAGCACCTCGAGCATGGGCGCGTCGGCCAGCGGGCAGTCGCGGAAGCTGGTGATGTTGAGAAAGGTCACCTCGTCCGCGCCCTG
This sequence comes from Ophiostoma fasciatum, assembly GCA_019925495.1. Lineage (NCBI taxonomy): Eukaryota > Fungi > Ascomycota > Sordariomycetes > Ophiostomatales > Ophiostomataceae > Ophiostoma > Ophiostoma fasciatum. The sequence continues at coordinate 343,087 of JADHKM010000008.1, read as the reverse complement.
CGCGTAGTACCGCTCCGCCAGCGCCACCGGCTTGCCCAGGTTGCGCACGCCGCGCGCCGCGTCCGCCTGGTCCCGCACGTCGTACTGGTCGCCCTTGGTCACCACCAGGTCGCCGGCGTCGTTGGCGCGCACGTCCAGGCAGGCGATGACGCGCCGCGTGAGGCCGCCGACGGCCAGCGGCGGCGGCAGCGCTGCCCCCGCCGCCACGGGAGCCGCCGACGGAGCCGCCCCCAGCGCCGCCTGGCCGCTGCCGTCGAGGAACGCGCGCAGGAAGCGCAGGCCGGCGACGCCGCTCTTCTCCGGGTGGAACTGGGTGGCCACGACGTTGCCGCGGGCGAGGGCGCCGACAAACTCCTCGTCCCCGTACGTGGCCGTGGCCACGGCCCAGCCGGCGGCCTCGAGCTCGCCGGGCGTGTAGGGGTACTGGTACGAGTGGACGTAGTAGTACTTGGAGGCGGGCCGCAGGTCGTAGAAGGGGTAGGTCGGGGCGGTGGCCGACGGCGACCGCGCGGCCCGCGCCGCCGCCGCCTCGGGCGCCTCCTCCGCGCGAGGCTTGCGCGCGTCGTTCCAGCCAATGTGCGGCACGGACTTGGCGCTGTCGTCGAAGCGGCAAAGGGCGCCGTCGATGAGGCCGAGCCCCTGGCACGCGGGGTCCTCGGCGGAGCCGCGGAAGAGGGACTGCAGTCCGACGCAGATGCCCAGAAACGGCTTGCCGGCGTCGATGTGCTGGCGCACGGCGGGCAGGTAGCCGGCGGCGGCGAGCTGGCCGACGCAGTGGCCGAAGCGGCCGACGCCGGGCAAGATGAGTTTCTGCCGTGTGAGGAGGAGGAGGAGGAGGAGGAGGAGGAGGAGCACAACAGGAAGGACAAGAGACCAGGACGTACCTCGGCCTGGGGCACCTGGTCGGGGCTGGTGATCCACTCGACGTCGTAGCCGACCTTTTCCAGGGCATTGACGAGGCTGCGCACGTTGCCGGCCACGTAGTCGAGCAGGTGGACCGTCGGCATCGCGGCTGTGGGGGTCCGGAGGACGAGAGACGGGGGGAGCCGAGAAGCAGAGGAGAACGAGAGTCTCAACGAGAGGCCGGCCGACAAGCAGACGAGGGTATGCGGCACGCCAATGGACCCCCAGGAGGACAGGACGACAGATTGTGCGCGCGAGGGCGAGGCTGGTCAGGACGGCCCCGCGGTGTGACTCTTCTGGCGGGCGAAGTCAACTTTTTCGGCGATGCCGCTAAATTCTGCCGGCCTTCTCCGCTCTCGCGGACACAAACACGCCGGACACGTCTACTAAGAACCAAGTACAATACACCACGACAACGACACGACGGACGCCCATGCATGCAACGCGGATGCGCTCGCACGCCGACCACCACGGGCCTCATGGATGACGCGCCGGCGGCGCCGCCCGACGACGAGTCGGACTGGGAGTACGAGTACTCGGCGACGGAGACGGAGGTGAGCAGACGACGGCGTCGCGCGCGCGGCGGTCGGTCCGGCACGCAGCTCACAGGCCCTGGCAGACGCATCTGATCACGCTCGACCTGTCCCTCCCCGAGTTCGTGCGCCGGCGCGACGACTTTGTCGTGCACAGCACGCGGGGCGGCTTCCGCACGTGGCTGAACCCGCTGCGCGGCGACGACGCGGGACCGGCCCGCGAGGCGGAGGGGAGGAACGGAGATGACGACGGCGACGGCGACGGCGATGGCGACGGCGGTGGCGACGGCGATGGGGTTGACGACGAGGACGAGAACGAGGACGAGGAAGAAGACGGGGCTGACGCCGCGCCGCCGCCGCCGCCGCCGCCGCCGCCCGACGCGGGAGACAAGGGCGACGCCGCCGCGATCCAGATCCTCGACCTGCACACGGCCGAGCCGGTGATTGCGTACCGGGGGACGCTCTTTCGCGGGGCGTGGACGGACACCATTGGGACGGAGATGCTGTTTGCCGAGGAGGACGAGGGGGTGGCGGGCAGCGCAGGCGACGCGGGCGACGCGGGCGACGCGGGCGACGCGGGCGATGCGGGCGACGCCCAAGTCGGCGGCGTGCAGGCGCCGCTGCCCGTCCGGCGCCTCACCCCCCGGGGGGAAGAGGGAGGAGGCGTGGTGCTGCTCGGGGCGGCGTCAGCGCGCATCGCGTGCACGCCGGTGGAGCTGCGCGAGCGGCGGGACGAGGAGCGGGCGGAGGCGCGGCGGCGGCTGGGGTTTGTGATTCCCGTGGCGGCGGGGGCCCCGGAGGCACGGCAGCGGCAGGCGGCCTTTCTCGAGAACCTCATGGCGGCCAAGCAGCGGCGCGGCGAGGCCGACGTCGTCACCGTGCAGGCCGTCGGCACCAAGCAAAACGCCGTGCACGACGACGAGGCCGAGACGCGCCGCCGCGAGCAGCTGCTGGCCCACCGCCGGACCAAGCGGCCGGCCGGGCCCGAGCCTGTCGAGGGCGAGGGCGAGGGCGAGGGCCAGGCCACGCCCGTCGGGGTGCCGTCCCAGCAAAAGAGGCCGCGGTCCGACGCCGGCTCCTGAGACGGTGCTTGGACCTCAGGCCAGCCATTTAGCCCTCCAGTGCCGGCGCCAGCGTCCGGGCCCGCTGTTTCGCCGCTTAACTGTGGGGCCCTGCCCACCCGGGCGCTGCCATTGGCTGCGGCCGCTTTGTACGAGTACCTGCTCTAGCGCTATACGACCCCGTGTCAACCGCCCCGGACTGCGTACCGGTACGCGCGCACGGCTCCTTCGCAGGGTTCGTAAGCCAAGTAAGCAGCAGCACCCTGCGCCACTTCGCCGGTTCGGGGGACGTCTCGCCTTCGCTCCCCCCAACATGCAGCCGAAGCGCCGCCGCCGCCGCCGCATCCGTCCAACAACACAAACTCTTTCTTCGCGCTCTGTCTGGACAGGGTTCGGCAATTTTCTTTTTTCATCCTTTTTTCTTTTCCCGCTCGAACGCTGCGCTGCTCGACTCTTGCCTGACTGCTTTTTTGGGCTGTTTCAGCGACTTGCCTCCGTCTCGGACCCATCTCGGCTCTTGACCGCACCTCGACTTTTTGTCCGGCTTCGTCCGGCTTCTCCTTCTGCCGACCGCCATGTGGCCGCGGGCGGCGAGCTTGCTCAGCGTGCGGCGCGCGGCGTATGCGACGTCGGCGCTGGGCGCGCTCGTGTTCCTGCTGTGGCTGCTGCCGCGCGTGCTCAACCCGACGCCGCCGACGCCCGACGAGAAGCGCCGTGACGAGGACTGGGTCGACACCAGCCCCTACTGGCTGGACCGCCAGGCCTGCCGCTGGCTGAGCCTCTGCGGCGTGCACCATCTGCGCTGGGATGCGCCGGCTCTGCCGGACACGAACGGCACCGACGGCCGCGGCGACGACGACGACGGCCGCAACCACGACCACCTGCGCCGCCGCGAGCTGCGCGACGCCGGCAGCGACCGCTGGCTGTCGTACGAATCGCGCGGCGACGAGGCCTGGGAGGTGGCCCCCGACCGGCCGCCCTCGTCTTCGTCCTCGTCGTCCGCCACGGGCGCCGCCACTGACGTGCCCGACTACGTCCTCGCCTACGCGCCGCTCGTGCACCTCTTCTCCGGCGAGAACTTTTGGCCGTCCTTTATCGGCGAGCACCTCAGCCACATGGTCCCCTACACCAACGGCACGCCCGTCCGCGACGGGCCCGAGCCCCTCACCCTCGACAACCTGGCCGAGCTGAACCACCACCCCAAGGTCGTCTACCTGACCAGCGATGTCGACGTCGAGACCCGCCCCGAGTGGCTGCACAGCCACGCCGGCATCCCGGTGGCTTTTAACGAGAGCAGCAGCGGGGGCTCTGGTGGCAGCAGCGGCAGGAACCGCAAGAACAAAGACAGCGGCCACGACTTTGCCGACGACACCACCTGGTACGACGTCGACCGCGACCACCCGCTGCGCCGCATCTCCGACCCGCGCAAGCTTGCGGCGGCGGCGGCCGCCGCCGCCGCCGCGTCCCGCTCGCAGGGGCCCGAGGACGTGCGCGCGCGCCAGCTGCGGCGTCAGGCGCGCAGCAGCAGCAGCAGCAGCAGCCACGAGCGGGCGGGTGCGGGCGAGGACCACCAAGTGGTTTTGGGGCCCGCCGCCGCCGAGGACGCGGCGGGGGCCGACGGCGGCAGCAGTGCCGTCTACGGCTACAAGCCGGACGCTAGCGGCTACTCCAAGGCGCCGGCGATCCTGGTGCTCGTGGACAAGGGGTCGGGCATCCTGGACGCCTTCTGGTTTTTCTTCTACAGCTACAACCTGGGCCAGACGGTGCTCAAGGTGCGCTACGGCAACCACGTGGGCGACTGGGAGCACTGCATGATCCGCTTCGAGAACGGCGTGCCGCGCGCGCTGTTCCTCAGCGAGCACGCGGGCGGCCAGGCCTACGCGTGGAGCGCGCTGGAAAAGTTCCAGCCGCCGCGCGACCCGGCGGCGCCCGCGGACGCGCCGCCGCCGCCCGAGCGGCCCGTCATCTACTCGGCCGTCGGCAGCCACGCCATGTACGCGCTGCCGGGCCTGCACCCGTACGTGCTGCCGTTCCGGATGCTGCGCGACGAGACCGACAAGGGCCCGCTGTGGGACCCGGCCAAGAACAACCTGGCCTACTTTTACGACTACGTGCACGACGGTGACGTGGGCGTGGGCGACGACGACGACGATGATGGCGGCGTGGACGGCCCGGTCGAGGTGGCGGCCGCAGCTCGCCACCGGGATACAGACGCCGCCGGCGCCGCCACCGCCGACGTCGCCTACCCCTACCCCGGCGGCGTGGACGGCTTCGACGCGGCGCTGTCGGCGGCGACGATCTGGGACCCGACGGTGCCGACGAACCTGACGAGCCTGACGCCGGCGGCCAAGAACCCGGACGCGCCGACGTCGTGGTTCCACTTCCTGGGCCCGTGGGGCGACGAGCTGTACGAGCTGGGCGACCGGCGGCAGTGGCGGCTGTTTGGCCAGTACCACTACATTGACGGGCCGCAGGGGCCCAAGTTCAAGAACCTGGGCCGCCAGAAGGTGTGCCAGACGGCGCACTGCCGCATCCTCTACAGCCTCGACGCCGGCAAGAAGTCGTCGTGGTACAGCTGATGCGCAGGCGCCGTGGCACGGCTAATGTCTTTCTTTTTGGTTTTGCTTGCTTCCGGTTCACGAGACCATGATACCCCTATCCGCAGAATGCGTTCTCTTGGCTCTGCTTCCGTTCTGCCGCTCGTTCACGTCATAGACTGTATTTCATTTGTCTGTCCATTTGTCTGTCCAACTTGTCTATCGTACAGGCGCGCCTACAGCTTGTGCACAAACGACGAGGCCGTGAAGCCGCGCACGCGCTTGCCGTAGTACCAGAAGGGGATGGCGCAGAGGCTGAAGAAGAGGGTGGCGGCCATGACGGTGAGGATGGGGCGGGTGAAGCCGCTCTCCTCGGCCCAGGTGGTGAGGAACTTGGACACGCCGTAGCCCCAGACGTTCTTGTTGACGGTGATGGTGACAAACATGGAGCCGGTGACGGGGCGGTAGCTGTCGATGGCGTAGGTGCTGGCGATGCTGGGCAGGGCGGTGACCTGCAGGCCGAGCAGGCTGTAGCCGACAATGACAATGGCCTGCCAGGGCCAGTGGTGGTCGTAGCCGACGGCGACGACGATGGAGCCGATCACCATGGCCACGACATAGGGGGCCATGGCGACGAGGCGCATCTCGGGCTCGCGCACGCCGTTGTTGCGGCGCGTCAGCGCGGCGGCGACGAGGTCCGACAGCGGGCCGCACGTGAAGAGGCCGATGGCGGCGCCGACGAGCACGGCCAGGTTGAAGAGGCCGATGGTCTGCGACGAGTAGAGGTACGGCGGGCCGGCAAACGCCTGCGTCTGGCTGAGGTTGACCACGAGAAAGGCCGACGCCGAGAAGGACACGTTAAAGGCCGCAAACTCGACAATCGCAAACAGGTGCAGGTACCACGGCAGCCACAGCTCCCGCAGCCACGTCGCCGGCCCGTTGCGCTGGAACAGGTAGAAGCTCTTGCGGCCCGGCCGGCTGATGCCCAGGTACCGGTCCACGGGGTCGGCGACGTCGGCGGCGGCGGCCTCGCCTGTGCCGGCGGCGGCAGCAGCAGCAGCAGGAGCAGCAGGCGTGGCCGAGGAGCCTGCGTTTGTATCCGCCGCATCCTCGTGCTCGGCGGCGCCGGCGCCGTCGTTGCTGGTCTTCTCCGCCGCCGCCGAGGCCGCGGCCGCGGCCGTGCGCGCGGCGGTCGTGGCCGCGGTGGCGCCGGCGCGGTCGAACAGGGTCTCGGGCAGCATCAGGACCTGGACGGCCAGGGTCAGGCCGAGCAGGCCGGTGTTGAACCACCAAAAGTTGCGCCAGCCGACGTGGTAGTCCATGGCGCCGCTGATGATGGGGCCGGTCTGGAGGGTCAGTACGAGGGGGGCGAAGACGAGAGCGAGTGGACACCACCGACCATGAGCGACATAAAGTAGAGCGAAAAGTACAGCGTCTGGTACTTGCCGCGGTCGTGCAGGAAGATGATGTCGGCAATGACCTGGGGCATGAGGGTCTCGCAGGGGCCGGCGCCGATGCCGTTGAGGCTGGAGGGTCAGCGACGAGAGGACAGGATAGAAAGAGAGAGGAAGAAGAGGACGCACACGCTGGCACCCATAAACGAGTTGTAGCTGGTGGCGCGGGCGCGCCAGATGGAGGAGCAGAGGCAGATGAGGGTGCTGAAGATGGCGACGGGGCGGCGGCCCCAGGCGACCATGATGGGGACCCAGATGAAGTTGCTGAAGCCGAGGACGAGGATGGCGACGCCGGTGAACTGGACGACGTCGGCCAGGCTGCGGTCCCACTCGTGCACGTAGCTGTTGAACATGGGGGCCAGGGCCAGCGGGCCGAGATTGAGGCTGAAGGACAGCAGCGTGGCCGCGAAGATGGCCGACGCCTTCCACCAGGCCGTCCAGTTGAGCGGGTCGGCCGGGTCGTCGGCCGGCTGCGGCACCAGCACGTTGGCGCCGCTGGCCTTGACAAAGTGGTGCGTGCCCACGTCGCGCATGATCTCCGTGCCGGGGTAGATCTTGGTGCCCAGCAGCTCCTCGAGCTCGCGGATGGCGTTTTCGTCGAGCGCCTCGTCCATGGTGGCGGTCCGGGAAGAGGCGGAAGCGGATGAATGTTTACCGAGTGTGTACGGAGTAGCTGTACGGAGTACAGAGCACGAAGATGTATTTACAGACGCGACGGGCCGCCTTTATCTACCCCGTCTCGGCCCCATGCCGGCATGCGTGCGGGGAGAACGGCCCCAGGGCTTGTTGTGGCAGCTGTTGCGGAGAAGGTTGCCTGCCGGTCGGCCGCCCGCCGGTTCCTGCGGACTTAGCTTATCCTCGCATGGCCTGCTCGGCCACAAGTACCGATATGGAGTTCTCCGTGCCCCTCTCCAGCGTGCCGTTGTATTTGGCCTGGCCGCTTGGACGCTTCCGTCGGACGCCAGGATGCGACGTCAAAGGCGCGGCGCGCGCTCATTTGCCAGCGGCGGCACCCCGGCCTGCAGACAAAGGCAGCGTGACCACGAGGGCCAAGAACCGACAGAGGGCGCCAGTGGCCCGGGTGTGGTGCACGGCAGTGTGTCAGGCGACCATGGAGGCGGATGTCAAGTTTGTGATGATATCAGCATTCTGTAGACTCGAAGCATATATTTATGCTTATAAGCATAAGCATATTTGTCTCGTTCCCGTCGCACAACGCCGATCTGAGTTGTCTTTTCTACCACGGACATGACCGAAAACAGACGCTCTCTCGTCATCCGCGTTGTCTACAAGTACGTCCAATAACAACGAAGCATATTGTACTTGTACGGATCACGATGACGCTGCTGTCGTCCGATGCTCGCAAGTCCCGGGCGCCAAGCTTCGTTGGCTGCCCAGGAGGGGCCGCTGGCAGTTTACCCGGACACTAGCAGGCCCCAATCGTTCCACACCGCAGGCCAAATCAGCCTAGCCTGCGGGGGAGGCAGGGAGAAGGTTACGGGGCGACTGTTTTCGGCTTCGTTGCGCCCGGAGGTCAAAAGATACAGGAACACGTGACCACAATCACATGATATTTCACGTGACGTTGCACTGGCGAGGGAGGGCGCAAAACTGCATCCACTTGGCGGCAACTTGACCACCTCCGACCACATCCACGCGACGACACGGCCCTGCCACGCGAACCATTCCAACCCTGAACAGCCGCGGCGCACCTCGGTCTAGCGACGCATCTACACGCGGAAGAGCGCCGGCCGTGGACACGGCGCGCACGACGCCCGGCCTTGCTCTGACGAGGGCTTTTCTCTCCAGCACCGATCGACCGCCGGCCGACCGACCGACCGACCGACCGACGACGGGTGACCGCCGGCGACCGACTTTCATCGCCGTCTCGCGATGGCGGCCAAAGAGGAGGGCGTGCGGCTGCTGTGGAACCCGGACAATGTGCAGGACGTGGCGGAGTCGGTGGGGGTTGGGCAGCTGGGGGAGGACGCGCTGCGGTGCCTGTCGCAGGACGTGGAGTACCGGATTGGGCAGGTGATAGTGGAGGCGCTGCGGTGCATGCGGGCGGCGTGCCGCACGACGCTGACGGTGCAGGACGTGTCGCTGGCGCTGCGGGTGCTGGACGTGGAGCCGCTGTACGGGTACGAGTCGACGCGGCCGCTGCGGTACGGGGAGGCGAGCCTGGGGCCGGGGCAGGCGCTGTACTTTGTGGAGGACGAGGAGGTGGAGTTTGAGAAGCTGATCAACGCGCCGCTGCCGCGGGTGCCGCGGGACGCGAGCCTGACGGCGCACTGGCTGGCGATCGAGGGGGTGCAGCCGTCGATCCCGCAGAACCCGACGACGGCGGAGGCGCGGACGCAGGAGCTGGTGGCGGCGGCCAACAAGGGCGGCGTTGGCGGCGGCGGCGGCGTCGGCATCGGCGGCATCGGCGGCGTCGGCGGCGGCGGCGGCATGGGGGGGGCCGGGGGGGCGAACCCGGCGCTGGCGGCGCTGGCGGGGCACGACAGCAGCGTGGGGTTCAAGCCGGCGGTGAAGCACGTCATCAGCAACGAGCTGGTGCTGTACTTTGACAAGATCCAGGCGGCGCTGCTCGACGACAACCCGGACGAGGAGGTGCGGCGGCTGCGCGAGGCGGCGCTGGCGTCGGTGCGCGCCGACCCGGGCCTGCACCAGCTGGTGCCCTACTTTGTCAGCTTCATCGCCACCCAGATCACCCACCGCCTCGACGACGTGCCCATCCTGCGCCACATGATGGAGCTGACGGCCGCCCTGGTCGAGAACCCCCACGTCTTCCTCGACCCCTACGTCACGCCCCTGTGCGCCCCCGTCCTGACCTGCCTGCTGGGGCAAAAGCTGGGCTGGGGGGGGGACAAGCCGGCAGCAAACGCAACCACCACCACTACCACTGGCGGCGGCAGCGGCGCCACCGCGGGCTCTACCGCACTGGTCCCGGCCGGCGCGGTGCAGGGGACGGACACGCTGGGGGACATTTACCGGCTGCGGGAGCTGGCGGCGAGCCTGCTGGGGCTGCTGGCGCGCAAGTTTGCCAAGAGCAGCACGCTGCTGCGGCCGAAGCTGACGCGGACGTGCCTCAAGACGCTGCTGGAGCCGGACCGGCCGGCGGGGGTGCTGTTTGGGGCGGTGGCGGGGCTGTCGGCGGCGGGGGGGCCGGAAGCGGTGCGGGTGCTGCTGCTGCCGAACCTCAAGACGCTCGACGCCTACGTGCTGCAGCCGCTGCAGGAGCGCGGCCCGGCCGTGGCCGTCGAGTTTGACATGCTCGTCGTCGGCGGCATCCTCAAGGCCATCCGCACGCTCGTCGACACGGCCGTGACGCCGCCGGCGGCGGCAGCAGCAGCAGCCGCCGACGAGGCCAGCCGCACGTCGGACACGGAGGCGGCCGAGCTGGTGGACTTTCTGGGGCCGATCGTCGGCGGCTGCGTGGCGCAGCTGCACGACCGGCGGCTCAACGCGGTCATCCTGGAGGCGCGGAATATTGAGTAACCGTTGTGTGTCTGTCTGTCTGTCTGTCTGTCTGTCTGTCTGTCTGTCTTTCTGTTTTTCTGTCTACTGTTTTAATCTTCCGGGCTCCCAGGCGTCGGGCGCACGTATGCAATTCAGGGTGGTTGCCATTCAGGAGGAACAAGGCTGCGGGCGAACCGTCGTGCTGCCCCGACCTGCCTCGCCTTTGTTGCACGTCCTTGTGAGGACTGTCCAGTTTGGCCGGTATAGGCAGGGGTCGGCGGCGGCTCTTTGTCTGGCCGCAAACGCCCAGCCGGTGGTGTTGTCGCTTTGTTTTCTTTGACCGGGTGTCCTCCCTGTGTCCTCGACCTCGACGTTTCCGGCGCCTTTGTTGGCAGAAGGGATGTCCTTTTGCTATATAGCTCTCTGCCGCTGACCTCCTCGTTCCATGCCCTTTGAAGACAGGCAACCACCATCCCCAGCCATCAAAATGAGTTCCCGTGCTGCTGAACAGCTGGCCACGCCGTCGCGCGCGCACCCCGGCGCGGCGCCCACGCCGCCGTCGGAGCCGGCGGCCGCCCCCCAGGAGGAGGCGAGCGCGCTGGAGGAGGGCGCGGAGAGCGTGGCGGAGGAGGGCGCGGCGGACGCGAGAAAGGGCGGACAACAACGGCCGCAGCAGTTGAAGGGCCGGGCAGCGTACCAGGAGATGGCGGCGCTGCGGCGGAGCGCGCGGCACGACCCGGAGGACGTGTGGGCGGCGGCGGTGGCGCGGGCGCGGGCGCGGCGGCTGGCGGCGGCGGAGGTGGACGTGTTTGTGCGGCTGCGGGCGGAGCACGCGGCGGAGCGGGAGGCGGAGCTGGCGGCGGAGGCGGCGCTGCAGCGGCAGTGGCTGGCGGCGCAGGGGATTCGGGGGGAGGGGGAGGGGGAGGGGGAGGGCGAGGGGGGGGACAGGGGGGAGGAAGGGGAGGTCTCGGCCAAGCCGGCCCCGGTTCCGATGCCCGGCGACTACCAGCTGCCGTCGGCGGGCCCGACGTTTGACCCGGCGCTGCGGCCGATGGTGGACTTTCTGGGGGAGGTGCGGCAGGACATGGTGACGCCGATGCGGGCGGACGTGGCGCCGCGGGGGCTGCGCAACCCGGGGCAGCTGTGCTACCGCAACGCGGTGGTGACGGCGCTGCTGAACACGGACCGGTTCCTGGCCTTTTTGCACACGCACGCGCGGCGGGTGCGCACGTTTCTGGGCTGCCGGGACGTGGCGCACCACCTGCTGACGCGGCTGTACCACCTGGCGGTGGCCTACTGGGACCGGACGGGGCGGCACCCCATGTCGGCGGACGCGGCCGACAACTACCAGAAGATGAACACGCTGCTGTGGCGGGCGTGCCGGGGGGGGGACGGGTTTGGGGGGGGCCGTGGTCCGGAGGGTCCCGGCAGCGGCGGCAGCCCCCTCCCCGGCAGCCCCGGCAGCCCCGACAGCCCCGTGGCGGCGGCGGACCGGGACCCCCGGCCGCTGGTGAGCTGGCCGGCGCAGTGCGCGCAGCGGACGGGCACGGCGGAGGCGGCGGTGCTGGAGGAGCAGCAGGACGCGGCCGAGTTCCTGGAGTGGCTGGTGGAGGCGGCGGGGGCGCAGCTGGCGGGGGCGCCGGAGCGGTACGGCGGGGCGCGCAGCGCGGACTACTACGACAGCGTGTTCCGGGTGTACCTGACGTCGCGCTCCGTGTGTCCGCGGTGCCGCCGGCCGGTGCGGCTGCGGCGGCAGCGGGTGGAGCGGCTGGGGGCGCTGCCGGTGGTGGTGGCGAGCCAGGCCAAGGAGGCAGCAGGTCGGCAGGCCGGGCACCACCACGCCACGCCCCTGACGACCTTTCTCGGGCGCTTCTTCGACGAGGACATTGCCGGGGCGCGCTGCGAGCGCTGCGGGCAGACGCCGCGGGCGCTGCGGCGCATGTACCGGCTGCAGGCGGCGCCCGAGGTGCTGGCGGTGCACCTGCAGCGGGCCGGGGTGGACGGGCGCAAGCACGCGGCGGCGGTGGACGTGCCCGAGTTCCTGGACGTGTCGCCGTGGCTGGAGCCGCACGTGTTTGCGCGCGGCACGCGCGTGCTGTACCGCCTGGCGGCCGTCGTCAGCCACGCGGGCGAGAACAGCCACGTCGGGCACTATGTGAGCTATGTGCGGACGGGGGGCGCCGAGGGGGCCGCCCAGGGGGCCAAGGGGGCCAAGGGGGCCAAGGGGGCCAAGGGGGGCAGGGGGGTGGGAGGCCAGGCGCGGCCGGCGGGGCCCGGCTTTGTGCCGCTGTACACGTACGAGGACACGCTGCGGGTGATGGACGAGGCGCGCGCGCGCAAGGACGCCGTGGCGGCGCTGTACCGGAAGGCGGCGGAGATCAACGGGGGCGGCAGCACCGCGGGCAGCAAGACGGCGGCGGTCAGCAAGACGGCGGCGGGCAGCAAGACGGCAGCAGGCAGCAAGACGGCAGCGGGCAGCAAGACGGCGGCGGGCAGCAAGACGGCGGCCATGACCCCCGCGGCGCTGGAGGTGGTGCGGGCGGCGGAGGCGCTGGACAGCGGGTGGACGTGCATCGACGACCACGTGGTGACGGCGGGCATCCCGTTTGCGCGCATCACCAACACGAGCAAGGACCCGCGGCTGCACGCGCACCAGCGGCAGCGCTTCGACCCGGTGCTGCTGCTGTACGAGAAGTGGGTGGAGAAGTTTGTCGTCGACCGCCGCAGCGGCCGGCCTCTGTACCAGGTGCCGATGAATGTGGGGGTGAATGTGGGGGGGGGAAGAGGAGGCGGAGGCGAAGCCGACGACGACGAGGAGGACGCCGACGGAGACGCCCCTGCCATCGCGGCCTCGGATGCCGCCGCCGCCGCCGCCGCCACCGCCGACGTCCGCCCGCCGCAGCGTGGGCCCCCCCGCACCGTGACCTCGCCGCCGCCGCGCACGTTTGCGCGCGGCCGCGGCGGCGACGTGCGGCCGAGGCGGAGGCGGGGGGAGGGCGGGCGGAGGGGGGAGGGCGGACAGCGGGAGGGGGCCGCTGACGACCACGCAGCACAAGTGCAGCACAACCTGGCCGAGACCTACGCGGGGTTCGGCGCGTATCCGGCTGTAACGGCAGCCACGGTCCCGGCAGCAACGGCCCCGGCAGCCACAGCCCCGACGATCCCGTCATCCTCGGCACCCCCAGCCCCGACCTCACCGGCCCCGACCCCCCCAGCCGCGACCCCCCCAGTCCCGACCTTATCAGCCCCAACCTCATCAGCCCCAACCTCATCAGCCCCAACATCCCCCGCCCGCAAACGCACCAAGTCGGTGAGCAAAAACGCGCCGGCCGCCAAGAGGCGCAGTCGGTCGCTCGCTTAAGCATAGAGAGGCCGCCTAGCGCTGCCAAGCCGCAGCCAAGAAGCCAAAAACCAAGGAACGGCACTCCACCGGAGGACGGAGCGGAGGACGGAGTACGGTGCAAATATGCTTATTTATATGCTTAAATTAAGCCTTGACTTTCGTGACATTTGACAGTGACATTGACAGTGACATTGACAGTGACATTGACAGACATCCGACATCAACACGACAGCATGGGCTTGCTGAGGGCGCTGGGCGGCGCCGTGGGCGAGGCCGTGAGCGAGGCCGTGCGGCGGCAGGTCGAGAAGGAGAAGCAGAAGCAGCAGCAGCAGCAGCAGCAGCAGCAGCAGCCGCAGTCCTACCAGTCCTACCAGCCCTACCAGTACCAGCAGACGTACGGCCAGCCCCAGACGAGCTTTTCCCCGACGAACCCGCCGCAGCTGCCGCCGCGACAGCACGAGCAGGCGGGATACCAGCAGCCTGGCCAGCCGCAGCCTGGCCAGCCGCAGCCTGGATACCAGCAGCCCGGCCAGGGATACCAACAACCTTACGTCCCGCCCACCCCGTCCGCCGTTCCGCCGACGACAGCGCCCCCCGCCGTCAAGCAGGTGGCCAGCATGCTAGAGTCCCTGGGCATCTCGGGCCCTCCGCCGGCCAATCCCTCTGGACCGCCCTCCGGACCGCCCCCCCCGGCCCGCCCCTCGGGACCACCGCCGCCCGCGGTGGCCCACTGCATCGACGTGCCGGTGCGGTTTGCGACGACGTGGTACACGCACGCGGCGGCGCCGGGGTTCCCCATCTGCTCGCGGTGCTACGTGGACGGGCTGTGGGCGGCGGGCCTGGGCGGCGACGCCTTTGTGGGCCGGCGGCTGGCGGACGGGCAGGCGCGGCGGTGCCGGTTCCAGGCGCCGCGGATCCAGGCGCAGCTGCTGCCGGCGGCGGTGCGCAGCGGGGGCGGGGGGGGGGGGGAAGGGGAGCGGCGGCGGCGGCTGGACGAGCTGGTGGCCTTTCTGCGGCAGCGCGCGGCCGTGGCCGACTGCCGGGGGGAGGCGGGGGTGCCGCCGGCCGCCGAGGCGGGCGGCGCGGTGGTGTGGTACCGGCCGCGGGACGCGGCGGACCGGGCGGCGCTGCCCGACTTTGTGGTGTGCGAGGCCTGCTATGAGGACCACGTGCAGGCGGCGGCGGTGCCGGGGCTGGCGGCGGCCCGTTTCGAGCGGGTGGCGCCGGGCGCGCAGGCGGCCGACGGCGGGACGTGGGCGTGCGACTTTTGCCTGCGGGCGGTGCGGCGGGCGTGGAAGGAGGCGTGCTTGGCAGCGGGCGGCGGCGGCGGCGGCTGGCCAGCCTTTGTGGCCGCGGCCGCCGCGCGCGCCAGCCTGCCGCCGTGCCCGCGGTTGCAGCCGACGGCGCGGACGGCGGGCACGGCGGCGGGGTGGTACGCGCCGACGCCGGGCGGGGGCCGGCCGCCGGACGCGTGGCTGTGCGCGGCGTGCCACGCGGACTACATTGCGGGCAGCCGCCACGCGGCGCAGGCGGGCCAGACGGCGCTGTGGCATCAGCCGGGGCGGCGCGGCAGCGCGGTGACGGCGACGTGCATCATGGGCCAGGTGCACCTGGCGACGGCCTTGAACGCGGCGGCGGACGAGGGGTCCGGCGGCGGGGGCGGCGGCAGCAGCAGCAGCGCCTCCCCCCCCGGCGACTGGGCGGTCTTCTGGCGGGCGGTGCACGCGGTGGCGTACGGCGAGAAGCCGTGCGTGCCGGGGGGGATCGTGGGCGGCACGTGGTACACGCTGCCGGGGGTGCCGGCGGGGGCGGGCTTTGCGGTGTGCGGCGCGTGCACGGCGGCGATGCTGGCGCCGCTGGGGCTGGCACGGCACGCGGTGCGGACAGGGGCCCCAGAGGCCCCGGACGCAGCGGAGGCAGTCGTCTGCGCGCTCAACGCCGCGGCCCCGCGCTTCCGGGCGCACGTGGAGCGGCTGCTGGAGTCGTGGTTCACGGGCGACGGCGGCGCGGCGCTGGCGCGGTACGCGGCGCGGCTGGCGGGCGTGCCGCGGTGCCCGCGCGACGCGGACGGCCGCGGGCGCGCCTGGTACGGCTGGCCGGACTGCGTGGTCTGCCCGGAGTGCTTTGCCGAGGTGGTCGAGGGCTCGCCGCTGGACCGCCCGGGCAGCAGCCTGCCGCTGCGCGGCGCCGTGCTGGCGGACGCGCACATCTGCGAGCTGTACAGCCCGCGCATGCGCGCGCTGTTTGCCGAGGCGTGCGCGGCCTCGCCGCCCGACCTCGCCGCCCGGGCTCTGCGGGCCGCCGCCGCCCGCCGCCGCGCCGTCTACTGGCAGACGGTGCCGGCGTGCCGCCAGCTGGTGGCGCAGCAGAGGCTGGCCGCCGGCCGCGCGCACATGGAGGGCATCACCGGCTCCGTGTACACCAGCATGGGCCAGATGCAGGCCACGTGGCAGGGCCGCCACGCCTACGGCTACGGCTACGGCTCCGGCTACGCCGGGCTCGGCGGCGGCTTCGCCAACCCCCTCGAGCTCAAGGGCGCCATGCACAACGCCGACGCCAGCCGCCTCGCCGCCCAGGTCGCCGGCGGCGGCGGCGGCACCATGGCCCTCCTCGGGCAGCTCGAGCAGCAGTGGCGGGCGGTGGAGTAGGCCGGCGGCGGCGTATACTCCGTACTCCGTCGGCCAGTGGAGGCTCTGTCGGAGCGGGTCAAGCGGCTGAGCGTCTGCCGCCCCTGCAGCCCGCAGGAGCGTGCAGAAGCGACGTCGGTGGCGTCGTCTTTGTCTGGCAGCAATAAAACTCCAAACAGACTATTGAGCCAAGATGAGCATACCGTACCGAGTATTAATACTCGGTAGAGACCAGAGAGTCAAAAAAAGAAAAGAAGCCTTGGCGAGGCCTTGCTCGTATTCTGCCGTCTTGGCCTGAAAAGTCTGTTTTTTTCCTTTTGGTTGCCCCTATTGCCGGCGCCCGGCGCCCGACGCCCCACGTGTCTCGTCTCTAGGTGCTCGTTTGCTGCTCTGGGTACTGTAGGGCTTTTACAGGTATATACTCCTAGAGCAATCTCTTCTGTCTCAGTGTAATAAGACGGAGTAAATACGGAGTATACGGAGTACGGAGTACGGAGTATATTCCGTGAGGAAGGTACCAGTCACTCAGCCGCTCGTACAACTACGCTCTGGTTGCCGCTCTTGGCAACAGCCGATGCGGAGTCCCCGTCTTCGTGTGCGATGGGCGCCTGCACTCGGCTGCACTTGGCTGCACTTGGCTGCCGCTGCATGACTCGATCGTGTCGTCGTGCGCTGCCGGCGCTCTGGCCGCCTCCCTCGACGTTTTCGCGGCGAGATTGCTGTGCCACTGCTGTGCGACGGCGGCGTCGTCTGACTCGCGGACCGTCTGTCCCGCGAGAACGAAACACGGAACGAACGTGTTTCCGTCTTTTTTTTTTCCTTAAATGAGACGCAGGTGGCTGCAGGGCTGCAGGCTGCTATATAGGTTGCTACAAGCTACAGGCTGCAGGCTACAGGCTGGGCTGCAGCTGCGGGTCAACGAAAACGGCAGGCGTCTACGCGCCGTCTGCGCCTTCCTGTGCGCCCCTGCGTCGCAGCTGCGCCGGGATCTCTTCCGTACTCCGCAGCTGCAGCAGGAGCCAGCACTTCCAGCCACGGAAGGCGCGGTGGCGCACAACGGCGCCACGACTTGCATTCTCGTTCGTCCTTTTCATCTCGCCATCTCGTCTCCTCGTCATCTCCGTCTCTTCTCTCCTCTCCATGCCCTTTCCACCATTCGCCCACCCATCCGCACCCGGTATGCCCAGACACCGGCGACGCGCCCAGCCAACGCCCAGCCAACGCCGCGCCGAAAGGGTACGTGCCCCTTCCCTTTCTGGCCTTATCTTTCTATTTTTTCCTCCTTTTCCCTCGTCTCGTCGTATTTTCCCGCGCCTCTCGTTTTCAGCCGCTCGCACTGACCCAAGCGGGCCCTGCATCCTCCGACGCCCCGCCGCGCGCAAGGCTGCCGGCGCGCAAAGCACCGGAGCCGGACCAGATCCTCCTCCTCCTCCTACTCCTCCTCGTATCCGACCCAAAGTCTTGGCCGCACAGCTCATCACACGAAAACAAAATACGAGCCTCTCATTATGCTTTCGTTGCTTTTTGCTCTCCTCTCGTTTCCTTTCCTGTCTTCCCTGTCCTGCCCACCTCTTTATTCTGCCCACTTTAGCTATCCCGCTAACCCCTTCCGACAGGAACCCGTGCTCGTTGGACTGGTCGCCTCTGGCTCTCCTCCCGCCGCCGTCGCCCCCATATTTCCCTTCTGGGCTTGGCCCCTGGGCTGTAAGTGACAATAGTGCCCACTGCGGGACGACGCAGTGTCCTTTTTTCTGCTAGCTGCAGCTGCGGCGGCGTGTATTATTGCTTTCGCTTTATTGATTTTTTTTCTTGGGCTTTTTTTTGCCTTTTGGGTTCCGCTCCTTTCGTCATGATGTCCTCCGTCGCCGCGAATGGACCCATCCTACCCCGTACTAACGGCGAGGCCCAGCAGACGCAGCATGAGGCGCCCGTGGCGTAGCTGAACGTGGAGGACTCGCGGCTGGCTTCTTTTACCGAGCTTTACCTCTCACCGAGTACTTCTCTCCTCTTCCTCTCTTTCTTTCAACATGGCCTGGTGCAGAAAGGCTTGTCCAGGCGCCCAGTAACGCGGCCAACACCACACTCGTTTGTTGCTTTCTGCTTCTCTCCTCTCGTTCTCTCGTTCTTCGTCTCGTCTTCTGTTCTTCGTCTCGTCCTCGTCTGCTCTCGTCTGTTCTCCTCGTCTCTGCCTCGTCTCTGCCGCCAGACTCCTCCGTCAGCCTCCTCCGTCAGCCTCCGTCCGGCCTCGCCGTGACCATGGCCGCCCTCGTTCTGGCTCTCTCCGCCCTGGCCCGGCTCGCCGCCGGCCTGGCCTCTACCGATACCATCACCTGGGGCGGCGACAACTCCCGCGCCGGCTACCAGACGTACGTGCCTGCCTGCCCGCCGCTCTCTCTCCCAGACCACCCCGATGCTGACCCCCAGAAACCACAACATGGATCCCGCCATCGTCGCCAGCAGCGACTTTGCCCAGATCTTCAAGACCGCCCTGCCCGGCTCCTACAACGGCGCCGCCGAGCAGGTCTTCTCCCAGCCCCTCGTCTACACCCCCCCCGCCGACGGCACCCAGTACGTCTACATCGCCACCACCCAGAACAACGTCTACAAGCTCGACGCCAAGACCGGCGCCATCGTCGCCTCCCGCAACCTCGCCATCCCCTTCCTGACCGCCGACCTCGACGGCTGCGTCGACATCAACCCCCTCATCGGCGTCACCTCCACCGGCGTCATCGACCCGGACACCGACACCCTCTACCTCACCTCCAAGACCTACGCCAACCAGGCCGGCGGCAACGCCGCCCAGGGCAAGCCCAACGGCCGCTACTACGTCCACGCCCTCGACGTCAACGACCTCAGCGAGCGCCCCAACTTCCCCGTCAACCTCGAGGGCATCTCCGCCCGCAACAACCCCCAGCGCCTCTTCAACGGCGGCATCCACCACCAGCGCCCCGCCCTGCTGCACTCGGGCCAGTACATCTACGCCGGCTTCGCCTCCCACTGCGTCCAGTACAACTTCACCGGCTGGATCATGGGCTTCGACAAGACCACCGGCGCCGTCGTCGAGCGCTTCGCCACCGAGGGCGACGGCGTCCCCTACACCACCCCCGGCGGCGGCGTCTGGATGTCCGGCGGCGGCCTCGCCTCCGACGACCAGGGCTCCCTCTTCTTCGGCACCGGCAACGGCTACGCCTCCCAGCTCAACACCGTCCCCGTCCCCGGCCGCCAGCCCCCGACCTCGCTCGAGGAGGCCGCCGTCCACATGACCCTCAACGACGACGGCTCCCTCTCCCTCGTCGACTTCTTCATGCCCCAGGAGAAGCAGGCCCTCGACGGCGCCGACAAGGACCTCGGCACCTCGCCCCTCGAGCTGCTCCCCAGCGAGTTCAGCTGCGGCAGCATCACCCGCATGGGCGTCATCACCGGCAAGAGCGGCAAGACGTACTTTCTGAACCTCGACGACCTCGGCGGCTACCGCACCGGCGCCAACAGCGGCGACCGCGTCATCCAGGTCTACCAGAACGAGAACTCGGTCTACGCCGGCGCCGGCGTCTACCCCCTCGAGGGCGGCTACGTCTACATCAACGTCATCCAGTACCCCTCCCACGTCTTCAAGTTCTCCTGCAACAACGGCGTGCCCTCCTTCACAAAGGTCGCCGACAGCCCCGAGAGCAACGCCTACATCCTCGGCGTCAGCCACGGCACCGTCACCTCCCTCAACGGCCAGCCCGGCACCGGCCTGCTCTGGACCACCGACGTCCAGGGCAAGAACCTGCGCATCTACGACGCCGTCCCCGTCGACGGCCTCCTCAACGAGATCCGCTCCTTCTCCGTCCCCGGCACCACCAAGTTCACCCGCGCCGTCTTCGGCGACGGCCGCCTCTACATGGGCACCACCCTCGGCTACGTCTACGGCTTCGGCGCCCCCACCACCCCGCCGCTCAACTGCACCACCCCCGTCGACTTTGGCAGCCTCGACATCAGCGACGCCGGCGTCACCGTCCCCGTCACCTGCAAGGCCGTCGTAGCCACCTCCGTCACCGCCGTCAACCTCAACAGCTCCAGCTTCTCCGTCACCGCCGCCTCCCTGCCCGCCCTGCCCGCCGCCCTGGCCGCCGGCGCCTCCTTCTCCTTCAGCGCCGTCTTCGCGCCCCAGACCGTCGGCCTGCTGACCGGCACCGTCTCGCTGACCACCTCCAACGGCGTCACCGGCTACGCGTCCACCACGTCCGTCCTGCTGCGCGGCACCGGCACCTCCGCCGGCGCCCTGCTGGCGCTGACCCCGGCCGCCCTCGACTTTGACAACGTCGTCATCGGCGCCACGCCCGGCGGCGTCGTCCAGCCCGTCACGCTCGACAACGAGGGCAACTCCACGCTGACCGTCTCCGCCGTCGTCTACTCGCAGACGAGCAGCGCCGGGCCCTGGACGACGGCCGCCGTGTCCGCCAACGGCACGCTGACCGTCGGCGCCTTTACGCTGTCCGGCCTGCCGTCCACGATCGCGGCCAACGGCGGCGCCACGGTCGAGGTGGACTTTGACCCCTCCACCGGCGGCAACTACACGCTGTGGGTGCAGGTGCAGTCGGACGGCGGCAACCAGACGCTGGCCGTGACGGCCAACGCCGGCCCGGCGGCGTCGTGCCTGGTCGAGTTCCAGACGCCCGACGGCACCGGCTGGGTGACGTACGAGAAGGGCGTCAACTTCACCTTTGGCAACGTCACCGAGAACACGACGCGCTACCTCAAGCTGCGCGTCACCAACAACGGCTCCGCCGACGCCGTGCCGCTGTCCATCACCGTGTCCAAGCCGCCCTTTGGCGTCGACAGCATCGTCAACGCCGTCAACAACGTCGACCTGGCCGAGGGCACCATCCTGGCCGCCGGCGAGAGCGCCACCGCCAGCCTCTACTGCGCCGTGCCCAAGGCCCAGTGGAACACCGACCCCTACCTGGACACGGCCGTGTGGACCATGAACACCAACGACCCCAACTGGGACAAGCAGTACATGGAGTTTGCCTGCATGGCCGTCGCCGAGCAGGCCCCGCCGCTGCAGGACAACGGCCTGGGCGTCTACCGCTACACGGGCTGCTTCCGCGAGAACAACCCGGGCCGCCAGCTGTCCAAGCAGCTGTACAGCAGCACCAACAACTCCGCCGCCATGTGCATTGCCGCCTGCGCCGCCGGCAGCTACACCTACTGCGGCACCCAGTACAACACCGAGTGCTGGGCCGGCAACACCATCCCCGTCGAGCAGGTCGACGAGGACGACTGCAACTACCCCTGCGCCGGCGACATCAACCAGATCTGCGGCGGCAACGGCGTCGGCGACGACGACGGCGGCGCCTTTATCTCGCTGTTTGCCACCGACGGTGCGCCCACCAACTCGTCCAGCGGCACCGGCGGCGGCAGCTCCTCCAGCGGTCCCGGGGTCAACCCGGGCGCCTACGGCTACGTCAGCCTCGGCTGCTACCACGAGCCGGCCACCGGCCGCGCGCTCACCAGCCAGGTGAGCACCACCGCCCAGACCGTCGACGCGTGTCTGGCCGCGGCGGCCGTGAACGGCTACACCTACGCGGGCCTCGAGTACGGCGGCGAGTGCTGGGTTGGCAACGCCCTGTCGTCCGGTGCAACAGCCCAGAGCCTCTCCACATGCAGCATGCTCTGCAACGGCAACGGGTCCGAGTACTGCGGCGGGAGCCTGCTGCTCAACGTGTACCAGCTGAACGGAACCGTCCAGCTGCCGTCGGCCACCGTCTCGGGCTCGGCCTCGCCGACCAGCACGCCGACGACGCCTACCGGCCCCGTGGTCAACCCTGGTATCGACGGCTACGTCAGCCTCGGCTGTTACCACGAGCCGGCTACCGGCCGGGCGCTCACCAGCCAGCTGAGCACCACCGCCCAGACCGTCGACGCGTGTCTGGCGGCGGCGGCTGTGAACAGCTACACTTACGCGGGCCTTGAGTACGGCGGCGAGTGCTGGGCTGGCAACGCCTTGTCGTCCAGTGCCACAGCCCAGAGCCTTGCCACATGCAGCATGGTCTGCAACGGCAACGCGTCCGAGTACTGCGGCGGTAGCCTGCTGCTCAACGTGTACAAGCTGAACGGAACCGTCCAGTTACCGTCGACGTCTGTGTCGGTTTCGCCTACGACGTCTACCACGCCGTCAACGCCTACCGGCCCCGTGGTCAACCCTGGTATCGACGGCTTCGTCAGCCTCGGCTGTTACCACGAGCCGGCCACCGGCCGCGCGTTGACGACGCAGCTGACGACGTTGAGCAAGACCGTCGACGCGTGCTTGGCCGCCGCGGCTGCCGCCAGCTACAGCTACGCGGGCCTCGAGTACGGCGGCGAGTGCTGGGCCGGCAATACCTTGGCCTCCGGCGCCACGGCCCAGAGCCTCGCCACATGCAACATGGTCTGCAACGGCAACTCCTCGGAATACTGCGGTGGCAGCCTGCTGCTCAACGTGTACAGGAGCAACGGGACCGTCGTGCAGACGTCGGCGTCTGTGTCGGTTTCGCCTACGACGCCGACCACGCCGTCGACGACGACGTCGACGCCCACCGGCCCCGTGGTCAACCCTGGGATCGACGGCTACGTCAGCCTCGGCTGCTACCACGAGCCGGCGACCGGCCGCGCGCTGACAACGCAGCTGACGACGCTGAACAAGACCGTCGACGCGTGCCTGGCCGCCGCCGCCGGGGGCAACTACGCCTATGCGGGCCTGGAGTACGGCGGCGAGTGCTGGGCCGGCAATACCCTGGCGTCCGGCGCCACGGCCCAGAGCCTCGCCACCTGCAGCATGGTCTGCAACGGCAACGCGTCCGAGTACTGCGGCGGCAGCCTTCTGCTCAACATGTACATCCGCAACGGAACCGTCGTGGTGGCGACGACGTCGCCGTCGCCGTCGCCGGCGGCGTCGGGCTCGACCTCGACGACCACCCCGCCGTCGACGACGCCCACCGGGCCCGTCACCAACCCCGGCGCCAGCGGCTTTGCGTTCTTGGGCTGCTACCACGAGCCCGCCAACGGGCGCGCCTTTGCTACCCAGCTGTCCAACGCCAACAAGACCGTCGCCGGCTGTCTGGCGGCGGCGGCGGGCCTCTACACCTATGCGGGCCTCGAGTACGGCGGCGAGTGCTGGGTCGGCAACGCCATCCACGTCAACGCCACGCTCGTGGCCACGTCTTCCTGCAGCATGACCTGCAACGGCAACGCCACCGAGTACTGCGGCGGCAGCCTGCTGCTGGACGTCTATTCGGTGGCGGCGGCGGCGACCGCAGCGTCGTCGTCGGCGCCGGCGGCGGAACCGTCTCCGGCTGACTCGGTTGACTCGGCCTCCGCGGCCTCCTCGGCCTCCGCAACGACCGCCGCCACCACCACAACCACGGCCGCCACCGCCACCTCCACCACGGCCACCACCGCCTCGCCCACGTCCACGGTGTCGACGGCCTCTGTCCCCGCCAACTGGACCTACCAGGGCTGCTACACGGAGGCCACGAGCGGGCGCGCGCTGGCGTCCAAGTCCAAGACCGCCGCCGACATGACCCTGGCGGCGTGCGCCTCCTTCTGCGCCAACTACGCCTACTTTGGCACCGAGTACGGCAGCCAGTGCTACTGCGGCAACTACTTTGGCAACGGCAGCGTGCTGGCGCCGGCCTCGGACTGCTCCATGGCCTGCGCGGGCGACGCGACGTCCAAGTGCGGCGCCGGCAAGCGCCTCAGCGTCTACTACCAGACGGGCAAGCAGACGGGCCCCCCCGCGGCCCTCGCCCGCGTCGGCGGCTACGCCTACGTCGGCTGCTACACGGAGGCGACGACGGGCCGCGCGCTGGCGGCGGCCTCCAAGACGGCCTCTGACATGACCGAGGAGGTCTGCGCCGCCTTCTGCACCAGCGCCGTCTCCGGCGGCTACGCCTACTTTGGCGTCGAGTACGGCACCCAGTGCTACTGCGGCAACGCCCTCGCCAGCGGCAGCGTCGCCGCGCCCGCCACCGACTGCAGCATGGCCTGCGGCGGCAGCGCCTTTGAGCTCTGCGGCGCAGGCAGCCGGCTGAACGTGTTTTCGCTGGCGGCCGCGGCGACGTCGTCGTCGGCGGCGGCGAGCCCCAGCACCGCCAACACGGTCGAGGGCAACCGGAACGGCCCCTTGATCGCCGCCACAGACGCCGCGGCGTCCTCCTCCTCGGTCTCCTCCTCGGATGCCGTCACGCCGACACCGTCGTCGTCGTCGTCGTCGTCGTCGTCGTCGTCGTCGTCGTCGTCTTCTTCGTCGTCTTCTTCGTCCTCGGATGCCGTCACGCCGACACCGTCACCGTCGTCGTCGTCCTCGGATGCCGTCACGCCGACACCGTCGCCGTCGTCGTCGTCGTCGTCGCCGGCTGTCACACCGACACCCCCGCCGTCTTCGTCGTCGTCTGTGCCCGTCCCGGGCTCGTCCGATTCGACAGAAACAACCTTTACCTCCTCCGGCACCACGTGGATTCGGGTTTGGGTTTCGTCGGGTGACGGGGCCACGCCGACGCCATCGTCCTCATCGTGGTCATCGTCTTCTTCGTCGTCGTCCTCGTCCTCGTCCTCGTCCTCGTCTTCGTCGTCCTCCTCCTCGCCGGCCGTCACGCCGACACCGTCGTCGTCGTCCTCGGCTGCTGTCACACCGACACCGTCGTCGTCGTCGTCTTCGTCTTCGTCGTCCTCCTCCTCCTCCTCGCCGGCCGTCACGCCGACTCCGTCGTCGTCGTCGTCCTCCTCCTCCTCCTCAATCTCTTCCTCTTCTTCGTCGCCGTCGCCGTCTTCGTCGGTTTCTCCGGCATCGTCCCCCGCGGCATCCTCCTCGATCGCACCGTCCTCCACTTCAGCCTCCCCCTCCAGCTCGTCCTCTGCTTGCCCTGCGCCGGTTCTCGTCCCCGGCAACGTCAACTTCACCCTGTACAACTGCTTCCAGGAGCCATCGGCGGGCCATCTGCTGTCCAACCTGGTCGCGAGCAACAGCACGACCATGACGGTGGATGACTGTCTGAGCCGCTGCTGGAGCTACGCCTATGCGGGTCTGGAGAACGGCGGGCAGTGCTGGTGCGGCAACACACTGGCGCTGGCGGGCGACGGCAGCGGCACAGCCGGTGTGGCGCTCAACACGACGCAATGCGACAAGCGGTGTCCGGGCAACCACACCGAGCTCTGCGGTGCCCTCAACAAGGTGCTGGTGTACAACCTGACGCGGTTGAATTAGAGTAATACGGTGTTATCATGTTTTCATTTGTTTACAGTTGTTCCTATAATTGACATCGTTGGCTACATAGCTGGTCACATAGCTGGTCACATAGCTGGTCACATATTGTTCACATAGATGTTCACATAGTTGTCTGATAATCTCTGACCAACGTCTATTCAAATCGTTTCCTAGTGGAAGGACTGCAGACTCGTCTCCGGGGTATCTCTTCACGCCTCCTCGCGCCATTACACGGCCGCACGTCGCCGCCACCCTTACGACACCACCCTTACGACACCACCTTGGTCTCCTCGTCAAAGGCCTTGGAGACGGGCTCGACGCCGGAGCTGGGGTTCTCGGCGTCGCTGCCAGACTCGCGGACGCCCTCGATCTCGCCGCGGGTCCAGATGGTGTCGGTGAGGAGGGTCTTGGGCTGGGGGAAGAGGAGGCTGAGGGAGGTGTAGAGGACGATGGAGGTGACGAAGCCGAAGAGCCAGTTGAAGGTGTAGAGGTTGAGGGTGCCCTGGCTGACGTGGACCTTGACGGGCCCGCTGATGCTCTCGG
Organism: Ophiostoma fasciatum; assembly: GCA_019925495.1. Lineage (NCBI taxonomy): Eukaryota > Fungi > Ascomycota > Sordariomycetes > Ophiostomatales > Ophiostomataceae > Ophiostoma > Ophiostoma fasciatum. Next base: position 317,398 of record JADHKM010000008.1, on the reverse strand, counting down.
CGAGGCCGGGGAGGAGGGGGGCGACGGGGACGATGAAGGCGACAAAGGCGCACCAGTTGCAGCCGTACCAGAAGCGGTAGCGGCCGTGGGGGTCGTAGAGGCCGGGGATGTCAATGTGGCCGTGCTTGACGAGCCAGAAGTCGGAGGCGAGGATGCCGGCGATGGGGGCGAGGAAGACGGAGTAGCCGCCCATGAAGGCGAGGAAGGTGCCGGCGGAGCTGATGATCTTCCAGGGCACGAGGATCCAGCCGGCGATGACGGCGGCGATCATGCAGCCGCGCTTGATGTTGATCCAGCGGGGGAAGAGCACGGTCATGTCGTTGGCGGCCGAGATGGAGTTGGCGGTGATGTTGGTGCCGACCTGGGCGACGTACCAGGCGAGGGCGGCGAAGAAGGCGGCGCAGCGGCCGCCGGCGCCGTTGTCGAGCCAGAGGCTGATGATGTCGAGCGGGTTCCACATGTACTCGCCGGTGAAGACCTTGCTGGCGGAGGTGGTGATGATGCCGAGCAGGCCGCAGACGGTGAAGATGATGGGCAAGAAGGGCAGCTGGATGAACTGGCCGTTGGCGGAGCGGGCGTAGCGCGTAAAGTCGGGGATGTTGCAGGCGAGCGTGGCCCAGGAGCCGGTGACGGAGGTCATGCAGCTCAGCCACAGCCAGGCGTAGGTGGAGCCGGTGGCCTCGGCGCGCAGCTTGAAGATGTCGCCGCCGCCGCCGGCCTTGTGCACGCACCAGCCCATGGTGGCGATGGCGGCGATGGGGGCGCCGATGAGCTTGACGAGGAAGATGTAGCGCAGCTTGGTGGGGTGGATGAGCAGCAGCGGCAGCTGGATGATCCAGAAGAGGAAGTAGGAGCACATGCCCATGGTGGTGATGCCGGCGCTCGCGGGCAGGTGGTTGGGGATGCGGGCGTAGGAGGGCGCCAGGGCGCTCAGCATGACGGTGATGCACTGGGCGCCGTTGGCGCCCTGGATGCCGAGCCAGAACATGGCCAGGATGGCGCGGGAGATGATGCAAAAGTAGCGCATATAGTAGCCAAAGGACGAGGTGGTGATGACGGAAAAGGGCACGTGCAGCTTCGCGCCGATGGCGCCGTTGAGCACCATGGGCACGGCCACGCAAAAGGTGCCGACCACCATGCACGGGATGGCCTCGCGCCACGATAGGCCCACGGCCAGGATGCCCGACGCCGTCTCCCACGTGCCCAGGTTGATCGTGTCCGTCGCCCAGTACGCCATGATGCTCCAGATGGTCCACGTCTGGTCCTTGGGCGGCGTCGGGTCCATGTCGCGGTTCGTCCACACCTCGGGCGGCGCAATCGCGCTCGACTCCTTGGGCAGCTCCCACGCGCTCACCGAAGTGAACCGCGCCTTGATCGCGGACGCCGACGGCTTCTTCATCGTGGCGGCGGCTGTCAAAGAAAAAAGGGAGAGGGGAAAGGGGGACGATGCAGGGACGACGAAGAAGAAGAAAAGAGAAAAAGAGAAGAAGAGGAAGAAAAAAGACAAAGAACCGTTGACGGGACTGGCAACGACAACAGGACCGATCGACGGGGGCCAAGGGCGCGCCCTTTATACATCCCAGTGCGAGGTGCTGCTGCTCTGCTTTCTGGCGCACGCTGCGCAACCACGCCCAGGCCCGTGTCTATCATCCGCGTCAGACAACGAGACCCCCCCCATTCCCAAACCAGTTTAAGCCGCGCCACCCACACGCGCACAGGATGGATGGTTGGATGGATGCCAGGACAGCACCCCGGCACCGCCCAGCCCGCCGTATCTCTGTGCGTCTGTCCGTCCGCTGTCGATGCCTGCCTGGCCCGTGGGCGACCGCCCCGACGTGCAACGTACAACTAAGCATACGACTACGGAGTACGGAGTATTACAGCTACGGAGTACCGCGAACCCATGGGCCAACCAGCTGTGCAGACGACGGGCCCTAATCCCACGCCGATCCTGCCGTCTGTATACAAAAGACTGGGTCCCGTCCGAGAGCCAGGCCGAGAGGGAGGGGGTGTGGATGTATAGTCGAAACAAACTATAGCCCAGCCGAGTCAGGTAAGATAAGCAGTCGCTCAGCCCAAGTTGCTACCCTGCAGGATGTGCTGTTTCGACCTTGCCTGTCTCGTGCCTCGCTTCCCCTCTCTGCGTTTGTATTACCCTCATCTCTCGCCCTGTCGCTCGTCCTGATGTTCGTCCTTGGCTGGCGTATACGGGACCGCGTATAAATTACTCCGCACAGCTCGACATCGTTGGTCGTTCTTTTTCCACTTGCCGCTAATTCTCTATCAGCGGCGCGCAGGCCAATGAGAGCGAGGCCAGTTATCGTCCTTTCTGGCGGTCGTGCAGTCTGGCCCTGGCCAAGCCCCCCAATCCAGCCTAGCCCCGGCCGGGAGCCAAGAACAGGGCCGGCACCTTTGCGCTCGCGCAACGCAAACGCCTCAGCTCGCAGCTCGACGTCGACGACAGCTCGCGGGGGGTGGTCGTCGTTCACGGGCGTTTTCGCAGTTGTGTTGTCAAGTCGTTGTGAACTGCTGTTGTCAACTGCTGTTACCTGTTGACAACTCGGTGGCTCCTTCCGTAGCTGTAAGACGAGGACTCGCATCATTCATAACTATGCTCAAGAGACAACGAAAGGCCACAACTGCAAACTACCCCGTATTACTCTACCCAACCGCGCCACAGCTCAGCCTGTCGTTGCACTCGGATGCTTATTGCTCTCCAGGACGTTCCCCCCTGTCGCGTCCCCACCGGCCGGCTTATCGCCAGGGTGCGCGCGTTCAGCCACGCCGGAATTGATTGCTCGATCACATCGAGTAAAGAGAAACTGAGATCTGCTTTATCTGCCCCCATGTCAGCTTATCGGGCACAATACAAAGTAGGGTGGTAGTTGTAGAGCCCTGCACCCGCACCCAGCGCCTAGGACACGATAAGACACCGAGCGGCGGCACTGGCAGCAACCGTCGTGGGGGGGGGGCGTATGCTACGACGGACGGACGTATAAATGAGCGCGCTATATACCAGCACAGGTACAAGTACAGGTACAGGCCGTGCCGCACGAAATGGGGACTTTTTGGCCGGGCTCGCCGCCTCGCCAGGTAGCTCGACATGGCCGCGACTCCTCTTCTGGAAGGCTTCCGCTGCGCAGGGGCTAGCCTCCCCCCCTTCTTCGGCAACGCCGTTGCTCGTGTGGGCCCCTGCGTCCGCGGATCCTGGCGCTGGCGCCGGGCGTGCTTGTTTTCCTGCCCTCGCGCACGGCGGAGGGGGCGCCGGCGCAGCTGGGAGCCTCTAGGAGCCTGCACTTTTTTGCCTCGCTTGGAATTGCTCTCTTGGCGATTCGCTCGGGCGCCATTGGCCGCCCTGCGCGCGTGCTCCTTCGCCCGCGCCGGCCTGGGCGCTGGCGGCGTCTTGCTCGACAGAGCTGCCTATTCCGGCTGGCAAGATAGCGCGGCCTTGCCCTCCTGGGGTAAGCCGGCGTGCATTCTGTACTTGTAGTTGTACGGAGTACTTTGCAGTCGTACTATTCCGTACTCCGTATTACTCCGTCCGTCGTATACGGGCTCGATGCCTATGAATTGTCCTGCTGTCTTCGCGTCTGTCCGCATGGACGACCCGAGGACGTGGATGGCGCGCAGAAAACGCGCAGACACGCTGGGACGAACAGACAGGTGACAGGCAGACAGACCGGGGTGGCAGAGGACGGGCGGGCGGGCGGGCGGGCGGTCCGACGCCACGCTGGGCGGCTGGTCCCCCGTACTTGTCCAAGTCGTCGTGCTCGGTTGGGCTGGACGGGCGCGTGTGGCAATGCGACGACGAGGCAAGGGTGAACGGCAAAACGCAAAAAGACAAAAAGCACGCCAGAGATATGCCCCGTCCCCGTCGGACTCGGCCGACAAACCACTTTATCTGCTAACAAACAACGGCGGGCAGCAGCCCAGCACGCCACACAACAGCAGATCGCCACGCGGTCTGACGTAGTCGACTGGCTGGCCGGCCGGTCCTTGCTGTCGGCGACGGACTGGTCAGGACACCGCACCCTGAGGACGTGTTTGTACGGAGTAGTTGTAGAGTCCGCCCTCGCTGCACAGAGCACGCCTCGCTGCAGCAAAGAGTTCGCCCTCGCAGAGTCCGCCCTCGCTGCCACGCCTGCCAGCAGACGACGTCGGCCAACTCCGGTCGAGCACCGTGCCATCAGCCAGCGCTCGCCTCTCCCCAGGTTTCGTTATCTGGGTAGTGTGGGTGTGGGGAGGCCAATGTCCCGTGGTCGACGACCGCTCCCCGTCCAAGGCATGGGTGGCGCTCGAGAACAATGCGCCGAGTGGAGCCCGTCTGCCTGCAGGCCGATAAAGCTTCGACCGCGGAGCGCGGAGCGGAGGCGGATGGGCAAGGCATCCCAGAGCTTTCCTTTGTTGTGCGTGCTCCCTCCTCCGCAGGGAGAGCCAGGCACTCTGGTGTCTGAACCGAGCCGTCGCTCGAGTCGGGTGGCCTCGGAAGCAGCGGGTGTCGTGCGCGAGCTTGCTGGGGAGTCCTTGAACCGACGATGGAGATAGGTAACGAGCAGGCAGCGGGGGGCTTCCTGTTGTCGTTGTCGTCCTGCCGTCCTGTCGTCCTGCCGTCCTGTCGCCCTGTCGTCCTGTCGTCGCTGTCTGCTCTGTCTGCTCTGTCTGCTGTATGTTCTCCTGCTCTCCTGCTCCCCTGCTCTCTGTCTGCTCTCGAATGGCGACGGCGAGACAGGTATTTATGCTCCCACCGTCCGGCGTGCTGCGTGGCCGCCTTCGAGGCCCACGGCCACCGGCGACCGCGGCCACCGGCGACCGCAGGGACCGCAACGACCGCCACGACCGCGGCGACCTAGGCGGCCTGGTCTCGGCCGCCAGGGAGACGGGACGTGCTGGCCGGGCCAGGCGGTCGCGGCGCACGATCGCGACGCACGATCTCACGTCGAGGTCACCGGCATGGCTCGGTGTCGCTCACGTGTCCTTGTCCTCTCCTCGTCCTGTCTGTCGTCTGCCCTCTCCCCTCTCCTGTCTCCAATGGCGGCCGCCGCTCGTTCTGAAACCGCTCGAGGACAAGCCGACACCAGACGTCTGGCCAGCGTTGGTCCGCGCGCGCGGGCGGCGACACGCAGGCGGCGAGACGCCGGGCGGGCGTCTACCCCGTATTACTCGTAGAAAGTGCGCTCCCATATGGTTCTCGCTGCGCGTCGCACGCGGTTGGCTGCTGTATCACGTGACACGCCATAAATAGAACGGGCCAATCCCCAGGCGCCGCCCGTGTGGGTCCCCCGCGTCCAATGGCCGGCCGCCGTCGGCCAGCGCGCGCGCTGTTGCCACGGATTCGCGCGCGCTTGTGCTGGATGGACGACGACATGCGAGCGCCACGGCCAGCCAGCGGTGGTGAGTAGACGGAGCCAGGACGGAGGCGCGCCTGGCAGCAGACACAACGGTGGAAGGGCGGCGGAAGACGGGGGCTTCGCCAAAGGGGGCAGACGACAAACGGCGGCTCGAGACAGCGGCTCGCGGAACAGCAGCTCGCTCAGGGTGCACAGGGTTGTCTGAGTGGAAGCAAGGACCCGACCCTGGGCTGTCTGGGCTGTCTGGGCTGTCTGGGCTGTCTGGACCACTTTCTGTCAGGGCCTTGTTCTTTCGTCTGCTTGTTGCCCCCAGCTTAACCGCCGGCTTACACCCCCCCCTCCCCCCTCCCCCGCTCATGCTCTCGTCTCGTGCTGCCTCGTCCTCTGGCCGACCTCGTGCTGCTCTAGGGGCCCACCGCAGCCCCTTCCCTGCGTCCTAGCCGCCCAAGGCGAGCTCGCGGCGGGCGGCGGCGCTCCTCCCTGTCCTTGCCGCGGGAGCAGGGGAGCAGGGGAGCAGCAGGACGGACGAGCTGGACAGACAGACGCCCGCCGGGGCGGCGGCCAGCCAATATCAGCGGCCCGTTGGCCGTGGACTCGTCTGTTCAGATACACGAGCCTCGTTTCAGATGGCCGTCTCATTTCCCGCGCTGGGCGAGCGCATCTCCTAAAATACACGCGCGGGCAGAAGAAGAAGAAGCAGACGAAGACGGCGGACGACGGTTGCGTCCGTGGGCATCCGTGGGCTGTTGCCCGCCTGCCGTTCTGTCTCGCTCAGCCTCCTCGCTCTCCTGCGTCTGCTTCTATTTTTTGCCTGCATGTCTGCCGCCGCCGACGCGTCCTCGTCTCTTTTGATCAGCGGCTGGCTAAACGCCCTTCTTCTCGCGGGCCCCCCTTCTTTTGTTTCGTTTCGTTTCCTGCCTTCCGTTCGAGGTTTTCCTTTTCTTTATAAGGAGAGCCCTCTTTGACGATTTGCCCATTTTGTTTTTGTCCAGTGTCCGTTCCTATCGTTCATCGTTCTTTTTTTTTTCTCTTGTCTCCGTTCCTTCGTCTCTCCTAGATTTCCTCTCGTTTTTGGTCGTCTCGCTCCCTTCCTGTCTCTCGTTTGATACGAGGACTCCTTCAACAGACGGCAGGCCTCCGCTCTGTTCCCTTTCTTTTGCCTGGCCATCCGGCCTCTCACCTTGTCACTCTCTTGTCTAATCGAATCCACCTTTTTGTTTTCTTCTCACCTCCATGGACAGCGCGTCCACCGGTCTTTTGCCCCCCGTCTCCTTTCCTTGTCCGACCGCCGCCGTCTTTTCGGCTTGAACGCACGCACGCACGCACGCACCCACCCACCAGCCGCTTGTTCTTCCGTCCAACAGCAGCCTCCACCATGCCCCGACTCAGCCGCACGTCCAGCGCCAGCTCCTCCTACACGACGCTCCCGCCGGCGCTCGACCCGGCCCAGCAGCCCATGTCGGGCTACTACCAGCACCACCAGCACCACCCGCACGGGCGCGTGGCCTCGCTGTCGGGCCACGGCTACTACGACCCCATCCCCGCGGGCATGGCCTCGCCGGCCGGTCCCGGCGGCGGCGGCGGCGGCGGCGGCGGCGGCGGCATGGCAGCGGCCCTGGCGGCCGAGGCGGCCGTGGCGGCCTACCAGGACCCCTTTGCGGTGGGCCCGCCGCTGAGCCACGGGCACGGGCACGGGCACGGGCACGAGGGTGGCGTGCTGACGTCCGCCGGGAGCGGCGCTACCGGCGGGGCGACGGACGGGGCCGACGGCGGCGGGGGCGACGGTGGGGGCAACGGCGGCGGCGGCGGGGGCGACGGGTACCCGGTGCACCAGCTGCGGACGTCGTCGGGGGCGTGGCTGCCGCAGGACGACGAGGAGCTGCTGCGGGCGCGGGCGCGGGGGGAGAACTGGGCGCAGATCCAGACGCGGTTCCCGGGCAAGACGCCCAACGCGTGCCGCAAGCGGCACGAGCGGCTGATGGAGCGGCGCAACGCGGACGACTTTGACACGCGCAAGATGGAGCACATTGCGCGCGAGTACATGCACCTGCGGCGGGAGATCTGGCAGCCGCTGGCGCAGCGCACGGGCGAGAAGTGGACCGTCGTGGAGCAGAAGTGCATGGCCAGCGGGCTCAAGAACCTGCAGGGCGCCTCGCGCGCCTCGGCCCGCCGCGAGCGCCTCGAGGCCGGCTACGCCGTGGTGGGCGGCGCGTACACGGACGAGGACCTGGGCGGCGGCGGCGGCGGCACTGGTTATGGAGGTTCTGCCGCCGCCGCTGCTGCTGCTGCTGCCGCCGCCGCCGCTGCTGCCGCCGCTCTCTCCAACGCCGGCCCCGGCTCCGACCTGCTCGAGGGGCCTGGCGGCCTCGGCAGCGGCAGCGGCGGCGGCTCGCCCAGCGGCAGCCTCCACGGCAGCGGCAGCAGCGGGCACCGCGACGGGGGCCGCCACGGCCACGGCCACGGCCACGGCCACGGCCACCACCACCACCGGTCCGTGTCCATCTCGGGCGGCAGCAGCAGCAGCACGGCCTCGTCGCGGCGCCGCGCCAGCATGAGCCTTGGGCAACCGTCTCATCACGGCCGGCCGTCGGGCGGCGGCGGCCACCAGCAGCAGCAGCAGCAGCAGCACCACGCCCACCACCACCTGCAGGTCCCCTCCGCCGGCAGCCCCGACGTGGCCGTGCTCGGCTCGTCCCCGGGCGCCGCGGTCACCAGCGGCATGGCCCTGCCTGCGCCGCCGCCGGCGGTGTCCTACCAGGAGTACTACACCACGCCGGCGGCCATGGCCAGCCCGTACATGAGCCACCAGGCGCACCACCACCACCACCACCACCACCAGCACCGCATGTCGGCGGCCGACATGGGCATCGAGGCGCTGCTGCAGCGGCGGTGAGCGGTCTTTTTTGATTGTGTTTGTTATTGTGGCGTTTCTGGCACTTTGCACGCATGGCCTGGTCTGGTCGGAGTTGGGGCGTTTCGGAGCGGTCTACCTGTGGTCTGGTCTCGTCGGGTCCTCTCAACACGTTTATGCATCCAACTACATATCGTACAAGCGGCTTTTGTCTCACCGGGGCGACGGCGCCAGCGGCAGCACGTCCTCCTCGTCATCATCGTAATCGTCGTCGTCCTCCTCCTCCGGCGCCCCCACGACGCTGCGGTAGACGCCGTCCCAGAGGCCCTTCTTCTGCAGCAGGGCGAGGACCATGACGGCGGGCAGGTGCCAGACGCTGGCCCAGAAGAGGGCGCGGGCGGAGCCGCGGTGGCCCTGGTAGCGCCAGAAGGCGACGGCCTCGCGGACGAGCCACAGGTTGACGGGCAGGCTGGTGAGGGCAAAGGACCAGGAGGTGACGCCGGCGGCGCAGAGGCCGACGCAGATGGGCACAAAGGCGGCGGCGTAGCGCAGGGCGACGCGGGCGTTGCGGGCCTCGTCGACCCAGCAGAGCATGCGCAGGCCGGCGCGGCGGTACTCGTGGCGGACGGCCCAGGAGAGGGCCATGAAGTGGGGGAACTGCCAGGCGACGAGCAGCGCGGCCAGCAGCCAGCCGCCGGCGCTGGACCCGTCGGGGGCGAAGAGCAGCTCGCGGAACTCGGCGGCGGCGTCGCCGTTGGGGGCGCGCTGGCCCGTGGCGGCCTCGCCGGCGGCGGCGGCCCAGCCCATGAGCGGGGGGATGCCGCCGACGAGGGCGCCGACCCAGGTGTTGAGCACGGTGAGGCGCTTCATCGGCGTGTAGACGCCGGCGTAGAGGGCGATGTTGGCGGCGCCCAGGAAGGCGACGGTGGGGTTGACGCCGAGCTGCAGCGCGGCCACGCCGGCGACGGCGCAGGCGGCCGCAAAGGCCAGGGCCGCGCGCCGCCGCACGAGCCCGCGCACCAGCGGCCGGCTGCGCGTGCGCGACATGAGCGCGTCCGTGGCCGGCTCGTACAGCATGTTGAGCGCGTTGGCCGCCGCCGCGCACAGCGCCGTGCCCGTGGTCAGGAACAGCAGCGTCAGCGGCGACAGCGACGGCGCGGCGACGGCGCCCGTCGCCGCGGCGGCCCCCGCGCCCCCCCCCGTCGTCGCCGCCGCCAGGTACGCCGGCACCGGGTACAGCGCGTACGACGCCATCGCCGTCAGCACCACCAGCGCCGTCAGCCGCGGCTTGGCCAGCGACAGCAGCGCCGACGCCACCCGCCGCGCCGACGTCGGCTGCCGCGCCGCCACGTCGGCCAGCAGCCGGGAGGCGTCGGCAGGGATGTCGGCGGCGGCCGCCGGCGAGAGAGGGGCGGCGGCGGCCTGTGAGAGAGGGGCGGCAGCAGCCACGGATGCTTTCGAGGCCGCCTGGCGCCGGGCGTGTCGCCGGCGATGGGGCAGGGGCTCGGGAGGGGCCGCCGAGCCGGGGCTGAGGCCGGCCACGCGGTCGAGGAGGCTGTTGGAGAGGAAGTAGTAGCGCTTCTTCTGAAGCTCGTCGGGGCGGGCGGCGTCGGCGGGCCCGGCTGGCCCGGACGGCTGCGGCGGCGGCGGTGGAGGAGTGGACGGGCTGCTCCGGGTCCGACTGTCGGCGGCGGCGGCGGCGGTCCGGAGCAGCGGAGTCTGAGAGATAGCCCGGGGGCGCGGGGGTGTCGTCGAGGCAGGCCCAAGCATCAGCCCGGCCTGCCAGACGGGCCAGCCCGGACAGCCCAGCCCACCCGGCCGGCTCAGCCCGCTCGCCCGCGCAAGCACGCCGCCGCTGCGCAGCAGCGCAAAGGAGCGGCCTCCGAGTCCCGGCGGCGGCATGGTGACAGCACTCCGCGTCGGCCGCGACGCCGCATGGCCGGCTCGCGCAGGAGATGGGTGGCAGTCCTGGTCCGAGGCCGGAGAAGGCGCAGGGCACAGTGGGTGCGCAGAGAGGTCGAGGCGGTGGGCTTTGTCTCGTCGTCTCGTCGTCTCGTCGTCGTCGTGTCGTCGTCATGGTGGGACGATCTTTTTCGGGTTTCGACGGGCATTTTTTTGACGCTTTTTTGCAGGCCCCGCTCTGGCCAATCAGAGGCCCACAATTGGTCGACTACGACACCAGCTGTTGCCAGCTGCCAACACGACGACACGACACGACGACGCGACGCGACGACCACGCCGTGTACCGTGCAATCTTGTGAAGCATGTGACGGATCGGATGGACTGCATGCAGCGCCATGTACGGCCAGGCACGCCGTGCAACCGCGCTCTTTGTCTGCGCGCCAACAGACGGGAGGGCGTCTCTTTGTTGGCCTGGCCGACAGGGACGCCGGATGCGACCAGACGCCGACAAAGGGCGTTTGCTCTGCGTGCGGACGAGGTGGCCGTCGGGAGCCGTCAAAAGGGCAGGATGGACGCGTCTGGGTGTTGTGCACGAGCAGAAGCCGTCAACAGCAACCGCCTGGAACCGCCCGGACTTGAACGCATCGCAACATGCCTTGGTGGTTTCCCATACGCTGGACGAGGGAGGGGGGGGCAGACGAGGCGGTGGAGGTGGAGGAAGACAATGAGGACGGCGAGGACGCACAGGATGCTGCGAACGCAGAGAACGCGGACGCAGACACCGAGCGCCTCCCCCCCGCCCTGGCGCGCCTGCAGCCGGCCATCCGCGGCGACGACCCGGCCTTCCGGCAGCGCGTGGCGGCGCTGCGGGCGCAGCTGGCGGGCCGCGGGCGGGCGACGACAACGACGACGCGGGCGGCCGTCGTGCGCGCGGCCGGCTTCACGCGCCACGAGCAGGACCTGGTGCTGGCCGCGCGCGCGCGCCGCGACCCCACGCGCGCCGCGCTGCAGCAGGACCAGCGCCGGCAGCACGCGGCGCGGCGCGCGCGGGGGGTGGACCTGGCCGCGGACGTGGGCGCGGACGCCGGCGCAGACGACGCGTCCGAGGACGGCCGCGAGGCCGCCTGGCTCGCCATGACGTGGTTCGGCGTGCCGGCGCCGCCGCTGCCGGAGGAGGAGGGGGAGGAGGACGAGTCCGACGACGAAGACTACGCGGACGAGCCTGCCGACCCGCTCGACTTTCTGGACACGGTGGACGAGGAGGTCGAGGAGGAGGAGGAGGAGGAGGAGGAGGCTGACGACAACGAGGCTGAAGACACCGACGAGGACACCGGCGGGGAGCTGCCAGACCCCACGTTTGGCCGCCGGCGGCTCCTCGGCGGCCGTCCCACCCCCGCCGACGGCCCCGGCCCGCAGCCCTCGCGCGTCCGCCTCTACGGCTACCAGGGCGCCGTGTGGTTCGACCGCGGCGCGCCGGCGTCGCTGGCCGACGCGGTCCTGCGGCTGGCGGGGCCGGCGCGCTGGCTCAACCTGGCCGTGTATGGAGGTGGTGGCGGCGGCGGCGGCGGCGGTGGCGAAGGCGACCCCGTGGTCCACGAGGACATTGTGCCGCGCGGCTACGGGCGTGCCGTTGTCGAGGCGGCGTTTGCAGAGGTTGGTGGTGGTGCCGCCGAGCCCGCCTTTTTTGTCTACGCGCGGGACGAGGCGCCGCCGCCGCGCCGCCGCTGGGCCCCGGCCGTCGGCCCCGGCAGCGGCGTCCTGCTGTGCGTGCGCGCCGGCGATCCCGACGGTGACGTGGCGTACCTGCGCCTGCCGCTGCCGCCACCGCCACCGTCGGCCGACGCACAGTATTGGCCCGTGGCTGTGGCGCGCATTCTCACGCCGGGCGCCGGCCGGGCGGTCCTGCTCGGCGGCAGCCCGGAGGCCCCGGCGCACTGCTGGTTCGGGCTGCACGACGACGACCATGGCGTCCCGCCGACAAAGACCTACGGCGGCCTCGGCTTCGCGCAGGCGTCGCGGGACGCCGTCGCGGCCGCCGCCGCGGCCGGGCGGCCGGCGGTCACGTTTGATGTCGTGCCACTGGGCGCGCAGACGGCGGTCCTGCACGTGACCGGAGCGCCGGCGGTGCCGATCGCCGCCGACGACGACGACGACGACGATGCCGCCGCCGCCGCCCCCGTCGAAAATGCCGTCCTCCGCCGCGGCCCGCGGTTCTGGGACATGCTGTCCGAGGCCGTCGCCCGCCGCGTGGCCGCCGCCACGACGGCCGCCGAGGCGTCGCTGCGGACGGGCGTCGACGTGTGGCTGCACGGCCGGTTTGGGGACCCGCGCGCGCCGCCCGTCTGCCTGGACAGCCTGGGCCTGGGGCTGGGCCTGGACCGGGGCCTGAACTTGACGAGCCTCCCCCCCCCGCCGCCCGTCGTCGCCGTGCGGCCCGTCTACCGCCGTTACGTGGCGCACTGCCGCGCGGCCTCGTCCTCCTCGACCTCCCCCACCGTCGACATCCCGTTCCAGCTCGACGAGCCGCTCGCCGTCTTCCGCGCCCGCCTCCGCCGCCACCGCCGCCGCCTCGCCTGGGACGTCGACCGCGACCGCGTGCGCATCCGGCAGACGGACTCGGACTCGGACGCCACCCGAGGAGCCGACCGGCTGGCCTTTGTGCTGGCGCCCGACGCCGGCGACGACGACTGGCAGCGCATCTGCCGCCAGCTGGCCGGGCCCGCCATCTGGTGCGCCAAGGAGGCCTCGGCTGCGCGCCCGCCCGTCGACGAAGGGGGGGCCGCCGAGGATGCCTTCCCCTGGGGCGTGCGGCCGGCGCAGGTCCCGGCGGCGGCCCGTCGGCGGCAGAACGCCGCCGACGACGACGAAGAGGACACCACGCTCCTGCTGCGAGCCATCCTCCGCGGCGACGGCGGAGACCAGGACGGCGGGGACCAGGACGGAGCGGACGACAACGCCGCCGGCGCCTTCGTCCCCCTCCGCCACCACGCAGCGGCAGCGGCGGCCGTCGCCGCCACGCACGCGCACCCCGCCGGCGAGACCGCCCGCCTCGAGCGCGCCGTCGTCGAGCTGTACGCGCTCGCCCGCCGCCAGGCCGTGCGCTGCCCGGCGCGCAACTGCGCGCGCTGGTTCCGCGCCGGCGACCGCGGCTTCGAGCGGCACCTGTGGACGCACGCTGGTGGTCACGTGACAGGACGGCCGGCGCCGGTGCCGGCAGCCGACGGCGAGGACGAGGGCGATGTCGAGGGCGATGTCGAGGGCGATGTCGAGGGCGGTGGCGATGTCCATGGAGACGAGGGCGAGGCCGACAACGGGCGCGATGAGCCAAACGGTGCGGTGGCCGACAGCCGCGCGCGCCCGCCCGAGAAAAAAAAGAAGAAGCCGGCGGGCCGGCCGTCGGGCGGCCGCCGAGACCCGACGTTCCGGCCGGCACCCGACGAGACCGACAGCGACAGCGACAGCGGCAGGGGTAGCGACAGGGATAGCGGCAGCGGCAGCGACCTCGACCTCGACGGCGGCCAAGCGAGAGAGCGGCACGGCAGCACGCCCGCGGGCAGCGATCGTCGCAAGCGGCGGCGGCGGCCCGTCGGCGACCCGTCTTTCCGGCCGGGCCGAGCAGCGGACAGCGAGGAGGAGGAGGAGGAGGAGGAGGAGGAGGCAACAGCCAACCCACCTCCCCGCAAGCGAAAACGCACAGGCAGCCACGCCGGGGCGGCCCGCAAGCGGCGGCCGGTCACGCCGGCGCCGACGCCCGAAGAAGAGCCGGCGGCCGCACAAGCGCCGGCAGCCGCGCCGCCGACGGCCCCGACGGCCACGACGGCCCCGACGGCACCGACGGCTCCGGCGCCCGTGCCCCAGCCCCGGCCGGCCCCTGGTCTGCGGCGCTCGGCGCGCAACCGACGGCCGACCAGCAAGAGGCGGTGAGGGTGGGTGGGAGCCCCCAAAACCGCGGCGACGGCCCGCATCGTGGGCCCCAAATTCGGCGGCGACGGGAGGCCGGCAGCCGGTCGCGCCTTTGTTGCCACTTTGTACTATCGGAATTGAAATCTGTTTCACAGTAGCCATTCTTTTGCCGTCTCCTGCACATCGTGACACAACAGCCACCATGCGGTGGTGACGGTGACCTCCGTTCTTGCCCTTCTCGCGCTGCCAGCGACGCGTCGGTCACGTGCCTCTGACGACACTGACGACAATCCGTCCCTTGCGCGTCGCGTCCGCCAGCCTTTTCTCACGCACCATGGCCACGCCGCACGCCGTTCGCGCCATCGCCCGCGGCCTGCTCGCGGCGGCGTGCCCGGCACCACCGCGATGCGCGCGTGTCGCGGCATGGCGGGCCGGCGCCGGGGCCGCCGCCCTGCGTCCGCTGGCCACCTCACACGCGCCGACAAACCACGACCGGCATCCGGGGGGGGCAGCCACACGCACGACCGCCCCCGGCCGGCACGGCAGGTCTGGCCGCGCGGCGTGGACCCTGTGTGCCGGCGCGGGCGTGCTGTCGCTGGTGGCGGTGGCGCTGGCCGAGCCCGGCGACGGAAAGGGCGACGTCGACCGGGAGAAGAACGTCGGGGGCGAATCCAGCGACCCCAGCAGCGCCGATGCCAGCGACACGCGCGACCCCAGCCTGCCGCGGTTCCGGCTGGCCGAGGTGCGGCGGCACGACGCGCGCTCGGGGGCGCCGTGGGTGACGTCGGGCGACCGCGTCTACGACATCACGGACTGGGTGGCGGCGCACCCCGGCGGCGACGTGATCCTGCGCGCGGCCGGCCACTCCATCGACCCGTACTGGGCCATCTTTACCATCCACCAGCAGCCGCACGTGCGCGAGATCCTCGACTCGTATCTCATCGGGCTGGTCGACGCCGCCGACCTCGCCGGCCCCCACCACGACGACGACGCCGCCGTCGAGGACCCCTTTGCCGGCGACCCCGTGCGCGACCCGCGCCTCTGCGTCCACACGGCCAAGCCCTGCAACGCCGAGCCGCCCGCCGCCTGGCTGGCGCGCGACTTTGTCACGCCCACGCCCCTCTTTTACGTGCGCAACCACATGTGGGTGCCGCCGGCGGCCGAGTCGGACGACGACCCGGACTCCGCCGACAACAGCCTCCTCGTCGAGCTCCCCGACGGCTCCACGCGCGCCTATGCCCTCGCCGAGCTGCGCGACCCCGCCCGCTTCCGCCGCCGCCGCGTCACCGCCGTCCTGCAGTGCTCCGGCAACCGCCGCAGCGACATGGCCCGCGCCGTCGCCCCCACCGACGGCCTGCCCTGGGCCGCCGGCGCCATCAGCAACGCCGTCTGGGAGGGCGTCTTTCTGCGCGACGTGCTGGCGGACGCGGGCCTGGCGGCGAGCCTCGAGGACGGCGCCGGAGCCAGAGGCGACGGCCTCCACGTCCAGATGACCGGCCGCGAGGCCTACGGCGCCAGCATCCCCCTGCCCGTCGCCCTCGACCCCCGCGCCGACGTCCTGCTCGCCTTTGCCATGAACGGCGCCCCCCTGCCCCCGGACCACGGCGCCCCGCTGCGCGCCGTCGTCCCCGGCCACGTCGCCGCCCGCTCCGTCAAGTGGCTCGCCCGCATCGCCGTCGCCGACGAGGAGTCCCCCGCCCAGTGGCAGCGCCGCGACTACAAGCTCTTCGGCCCCAACGAGGGCGCCGCCACCGGCTCCGATCCTGCTGCGGCTGCCGCTCGCTGGGCCCGCTACCCCGCCATCCAGGAGATGCCCGTCACCAGCGCCATCACCGGCGTCTGGGTCGGCCCCCGCGCCATCCGCGCCGCCTTTGGCTCCACCGCCGCCGCCGCCGCCTGGGCCGCCCACCCGGGCCTCGGCCGCCGCGCCCCGCCCGGCGTCCGCGATCCAGCCGCGTGGCAGCGGCAGCAGCCCCAGCAGGCTCTCGATGCCGCCTGCCCCGTCGCCCTCGCCGGCTACGCCTACTCCGGCGGCGGCCGCGAGATCATCCGCGTCGACGTCAGCCTCGACGGCGGCCGCACCTGGGACCAGGCCGAGCTCCTCGACCACAAGCGCTGCCCCGGCGACGACGACGGCGACGACGGCGGCGACGGCGGCGAGCCAGGCCGCGAAATCGTCGCCCGCGGCCGCCCCGACTGGGCCTGGAAGCGCTGGCGCTACGCCGGCCTGCTGCTCGGCACCACCAACGGCACCACCGCCCCCGCCGAGCTCGTCGTCAAGGCCACCGACAGCGCCTACAACACCCAGCCCGCCCACCACGACGCCATCTACAACGTCCGCGGCAACCTCGCCACCGCCTGGCACCGCGTCGTCGTCGAGCCCGTCCCCGGCGGCCAGCACCACGACGACGACCACAACGACGACGACGTCCGCGTCCGCGTCCGCGGCTGTGGCTTTGAAAAGTAGTCCTAACCATATATGTTATAAGTACATAGCCTACACGACTACTCCTCCGGCTGCTCCGTGTCCGTAAAGTACTCAAACTCGTCCGGCACCGGCGCCTCCTCCCCGTCCCCGTCCTCGTCCACCGCCGACAGCACCCCCCCGTCCTCCTCCTCCCCGCTGCTCTCCTCAATCGCCGCCTGCGTCGCCGCGTTCAGCGCCCCCAGCTGGCTCGGGTCCACCCCAAACAGAGCCCCGCCCCGCCCGCCGCCCGCGCCGCCCGCGCCGCCCGCGCCGCCGCCCGCGCCGCCGCCCCCAAACAGCTCCGAGATCGCCCGCAGGTCCTGCGGCACCTGCAGCGCCTGCGACAGGTCCCGCAGCATCGCGTTGCGCGACGCCGCCTGGCCCGCCGCCCCCGCACCCGCTCCGCCGGCCCCGCCGCCGCCAGCGCCGCCGCCGCCCTGGTTCGCTCCCGCCACCGGCGCCCGCTCCGTCGTCACCTTCTTGAGCTTCTCCTCAATCAGCTCCTTGGGCTCGTCCGGCCGTGTGTCCAGCAGCACCAGCGGCCCTCCCGTCGGCTTCTTCACCGGCCGGTACCGCCCCGCTGGGAAGCTGATGTACTTCAGCTGCCCCGGCAGCACCCGCGACATGTTGAGCAGCTCGTACCCCACCTTCTCCTTGTCCGCCTTCTTCTTGCCCGCCGGCTCGCCCGTCTTCTTCTCCCCGTCCGTCGTCCCCTTCTTCTCCCCGTCGCCGCTGCCACCCTCCTCTTTCTTCTCCCCGTCCGCGTCGTCCGTCTTGGGCTTCTCCTCGTCCACCTCCATCTTGTCCCCCTTGGCATCTGTCGACCCTGCCTTGTCGTCGCCCGTGCCAGCACCGGCGCTGCCGCTGGCGCCGCCACCACCACCGCCCAGCGCCGGCGCCGCCGTGTCCACGTCCATGCTCTCGCGCCGCGCTGCCCGCTCCTTGCGCTGGGCCCGCCGCTTCGCCTGCGCCGTCGTCGACAGGATCGCCGTCGCAATCAGCGCCGGTCCCTCCTCCGTCTTCACCTCCTGCTCCGGCGGGTAGTCAAACAGGCTCGGCCGCGTTGCCGAGTGGAACGTGAAGCTCGGAATCGCCAGATCCTCGTCCAGCCCAATGATGGACGTCGGGCTGAAGCTCAGCGACAAAAAGTGCGTAAACGGGAACCAGTACCAGTACTGCGTGAACACGGCCATGCCCACAATCCCCGCCATGTTGAGGTTGCCCGTCTGCGTCTGCAGGCCGATCGTGCAGTTGCGCCCGCCCGCGTCGATGATGCCCAGCGCCAGCGCCGCGCCAAACTTGGTCATGGCGTCCTCGTGCCGGTCGCCGACCACCTTGGCCAGCGTCTTGCGCACCGACGCCACCTTGGGGTTCATCGCCTCGTTCTGCTGCACCAGGATCATCGACAGCGCAATCAGCGCTCCCTGCCGCACAAAGTCCGTCGGGTCCTTCATCATCGGCTCCAGCAGGTCAATCGCCTCGTCCAGGCCCGTCCCCGCGCACGAGATCCCCAGCGCCATCGCCGACCCGTACCGCACGTGCGGGTTGTACGACTCCGCAAGCAGCTCTACCATGCGCGGCACGCTGCCCGGCTTGCGGAACAGGATGAAGCCCAGGCTCATCACCGCAATCCGCCGCACGTCGTCGCTCGTGTCGCTCACCGCAATGTGCAGCAGCTTGCGGATCGCCTTGTTGCTGCCCGTCCCGCAGTACGCCAGCGCCACCGTCAGGATGCCGCCGTACCGCAGCGCCGGGTCCGGGTCGCTTAGCAGCACCTCAATCAGCCCGTCCGCCCCCTCCTGCCGCCCGTACATCACCAGCGCCATGCCCAGCGCGCACCCCCGGATGATCTTCTCGTGCGACGTGTCGTGCGCGTACGTGAACATGGCCTGCAGCGCCTCCTCGTTGCCCGTGCCCAGCATGATCAGGCCCATCGCCAGGCCCACCGCCTCGCCGTTGAGCGCCGAGTCCGTCTGCAGCACCATCTTGAGGCTCTCAAAGATCGCCTCATCGCCCGTCGCCATGCCCGCAATGCCCAGCCCCAGCGCGCCGCCGTGCTGCACGTACTCGTCCTCGGCCTCGGAGAACACTGTGCTGAGGTAGTCCAGCGCGTCCGCGCCGTGGTTGGCGTGGATGAGGCCGAACGCGTACAGCGCGCCGCCCTGGCTGAACGAGCTGCCTTGCGTAAGCTGCCCGGCGCGCGGCATGTATGGCTCCAGCAGCTTGCGCGCCTGCGTGATGTTGCCGCGGTGGATGACGCCGAGTGCCGCCGTCGCCGTGAACTTGGACCAGTTGACCGCCTTGCCCAGCCACTCGAGGTTGTCGCGGAAGAACTTGTCGTGCGTGGTGCCGGCGTTCATGAAGGCGTTGCAAAAGGTCACGGCCGAGTGGAAGATGGAGTTGCGGCCCTCGAGGCTGTCACGCACGCGGTTGAGGATGCTCGTGTCCGCATGGTTATTGCGGAACAGGAACTCCACGTTGAGCTGGATCGTCTTGCTGCCATCGAGGATGTCCCGGATGTTGTCGTACACCTTGGCCAGGCGCGGCGACAGCGCCTCGGCCTCGTCCTTCTCGTCGTCCTTGCCGTCGGCCGAGCCCGCTTCGCCGTCCTTGAGCAGGGGGTCCGACTCGGTGGCGTCGGCGCCTTCGGCGTCGCCGTCTCCAGCCGGCTTGGCACCGGCGGCCTCGCCGGCCTCTTTCTCGTCCTTGGGCGGCGGCAGCGCCGGCAGCGCCTTGATGACCTTGCCGAGGAACTCCTGGGTGCCGTTGTCGTACAGGTCAAAGGCGATCTGGTAGGCGACGGCAAGCGACTCACGGTCGTCACGCTCGACGAGAGTGCGCAGCAGCGTGGAGGCCTCCTCGTCCGAGTTGAGGTAGACGACGCACTTGGCGATGGCAAAGTAGTCCGGGTTGGGGATGTCGCTCAGCAGGTCGAGGATGAGGCGCAGGATCTCGGTGCGGAAGCCGCGCTCCTGGACAACGTCCATGCAGATGTCGAGGACGTACTCCATCAGCTCGTCGGCGACCGTGGGCGCATGGTCCGGGGCGGAGGATGCCTTGGCCTTGCCGCCGCTGGTGGCGGCGGCGGCGGCGGGCTTGCTCTTGGCGTCCGTGCTGGCGCGCTGGATAACGCGGCGCAGGACGTCGAGGTTCTTGGCCTCCACGGCAATGCCGACAACGTGGCGGTAGCGGCCGTCGCGCAGGCAGCTGTCAAAGAGGCGCTGGATGACGCGCTCGAGGGCGTCCTTGGTGGCCTGGTCGGGCAGCTCGTGCAGGACGGCGGCAGCGCGGGCGGCCGAGGGCTCAAAAGAGGGGTCGACAATGGTGTTTTCGACCGAGTCGCGCGACAGCAGCGACTTAGGGGGGAGGGTCGACTGCGAGAAGGGCGTCATGGGCGACAGCAGACTGGCGCTGTCCGGGCCGACGCCGAGGGCGGCCTCGAGCGAGGGCCGGTCGGCCGGGGCGGCCTTGGACGGGCGGTGGCGGGCGGCGGAGCTGGCAATGTACTGGTCGACGCACTTGGAGATGATGGTCTCCTCAAACTCGCCGGGCTCGTCGAGCTTGAAGAGGTCGCCGGCGGCCAGCGCAAAGGTCATGCTCTCGCTGTAGGCCTGCAGGTGGTAGTACACCTTGGCGAGCACGAGCGCGGCGAGCTGGCGCTCGGGAAAGTCCTCGTCCTCGTACAGGGCCTCACTGGGCGCCGTTAGCGACCGACGGAAAAGGGGGAAAAACGAGAGAGGAAAACACACATTTGGCTGACGGCGCCGGCGACCTCGGTCCAGACGGTGTCGATGTCGTCGTTGAGCGTGTTCAGGGCGAAGACCTTGAGCTCGGGCTCCTCATCGGCCAGAAAGCCCAGCACGCCCGTGGCGGTGATGAGGCCGGGCATGGTGGCGGCAGAGAGACAGCTGGCGGTTTGTTGTGGTGCTGTTTGGCGACAATGCCGATTCAATGACCAGCCAGACGCGGTTGCGGACAAACGAGCTGAGAAAAAAAGACAGATGCAAGGAGATGCAAGAAGATGCAGGGAAGATACAGAGAGACACAGCGCGCAGACGCGGAAGGCGAGCTGCGGCGATGGATGCGGGTGAAGCCAAAAGGAGGGCGTTTTTGGGAGGACGAGCAATCTGGCAACCGAAGCAGGTGGAACGCACGACGCAAACACGCGCAGAGCTCCACGTCAGGTCTCTCTGCCTAGGTCACGTGCGTGTGGGGCGCGCTGACTGCGCGGTGCGACAGGCAGAAGGTCGCCGCGCCAGCGCAAACAGCCGGCGCAGCGCGCCAGGACAGGAAGGCGCAGCGCCGGTCGCAACTGCATACAAAGTAGAATTGGCGCGCGAAGAAACGGCGCCAAAAAAACCGAGAGAGAAGGAGCGGCTGGGCTGGCTGGCTGGCCGGCGCAGGCGCAGGTGCAGGGACCGGCCAGATTTAAAATAAGTGGTAAAAAAAAAAAAAAAAACCACCGCCAGAGAGAGCGGCAGGAGCGAGGGAAGGACAGCTCGAAAATAATCGCCATGCTGTTTTCTCCCAGCTTCACCGCGACCCCGACGCCCACGACGCCCACGAAGCCCACGACGCCCACGACGAACGACCTCGCCCGCCCCGACACCCCGCCGCGCTCGTGTTTTTCCATCGGGGCGCCCTTCTGATTGATCGGACCAATTGCGCACAGCGGCCGGCGCGCGGATTGTCAGACGGCGACAAACAAAGAAGGGCTTTGGGCTCGCATTCGCTTCGTTTTCGTCGTCTCGCTTTTGCGTCTTCCTTTGACGCCGTCCTCTGGCCGCTTTTTCGCGCCTCGTCCCTCGCGTCCCTTTTTGCTCCCAGCATGCCACCGGCCTGTGCCTGCATCGCATAGCTCGCTCGCTCCTCCTGGTCTCGCCCGACGCGCTGCGCCGCCGCGGCATCCTCGTCTTCGTCTCTTTTTTCCTTTTTTTTTTGCGACCGCCGCCGACGCCTGCGCATCGCCCATCGCCTGCATCGCTTGCATCGTGCCCGGCCTGCTCGCCCTGCTCGATGGTGGTCCCGCGGCCCGCGCGTGGATGAGACGAGCCGGCCCCTTCGCCGGCCCCCGTCCCACGGCGGCTGCGGAGAACGAATCGAGAGTCGCGAACCGACGAGAATCGACGACGAGCGCAGGCTTTGACGGCGACGTCGACAACGACGACGAGACCTGACGACACAAGTCGCCTTCCCTCTTTCCCCTCCCCCTTCCGCCAAGATGATGAACCTCAAGTCGCTGCTGAACGCCAACGAGGACGGCGGCGGCGCCAACCCGCCGCCGAAGCCGTCGCCGACGCAGCAGCAGCAGCATGGCCAACACCCGCCGCCGATGCCCTCGACGCCCGGCCAGCCGGCCGGCCCGTCGCCCGTGTTCCGCGACTACGGCAACTCGGCGCACGCGCTGTCGCCGCGCCACCACTCGGTGCCGGCGCCCTCGGCGCGGCCGGTGCCGCCGCCCCTGCAGCCGCTCAGCAGCGGCGGCGACGTGCGCTCGCCGGGCAGCGCGCTTCTGTCGGGGCCGTCACCGTTTCGCCACACGCCCAGCAGCTCCGTCAGCGGCAGCACGAGCGCCGGCGGCAGCGGCGGCGGCGGCGGCGGCGGCGGCTATCCATTCCCGCCGACGCAGCAGAGCCCCGTGCAGCACCACCAGCCATATCCCCCTTCGGCGGGCGGCGCGTACCCACCGCAGCGAGACAGCTATCCACCTCAGGCTGGCGCGCCCCCTTATATGCAGGGGCCACACCAACAACAACATGCGCAGCATGCGCAGCATCCACAGCATCCACAGCATCCTCAGCATTCCCAACACCAACAACACCAACAGCATCCAATCCCGCCGCACACGCCGCCCATCGGCCCTCCCTCCTCGGCATATCCTCATCAGCGCTCGCACTCGACGCACTCGACACCGTCGTCGGCCCACAGCCAGCAGCCACCGCCGCCGCCGCCGCCGGCACACCCGCACCCCTACGGAATGGCGTATGGCCAGAGCAGTCCTGTAATGGTGCACCGCCAGGCGTCGATGCCGCAGCAGCAGCAGCATCCATCGCCCTACCAGCAGCAGCAGCAGCAGCAGCAGCAGCAGCCATCACAGCTGCCCTTTGATCCGAGCCGCCAGCACTCGCAGCCACCGACACCGCTGGGCCCGCCGCCCCTGTCCGCCGTGCAGCAGCGCGCCTCGTCGTCCGCCAGCCCATACCCGCAGCCGCAGCCGCTGCCAGCCAGCCCGCTGCAGCAGCGTATGCCCTACTACCAGGGCAACGGCCAGCCGGCCAACAGCAGCAGCGTGGACCAGCAGCCGCCCTACCATCACCAGCAGCAGCAGCAGCAGCAGCAGCAGCAGCAGCAACAACAACAACACCGGCGGTCGCCGTCGCGCAGCGACCGGGCGCCCAGCGTCAGCGTCAGCCCCAAGACGCGCGTGTCCAGCCTGCCGAGCAGCGCAGGCGGGGCGTACCCGGGGTACAGCGGTAGCGTGCCGAACCCCCACCACGCGGCGTCGGCGTCGGCGTCGGCATCGGCGACGCGGCCGACATCTTCCATGTCCATGGACGCAGAGGCGGCGGCGACGGTGCACAACGGCGGCGCGTCGACGAAGCGCAAGATGGACGAGCGGGACCTGCACCCGGACGAGCTGGAGCGGCAGGACGGGCGGCGACCGGCGCCATTTGAGGGCGCCAACGGGACGTCGCGGGCGCCGTCGCAGCCGGCCAAGGCCGCCTCAGCAGCGCCGGTCAAAGAGGAGGCGAACACAGCAGCCGCAGCCGCAGCCGCAGCCGCAGCCGCGCCGGCGGCGCCACGGCGGCCACGGCGGTACAAGTACGTGCCGGTGTGGGCGCTGACGTACCGCAACGGCGCGCCGCTCAACCGGCCCAACTTTGTGATCCGCAAGCCGGGCGGCGGGCCCGGCCAGGGCCACGGCGGCAGCACGGCGAACGGGCGGCGCGGCCCGCCGAGCAGCAGCGCGCACCACAGCCGGCACACGTCGCGGCAAGCGTCGCCGTCGGCGCGGACGGCGCCCGGCTCCCTGGCGGCAGCGGGGGGGGGAGCGCCGCCGGACAGCGTGGCGGCGGCGGCGGCGGCGGCAGCAGCGGCAGCGGCGGCGGCAAACGAGGCGCGGATTGCGCTGCTGGGCCCGTGGGAGGAGTCGGTGACGGGGGAGAAGCCGTACGAGGAGCTGTCGCGCAAGGTGGCGGACTTTCTGTACCTCAACGTGGTGAGCAACCCGAGCATGATGGAGATCCAGGGGCTCGGGGTGCAGTTTGAGATTGAGGCGAAGCTGGGGACGCTCATCAGCAAGGACACGAACCAGCGGGTGGCGCTGCCGGTGGTGTCGGAGTGCGTGCTGGCGGACAACGGGCGGGTGTCGTTCAAGAGCAGCATGACGGAGGTGCAGCACAAGGCGTTCAACGAGTTCCTCAACGGGCTGGTGTTTGCGACGGACGCGCGCAACCCGGCGAACGCGGCGGCGGCAGCGGCGGCAGCGGCGGCGGCAGCGGGAGCGGGAGCCAATGCGGGCGGCGGCAAGGTGGCGCGGGCGCGGGTGCCGATCGTGTACACGCACCGGCGGGAGATTGACCGGTTCTTTGAGCTGCCGCTGACGCTGCAGGAGCGGCTGCCGGCGTGCGTGCGCAACCTGGTGCCGCACCGGCACACGGTCAAGGTGCGGGTGACGTACGACAAGAAGACGGGGGCGGTGCTGGCCAAGATTGTCAAGGCGCGCATCAACGACCTCAACCTCTACTTTCCGGACTCGCCGCTGGACTGCCGGCTGAGCGTCAACCTGGAGATGGCCTGGGACGGCCCGCTGGAGGAGCTGGAGCGGCTGGCGGCGGCGTCGCCGCGCGAGCGGCTGCCGGACCGCGAAAAGGACCGCCTGAGCTACCACCAGAGCCACTACCAGATCGACCTGACCCAGGTCACCTACAAGGTGCAGGGGCCGAATGTGAGTTGGCCTGAGGCCCAAATGGGCATCCAGCCCCATTCCATCCCATCCCATTTCATCCCATCCCATCCCATCCCATTCACTGGCCTCTGCTGACCCCCAGAAAATGGAGCGCGACGAAAAAGAGCACGAGCTCGAGATCGAGCTGGGCGCGGCCGCCGTCATCGAGCAGGGCCGGCGGGCGGCCAGCGGCGAGCCGCACGCGTACCAGGAGCTGGTCGACGGGCTGGTCGACAACGTGCGCATCCTGACGCGGCGATCGCGGCCGGTGTAGCCGTCTGCCTGCTGTCTGCCTGCTGTCTGTTTATCTTTGTCTTATTTTCTGGTTGTCTATGGGTGTTTTCGGGTTGCCTCTGGCTGTCTGGCTGCCTTTGGCTGTCTTGGGCTCGGTCTCGGTTCTTCTGGTTGTTGGTCCGGTCTTTTGCAGCGTCGTCTGCTTAATCGAAGCGGTGGGAGCAATTCTGTCTGTCTCCGTGCTCTGTCTCTTGTCTCAGTGATCGCCCATTGTCCCCCACTCGGACGCCGTCGGACGCCCACAAGCCGCGTGGAGCCGAGCCTCGGTGGAACCATTTCCCCCAGCGCGGCGGCCGCTTGCCCTCCACTTGACGCCATCCATCGCCATCGCCGCCATCGCCGCCATCGCCGCCGTCGCCATCGATCGGATCACGCCTCGTCGTCGCCTTGCTGTTGGCCATGCCCGCCCTCGCCCGCCTGGCCCTCGTGGCCCTGGCCCTCGCTCTCGCGCTCCCGCTGTACCGCAGCGGCGCCTGGCTGCAGGTAGTCTCGCCACCCTCCTTGGCGCCCTCTCCCTCCTGCCGCCTCCCCTCTGCCGCCTGTCGCCATCCCTCACCCTCCTCGCCCTCCCGCGGGCTGACTAATTCTGCGATGCCGTGCTTTTCCCCTTCTATATCAGACGCCCACCGTGACGTTGTCGCTCTTCTCCTCACGTCTTCCCGTCTGCCCTCAACGCTTCCCGACCTGACCTGACCTCCAGACTCTTTTTGCCCTCCGCACACCGTTTGAGACGCTTCTTGGACCCACGATGGCCATCAAGACCGTAGCAGTCGCCGGCGTATGCCCCCCCCCCCCCCCCCTCCCCCCTTTCTATAGCGAAAACCTCCGGCTAACCCCCCAGGGCACCGGCAACGTTGGGGCGCCGATCGTGGCGGCGCTGGTGGAGGCCGGGTTTGTGGTGACGCTGCTGAGCCGGGACGCCAGCAAGGTGGCGGCGCCGGCGGGGGTGGCGGGGGTGCGGACGGTGGACTACGGGTCGGTGGCGAGCCTGACGGCGGCGCTGCAGGGGCAGGACGCGGTGGTGTCGACGCTGGCGTCGGCGGCGGTGGGGGACCAGGGCCCGCTGGTGGACGCGGCGGTGGCGGCGGGGGTGCGGCGGTTTGTGCCGTCCGAGTTTGGCATCAACACGCGGGCGACGCCGGGGCACGCCATCGGGCGCGTGCTGGCGGGCAAGACGGCGACGGTGGACCGGCTGGCGGCGGCGGCGGCGGCAGACGCGGACGGGCGCTTCACCTGGACGGGCCTGTCGACGGGCGTCTTCTTCGACTGGGGCCTGCCGCGCGGCGTGGCCGGGCTGGACAAGGCGACGCGCACGGCCACCATCGTCGACTCGGGCAACGAGCGCTTCCAGGCGTCGAACCTGGCCTTTGTCGGGCGCGCCGTGGCCGCCGTGCTCCAGCGGGCGGGCCAGGCGGGCGCTGAGGGCGAGGACGACCCCACCGCCAACCAGTACCTCTCCGTGGCCTCCTTCACGCCCACGCAGAACGAGCTGCTCGCCTACGCCGAGAAGGCCACCGGCGGCGCCCCCTGGACCGTCCGCCGCGTCGCCGCCGCCGACCTGCAGCGCCAGGGCGAGGAGAAGCTGCGCCAGGGCGACCGCTCCGCCTTTGGCGACCTGCTCAAGGCCTGGAACCTCGCCGACGGCGCCGGCCACGCCCCCGACCTCGCCGCCCCCGACAGCGGCAACCGCCTGCTCGGCCTCGCCCCGGAGGACCCCGCCGTCGCCGTGCAGGCGTGGCTGGCGGAGTAGCCGGTCGCCCGGTCGCCCGGTCTTGGTAGAAATCGTTTCGTGCTGTGCCGTGCTCTGCTTGTCTCTTGTGCTCTGCTGTCCGAGGCCTGCCCGCCTAGGCCTGCCCCCTAGGCCTGCTCCCCCCCCCAGCCCTGCAGCGGCACGACGGTGGGCTCGGCGGCGTTGCGCACCACCACCCACACGACGTCGGCCGCGCCGGCCGCGCCCTCGTTGCGCACCTGGTGCTCCGTCCACGCGGGGATAAAGGCAAAGTCGCCCGCGCCGATCGTGTAGGTGGCGGGCGCCGGCCTCTTTCGGTCGCGGTCGGCCCGGTCCTCGCCGGCCTCTTCCGTGTCGCCCTCCGTCCCCTCCCCCTCCCCCCACTCGTCAAAGTCCTCCGGCAGCGTCGCCAGCACGGCCGTCCCCGACACCGCGTACACGATGGCGTCCTGCTCGCCGTTGTGGAACACCACCGTCGCGCTCTGCGGCTGGACCGTCAGCACCGACGCGCACAGCGAGCCGCATTTGTGCACAATGGCGTCGCGCAGCGACACCCCGTTGGGCGGGCGTGGCGGCCGTGGCGGGCGTGGCAGTCGTGGCGGGCGCTCGTCAGCCTGGCCGTCCTCTTGGCCGCCCTCTGGGGCCTCTCGGCCGTCCTCTCGGGCCTCTCGGGCATCGTCGCCGTCACCCTCCCCATCGCCGTCGCCCTCCCCCCCCAACGGCCGCAGCGCGTCCGCCTTGGTAATGTGCACCGGCCCCGGCATCAGCATCGGCAGGATCTCCTGCAAGATGGGCAGCAGCGCGGCCATGGCGGTGGTCGTGAGGTCGTCACGTGGGCGAGGAAGGGGCGGTTCGACAGCACGTTACTACCAGTCCTCCGTAAATAACTCCGTATGCTTATGCTTACTCCGTACTTGTACTCCGTACCTCCTCCGCATCCGCCCCACCACAGAACCCCACATCACCCACATCAACATCCCACGGCTGGCCAACATCGTGATCTCGGCATCGTTCTGGTCGCGACGACCACACGCTGGCCTGTCCGGTGGTTTGGTCTGGGTGCTGCTATCATGGCCGCCGTCTACGGTGCGTTTTCGTCCCTCTTCCTCCTCATCCTCCTACACCCCCACCACCACCACCTCCTCTCCTCTGACCACCAGATCACGGGGACCTTTCCCCCCGCCGCTCGCTGCCGCTGCCGAGCGAGCTGGTGGACAGCGTGCTGGGCTGGCTCGAGGCCGACGACCTCGCACGCGTCGGCCGCGTCTGCCGCGCGCTGCGCGCCCACGCCGTCCAGGACCGCTTCTGGGAGGCCTTGGTGCGGGCCAGCGTGCCGGGCATCCAGGAGGCGGCGGCCAATGGCCACCCGGTGCCGGTGCCGCTGCCGCTGCCGCCGGGCGTGCCGTCGTTCCGCGCGCTCTACGCCGCCCACGCGCCGCGCTGGTTCCTGCCGCGCTGCAAGCTCTGGATCGGCAGCGACGGCATGGGCGGCAAGCTCGTCCTCGTCCTCTACGACCCCCGCCGCGGCTCCTTCGAGGGCTACCGCCTGCTGGCCGTCAAGGGCCCGCCGCGGTCGCCCCGCCACATCTACACCCACCTGCCCGACGATCCCGACGACCCCAACCAGGCCCCCGCCCGTCCCACCCTTCTCACCTTCTATGACCGGCTCGTCCGCCTCCACCGCGAGCAGCCCGTGCTGCATCTCGACCCCGTGCTGCCGCCGACGGCTGACGACGACGACGACGACGACGACGACGACGACGACGGCGACGACGACGACGGCGCCATCGGCCAGCCGTCTGTCCCCCGTCAGGCCCAGGCAGACCAGGAGGCGGCGGGCGCCGCTGCTGCTGCCGATCCTACCAATACCGCCGCCGACGCCGCGCCGCCGTCGCCGCTCCCCCGGCCCCTCCGACCCATCGCCATGCCCATCATCACAGACCCCCGCATCCTCTACCCGACCCGCCACCTGTTTATGCACGCGAAGCCGCTGGACTCGGACGACGAGGCCTTTGTCGACACCGAGGCCGCCGCCCGCGAACGGGCGTTCTTGCACCGCTTCCAGGCGCAGACGACGGACGGCGGCGCCGGCAGCGCCGCCGCCGCCGGCGACAGCGCGACCGCCAGCAGCAGCGCGACCGCCAGCAGCAGCGCGACCGCCGGCAGCAGCGCGACCGCCAGCAGCAGCGCGACCGCCGACAGGCTGACGGCCGAGGCGCTGCCGACAAGGCACCGCAACAGGCGGTGGCAGCCCTGGCTCTCCCTGCTCGGGCCGGCGCCGCTGCCGGCCTCCTCCCACGAGTGGTCGCCCCAGAGCGCCAGTCACCTGGACGCCAGCTACCCGCCGCACCGCAGCGGCCGCCTGCCGCTGCCCTTCCCGCATTACACCGTCTGGCCGCCGCCGGCCTTCCCCTCGCGCCACCGCGTGCGCACCGTCGACCCCTACAACATGGTGATGCCGCTGCTGCCCGGCGTCCACTGGCCGCCGCCGCCGCTGCAGCCGCAGACGCAGCCGCAGCCGCCGCGGCGGCTGTGCGAGACGTCGCATCTCGCCTTTTACGTGCGCTCATGCAACTTCTCCGGCGCGCGCGAGGGCGCGAACCTGCGCCCGCACGAGCACGGCGGCGGTGGCGGCGGCGGCGGCGGCGACGACGACGACGACAGGCCGTTTTTCTGGCTGGACCCCTCGGTTTTCCGGCTGGACGCGCAGGGCCGCATTCTCGGTCGCGCACGCAACGCAGACAACAACAACAACAACAACAACAACAACAACGACGACGACGACGGCGGCGCCGGCGGCAGCACCCCCCGGCCGCCGCAGCCGTCGCCCGCCAACAACAACAACAACGGCGGCAGCGGCGGCGGCAGCATCCCCCGGCCGCCGCAACCGTCGAGCGCCAACAACAACAACAACAACAACAACAACAACGGCGGCGCCGGCGGCGCCGCCGGCGGCAGCATCCCCCGGCCGCCGCAGCCGTCGCGCGCCAACAGGACTTTTGACCACGCCGAGGTGTTTGCGACGCTGGACCCGTACCTGTACACGCCGACGGAGGACAAGCCGTTCCGGGGCATCTGGGTCGCCGACCACGGCGCCCACGGCTGCGAGTTCTTGCTGCTGCACCAGCCCGACGACCAGGACCAAGACCTCGAATGCGACCCGCCGGGCGGCGGGCCGTCGCGCATCGTGCCGACCAGGCTCCCGCCCGGGCCGCAGCCGGAGGAGAGCGAGCGCGACCGGCGCGTCTACCGCGGCCGGCTCGAGGCCATCAAGCTCACGGGCGACCCCAACGTGCCGCGCGGCGAGGTCTCGTTTGTCGCCCGCGACCTCTCGCGCGACGGCGGCGCCTACTACCTGACCCAGGGGCCCCTTCAGAACTGCCGCGTTGCCCGCAGCGTCGGCCACATTGCCGGCCACGGCTTTCGCAACGGTATGCCCCGTGTTCATTGCCCCCCTTAAATTCGGTCGCTCTGCCTAACAATCAGACCGCTACATCGAGTCGCGCCTCATCTTCGTGTCGCAAGATCGCCTGGCCCAGTACTGGCTGCGGTTCAACGAGTTCACCGTTTACGACCGCGTCGACATTGACAAGTTCCTCGACCCCTACCTGGACCCGGACTTCCAGTCTCCATCTCGTCACCCGGACTTTTAGGCGTTTTTTTTTTTTTTGTTTTTTTTTTTTCAGGAAAAGGAATATGAAATAGACAGTCAATTGACAGTCATGAAATATTGTGGTCTCATATTGGCCCAGTGACGTCAGGCCTTAGCTAAGCGTTGTTGACAACAACTACGGCAGCTCGGCGGCCTGGCCGCCGTGTCTGGACTTCCGTTCGCCATCCCACTGCCTCCCGCCTCCCGCCATGCCCTCGCCCGCCGACTACCGCATCCGCGTGTCTGCCGGCACCGGCTACGACGCCGCCGGCCACGTGCCCGTGCGCGTCAACGACCCGGCGCCGCTGCGCCTGCGCGGGCCCGCCGCCGACGTCTGGCTCAACGTGCGTATTCGCGACCACCGCCACTATGGAGGGGGAGGCGGCGGCGGCGGAGACGACAACCACGACCGCGAGGACCTCGACGCCGCCGGCCGGCCCCTGCCCGCCACCTCGCCCTACTTTGACAGCCCGCCGCACCGCCAGAACGACGACACCTACGCCATCAGCCTGTGGTTCGTGCCGCGCGCCGAAGAAGGCGAGGGTCAACAAGGCGACGGCGAGGGCATCGCCGGCGCCGACCTCCAGTGGGGCAACGACTTTGACCAGCCCATCCGCGACCGCCTGCCGCCCGGCTTCGGCACCGCGCTGCGCATCGTCAAGTGGTGGATCGACCCGGGCCTCGAGGGCGACCCCTACGCCGACAAGCCGTACCTGTACGGGCCGGCGCTGAGCTCCTTCAACGGCGTGTACGTCCGGGGCGGGGCGGACAGCGGCAGCAAGCCGCCGGCAGACGACCCCCCCGCCGACCACCGCGGCCTCTGGTTCGGCGAGGGCGGCGACGCGGCCGGCCGCGCGTGGCGCGCCGCCCTGGGCTGCCCCACCCCCGCCGGCGGCGATCCCGGCGGCGGCAGCGACACCGGCGGCGGCAGCGACACCGGCGGCGGCAGCGGCAGCGGCACCGGCGACGGCGGCCGCCGCGCGCGCATGAAGTGGGCGCTCGGCGCCGAGGCCAAGGCGCGCTGGACCTGGCAGTACGGCCGCGGCTACGGCCTCGACTTTTACAACGGCTACCTCGACTTCCAGGACCTCGCCCTGCGCCTGCCCGGCTTCCACATGCCCCTGCTGCGCTACTGGGATGGCGCCCAGAGCCTGCGCTACGTCCTGCGTCACCGCCAGACCGGCGCCGTCTACCTCGTCGTCGTTTTTGAGCTCATCAAGGTTGGCGGCGGCGGCGACGACAACGACAACGACAAGGACAAGGACGACAGGGACGACGACCAGGACGAACCCGTCGACGAGAGCAAGGTCCTCGAAGAGGCGCGTCGGAAGCTGGCCGCCACCGACAGCCTCGACATCAGCGCAGACGACGTCGACTGAAGCCACTGCATCGATAGAACGTGTAGCCTCATTGTGTGCCTGCGAGGCAGAAAGAGAATAGAATAGAAAGCACTGCAAGCCCGTGCGACCGTGCGACCCGTGCGACCTTGCGACCATGCGACCCTTCGACTTGGCCAAGGAGACCCAACCCAACGCGAAACCCATCCCGAAAGAAAAGCAAAAGACAAGCCGCCATCCCAGCCCAGACAAAACCCAGAAGCAAAGAAAATCACTCCAGACCCAGTGCAGCGGACACAAAGTACTCCACTTCTTGGGCCACCTCGCCGTAGGTCAGTGCGGCGGCGTGTCGAATCGTCTCGCAGCTCCTGCCGTGCGGACGCGTCCCTTCACAGACGGGGAACACTGGGCAGGGAAAAACAACGTCGTAGCCAATCGGCGCGATCAAGTCGGACAGCGTGTGCTGACGAAAGTCAAACGCCTTGGCCTTCTCGACGTGCTGCGAAAGCAGGGACCCGTAGTTCCACAGGCACGTATCATGAACCTTCTTCATCCCAGTTGCCCTGCGTTCAAGAACAGCCAGCACGATTTCCGCGAGGCCAGACTGCTCAATATCAGCAGCTCCTTGCCACAGCAGAAAGATTAGCATGAATCCACTTGGTTCCCGTGCTCCCGGAAATGCCAAACTCACGGAGCACTTGGTCGACAGCCGCCTTGACAAACGGCGGCACTGTATCGCATGTGGCCAAGAAGCTCGTGATCTCCGTTTGCGCAAAGTTCCACACGAGGTACGTGGCAGCTTGCAAGACGTGCGCGGTTCTTCCGATGCGGCGTGCAAGATAGAGAATCGGCACAGCTTCATCGAGGCCTTTGTGGCACGCCCATAGATGGCGAATCTCGTCTTCTTCAACGAACCCCTTGGCGACATCGTCGACCGTATCACAATCCCCGAGCTGATGTGCGAGGTCCAGAGCACAAATGGCTGTGGTTATGTCCAAAGAAGACATTGCGCAGCATCTCAGACACTCAGCATGGATGCTCGCGAAGATGCTCGCCGCCGCCTTGGTGGCCGTGTTTCCGTCCCAGGCAACTGACAGCACAATCGGCTGACCGGGCGCGTTCTGACCAGGGGCCGCCAAGCCAGCCCAGTACTTTGCCGCCTTGCCCACGAGCTTGCCGCAGACGCGGTAATCAATGTGCTGCGAGTCTGCCTCGCTCGTGCCATTTCTTCCACTGTGCATGACCCGGATGACCGTATTGCCGCACCCATAGGACGTTTGGTTGATGTCGTAGTCAACATCATCGTCCCTAGTTGGCAGCTGTTAGTAGGAGCTCAAGTGTGCTGTCCGGCGAGAAACACCTACTCGTCCAGATTGGAGCAATCGCATTCCTTGTCTCCGCAGAGCTCCATGAATTCCTGCGTGTTGGCGTCGACACTGGGGTCAGCCGGGCCATCGACCCACAGTCGGCTGCCTTGGAACGACTCGTCCCACAGAGGCATCTCATCCGACTCGGGATCGCACCAAGCATCGATGCCACGCCGGCGATGCACCGTCATCGAGGTGTCCCAGTCCGAGCTCGGCTGCTGTTCAAGCGCACCAGCTGATTCCGGGAAGTACACTGGGTCTCCAGCAAGGGGCTTTTCCTGGCTGTCTTGGGGCCGGATCTCCTCAGCAAGTTGGGCACCGTAGCGACCCGTTGTAGCATTGTTGAAATGGATTGCCATCAACCGCTTCTGTGCCTGTCGAAACAGAGACCCTAGCTCTGCAGGATCTGCCGTAGTCTGTGAAAGGCGCGTGGCTTTGACCTCGGGAGGCTCGGCGGCCTCAAACACATCACCGTCGGTGCTGGGAGTGGATCGGTGCACACTGCTGTCTGCTTTGATTCCGCGTGTCAGAAAGACAGGATATAGAGAGAGCTCAGCTCCAACGGTGCACTCACCGTCTTTGTAGTCAAACACGCCGTCAGATCCTGAACCCCCAGCGCAAAAGCCCGAGTCCGGCGTGCACGCAAAGGGACTGAGACCCGGGGGCGAGCCAGCGGATCCGTGGTCAGACATTTTGAAGCAACCCGGTGGGAAGCATGTGCCCCGGCAGAAGGAAGGCGATCGGATGTTGAAAAAAGACTGCAAGCAAAAGCAAACCGAAGCAGCACCAGAGCTCGGTAAAAAGAAAAGCAAGCGAAAACAAAGACGGCACGAGTGCCGTGTAGAAGAGTAGAACGCAAGACGAAGCGGCACCAGAACCGTCGAGAAGAGGACGAGGGGACTAGGGGGTTGGAGGAAGAAAAGAAGCAAGAAAAGAGAGCGGCCGGTCGTGATATGCGGTGGCGTGCTGCGACGAGGCCAGGCTCAATGTGGTTCAATAGGAATGGCCACCTTTGAATTCGTCCCGAGATGTCCGTCTGAGAGCAGAGTTGCGGAAGAAGTGATCAGACAGATGAACGGCAGTTGAAGCAGACCCCACGAGAGTGCAAGAGCCCACGAAGCAAGCAGTGGTATCAGATGAAAGCAATATGAAAAGAGAGCGAAATCACATACCCAGCAGCAGATTGGAATTTGAAAAAAAGACGAGGGAAAAAGAGAAGGGAAAATCAAAAGCAGAAAGCAGAAAGCAGAAAGCAAATGACGAGACCCGAAATCCGAGAAAAGAAACCCGAAAATGACGAGAAACAGAACAGACAAAGCAGATTTGAGCAGAAATCAAAGAAATAAACGAAAGACAGGAAGAAACACCCAGAAGCACAAGACGCCGAAAGCAAAAAAAAGACAAGGCCAGATCACCCAGTCCAGATAGGACTGCTTGCGCAGACGACCGCCTCAGTAGTCAACTTGCGTTTAGACGTCGTCGCTGGCGGTGTCGAGTTGGGGCAGAGGGCGGCAGACGAAGAGAGAAGAAGATACGGAAGAGAGAGAGAGATAATAAGAGAAGGGAGAAGAGAGAAGGAGAAGAGAGAAGAAGTCAGTCCAATTCGATTGGAATAGACACGCGCCGGGCAAGACCCAAACCCAGAAGGAGCTCCTGGGGCAGTTGCCTGTTCGGGCAATAACTGCCGCTGTCGTGAGAGCCGACCAGAAATGGCAGGAACGCGTAAACGCGCTCTGGCGTCTGCCAGTGTGGTAAGCCGCTCGCTCTTCTTGTAATTGGACTGGGCATTGCATCCAGCAAGGAAGCTCGTCTCCTGTCGGATGCCGACGACTGGCCGGCATCCAATCACGTGACCACACGACGGCGGCGCAGAACGAACGTCGTGAAAATCTGACGACGCCCCTTGCCCATTTTCTACACACAATCAGGCCGCCGTCTCTCTCCTTTCCGGCCTCGCGCTCCTCGGCATACAGCGATGGCCCCGTGGCGTGGATTTGATCCGGGCCGGCTGGCCACGGCGGCAGCGGGACGGACGGCGGCGGCCGCGTTCTGGCGGCGGCCCGTCGTCCGCCGCCGGCCAGCATCGCGACGATACAGCACCGAGCCGCCGCCGTCCTCCTCGCCCGTCTCCCGCGCCGAACGCATTCTCGCGCGGCTGCCGCCGTCGATGCAAAAGTACACGCGGCGGCTGAAGGACGCGCCGGTGTCGCACGTGGTGGCATTTCTGATCCTGCACGAGATGACGGCCATCGTGCCGCTGCTCGGCCTCTTTGGCCTCTTCCACTACGCGGCGGGCAGCGGCAGCAGGCTCGTGCCGCTCGACTACATGCTGGGCCACTACGGCGGGCAGGTGGCGGAGGGCGTGCGGCGGTTTGAGACGTACTTTCGGCGCAAGGGCTGGTTTGGGTTTGGGGACGACGCGGCCGAGGACACCACGGACGGCACCACGGCGACGGCGACGGCGACGGCAACAGCGACGACCCCGGCCACGGCCACCGTGCTCGAGCGGTGGACCAGCGCGGACGCCAAGTACAGGATCGTGGTGGAGGTGGGCCTGGCGTACGCCATCACCAAGGTGCTGCTGCCGGTGCGCATCGCCGCGAGCCTGTGGGCGACGCCGTGGTTTGCGGGCGTCCTGGCGCGGGTGCGTTCGCGGAAGGGGTGACGACGGACACGGACGGCAAGCAAATACGACATGCAAGACAACACGAGCATCTGCTCCCCGGTGTGCGCACAGCCTCTTTTTCAGCTAAGAATATTGTCTGTCGCCTGTCTTTTGGCCACGGCGGTCCTCTGCCGCTTACTCGTAGACCCAGTCGTGCAGGGCGGCCTTGTAGGAGACGAGGTCCTCCTTGTTGAACCACAGGGCAATCTCCTTCTTGGCGTTCTCGACGCTGTCGGAGCCGTGGATGACGTTGCGGCCGGTGGCAATGGCAAAGTCGCCGCGGATGGTGCCGGGCTGCGAGTTGAGCGGGTTGGTGGCGCCGAGCAGCGTGCGGCCCGTCTTGACGGCGTCGAGGCCCTCCCAGACCATGGCCACGATGGGGCCGCTGAGCATGTCTGGCGGTGTGTCAGCCGGCGCTCGGCCCAAGAAAAGACGAGCGGGGGAGCGGGAGACCTACAGTTGATCAGGTGGGGGAAGAAGGACTTCTCCTTGAGGTCGGCGTCTGGCGGGTCAGCAGTGCACGCACGGCAGACAACAACAGAAAGGCCACGGCTACGCACAGTGCGTCTCGAGGTGCTCCTTGGTGGGCGAGACCAGCTTCAGGGCCACCAGCTTGTAGCCGCGCTGCTCGAAGCGGTTGATGATGGTGCCGACGAGGCCGCGCTGGACGCCGTCGGGCTTGATGGCAATGAAGCTGCGGGCGTTAGCATCCTGCTGCGGGTCTCTGGGTAGCCATATGCTGCGTACGTCTGCTCGGTGGCCATTGTGACGGTGGGAGTGAACGTGTTTGTCTGGTGGTGAAAGAGAGAATGTTGCAATAGAGAAGAAGCAGGAGGTGGTGGTGGGGGTTCAAAATTTGCGGAAAGGCCACACCATGAAAATGGCGGTGGGGTCGCGGCGGCGGTCTGCAGCGCGGTCCCGCTCCCCCCGCGAGAGCACCGACTGTGCCCGCCTAGACGCATAACTGACACATGCACGTATCCGCTGCTGGGTTGCTGCTCTCCTTGGCGTTTCGCCCATGCCTAATTCGGCCACATCCGCATCAGGACAGCTTGAGCTTCCCACGTCGGCGTCGACCCTTTGCCGACGCATTCGTGACGGGATCTCGTTCTTTCGTTTGTTCCTTTTTTGTTTCTTCATTTGAACCCGAATTGCCTGGTTCTTCTCGCCCGCGCCATGCGCTCCCCGACCTGGGCCTCGGGCCTGTGGCTGCTGTCGGCCCTCGCGTCGCTGGCGTCGCCAGTCTGTACGTCGACGACTCTGGCTTGCTTGTCGGCGGCCTGCTGCTAACCGCGCCCAGTGGCCGTCAAGGAAAACGACTTCAAGAAGTGCGACCAGTCCGGCTTCTGCAAGCGCAACCGCGCCTACGCCGACAGCGCCGCCGCCGCCGGCGCGACGTGGACCTCGCCCTACCGCGTCGACCCGGCCACGGCCGCCGTCCGGGACGGCCAGCTCACGGCGACGCTGCTGAAGACGGTGGGGCGCGATGGCCAGACCGTGCGCCTGCCGCTGACCGTGTCCTTCACGCAGGCGGGCGTGGCCCGCGTGACCGTCGACGAGGAGCAGCGCCAGACCCAGGCCATTGAGCTGCGGCACGGCAGCACCGCGCGCAAGGAGCGCTACAACGAGGCCGAGAAGCTGGTGCTCGTGGGCGGGCTCGAGCTCGACGCGGCGGCCCAGGCGGTCGCCGTCGACGGCGGCCTCGCCGTGCAGTACGGCCCCGAGGGCCGCTTCACGGCGCACATCCAGTACAGCCCCTTCCGCGTCGACTTCCAGCGCGACGGCACCACCGAGATCACCCTGAACGACCGCGGGCTGCTCAACGTGGAGCACTGGCGGCCCAAGGTGGACCAGCCGGCAGCGGCGGCGGACGGCGCAGCCGACGAGCCGGCCACCACCGCCGCCGGCGAAGCCGAGGACGAGAGCACCTGGTGGGAGGAGACGTTTGGCGGCAACACGGACACGAAGCCGCGCGGCCCCGAGAGCCTGGGCCTGGACATCTCGTTTGTCGACTACAGCCACGTCTACGGCATCCCGTCCCACGCGGGCCCGCTCTCGCTCAAGGAGACGCGCGGCGGCGGCGACGGCCGCTACACGGAGCCGTACCGGCTGTACAACCTCGACGTCTTTGAGTACGTCCTCGACAGCCCCATGTCGCTGTACGGCGCCATCCCGTTTATGCAGGCGC
The DNA here is from genome assembly GCA_019925495.1 of Ophiostoma fasciatum. Lineage (NCBI taxonomy): Eukaryota > Fungi > Ascomycota > Sordariomycetes > Ophiostomatales > Ophiostomataceae > Ophiostoma > Ophiostoma fasciatum. The sequence continues at coordinate 279,747 of JADHKM010000008.1, read as the reverse complement.
ACCGGGCCGGCTCGACGGTCGGCGTCTTCTGGCTCAACGCGGCCGAGACGTGGGTCGACATCACCAAGGAGACGGCCAAGACGAACCCGCTGGCCCTCGGCATGGCCAAGGCGGGCACGACGACGACCAAGACGCACTGGATCTCGGAGAGCGGGCTGCTGGACGTGTTTGTGTTTCTGGGGCCGACGACGCAGGACGTGCTGCGCCAGTACGGCGAGCTGACGGGGTTCACGGCGCTGCCGCAGGAGGCGGCCCTGGGCTACCACCAGTGCCGCTGGAACTACGTGTCGGACGACGACGTGCGCGACGTGGACCGCAAGATGGACAAGTTCGGCATCCCGTACGACATCATCTGGCTGGACATTGAGTACACGGACGACAAGCGCTACTTCACGTGGGACGCGGACAAGTTCCGCGACCCGCTGGGCATGCTGGCGCAGCTGGACGAGCACGGGCGCAAGCTCGTGGTCATCATCGACCCGCACATTAAGAATGTGGACGGCTATCCGGTGGCCAAGGAGCTCAAGGCGCAGGAGCTGGCGGTGCGCAACAAGGACGGCGGGCTGTTTGACGGCTGGTGCTGGCCGGGCTCGTCGCACTGGCTGGACGCCTTCAACCCGGCGGCGGTGGCGTGGTGGAAGACGCTGTTCAAGTACGACGCCTTCCGGGGCACGGCGGAGAACACGTTTGTCTGGAACGACATGAACGAGCCGTCGGTGTTTAACGGGCCCGAGACGACCATGCCCAAGGACAACCTGCACCACGGCGGCTGGGAGCACCGCGACGTGCACAACCTCAACGGCCTGACCTTTCTCAACGCGACGCACCAGGCGCTGCTGTCGCGCAAGGCGGGCGAGCTGCGGCGGCCGTTTGTGCTGACGCGGGCCTTTTTCGCGGGCGCGCAGCGCCTGGGCGCCATGTGGACGGGCGACAACCAGGCGTCGTGGGACCACCTGGCGGCGTCGGTGCCGATGCTGCTGAGCCAGGGCATTGCCGGCTTCCCCTTTGCGGGCGCCGACGTGGGCGGCTTCTTTGGCAACCCGGACAAGGAGCTGCAGACGCGCTGGTACCAGGCGGGCGCCTTCTACCCCTTTTTCCGCGGCCACGCGCACATTGACTCGCGGCGCCGCGAGCCGTACCTGGCTGGCGAGCCCTACACGGCCATCATCACGACGGCGCTGCGGCTGCGGTACAGCCTGCTGCCTGCCTTTTACACGGCCTTTTACCAGGCGCACACGGACGGCACGCCCATCCTGCAGCCGCTGTACGTGACGCACCCGGACTTTGAGGCGGGCTTTGGCGTCGACGACCAGTTCTTTGTGGGCAGCACGGGCCTGCTGGCGAAGCCGGTGGTGGCGGCGGGCCAGACGACGGCGGCGGTGCTGATCCCCGACGACGAGGTGTACTACGACTACTTTGACTACACCGTGGTGCCGACGCGCGCCGGCAAGGTCACCACCATGCCGGCGCCGCTCGACACCATCCCGCTGCTGCTGCGCGGCGGCCACATCTTTGCGCGCCGCGACCAGCCGCGCCGCTCCAGCCAGCTGATGCGCTTCGACGACTACACGCTGGTCGTGGCCGTGCCCAGGAGCCAGGGCCCGGCTGCCGGCTCGCTCTACGTCGACGACGGCGACTCCTTTGACTACGAGGCCGGCCAGTTCATCCACCAGGCGTTTGTGTTTGACGGCCACACGCTGTCGTCGACCAAGGCGGCGGCCGGTGTCCCCGAGAAGGCGCCGCCCAAGGCCGCGGCCAAGCCCAGCGCCTGGCGCAAGGCCATGGCCGACGTGCATGTCGACAGGGTCGTCGTCGTGGGCGCGCCCGCCGAATGGGCCGCGCACCACGAGGTCACCGTCGCCGCCGACGGCCGCACCTGGACGGCGCCGCTCGACTTTGTGCCTGCCCACGACGGCCGCGCCGCCTACGCCGTGGTGCGCCGCCTGCGCGCGCCCGTCGGCGCCGACTGGACGATGACGGTGGGCTCGGCATAGGGGACAAGAGAGAGATTGATATGCAGTAAACGGATTTGAGAGTTCCAAGTAAACATCGTTTGTACAGTGCTGCAATGGACGAGTGTCTCGGAGCGGGAGCTGCATGATTGGCTGGGGTATGTATGCAGGCGTTTGGCGGGCAAGGCTCAGCTCTGCTGCCTTATGCGGGCAGTCCTCCTCTGGACAAGGCAGCGAAATGGCGACGCCCTCGACCGATCCTGCCGTGGTCTGCGCCGAGAGCATTGCTCTGCTCTATGCTCTGCGTCCGGTTCCGCAGCCGCCGTCGCAGAAGGACATCCCGGAAGCGCCGCACAACGACGACGACGAGGAGGAGGAGGAGAAGGCTGGCGGTTACACGCTCTCGTTTGCGCAGGAGCGCGAGCTGGCGGGAGCCCTGGCGTTTCTCGCGGGCATCACGGACAACCCGAACCACGTGGCCGCCGTCTGCATCGAGGAGGAGGAGGGGGAGAAGGAGGAGAAGGAGGGGGAGAAGGAGGAGAAGGAGGAGAAGGAGGAGGACCACGCACACGAGAAGCGCTTGCGCGTCCTGGTGGCCGTCAACGAGGCCCGGCCCGGCGATGCCAGCCACGTCCGCACGCAGATCCAGCGCGGCTTGGAGGGGGTCCTGCACCTGCTCACACAGGTGACGACGGCCGCAGAGGGCAGTGTGGAGGACGACGTGTTCGCGGCCGTGGTGGCCATGTGCCGGCGCCGCATCCTCCGCCGCCTGCGGCTCGTGCCCAACGCCCGTGCCAAGACCAAGGAGCCCTTTTCCGGCGTGCTGCAGCGGGCGGTCCGCGCGCTGGACTGCAGACGGGGTCTCCCGGGGGTCGACGAGGTGGTGCAGGGCGCGCGGGCGGTCATGGAGCGGATCGACGCATGGGTCGGCCACCCGCAGGAGGCCCAGCTGCGGGCGCTGGTGCAGGGCGTGGCCGACTTGCAGGACGTGGCCGGCCTCGAGCGCGCCGTCCGCGCCATCGGCAACGAGGACATGGAGCACAGCAGCCGCGAGAGCCTCCTCAACATCACGCGCAAGGTGGCGCGCTACCGGCAGATTGCCCGCTTCCTCTACCGCACGGCCCGGGCCGTCCCGCTGGTGCGGCGGCGCGCGGCCGTCGTCGTCCCCGTCTGCCTGCCGCCGGCCGCGTTTGGGGGGGGAGGGATAGGGACAGGGACTGGGACTGGGACAGGGACTGGGACTGGGACTGGGACAGGGACCGCCGCCCTGTCGCCGGGCTCAGGCTACGCGCCCGACCTGGCCTCGAGGATCGCGCAGATCTACGGGCCAGAGGCCAAGACGCCGAGGCAGCTGGAGCGGCTGTGCGACCGGCTGCCGCGGGGCGCCAGCTTCGGCGGCCAGGCGCTCAAGACGCTGCGCGAGGGCAAGATCCACGCCGAGATGCAGCTGCTCGCGTACTGCGAGGCCGAGGACACCGGAACACGCACGCGCACACGCCGGCTGCCGCCGCGCGTCGTCCGCTCCAACAAGGACGCCTGCTACCTGTGCAACCTCTTCCTGGCGGTGCACGGGCGCTGGCACACGTCGCGCAGCCACGGCCGCCTGTACCCCGGCTGGCGGCTGCCCGCCACCGTCGACGCCGGCGCGCAGGCGCGCTTCCTCGCCGCGCTCGCCGCCCAGATCCGCGCCGCCCTGGCCAGGCCGCAGGCAATTGGCAAGCACGGCCTGCTGCCGCAGCCCAACGAGAGCACGCTCACCGTGCTGGCCCGCCTGCCGTCGACGCCCGCGCTGGCGGCGACGCCGGCGGCGACGCCAGCCGCGACGCCGGTCCCGACGCCAGCCGCGACACCGGTCCCGACGCCAGCCGCGACACCGGTCCCGACGCCGACCGCGACGCCGGTCCCGACGCCGGAGCCGGGGCAGATGCCGCCACCGCTCGAGCACACATCCGCCCCGGACAGCGAGAGCGAGGGCTGCGCCACGCCGCGGCCGCCGTGGCTGGCCAGCGTCGGCCGCGGGACCACGTCGCTGCTCTACCGCAGCCTGCCGTTTGAGGTCCAGGTCGAGAACGCCGCGCCGGCAGCGCCGGCAGCGCCGGCAGCGCCCGCAGACGCGGCGAGCGAGCTCTGCTTCCGCCTCGAGCCGCTCACTGCGGAGGCGGCGGCGCAGCTCCGCGCCGCGCACCCGGCGTGCCTGGTGGACGTCGACGGGCTGCAGCCCGGCCAGGAGGTCACGCACGCCCTCGACGGCCAGCGCTGTCTGTACGTGGCGGCACGCGACGCCGTGCTCCGGATCTGGCTGTCCGATTGACGGCCGGACCGGCCGGACCAAAAAGAACACAGACAACGTCGACGGACGCGACGAGCCAGGCGCCGGGCGCAGCACCTTGGCGCGCCCCGCGGTCGCAGAGGAGGAGGCGCAGCGCAGGAAGGCTGACAGCCAGCCTGGGCGGCGGCCTGATTGGCTGGCGAGTCCCCACGATGCCGGGGCTGGCAGGAGTTGGGTAGGGCTGAAGTTAGGCAGAGCAGACAGACAGGAAGAGATAGACAGACAGACAGACAGGCAGACAGACGACAGACAGACAGACAGGCAGGTAGACAGACGACAGACAGAAACAAGGACAACAGTCGACCGCCACGATGCGCCTCCTCCACGCGACGTCGCTCAAGTTCAAAAACTTTGTCGCGGGCAGCATCCCGCCGTATGTGATCCTGTCGCACACGTGGGACGAGAAGGAGGAGGTGACGCTGCAGGACATGGCGTCGCCGTACCTGACGGAGAAGAAGGGGTTTGGCAAGATCGCGGCGACGTGCCGGCTGGCGCGGGAGCGGAAGATCGAGTACGCGTGGATCGACACGTGCTGCATCGACAAGACGAACAGCACGGAGCTGACCGAGTCCATCAACTCCATGTTCCGCTGGTACCAGCAGGCGGCCGTGTGCGTGGTGTACTTGGTGGATCTGGAGGTCCGGGCGGAGGGCCGGGAGGAGGACCTGGACGGCCTCGCGCGCTGCAACTGGTTCCGGCGCGGGTGGACGCTGCAGGAGCTGCTGGCGCCGGGGGCGGTCGAGTTCTACGACACGCGGTGGGCGCGCATCGGCTCGCGGACGGACCTGGCGGCGCGGCTGGCGGCGATCACGCACATCCCCGAGGCGGCCGTGGTCGGGCGCGAGCCGCTGGACCACTACTCGACGGCGCAGCGCATGGCCTGGGCCTCGGACCGCGTCACCACCAAGGTCGAGGACGCCGCCTACTGCCTGCTGGGCCTCTTTGACGTCAACATGCCGCTCATCTACGGCGAGGGCCACCGCGCCTTCCAGCGCCTGCAGGAGGAGATTATCAAGCGCACCGCCGACCTGACCCTGTTTGCCTGGAAGCCGGTGCCGGGCGCCGCGGCGGCGGCGGCGGCGGCAGCAACGGCGGCGGCGGCGGCGGCGGCGGCAGCAGCGGTGTCGTCGACGGCGTCTCCGTCGGCCGACACCGACGCCCACCTGCGCGACTTCATGCCGCTGCTGGCGTCGTCGCCCGCCGAGTTCGCGCACTGCCACAAGCTCATGCAGTTCCGCCACGACGACTACGAGTTCTCCGTCACCAACCGCGGCCTGCGCCTCACCACGTACCTCGTGCTGGTGCCCATGAGCGGCGGCAGCGGCGGCGGCGGCGGCGGCGGCGCCGAGGACGGCTTCTCCCACGCCGACGCCGGCGACCGGCTGGCCGACAACCACCCCGCCGGCGCTCCCTGGTCCGGCAGTCCCTGGTCCGGCGGCCCCTGGTCCGGCAGCCCCTGGTCTGGCGGCCCCTGGTCCGGCAGCCCCTGGCGGGGGCTGTCGTCGTCGTCTAGCGATCCTCTGCGGCGCGCCAGCAAAAAGACGCCCGGCGCCGGGGGGCCGTCCTCCTCGGCGCGGCGCCCGCGCTACCGCTATGTGCTGAGCGTGGGCAACGCAAAGAGCGAGGCGGCCGAGATGGGCATCTGGCTCAAGAAGATCGGGCCGGGCCTGTTCCTGCGCGAGGCGGCCGACCAGCCGCTGGCGCTGCTGTCCAAGACGGAGCTGGAGGGCACCGACACGACCGAGAACCACACCTTTTACATCCTGCTGCACCCGCGGCAGGCCCTGGCCGCGTCGGCGCAGTGGGGCGGAAGCCGGCCGATGGCAGGCGAGGGCGAGGGCGAGGAGACGCCGCCGCTGCCGCCGCTGCCGCCCATGGTGCCCTCGAGCCCCGAAGCCCGCCTCCAGGCCATCTACCACCCGCGCATGCTCCGGGGCGGGCTGCACATCCCCGACCTGAGCGACCGCCACATCGTCATCACCAGCATCCCGCACAACGCGTGGGACGTGCGCACGCGCATCTTCTGCCAGCCCGAGTCGCGCAACGACGTCGTCGCCTTCTCGTGCGCCAGCCGCCAGGGCCCCAACCGCTGCGACAACCTCAGCTTCGGCGTGCTCGTCGACTACCGCGCCCCCCGCGCGCGCCGCCCCAAATGCCGCGTCATCAACCGCCACGCCATCGAGAGCCGCTTCCTCTTCGCCCTCGCCATGCGCCAGAGCGACGACGCCGCCGTCCGCTGGTACGCCCTCGAGAACGAGCTGCCCGGCATCCCAAAGGCCACCCACGTCCTGCGCATCAACGCCGGCGGCAGCAGCAGCAGCAGCAGCAGCAGCGACGCCGTCCGCGCCGCCCGCGGCGCACGCGCCGCCCGCGCCTACGACATCACCGCCACCGTCGTCGACGGCCGCGTCCTGATCGACGACGTCCTCGTCGACATGCACACGCTCGACATTACCATTGCGAGCGTGGCGCCGTACGACGTTCCCCCAATTTAGTCATCGTTCGCTTTGAAGCATATCCAGAATAAGCATATGCTTACGTACCTGTACCTACCCGTACTTTCATGTGCGTGCCTTCCAGCCTCGGCTGGCGCCGTCCTGCGTCTCCCATTGGCCCGCTCGCCCGCCCGACGACATTCCGAGAGACGCATATCGGTGCCTTTGTCGGTCCGCGTCATCCGGCGTCTCTCTCGCGGTTTCTCTCGGTCTGCAGTCGTCTCGCTCTCGTTTTGCGTCTCTCGTTTTGCGTCGCTCTCGTTTTGCGTCGCTCTCGTCTTCGCATCTTGTTCTGTCGTTTGTCCTCCTCCTCCTCGTCCTCCTCTTCTCTCGCCCCCCTCTTCTCTCGTCCTCCTCTTCTCTCGTCCTCCTCCTCACACGCCCCGCACCGAGAATAGGGCTCTCGCTCCGCCGCACCCTCTCCCCCCTCCGCTCCGCCATGGCGTCTGCCGCCGCCGTCGTGGCGTCGCTGACGGACCCGGTGGTGGCCGTGCCGCTGTTTGGCGCGGCCAGCGCGGCCGCGGCGGCCTACGCGGCGTACGCGGCACACGTGGTGCTGGCCGCGAGCGGGGGCTGGCGCGCGTGGGCGGTGCGCTTTGCCACGGGGCCCGGCCGCACGAGCCGCCTGCTGCTGCTGGCGCTGGTGCTGGCCAACCTCAAGTCGCTGCCGCTGGCCTGGACGGCGCGCGTGTTCGGCGCCATGGCACGGCACGCCGTGGTGGCGCGGTGGCGGCAGCGCGGGGGCCGGCAGCAGCGGCACCCGCTGCTGCCCCCGCAAGCCCTCTTCGGCTACAGCATCAGCGCCACGCACACGACGCTGCTCGAGACGGACTACAACCTGCACAAGTCCAACAGCACCTACTTTGCCGACCTCGACGCCAGCCGCACCCACCTCGTCATGCACCTGATGGGGCCCGGCATCGCCGCCGCCGGCCGCAACGCCCGCACGCGCCTCGTCTGCGGGCCCGGCCCCGACGGCACCCCCGGCGCCGGCGCCCCCATGCCCGGCCGCTTCGGCATCGGCCTCGGCGCCGTCTTCTGCAGCTTCCGCCGCGAGATCCTCCCCTACCAGCCCTACGAGCTGTGGAGCCGCGTCCTCGCCTGGGACCGCAAGTGGCTCTACGTCGTCACCCACTTTGTCGCCAAGGGCAAGGTCAAGCCGGCCGCCGACTCCGCAGCTGCCGCCGCTGCCGCTGCCTGGACCGCCGACGACGAGGCCCGGCTGCAGAAGCACGTCTTTGCCACCGGCATCAGCAAGTACGTCTTCAAGCTCGGCCGCTTCACCGTCCATCCCGCCATCGTCCTCGCCGCCAGCGACCTGCTGCCGCCGCGGCCCGGGTCCGGCTGGCAGGGCGGCGGGCCCGCGGCCGTCGGCGACCTCGACGACGCCGTCGAGGCCGTCGAGGGCGAAGACGAGACCGGCGACTGGGACTGGAAGCGCGTCGAGCGCGAGCGCCGCCGCGGCATGGGCCTGGCCGCCCAGTTTGGCGCCCTGGACGAGGCCAACGCGCTCTTTGACGGCAGCAAGCGGCCCGCGCTCGGCGTGTTTGGGCCGGGGTAGACTTTTTTTCTTATTTCCTTTCCACGCTCTTACGCCTGTGCAGATTAGAATATTAGACTAGACTACAGTATACAGTTCACGAGGGTAGGGTCACTGGTGTGCCACTGAATAGATTCATATCAAGCATCGTGTCGACAAACCAGGCGGCAATGGCGTCCACGTTGCGGTCCACGACGTCCGGCTGGTCGTAGTGCTGAACTGAACGGGTGCGGAATGGAAGACTGAGCTGCCAAGACGCATCCGTCCCGTGTCGTAGCGCCGGCCGCCGAGTGGGATCTAACCCCGAAAACCGGGTGGAGACCCGACGCGCATCGCCGAATAAGTGGGTCTGTCGGACTTGCGAGTCGTCACGAACGCCGCCCGCCGCCCGTTGCCCGCGAACGTTGCCCGCCGCGCCCGGCTCAGAGCCACTCGAGGATGAAGCGGGCGACGTCAGGCCCCGACACGCCCGGCTTCGGGTCTGCCAGGGGCATCTTCCCGGGCACCGCGTCGCCCGCCTGCAGGATCAGGTCGTGGAGCGGCTGGGGCGGGAGCAGGTCTGCCAGGTCCGCGGCCGAGAAGACGTCCATCTGGAGGGGGGCGGCGGTGGCGCATGTAGTGGTGGCTGATGTTGGTGATGCGGCTGCTGGGGAATGCTGGCGCCAGCAGCGTCATCACGGGCGAACAACGCCGACGTGTCGGCGGCGGCGGCGGCGGCGCTGCAGTTCGCGTCGTCGGTCCCGTCGGCCCCCCTCCCCTCCCTCTCCCCCGCCCAACCCCGGCGCACTGCCAACGTACAGCCGGAAGCTGTTCCGAGGGACCCCTCGAGGCGGGGAGGCGGGGATGGGAGCACGTCGGGCCATGCCCACCTTTTGCTTCCGCCGGTGGCATTCTGTGCACGAGACCACCGCCCGCTGGGCTGGCGCTTCTGCCGGTCTCCGGGAAACGGCATGGTGGGCGTAGGGGTGTGGGCGGTGCGTGGTGTGTCGTCCGCAACGGACGGGAACAACAGGACGTCGAATGGGAGGAGTGGGGCGCTTTCTCCACGACGATTGGTCTGCGCTTATACTTATTGTCCACAGAGAGTTGCGTCTTCCAACAGCATAAAGCAAAAGTTTATTTCAGCCATCTCGACAACAAGCCGCCGGCACGTACTATGTGTATATTTCGGCGGACGGCAAAGCAAGGGGCAACCTAGCCGGAGCACCATCCGCCGGCCCGGTTCCGAAGAAAGACAGGGAGCTCTCTCCTCTCTCTTCCCGTGGTTTTCCCGGGCGGGCAAGACAGCAAGACAGGCTTGTGTGGATTCTGCCGCCTCGGCGCCGAGTCTATTCGAATTAAGCATAAGCGGCCCTCTCCGTCGTCTCCTGATGGCCAGTTCCGCGCATTGTGCAAAGGAGCGTCGGTTCCAAGCGCGCTCGCATGGGTATAAAGGAGCGTGACAGTTCTAACCCGACAACGCCAACAAAGAAGACAGAAAAAGAAGAAGAAAGATAGATGGAGAACCACCTAAAACAAGAGAACCCCGGCGACGGCGACGGCACCGGCCATGGCGGCCGCCGTGATCTGGCAGCCGGCGGCCGCACCGGCGGTGGAGACGGACGTGGGCGAGGACGCGGTGGTGGTGGTGACGGGCGGGATGCTGCTGGCGGTGGCCGAGGTGGCAAACGACGCAAACGAGCCGCCGCGGGGGGCCAGCAGGGGCGCGTCGGGGAACGCCGGGGCCGGCGCCGGGGCGGGGAAGGGCTCCGGGGCCGGCGCAGGGAAGGCCTCCGGGGCCGGCGCCGGGAAGGGCGCCGGGAAGGGTGCCGGGAACGGCTCCGGGGCACGGGGCACCGGCGGGGCTTGGCTGCGGCGGACGACGGGCAGGCCGCGCTTGACGGCCTTGCAGATCTTCTTGGTGAGGTCGTTGGCGGCTGGGCAGCAGGTCAGCGGGTGCAGGCACAGAGGAGGACGCACGGAGGAGAACGCATGGAGGACGCACTCTCGGCTTGGTCGGCGTTGCAGGACTTGGCCAGGCAGTTCTGGGTCAGGGTGGCGAGCTGGTCCTTCTTGGCGCACTGGCAGGTGTAGTCGTCGTCCTCGCAGCCGACGGCGACGGCCGCCTGGAAGAGGCAGATGTTGGCGCAGACGGGCACCTGGCTGGCCAGGCCGAGGATGGTGTTGTCGCCCGTGTCCTGGATCACGAGGCTGCCGGCGGCCGCCGTGCCGGCGAGGGCGAGCGCGGCGAGGGTGAAAAGGGCGTGCATGGCTGGGTCTGGGTCTGGATGAAGAGGGTAGAGGCAGCAGCGCAGACAGAGCGGAGAGAGGAGACAGACGAGCTGAGCTGGGGACGCCCGGCAGCGGCGAGCTGCAGGCTCTAAATAGGTCCGTCCGCGGCGGGAGGAGAAAAACGCTTCTGACGCGGGCGACTGGCCGGGCTGCTGGCCAGCCAGCCAGCCGGCCTCGAGCTGTGGCCCTTGCCAACAGCCCCATCCGCACCAACATCATCCCCCACCCCCCCTCCCCCCCAGTGTCCGAGCCATCATCCCGTCCATCCACCACGAGCCAGACGCAGACGGGTTGACAACCGGGGAGGAGGGAGGGGGAGGGGGGGCTGGGTTGTGTCGTCAGGTATTCCTGGGCGCGGCCGGCGCGGCGCGGTACTTCTGGTGTACAAAGGACGTCGGGATGTGACGAGAAAGGACAGACAAAAACAGCTCAGCAGCCCGCCTCGCGTACGCTGGCCAACCTTGATTTGGCCCGCGAGGAAGCTTGCTTGCTAGCTGCAACGCGTAGTCTTGCCCCCCCCCCCCCCCCCATGTTCAGGCTTCTCCGCTCCGGCGCTTTTTTATCACGCCCGCCGCCACCGGGGTTACATGTGAAAGAACAGGCCGCAGGCCAGCACGGCAGGCCCATCACGACAGGTCCGGTGTGATTTCTGCCTTGGCGCTGCAGCTGAGGACAAGCATAGGCAAGCATAGAGCGAGTTGTGCTCTCCGCGCTCATGTTTTCCTTGTACATTTACCGGACGAACATGGAGCCCAGCCCCTCCCATGCCTCCCATTCTCTCCGCGTCGGCCCTCCGCGCTCAGCCCACATGGCGTGCCCAACGGGACAAAGGTGTGCTGTGCTGGCGTGCCGATGCACTGGCTTGCTGGTGCTGGTGTGCTGGCCGGAGCTGGCTCGATACGAGCTCCTGGTCCGTGGTGCTGCAACCTGCGAGCCGCTGCACACGACGAGTACAACTACGACGCCGTACGACGCCGTGCACCGTGGCCTGGCCGGATCACACTCGTCGGCCAATGGGCAACGGCCAACGGCAGGACTTGTGCACAAAGGCATGCGTCCGTCCATCCATCCATCCATCCATCATCCTTGCCCGCACATGTTCCTCTTTCGTCGACATGATCGTTTTTGTGGCGTTCTGGCTCGCCGATCCCCTTGTCCGCTTCGGCTTGGCTTCGGCTTGGCCGGCCAATGGAACTACACGGAAGCGCTTGTTTCCGCAGACACCTCCGGAGGATTCCCTGAAAGGAAAAAAAAAAAAGAAACGACGCGAGCGAGCCGGACCTCCTCCCACTTTTCCATCTCTGGGGTTGGCTGGCTTCCCCGCAGTGCCAGGTCCTTTCTAATATAGTCTGCTTTTCCCCCCGAGGGGTACCCCGTACCCATCCCTCGGCAGTGCCACCGCAGGCGGCGCGGTACGAGTACATGTGCGTCAGACATAGACTTACGTATTTGTAGGACATGCCCCTTTGGGCGACGGCGCTGCACGACGGCAGCGGCACAAAATGAAAAGGATGGCTGGCGACCAGACCGTCGCTGGCTGGCCGCTACTCGCCCGCGTGCAAGACGGCATCCTGCCGTGCGGACGGTACTGCAATTTACCTGATACAAGCACAGCAGTGTGCTGGGCAGAGGCTGGGGCGTCTGGGCGCCAGAGCGTGCGCTAAAAGAAATGAGGCAAACAGGCAATCCAATGCCTGTCCACGGAGTAAAATATAGTACTCGGACGGAGCACAGATCCGAACAACTACGGAGTACAACTACAAGTATTCTCTGCCATGAGCTTTCACATGGTTTTCCAGAAATACCGAGCGGCCTCCATGCCGAACCGGAGGGCCGACAAGGGCTGGTCCGCGCCAGTGGCTGGCGGCCGCTTGGCCCACCGTCGACACGACCCTACGACGCAGCTAGGCGTAGCTCGCAGACGATCGGACTACAACTACGTACGGAGTATATTTATTACTACAAGTCCTGCACGTCCTTGCGGAGGCTGGCAGTTTTTCTGACAGACGGCCACACTCGGCAAGGCGTGCTCCGAGGGCATCTGCACAGCGTTCCTGGCGCGGTGTCTGCCGTGCCCTGTGCCTGGCGGTTTGCACAGAGGAACCGTGTACAAGTGCTCTCGACGGAGGATGCCGTTGCATCGCCTTGCGTTGCACGGGCTCGTATTGCATGCCGCCGTGCGGCCGACGGCTGCCGTGCCGACAGGGGTCCGTCTGTTTGCGCTTGTACACCTGTATGCTTATCCGTATGCTTACTCTGTACGCGTGGCGCCGCAAACACACGGTTGTGGCACACCGTCGGGCGGCTACCAGTCGGAGAGCCTGCTCGTTCGGAGGAGCGTGCAGCGTCCCATCTTCCGCGCCCGAACGGCTCGCAAGCTTCGTTGTACATGTAGGCGGTCAGCATAGATGGATCGGGACTGGACGCCCTTGGCCACAGTCCTCAAAGATAAGCTGCGTGGCTCGCGTCCATTCCGATGCATGCGAACCCGCGGGACACCAAGGAAAAACGAGATGCCCGCACCGCAGCCCAGCCAGCAGCCTGTCGTCCGCCGTCCGCTACCTCCTGGAGCACCGAGCAGCCCACAGCTCAGCCGAGCGCACCCAAAACGTCTGCTAGAAAGGATGCGCAACACGCCATGATGGCCTGCTCGGCCGCTTTGCTTTGCACAGAGACGAGCAGCTGCGCAAGGAGAGCAGCTGCACAAGGAGAGCAGCTGCACAAGGAGAGCAGCTGCACAAGGAGAGCAGCTGCACAAGGAGAGCAGCTGCACAAGGAGAGCTGCTGCTGCCCTTCTAGTCCGAGGCTGGTGACGGACAGCTCTGCTCGGGCAGGCCACAACGACGCCGGTCGGACGCTGCGTCAGTCAGCTCGGTCTGCTCGGTCTGCCTAACCGGCCTCAGACTTCCATATGAGAGCTCATGCAGCCCGTCGCAGACTCATGCAGAGGCCGTGCCCTCGTCCATGTTGGCCGTGGTCAGCCTCTGGTGGCGGCGCCTGGGACGCCTGGGCAACAGCCTCTGCCCCGTCTGGGGCTTACGGACATCGTTTCCGCCGCGGACCTGCTCGGCGGTGCCTGTGGGCAGCGGACCGCTGTCGGTCCCTAAAGTGGGGCCAACCTGGCACGTGCTCACGATCGGCCGCCATGCACGATGCGGCGTCCGTCCTTCTCTCCTTTTCCCCCTCCAGCCAGCCAACCAGCCAGCCAGCCAACCAGCCACGATGCCGGAACCGATCTCGGTGCTCTTCTGCTGCATGGGCAACATCTGCCGGTCGACCATGGCCGAGGGCGTGTTCCAGGCGCTGACCAAGAAGGGCGCGTACCAGGACCGCATCGCGCAGGTCGACTCGTGCGGGACGAGTAGGTGGAGGGTGGAGGGGGGTGGAGGGGGGTAGAGGAAGGGCGAGGTGCCCGGAGGGGGGGGGGGAGAGAGACACAGTTCTGACCGCAGCTGACAGTCTCCTACCACGCGGGCGACCCGCCGGACGAGCGCACGATGGCGACGCTGGCGGCGCACGGCATCACGGACTACCGGCACCGGGCGCGCAAGATCCAGCCGGCCGACCTGGACCGCTTCGACTACGTTTTCGCCATGGACCGGCAGAACCTGCGCGAGCTGCAGCAGCTCCAGCAGCGGCGGCCCGGCAGCAAGGCGCGCGTGCTGCTCTTTGGCGAGTACGCGCGCCCCGGCGGCGGCGCCCGCCCCCCCGAGGTCATCGACGACCCCTACTACGGCGGCGCCGACGGCTTCGACAAGGCCTACGAGCAGGCCACGCGCTTCAGCCGCAACTTTCTGCAGGCCGTCTTTCCCGACGTCCCGGCGGGCGAGGCCGACAGCCGGTGACGGGATGGGGATTGGGGATGGTCGAGGGATGGCGGATGGCGCGGCAGAGGGATGGCAGACGGCGTGGCAGAGGGAGATGGTCAGACAGGCCTGACGCCCCCAACAATCTACATCTCCCCGCCCATCCAGTGCTCGTCCGCGGCCACGGGTCGCCGGCCTCCCGCCAGGGCCCGTCCGTCGGTTCCGCGGCCGCCAGCCGCCCGGCCAAGCGCCCCCTGCGAGCAAAATGTCGATCCGGCAGACACAAACGGCTGCCTTGCTGTCCCATTTTCCGTAATACTCTGTATGCTCCATACTCCGTACTCTGTGGTGATGCCATTTGGCCAGCGGTCGCGCGCGGCTATTGGCCTGGCCCCGCCGCTGCTCCAGCGCTTCTCATAGGGCCGGGCGGGGTGTTCTGGCTGCCCCGTGCGCTGCGCGGCGCGGGCGCTGCGGCGAATCAGCAGGGGCGTCCCAGGGCCGCCAGGGCCGCCGCCCAGACGGAAGCGGCTTAGCCCTGCCGTCAGCGGTGGCGGGCGGCTGCTGTCCACGTTGTGCTTTTGCGCCTGGTCCAGGGGAGGCGCAGGCACAGACAGGTCGCTCCTGCGTTCCCGCGCGGCTCTCCTCGATCCAACGGGCAGCACAATTTCTTTCACCCGCGCCAAAGAAAGAAAGAAAAAAAAAAGGAGGACGTCCTGGCCGAACGCGGCCCAAAAGGAGAAGGCGCGCAAGCGGGCAAGTCTCGTATTTAAATACGGCAGGCGCCGTCTGCTCGTGCTCTGCTGCTCCCTTCCTCGTCTGCGCCGTCAGCTTACTTTGTATCACTCCAAGTCCTCGCCGGCTTTCCTGTCAGCCCCGCCATCAGCCCGTCTGCGCCCCGACCCCACCAAAACCCTCGACCGTCCGCCAGCGTCGCCTCTTCTCGCGCGCAGCATCGACTGTCTCCTTTTCGCCGGCGCTCTCCCCCGGCTCCATCCCGGCTCTCTCCCCCGGCTCTCTCCTCTCCCGGCCACCGCTTTTTCTTTGTCGCCGCCGTCGCCGCCGCCGCCGCCGCCGCCGCCGTCGCCATGGCCGACCTCCAAGGACGCAAGGTCTTCAAGGTCTTCAACCAGGACTTTATCGTCGACGAGCGCTACACCGTCACCAAGGAGCTGGGCCAGGGCGCGTACGGCATTGTCTGGTCTGTTCTTTGGCTCTCTGGGCGAGCTCCCGTTCTGTCTCCTTTCCCCGCTGACCGCGCAGCGCCGCCGTCAACAACCAGACCAACGAGGGCGTCGCCATCAAAAAGGTCACCAATGTCTTCAGCAAGAAGATCCTCGCCAAGCGCGCCCTGCGCGAGATCAAGCTGCTGCAGCACTTCCGCGGGCACCGGAATGTGGGTGCAGCCCCCCCCCTCCCCCAGCGCCGCCCGGCGGGCCCCCGCTGACCAGCAGATCACCTGTCTCTACGACATGGACATCCCGCGGCCGAGCAACTTCAACGAGACGTATCTCTACGAGGGTGCGCCGCTCCTCCCTCCCCTTCCCTTCCCCTACCGGTCCTCTCCTCCGCTGACCTCCCCAGAACTCATGGAGTGCGACTTGGCCGCCATCATCCGGTCCGGCCAGCCGCTGACCGACGCCCACTTCCAGTCCTTCATCTACCAGATCCTCTGCGGCCTCAAGTACATCCACTCGGCCAACGTGCTGCACCGCGACCTCAAGCCCGGCAACCTGCTCGTCAACGCCGACTGCGAGCTCAAGATCTGCGACTTTGGTCTCGCCCGCGGCTTCTCCGTCGACCCCCAGGAGAACGCCGGCTACATGACCGAGTACGTTGCCACCCGCTGGTACCGCGCCCCGGAGATTATGCTCAGCTTCCAGAGCTACACCAAAGCGAGTAGGTTGCCAGGAGGACGGCGAGGGACCGACAAGGAGAGATGAGAAACACACGCTAACGGGCAGTCGACGTCTGGTCCGTCGGCTGCATCCTGGCCGAGCTGCTGGGCAGCCGGCCCTTCTTCAAGGGCCGCGACTACGTCGACCAGCTCAACCAGATCCTGCAGATCCTCGGCACGCCCAACGAGCAGACGCTGTCGCGCATCGGCTCGTCGCGCGCCCAGGAGTACGTGCGCAACCTGCCCTTTATGCCCAAGCGCCCCTTCCCCATGCTCTTCCCCAACGCCAACCCCGACGCCCTCGACCTGCTCGACCGCATGCTCGCCTTCGACCCCAGCAGCCGCATCTCCGTCGAGGAGGCCCTCGAGCACCACTACCTGCAGATCTGGCACGACGCCAGCGACGAGCCCGACTGCCCCACCACCTTCAACTTTGACTTTGAGGTCGTCGAGGACGTCGAGGAGATGCGCAAGATGATCCTCGACGAGGTCTACCGCTTCCGCCAGCTCGTCCGCACCGTCCCCGGCAGCGCCAACGGCGCCGCCGCCGCCGCCGCCGCCCAGGCCGCGCAAGCCGCCGCCGCCGCCCAGGCCGCCGCCGCCCAGCAGCAGCAGCTGCTGCAGCAGCAGCAGGCCAGCCAGGTCCCCATACCCACCGGCACCGGCCAGTGGACCGCCGAGGACCCCCGGCCCCAGGAGTACGTCACCCACCCGGCCGGCCTGGAGCAGGAGCTCGCCGGTGGCCTCGATGCGCGGAGATAGGCTAGGCGGCGTTGGTAAGAGGGGAGGGGAGGGGAGGGTAGGGGAGGGGAGAGGAGGGGATCGGCTCTACAAAGGGAAAAGTCGTTGCTCTCCGCCATGCATGGCTTCGTCTGCTTGTCTGCTTCGCGTGTTTGTTGTGCTTTTCCGCTTCTCGTCTCGCTCGTCGTATATTTCTTGTATTTTCCTAACAATGACATGTCCTGGAAGTTGCCGCCCAATGAATGGTCCGGGGAATGTGATTCATACGGGACGGTCGGCCGGCCACGGTGGCAAATCACGTGATCTATCCGGAGCCGCAAGGAATTTCCGTGCGACCGACCGCCACACCTCGACGCAAACACAACCATCCACAACGTTCGACGCACGCACGCCTGTTTGAACACAATTTACGAGCATCGCACCTACGATCTGATCTACCTCTACAACACTCTACAGCACATCATGGGCAAGGTGCACGGCAGCCTGGCGCGCGCGGGCAAGGTCAAGTCGCAGACGCCCAAGGTCGAGCCGCAGGAGAAGCCCAAGACGCCCAAGGGGCGCGCGCACAAGCGCGAGCAGTACACGCGGCGGTTTGTCAACGTGACGCTGACGCCGGGGGGGAAGCGCAAGGTAAGGACGACCAGGACGGCCAGGACGGCCAGGACGACCAGGTAGCAAGCAGACAAGTGGACGGCCCGCTGACCCGACAGATGAACGCCAACCCGTCGTCGACGTGAGGCGGAGCGGCGGTGGCAGCGGTGATGAGGGCGGCGGCGGCGGCGGCGGCGGCATCGAAAGCGATGGTGAAGGAGGCAGCGACGCGACAGCGTGCCAACGACGACACGGCGCGACGGACGAACGCAAAAGCGCTGCTGGTCGCCAGCCGGCGCCGGCCGGGTCGACAGACCGGTGCGGGCGGACGGCGGACGGCGGACGGAGAGGCTTGAAGGAGGAGGACGGGAGGATGCTCTCAGGCTCGTCCGCGGACGACGGCTGTGGACGCCGGCAGTGGCCGCCGGCACAGGGGCGTGTCTCGGCGTCGTGCGTGTTTGCGCTGTCCCGAAACAGTCCTGCGCTTCCCTTTTGGTTGTGCTACCTTTACTGTCTCGATAGAAAACCTGCACCGTCTGACCTGTGTCTCCTTGGCTGTGCCCGCGGTGTATGACTCCGTACTCCATACGTCTGTCCTCGCCGCCGCTGCTGGCCAATCGTTAGCCGCCGGCCGCTGGGCTGGGCCGGCGTGGCGTCTACCCGCCCGCACCTAAAAATACGACGGCCTGATCCGGATACGGAGTATTGTAGAAGAGAAGCAAGCTACATACGGAACGGTAATCTCGTCGGCTGCAGCCTCGGGTGGCCTCATCTCGCGTGGGCGGCCGGCGGGCGCCAAAGGGAATAGTGGCTCGGGGGTTTATTGGTTTTTTTTTCAATTTATGGTCCGTTTTCGTTGTCGATGGTTTCCTCCGATGCATATACCGCGGACGCCTTGTCCAACCCATCTGTCCTCGGGCGCCGTCCCACCGCCCAAGGGCCCTGTCTTCCAAGAAGAGAAAGCCATTACAAAGCCTGTAGAAGCAGAAAAAAAAGAAAAAAGGAAAAAAAACCAAACGCCGTCTCCGAACAGACGGCCGGGTATTAACAGCCAAGGGCGAGAGAGAAGGACGAAGAAGGGAAAGAAAGAAAAAAAAATGTACAGGGGAAAAAGACGGGATGGCGTGCACGCCGGGCTGACGCAGACGGACTGCCCGCTCAGCCGTAGAACCAGTAAAAGGCGGCGTAGGGCACGCTGCCGGCGGAGGCGTTGAGGGCGCTGCAGGCCTGGGAGACGCCGCCGGCCGTGATGACGCGGTACACCTGGCGGACGCCGCGCGAGAGGCCGTTGGCGTTGGCCGACAGCTGCAGCCAGTCGACGGCGCCCGTGGCCAGGATCCCGGAGTCGGCGCCCGCGGGGGCCTTGACGTCGCCCGTCTTGGCCATGCTGCCAAAGAGGGTGCCGCCGCCGCCGCCGCCGCCGCTGGCGGCCGCTGCCGACAGGTCGAACGTGGGGATGCCGCTGGCGTCAAAGTAGTGGTGGCCCAGGAAGGGGACGGTGCTGCCGAGGATGCCCGGCAGGGAAAGCGGCGCCGGGGCCGGGAAAGGGTCGGCGACGACGGCGCCGTAGTTGGCCTCGGCCAGGACGGCGCTGGGGGTGGCGGCGGCGCTGGTCTGCAGGTTGAGCGGCAGGTCCTGGCTCCAGAGGACGGCGCTGGAGAGCGCGTCAAAGGCGGCCGCCGTCAGACCGGTGCGCGGCGTGCCCGGGTACAGGCTGGTGACGTCGTACAGCACGGCCAGGGCGCCCGTGGCCGTCGTGGCCGCCGAGGCGCTGCCGCACGTGTAGTTCTGGATGCCGTGGCCCACGGCGATCTTGAGGAGCGTGAGGCTGGCGTTGACCGCGGGCAGCTCGGAGCCTGGAACGGGTTAGGAGGGGTTCGCTGTGTTCGCTGTCCTCCACGACCAACTTACCCGTGCCGGTCGACGGAAGCGTGTACGTCGGCGGGTCGGCGGGCTTGCAGGGCGCTGCCAGAGCCACAGCCAGCAAGCTGGCAAGCAGGGCAAAGGTTCGTGTCGCCATGGTGAAGGAGTGTGAGGATGGTCCGAGAGAGACGGGACGAGAGGAGCAACCAGGCGGCACGAGTCGATATATAAGAAAAAGAACAGCGGCAGGCTGGCCCGGCACTGCGGACACAAAAAAAGGTACAGACAGTGAAAGGAAAGCCTTGGGTGCACAGCAGACAGGCGAGTGTGGGAAAATGAGCAGTGTATCAAAAGTTAAGCGCCGGCCAACTTGAGGACCGCGGTGTATTGAGGGAACACAGCCGGGGGTGGGGGAAGAAGAGAAGGCGTGGCGGGCTTTGTACCGCTATGGCTGACACGAGACAAACCCCACTGCGCTGTAAGAGGAAACGAAAAAAGGACAGACCGCAGGCCTGCAGGATCCAAGAAGGAAAGTATTTTGGGGCTGGGAGAAGGGTGGAGATTGGGGCGAGGGAGGAGGAGGAGGAGGAGGAGGCTCGGCGAAGACGAAGGATTGCAGGCCGTCTTATATGTCTCAGGCCAGCCAGACAGACGGCCAGCAGACGGCCAACAGACGGCCAGAGAGGCGGCCAGACACGACGAGACAGCCGACGAGACAAAAGCAGAGACAGCCAGGATCCAGGGAGAAAGCCAGACTAGACCAGGAGTCAGAAGAAGGATGCGTCTGAAAAAGCGGGCATGGACGCGGCCGTGGACGCGGGCGTGGATGGATGCAGCAACAGAGTCACAACAAAGGCAGAAAGAGGTCAGCCAACAGAGGCAGCGCTAGGCAAGGGAGCCTGTCTGAGCCAGAGCTTGTCTGACAGACGGGGCCGCCCAAGCACGGCCAGGTGTTCACCCGATGGACAGACGGACAGATACGCGCATGTGCGACGACGAAGACGGTGTGCTCGTATTTGTGGTTGCACGAGCATGGAGGGCGTCCGCTGGCGATGGAGCACCCAGCCCATGGGCCCATGCGGCAGGCGGCTCCGTGTCTGTCTGTCTGTCTGTCCTCTCGCTCTGGCCGTCTGCGAGGCCAGAGCCCGTCCGGAGGACATGCTGGGCTGGGTGACATCGTCGAGATCGTGGGAGGAGGGCCGCCGTTTGAGCGGGAGGCAGCCATCCTTGGTCGACCCGTTCGTATTCCGTACTCCGTACCCCCCGTGCTGGCTCGTGTGCGGGCCAAAATAGACAGCGCGACAGGGGTCCAGAAATAAACCAGGGGGAGTGGATGCGGCAGATTAGCGCCCACTCGCGGGATAAATGGCGGTTAGAAGCAATATACTCCGTAGGTTGGAGCACGGAGCACTCTATACGGAGTATTACTCCGTACATTTTCAATACTCTGGCGTCCTCCGTCTCTGGAAGGCGCCGAAGACGGACGGTGAGAATGACCGGGCTGGTGGCCAAGCATGCCTGAAGGATTGGGTGCTCCTCCGCAGCCAGAACCCACGGGCCGCGGGACCCGCTGCCGGTCCAACTGGGGGGCTGGTCGGCCGCTCTGGACCAACGGTTCTGGCAGAGGGCCCCAGTGGAAGACGGCCACAGCCAGCAAGGCCAGCCAAGCAGCCTGAGCGCGCCCACAAGCGCGCTGCCGCCCGGCCAGCGCGCCCGCCACTGGCCCAAAGAGGCGCCTTGCTGCGCAGCGCTGCCGCTCCGGGCTTAGCTGCAGCTGCGCCGCGGCTGGCCAGGCCAGCCGGCCAGGCCGGCTGCTGTAATACTCCGTAGAGACTGCAACGGCAGGCAGCCCTCGGCGGCAAAGTCGGCGAGTCTGGCTTCGTCGTTTCCGGCGTCTCTGCCCGCGCCCGCGCCTGCGCCTGCTCGCCGCGCCTGCTGGCCTGCTGCCGATCCCGAAGACGCGGCCGCACATGCTGCTGCTGACCGGCTGCGCGGATCGCTGGCGAATCTCTGTACGGAGTCTTACTCCGTGCTTTGTATTGTATGCTTAAGCATACGGAGTACTTCGTGAAGTTTGTCCCACCTTTCGCACGAGAGGAAAGGGCCCAGAGGCCGAACGGGCGCTCAGGGCGCCGTGGCCTGGGCAGAGCGCCCCGCAGCCGACCAGCACTGGGGCTTGCGCTATGGACAGACAGACGAAAAGGAGACGCGGGGCAGGACAAAAGACGGGGCGAGTCAAGGCGAGACCAGGCGACACGGCAGAGACCAGGCAGAAACCAGGCAGAGACGAGACGCGACGCGACCCAAGCCGCAGACGAGACAGTCAGCAAGACACACGGCACGCTCCTGCCCTGCCGTCCGTCGTCTTACGAGTGCCAATGACAACCGGCTTCCGTGGCTATCGCGCCGCCTGCTCAGCCAGCGGAGGCAGTACGGAGTACTCCGTACCTTAGTGGCACCTTCCAAAAGCAACCCCCTTCTCAGAGAAAAGAAACTCTGCAGGCAAGTGGGGGGGTTGCAGTGCAGCAAGGGGGGGGGCGAGGGGGGGAGGGGAAGAAGGGGGACATGCCCTCCTGCAGGCGCAAATGAGATGGCGCAATATTGTTTTCTTCTTCCGGCGGGCCTTTATCCTGTCTGGGTGCCTGTCTCGCAACGCAGAAACGAGGTTGCTTTTTCCACGGCGCCGTCGTATCCAATTTCGTTCTTGTTGACAGTACGGAGTGTACAAGTACTCCGTAATACTATGTTGAGTCGACAGTCTCACCCAGAATCGCTGTCCGTCGTCCAAAGAGCCGCCGCACAAAGAGCCTCCGCACAGACGTCTCGTTTCGAAACCCTCCGCGGACGCTGCCCCTGCGGCGAGGCCCCAGCGCCGGCTCGCCCGCTCGGTGCGCGCCAGGGCGCATCCGCGCACATCGTTGCTCGGCCCCCGGACCCCCGGACCCCCGGGCGGACGCCGCCGTTTGATCTTCGAAACAACGGGAGATTTGCGCTGTTTGGATGCGTTGTAAAAATCCTCCGTACGGAGTAAATATACAGACGGCAACTCGTGCTCGTTGCCAGCCTCAGCGTGAGCAGCACAGACGTCGAGCATGTACGGATCAGACCAAAGGGCTGTTCCGCACGTCCGCCTGTTGGTAGCAGACCCCGGACAAGGTCGCGCCACCTGCCTCCCTGCTTCCTGCTTTCCGTGTTTCAGGGGAGGGAAGGCGAAATGCGGACAGTCGTCTCCTCTCACAGCCCCGTCCGCGCTCTCTTGAGCTGGGGCGGCGACACCACCGCGTGCATGCTCGCCGCGTCCCACGTGTAGTACCGCTTTCGGTCGGGCCGGCCGGACGGGCTCAGCAGGCGGCCGGGCTCGTTCTCCTTGCCCCGCCCACGGCTGGCCTGGCTGTCGGGGCTGTCGGGGCTGCTGCTTCTGCTGACGTCTGTCGTCGCGGCCGACGACGGCACCGTGCTGCCCTGCGCCAGCAGACTGGACGTGAGCTGGATGGGCGACGACGGCACCGACGACGAGGAAGTCCGCTGTGGCGTGGTCTGCGCACTTGCGGGGGACGTGAGCAGCGGCGGAACCGGCGGCAGAGAGCACTGGGGCCGGGGTGTTGAAGCGCAACCTCTCGCATCGTTTTCGACGTCGCCGTCGTCGTCGTTGTCGTCTCCGGTAAGGTCGATGACGGTCACCGCCTTGGCAGGCTTCGACGTCGCGGCCGACCCTTGACTTGCGCCGCCTTCCTCCTGCTCCTCAATGTCGTCAATGACAAAGGCCCGTGCGACCGACGCCGATGCGGCCCCGGCTGACTGGCTGTGGCTGGCAGACTGGCTGCGTCCCGAGGACTCGCTCTGGGCTGTCGTGACCGTCGACGGCGTCGTGACGGCTGCCGCCGAGGACTGGCTCGTCTCGGCGTCGACGGCGATGCCGCGCGGGTCGGCGCGCTTCAGCTGCGCCACCCAGTGCGCGCGCTCGTCCTGGGTCGCCGGCGCAATGGCCACCGCCACGCCGTCGTCGTCGTCGCCGCCGCCGTCTTCCTCCTCTTCCTCCTCGGCAGCGACCACGGCGCTTTCCTCCGCCCGCCGCGCGGCCTCGCCTTCCGCCATGGCCTGCAGGTCGGCAAAGGTGAGGGCGTCGGCGTAGGTGCGGTCAAAGTGAAATTTGACGACGGACGGAAACCGCGGGCACCAGAAGCGGCCGTAGCCCGGCCGGTGGAAGGAGAAGCAGCGGAGGTCGACGACGGGCGGGTCCGCAAACAGCTCCGTGGGCCCGCCGCGGCTGTCGTCGAGGCCGGGTTCGATGGGAGCAAGGTCAAAAGGGGCACGGTCACTTCCGCCGTCGCCGTCGCCGTCGTCGCCGCCGCCGCTGCCGCCGCCGACCGGCACAACACGCGGCCGGCAGTGCCGCAAAAAGGTGGCCATCTGGGCAACAGTCAGGGTGACGACGTTGGTGACAACAAAGCGGGGGCGCGCCGGAGGCGCGCGGTCCAGGCAGCCCAGGTAAAAGTGCGTCCAGCGCAGGCCCGGCAGGTCGGGCGGGTACTCCTTGGCCTTGACGGCGTCGTAGCGGCCGCCGAGGACGGCAAAGTCGCCGACCTCGCCAAAGGCGCCAATGTACTCCTTCTTGAGCTTGATGGCGTAGGACGCGAGGTAGGGCCACGCCAGCTGGGGGCGGCGCGCCGCCCCGGCGGGCCCGTCAGGCGGTGGCGGCGGCGTAAAATCAAAGTAGGGGTCGTTGTCGGGCTTGACGACAAGGCCCTCGAGGCGCGCGGTGATGCAGCGCGCAAAGGCGGCGCGCAGCTGCGCGGCGGCGTTGGGCGCGCCAAAGTCGATGGCCTCGCGCGGGACGAGCTCGGCGTGGCCGGGGCGGCAGGTGACGAGGCGCGCGAGGCGGCGGAAGCGCTCGGCGTGGCGGGTCGCCAGCAGGGACTCGTCGTCGACGAGCAGGACGTCGTAGTAGACGATCATGAGGTGCTCGTGGGGCGGGGGCGGGTCCGGGCTGCAGAACAGCCGGTGGCCGCTGCGGTTGACGTGCCGGCGGATGGCGTCAAAGTCGAGGATCGCGCCCTGCCGCTCGTCGTACACCAGCATCTCGCCCTCGAGGATGCAGCCCTTGGCGAGCGGGCAGTCGGGCTGGCCGATGCGGAGCGAGTCGCGGATGGCGCTGGGGCGCGGTCTGTCAGCAGTGTTTCTGCGCGCAAAGTGTCGTGTCTGGCGGTCTTGTCTGAAACCCACCCGTGCAGGTTGACGCGGTCCCAGGTGCTGTCCTTGCCGCTCTTGGAGAAGAGCTGCAGGCAGCGGTCGGCGCCGCGGGCGAGGTCGACGTGCACCTGGACGTACTCGCCGTCCAGCTTGCGCTCGCAGCTCATGACCTGGGGGCCGCCCATGGCCAGGCAGTGCTGGATGCTGCGCGCCTTGGCCCACTGCTGCCGCCCGACTTTGACGCCGAGGCGCGCCCGCAGCCGCCCGTGCAGGCTGTCGTCTGCTGGGCGACTGGGCCCGTCCACGCATCCGAGGGACTGCAGCGCCGCTGCGAGATCGGCGTGCACCTGCAGGGCCAGCGGCAGCGCCGGGTGGACGGCGCGGGCGACGTCGCGGGCGTCCAGCACGACGGGGCGGTAGTCCTTGAGCACGAGGCGCGTGAGCCACTTGGCGCCGCGCGCATCCAGCCGCCGGTACAGCTGGCCGAGGGCGGCGTGCGCGGCGCTCGGCCACGGGCCGGGCTCGTCGGAGCCAGCAGCCGGTCCGGCCGGTCCGGCCTTGCCCGCACGGACCGCCGGCGCGCTGAACCGGCAGCGGGCCGCCACGCGGTGCAGCACGGCGTCGATCTCCTCGACGGAGACACCCCCGGGGGGGTTGGGCTGGGCTGTTTAGCAGACGAGCAAGCCACACAGCAGCAGGAGCAGCAAAGACACAGGACACGTCGTCCCCCGGACCTACCGTCCTCGCCAGGATGGCCTCGACGCAGTCCGCGAGGTCGACCGGGTCCCCGTCGCCGGCCCGCGTCCACCGCGACAGCTCGACGACGCGCGAGCGCCCGAGGCCCAGCGCCCGCACAATGAGGCGCTGCAGCCCGCGCGCCTGCAGGCCGTACACGCGGTCGGGGCGGTGGTCCGGCAGCAGGGCCGCGAGCAGCGGCGCCGCCGCCGGCGCCGCGGCGGACGCGGCGGACGCGGCAGACGCGGCAACGAGGGCATCGACTTCAGCGCGGTGCGTCGCGAACCAGGCCTGCACGATGCGGCGGACGACCGGCGGCTGGTTGCGGCGGGCCGGCGGCAGGTCGGCCACCTGCTGCAGGAGGTCGCACACGTAAGCAAAGGGAAAGGGCATGAGGGAGAGGGGAAGGTGCGAGGGGAGAAAGGGTGTCTGTCGAGGGAAGGCAGGAAGGAGCAGCATTCGCGAAGCGAAACGGCAACCACGACACGATTTTCTCACGAGGCACCCGGCAGGCAGCACTGGGGCTCCTTCCTCTGCTGCGCTCGCCTCGGCCGGAAACGGACGGGAGGCCGTCGAGGGAGGGCGGGCTGTTGGCAGCAGCCCCATTTCGGGGCGGGACAGACACCAACCACCGTGACACGCGCTGGTCGGTGCGCGCCCGTCGCACGAGTTCACGTGATCCGACGCCTGCCTAGCCGGTGCTTACCCTCGACTGCCTGGCGGTCCATGAGAGCAAAATGGACAACCAGGCTTCTCTGACACAAGACAAACTACGGGCGACAGCGGAGCAGATGACTGGGTATTTGTTCCATTCGTGTGCTGGTCAAAAGCAGGACAAAGACAGGCTGATGGGAATAAAACGAGCGCGCGAGAAGACGACAAAAGGAGACAAGGAAAACAAAATCAAGAGAAGACAGATTAGGGACAAAATCAAGACCATGAAATCAAAACGCAGAAAGTAACAAAAGCAGACAAAAAAGTATAGACAACGCAGACCCTCAAAAATCCCCTCCCCAGTCGTCGCCCGAGTAGTTGAGCACGTCGCCCCAGCCGCCGCCGCCGCCGCCGCCCGACGTGTCGATGGTCACGGTGTCCGTCTCGACGAAGCTGACGCCGTTGTTGCCGCCGGAAAAGTCGATCTGCGTGGTCGTGGTGAAGTCGAACGAGGACGTCGGCGCCGGTGCCGGTGCCGACGCGGAGCCGGGCAGGTTCAGGCCGGGCAGCACAAACGTCGAGTCGGCCTGGCCCTGGCCCTGGTTCTGGCTCGGGAGGAACATGTCGAGAAACGAGCCGGTCGTCGGCTGCTGCTGCTGCTGCTGCTGGAAAAAGGCCGCCAAGGGGTTTTGCTGCTGCTGCTGCTGCTGCTGGAGCAAGGATGCTATTTGGTTCTCCTGCTGCTGCTGTTGCTGCTGCTGCTGCTGGAGCAGGGATGCTAATTGGTTCTCCTGCTGCTGCTGCAGCTGCTGCTGCTGTTGCAGGAGGGCCGTGACAGGGTCCGTCTGGCTGTTGCTGCCGCTGTTGTTGTTGTTATTGTTGCCGAGCATCGACTCGAGCAGCGTGTGCGCCAGCTCGTGGCCGAGCGACGGCTCGCTCGACTGCGGCTGGCTCTGCTGGCCTCCCCCGTACGCCGGATAGCTGTCGGCCGTGCCGGCGCCGCCGCCCTGGGGGTAGCCGCCGGTTTGCGGATAGCCGCCGGCCTGCGGATAGCTGCCGGCCGTGGAGGCACCGCCGGATTGCGGGTAGCCGCCGCCTCCTTGCGGGTAGCCGCCGGCTTGCGGGTAGCTGCCCCCCTGTGGGTAGCCGCCGGCTTGCGGGTAGCCGCCGCTTTGAGGGTAGCCGCCGCTTTGAGGGTAGCCATATCCGGCGCTGCTTGCGGGAGCGCCACCGGTCGTATAGGCACCGCCTTGTGGGGAGGGGCCGTAACCAGCGCTGCTCGTGGACGCGCCGCCTTGGCTCGAGGAGTGACCGCCTTGGCCCGAGGCGTGACCGCCTTGGCTCGAGGAGTGACCGCCTTGGCTCGAGGAGTGACCGCCTTGGCCAGAGGCGTGACCGCCTTGGCCCGAGGAGTGACCGCCTTGGCCGGAAGATTGGTGGCCGTGGCCAGAAGAGTGGCGACCGCCGTGGCCCCTCTCTTGGTCTCCCTGGGGCGGCGCCTCCGGGGCGGGCGGCGGCGGCCCTTGTTGTCCCGGGTGTGGTGCCGGAGACGGCGCAGGAGCAGCCGACGCGGAGCCTGGCGCTGGAGTGGCCGGCTGGCCCGGCTGGCCCGGCGCCGGACTGGCTTGCTGGCCCGGCACTGAACTGGCTGGCTGGCCTGGCGCTGGACTGGCTGGCTGGCCCGGCTGGCCCGGCTGGCCCGGCTGGCCCGGCGCTGGACTGGCTGGCTGGCCCGGCGCTGAGCTGGCTGGCTGGCCCGGCGCCGCGCTGCTGCTGTCGGCAGCGCTGTGGGCTGGGCTGGGCGCGGCTGCGCCCATCTGGCCGAGAAGCGCGGCGGTCTGCTCCGGCGTGAGCACGCCAGAGGGGCCGACGGGGCCGGGCGGTGGCGGGGGCGGCGGCCCGGGCGCTGCCTGCTGCATGCCGGGCATGGGCATGGGCTGCGGCGGCGCCGGCGGCGCCAGGCCGGCGGCAGCGTAGATCTGCTGCTGGATCTGGTTCTGGCCCTGCGCGGCGGCAGCGTAGATCTGCTGCTGCACCTGGCTCTGGCCCTGCGCGGCCGCCGCGTAGATCTGCTGCTGGGCCTGCTGGATCTTCTGGGCCTGCTGGGCCTGCTGGGCCTGCTGCTGCTGTTGCTGCTTCATGCCATGCTTGTACTGCTGCTGCGCCGTGAAGGCGCTGGTGCCGAGCTGGGCGCCGACGTTGCTCGACAGGCCGATGCTGTTGCCCACAACGGCGCCGCCAATGGCGTACGCCGTGCGCTGGATGGCCGGGTTTTTCATGATTTTGGAAAACAGGCCGCTGCTGCCGCTTTTGCCGCTGCTGCTGTTGTTGTTGTTGTTGCCCGGCCTGGGCTGGCCGTATCGCTGCTGTGGCTGGCCATACTGCGGCTGTCCAGGCCGGTATGGCGGCTGGCCTGGCTGGTACGGCGCCTGGCCAGGCTGCTGGTGCGGCGGCGGAGCTGCCGGGCTGGTCTGGCTGTGGTGCAGGGGCGGCCGGAACGGCTGCGGAGCGCCTGGCGCCGGCGACTGCGCATAGGAGCCCGACGACTGGGGGTCTAGCTGCTGCTGCTGCTGCTGCTGGCTGGGCAGGTAGCCCGGCAGGGACATGCGGTGTGCCTGGTGATGGGGAGGCCCCTGGTGCTGCTGCTGCTGCCCGCTAGCTTGTCGTGGCGGCAGGGGCGGCGGAAGCTTGCCGGGAAAGGTGCCCTGGTAGGGGCCCGCGGCTGGCGGTGGCGGCGGTGGTGGCGTCGGCGTGGCTGCGGGGGCAGTAGGGGGTGCCCCGGGTGCGCCGGGTGCCCCGGGAGGACCGTAAGGCGTGCTCTGCTGGGCGGGGGTCTGCTGCTGCGGCGGCGGTGGCGGAACCTGCTGCTGCTGCTGCTGCGACAGCGGCGGAGGCGTGGGGATGCCCCCTGCGATGGAGTTGCGGTGCAGCGAGTGGGCGGAGAGGGCGGGCGACGACTGGTGCGGCGGCAGCTGCGGGCTGCCGCTGGGGGCGCTGTGGATGCTGTGGGCGGGCGTGGGCGCGCGCTCGGAGCCGGGTTGCGCCGGGGCCGGGGCCGGGGCTGGGGCCGGTGGCCACCCCTGGCTAGAGACGGACGACACGGACGCGCGGTGGGTGGCGGGCGACGCCGGCGCGGGGGACGGCGTGGTGTCCAGCGGCGGGGGCTGGGGCGTCTGGGGCGGTTGAGGCGGCTGCACCGGCGACGGCGACGGCGACGGCGATGGCCCGCACATCGAGTGGCGCTGCTGCACCGTCGGCTTCCGCTGGATGCGGTGCTGCTGCTGTGGCGGCGGGGGCTGTGAATTGCCACCACCGCCACCGCCGCCACCGCCGCCGCTCGCCGACACCTCGGCGATGGAGGACAGGCCGGCCGGCGCGCGGACGCTCGATGCGCGCGCTGGTTGCTGCGCCGGCGGCGGCGGCGTCGGCGGCATCGGGCCTGGCTGAAGAGCACTGGGCACAGCCGGCGGGCCTGGCTGCAGGGCACTAGGCACGGCCGGCGCAGCTTGGTCTGCGGCGGCGGCCGCCGACGACGGTGGCGGCGGCGGCGACCGCGGCTGCAGGGGCGCCGGCATGGCCTCGGCCTCGGCGGCGGCGGCGGCCGGCGGCCCGGGCTCTGTCTGCTGGGGAGTCGGCGGCGGCAGCGGTGCTGGTGACGGCGGCGTGGATGACGACGCGCGGGAGAGACGCAGGGGCGGCGGCACGAGGTCGGGCAGTGTTGCCGTCGGCGGCTGCGGCGGCGCCGGGTCGGGCTCGGCGGTCCCGGCGACGGCGGCGACGGCGGCGTCGACGGCGGCGACCACGGTTGACAGAGGTGCAGGGGGGGGCGCAGGCGCCGTCAGAGGTGTGGGCGTCGAGACTTCCACCGCCGGCGAGGACGACGACGGCGACGACGACGCCGCCGCTTCGGGGGCGGCCGGGCGCAGAGCCAGGGGCACGTCGGAGAGGACGGAGCCGGACGGCGGGGGCGGCGGGGCCAGCGCCGGCTGTGGGGCAGGCGTGGCAGCACGTCCGGCGGCGGGCTGCAAGACGGAGGGCACGTCGCGCGGGCGGGGAGCGGCGGCGGGGGCGGCGGCGTCTTGCGAGGGGGGCGCGGCGGGCTGCAGGACGGAGGGAATCTGGTGAGGAGGAGGAGGAGAATGATGGCGGGAGCCGTCTTCCTGAGAGGGAGAAGGGGAGGAGGGCCCGGCCGGCGTCGCCGGCTGGAGGAGGGCCAGGCCGAGTTCCCGTTCCTGGGCGGCGGCCGCGGGGACGTGGCTGGCGCGGGAGGCGGAGGCAGAGGCGGAGGCGGAGCCGGCGACGGTGGCGTCGTCAGCCGGAGCACGAAAGGGTCGGTACGGCTGCTGCGCCGCGTCGTCGTGGGTCGGCGTCGTCTCAGCCGTCTCGGCCGTCACCGCCGTCCCGGCCGTCACCGCCGTCACCGCCGCCGGCTCGCTGGCCGGCAGCTCGACGGGCGGCGGGTTGGTCTCGTCGTCGCAGGCGGGCGTCTGCTCGGTGGGCATCTCGGCGACGATGCCGACGGGGTCGCTGGGGGCCGCCGCGCCGTGGTTGCTGGCGAGGGCGCCGGCGTCGGGCAGCTCGGCCACAGCGGCGTGAGGGACGGCGGCCGGGGTGCTGTCGGCCTCGACGAAGCCGCGCTGCGTGGGGTCGTCGTTGTCCGAGCCCGCCTTGGCCGCCGCCACCTCCTCCTCCTCCTCCTCCTCCTCCCGCACGTCAAAGGCCGAGGCGGGCCCCAGGAAGCCGCCAAACATGTCGTAGGACGACATGAGAAAGTCGCCGCGGCTCAGCGTGGCCGAGGTGACCGAGTTGGTGGTGGTGGTGGTGCTGGTGGTGGTGGTGGTGGTGGCGCCGCTCGTGCGGGAGGCAGCCGCAGCCGCAGAGCTGGCCGTCTGGCTCGCGCCGGAGCCGGACCGCGCCAGGCCGAAGCGGCCGTCGTCTGGCGGCCCATAGCTGCGGGGGACGGGGCCAAAGTTGTCAAAGTACTCGGGGAACTCGTCGCCGGGCTTGGGGAACTGGAACTGCACGGCGCCCGTGGGCTTGTAGCGGAAGAACCAGCGGGAGCCGTCGTAGTCGGACTCCCAGCCGTCGGGGAGGGAGGCCATGGCGAGGGGGAAGGGGGGGGGGGGGGGGGTGTGTGAGAGAGAAGGGAGAGACAGGAGCAAGTTGGCTTGGCTGGCTGGCTGGCTGACCAGACAAAGATGCGTGAGGCCAGCCCAACGCGAGCCTCTGGCGCCTGGGCCAGTCTGGCCCGACGGCTGGCCCAGGCGGAATGCCGAATGCGCCTAGCCCTAGCCAAAAGGGGGCGGCTGAACGGGATGTGGATAGACGCCTGCCTACGGAGTACGGGATTGGCTGGACGCAGCGAGGGGACGAGACACTCCGCACGAGTCACAAATCGGCATAGACATGCGTTGTACAAATATTGTACGGAACGGAGTTTGGGGAGCATGAAGCCGTCCTGCTGGCAAGAGTGGACGTTGACGTTGACGTTGTGTTGATATATTCCGTAGTTACGCTTAATTATGGGTCTGGGCCGCGGTTCGCCGTTGTCCACCCCGTATGCTTATTTTCGCCCAACTCCGTGTCTCTCTCGCTTGCCGTACTCGCTGTGCCGTCCTCGCTGTGCCGTCTCTCTGTCGTCTTGCGGCTCTCGCCGGCTTGCGTCTCTCGCGAGCGACTCGGGTCGCTCGCAGTGGCGATCTGCGGCAGCCCTACGGACAGTGCAGGTCTTCACAGTGCCGCAGTTAAATGGCAGCAGCCCAGGCGGGCAATGGCTCCCGCCTCGTGCTCGGCCTCCTGTCGCGGTCGTTGCGCGCATGACTACAGCGGAGGCGAGGTGGCCGAGGCAGCGAGGTCAGAGAACGACTTGGCCGCGTCACGGAGGAGCAGACGTTCTATGGCACGGAGGCAAGTCGGACGAACGCAATCGACAGCTGACTTCCTATTCCTGGCTTCTAGTCTACACAATGGTCACAGAAAGTAGCGCCCGCCTCACGGCCACCCACTGCCCTCGCCCACCCTACCAGAACAGGGCCAGGCCGAGGCTGCCGGCGACGCTGGCGACCCAGATGGCGTTGGTGGCCTTGGCGATGTCGGCCTTGGTGAAGCCCTTGACGGCGGCGTCCCAGACGAGGTGGCGCAGGCCGTTGAAGGTGTGGAAGAGGAAGGGGAAGGCCAGCAGCGTCTTGGCGCCGACCTTGACGGCGACGGGCAGGCCGGCGGCGGCCGCGACGAGGCTGGCCGACTCCAGGTGCCAGCCGGCCAGCGGCGCCGCCAGGTACGCCAGCGAGCCCGCGTACAGCGCGCCCGCGTAGAACATGCCCGTGAAGCGCTGCATGATGGACGCGCCGTACCAGATCTGCGCCGGGTCGTAGATGGTCAGGTGCGGCGACACCGGCCGGTGCAGCCGCTGCGACGCCAGCAGCTTGTTGGCCTGCTCCGAGGACAGCTTTTCCGTCGAGACGGGTCTGGGGGTCAGCCTCGGCGCCTCTTTCCGTGCAGGCTTTGGCTTCTGGTTTCTTCTGCTTCTGCTTCCGCTTCCGCTTCCGCTTCCGCTTCTGCTTCCTGTCACTCACCTCCGCTGCATCGCCCGCATCGCCAGCGCCGCGCTGGGCGCCACAAGGGCCGTCGTCGGCTTGGCCGCTGCGCCGTTAGCATCGTCGTCGTCCGTGTCGTCGTCGTCTTTTTGGTTCTCCTCCTCCTCCTCTCCCCCTCCTATCCTCACCTCGCCGGAGCGCCATCAGGCCAACCCGCTGGACATTCATGGCTGCAGAAAAAGGGTGCAAAGAAATCGGGTCGAGCGATTGGTCAAGGTCGATGTTCGATGGGCGCGAGCGAGAGGGCAATGTCGATGTCAATCGTCAATTTGTCGTGCCGACGTCCATCCGGAACGAGCTTGTGGCTCGGGCTTCCTCGGCTCGCGGGGATGGCCCACCAATCACCGCGTCGCCGATTCGTCCCGCGGTCAGCCGGGGGTTTTTCCGATCACGTGATTGTACGCGCTGTCTTAGTATATTACGGAGTAGGCAGATTTTTTCTCAAGCTTCCAAATTTCTTCCCCAGATAGCACCGCCGCTCCGCCTCCGAGGCAGCGTCCGCTCCTCGCGACGCTGCCGCGCGGGGGCTCGTGATTCTCACGCTGCCGGGCGCGCGCAGAAGAACCTGCACCGCGGGAGGATCCTTCGTTAATCTCTGTCGCCAGCCGTCCATCTGGCGATTGTTTCATTTTTGCGATCTACATGTCAGCCTGTCCTTCTGGATCGAAGGGCTGGCGACGGGGCGACGGGGCGACGGCTCGACGTCAGCCAAACAGCCGCAGGGCGCCGTGGATGATCTCCTCGGTGGTGCGCGCGCGCGCCCACTGGAGCTGGTCTGGGGCTGGGTCAGCTGGGTAGAACACCGAGAGACGGAGAGACGGGAAAAAAGACACACCCACGTCCCGCTGGACCGTCGCCCGCATGGCGGCCGGCAGCAGCCCCAGGCGCACCGGCCCGGCGGCGTCGCAGAAGCGGCCCTGCTCGTCGACCCACCAGCGCTCCAGCAGCGTGCGCAGGCAGCGCGCAAACAGCGGCCCGTCGCCCAGCACGCGGCCCGCGTACAGCGCAAAGGGCCAGTCGTCGGGGTCGACGGTGGTGTTGGCGTCGGCGTCGGGGCCGGCGTCGGCGTTGAGCGTCCGCCGGTTGTGCGGGTGGTCCGTCAGCGCGCGCGCCCACCGCGCGGCCCAGCGGCGGAAGGGGGACGGCTGGGGCGGTGAAAAATCGTCGCCCGACGGCAGGGCGTGGTCGGCCGCCGCCGTGGCCGCCGCCGTGGCCGCCGCCGTGGCCGTGGCCGTCTCCAGCACGCCAAACTGCTCGGCAAACAGCGCTGCGTAGGCCAGCACGCGCACCGGCACGCGCGCCGGCATCCGCCCGGGGAGGGGCGGCGTCGCCGGCCGTCCGGCGTGGGCGTAGTCGGCGTGGGCGTAGTCGGAGTCGGCGTAGTCGGAGTTGGCGTAGTCGGAGTTGGCGTAGTCGTCGGCCTGCTCAACCTCGTCGGCCTCCTCGGCCTCGTAAACGTCCGCCTCCGCCTCCCCGTGCAGGGCCTGCAGCATGCGGAACATGCCCTCGACGGCGGCGGCGTCGCCCACGGTGGTGTCGCAGTCGTCGGTGCCCGGCAGGCAGAGGCGCCGCCAGGCCGGCGCCGCCTGCTGCATGCGCCGCGTCGACACCACGAAGCTCGTCGTGGCCACCCGCCGCTGGCCTGTCGTCGGCTCCAGGTGCACCACCACGCGGCCCCGGCCGCCCGCCTGGACGACGACCTCGCGGGGGGTGACGGCGGCGGCGGCGGCGGCGGCGGCAGCGGGCGAGTCTGGCGTGGAGGAAGAGACGCTGCCGCCGGGAGGCCCTCGATTCCCGGCGGGCGCGTCCCAGCTGCCTGCCTCCTCGGGCGAGCCCCCGCTGCTGCTGCTGCTGCTGCTGCTGGCACCGTCGATGCTGTCTGCTCTGCCCTGGCGCCGGCCATTGCGCCGCGCCGCCCGCGCCCACGCCGCGCCCTTGTCCTTCTTCTTGGCCTTGTCCTTGTTCGGTTTCGTCGGTTTCGTCGGGTTCGTCGGTCCGGTGGCTTCGTCGTCGGGCACCCCGGGCCAGCTGGTGAAGAGCAAGCTGCCGGCGGGGAGGAGGCAGGGCTGCTGCCCCCCGTACGGCAGCATGCCGGGCGGCGGCGGCTGCTGCGCAAGCGGCTGCAGCACGTGTCGGCCGGGCGGCGCGTGCAGGCCCAGCTGGGCTGCCGGCTGGCTGGGCTGGCTGGGCGACGCGTAGTAGCCGCCGAGGTGCGGCGTCGCAAGGTAGGCGGCCGAGTAGGCGGTCGAGCCGCCCGCGCCGTAGGGGTAGGGGTACAAGTAGGCCATGGTTGTAGACGGCAGACCGAGGAGAGGGGACAGGAGGACAGGACAAAACACGCGCGTCTGCAGCAGCAGCAGCAGACGCGAAAAGGGCCGGCAAAAGACCGGTGAAGGGCAGGTGACACAGAGGACAGTGGCCAGCCGCGCAGAAGAGGCGCCGCCGCCCCGCGCCGCCCAGCACGCGCTGCTCGCCCAGCTCACCGGACTCTGGCTGCCACCCGCCCGAGGACGTGTGTCGTGGGGTGGACACGATGGCGGCCGTCGAAAGAGCCCGCGTGGTTCACGATCCTCGGCCAACGTCGCCGCCAGCCCCGGCGACAGATAGACAGGCGCACGACACGTCCATCGCCGGCGTGGCCACGCCCAGCGTGTCTACAGGATGTCTCGGTTCAGCTCGAGTCGACGCACGCTTCGCGTGATGCGAGGAGGGATGGCGATGGCGATGGCGACGGCGATGGCGACGGCGATGGCGATGGCATCACCGGCTGCACCTTGCTGGCCAGCTGCGCCTCCACGCGAGGGATTGCTTCACGGCCTCCTGGCCAGCTCAGCGTCGACCCGCCGATCGGCGTATGGACAGACAGACAGGGGCCGCAGAGTTTTCAGGAGGCCGCCGGGCGCGGGCCGGAGACCGCGGGCACGACCACGGCCACGACGGCAGCACGCCATGGCAGCCCAGCAACAACCCGCAGACAGCCCAGCAGACAACCCAGCAGACAGTCGCACGACAGCGCTGAGCACCCCTGGGCCCTGCGTCGCCGGCGATGCTGTCGCCACAAAAGGAGGTCCTAGGCGGTCCGTCTCGGCGCCGCTTCGAGAAAACTCTGTCGTCTTTGGCCAGCGGGACCGCCGACCACCACACCGCAACGCCCACCCTCCCCTTCCACCCTTCAGCCCTCTCGGATGATCCCTTGCCCCTGTTGATTCGCCCAGCCAGCCAGCCGCCCACGCGCGCCTCCTCGGAGAGTACTCCGTACGGAGTATGCTCTGTACCGTACCCTGGGATGCTTCTCCACTCGGACTAGTGGCTGGCCAGCAGACCCAAAAAACGAAACTCTGCCATGACGCGGCCTTCTTCGTCACCATGGCCGTCCTGGGCCTGACGCCTGGGCATCCGCCGCAGAGCAATTTTACGGCGGTGCAAGTCGCTGACCGCCTGTGCAGACAACGTCGAGCTTGCGCCGTTTCAGACCCGCCGCCAGACCAAGGAAATCCTGCGTCTGCCTCAGACCGGAGCCGCTGGCAAAGACACCGGCGGCCGAGCCTCGTACTCTTGTCTCCCGTCCACGCCCTACATGAGGAGCAACGAAACACACCGCTGGTGGTTCTGGCGTCTCTGGTGGCCACAAAACAAGGCAGTGCCGGAGCCACTTGGTATTCCAATAAAACCGTGACACGATTTTAGTGGTGGATCGTCTACGGCAATATATACGTACGGAGCATGTTCAAATACACGGCAACGGCGCGACGCAACGTACGGAGTATGCCGTGGACTCGTCCCTCGACAGATATTTCCTAGCGCCGTTCGTTCCTGAGCTGAACGTCCCCATGCCGGGGAGGCTGGCGGTTGCACGCATCACGTGCGGATGCGAGCACGTCAGCGACAGAGGACAGTAGGCAGCGGGCAGAAGACAGCAGCAGACAGCACGCAGCAGATAGCAGACAAAGACAACACACAGCAGACAGGACTGCGCCGTCCAACGAGCCGCTCTGATCTCGCTGCCGATGCCCAGGACCTGTGTTGGCCAACGGTCCACAGCTCGCCCTTCTTTCACTTATACAAAGCCTAGCCGCTCTCGTGCGAAAGAAATCTGTCATACTATTGACAATATATTTAGAGCCAGCCAGCCAAAACAGACAGACCCGAGGCCGCCCTACGTATACAAAGAGTTGCGCGGCCGGCGCCCTCGCTGCCAGACGACCCATGTCTGTCCCACGGGCTGTCCACCGCGGCTGCTGGCTCACCGAAAGTCTGGGCCCATCCGATTGTTGATCGCCGCACAGGGGTCCCCCCCCTCCTCCTCCTCCCAAGGACCCCATCGATTTGCTGGCTGGCCTGTCTTTCTCTCTTTCCCTCTCTTTGACGCCGGCGGTGGCCAGCACAGCCCGCAGGCCGCCTGCAGACAGGACCGTCCCCTGGATGGACTAGTCAGGAGAGCGCGCCGCCCAGAGGTCTGCCGCTCCCGCCGGCTCCGCTGCCGCTGTACTCCGTACACCGAGTATATATGTCTTGTTCGTAGCCGGGGGAGGTCTCTGTGTAGAAGCCAGCAACGGGGTCTGGGGTCTGTTCCTGCCGTCGAGGTCTCGTCTGGTCGCCAGCTTTTGATTTTCTCCTGCCCGCCTGCTCCCTGCGCCCCATGGTCCAACCGGACAGACGCGGTCCGGCCTGGACCAGCGAGACCATTGTCATCCCCGAGTCGCTCATCGCCACGACCCGCGGACCAGCCCGCGACTGGGTGCCGCGCCGCCAGGAGCACGCGCTGCTGGGCCACGGGCCCGTCCAGGAGGCCATCCGCCAGGGGGCCGCCGCCGCCGCCGCCGCCCGCCAGCGCAGCGGTTCGCTGCAGGCACACCATCATGGCAGTCCGCCCGTGGGCCGGCCGCGCAAGACGAGCCAGCCGACCACGGCCGAGGAGCAGGCGCGCGCCAGCAGCCTCTCGGTGGCGCTGACGCTGGCGCTGACGCCGACGCTGGCGCTGGGGAGCCCCGATCCGGGGCGGTCGACTGCTGCGGTCACGCCGTCGTCGCTGTCCGACACCCTGAGCCAGTTCCGCTTCCCGGCGCGGGCGGACGACGACGCGCCGACGACGGTCCGCGAGAAGCACGCCAGTGCGACGACGAGCACGAGCAGCACGAGCAGCACGACCAGCGGCTCGTTCAGTGAAAAGGATCACGAAGACCACAACCACCACGACCACCACCACCCCCCAGACCTCGCGCAGCTGCGGCGGGTGTCGACGGCGGCGCGGAACCGGCACGCGCGGCTGCACGAGGCGTACGAGCAGGCGCGGACGCGGGGCCGCGAGCTGGAGCGGGCGCCGTGGGCGCGCGTGGTGTTCGAGTACGGCGTGTACGTGGTGCTGCTGTGCTTTGTGTACTTTGTGCTGGCGGGCCGGCCGCTGTGGCGCGGCGCCGTGGCCGAGCTGTTCTGGGTCTTTACCTTTCGCCTCAACGTCGTCTGGGGCTGGTCCATCACGATCGGGATTGCCTTGTTGTGGGTTCTCTCTCTCTCTGTGTGTGTGTGTGTGTGTTTCTCTGACCGGACAGCCTCGCCTTCGCCCCCCTCTTGATCCAGTTCGAGGAGGAGCCCGCGACGCCCTCCCCCGAGGAGGGCCTGCGCCCCGGCGTGGCGAGCACGGCGCTGCTGATCCCGTGCTACAAGTCGGCCGGGGTGATCGGGCCGACGCTGGAGGCGGCGCTGCGCATCTTCCCGGCGGACCACGTCTTTGTGGTGGCCAACGGCAACGCGCCGGCGCCGCTGGACCACACGGCCGACATCTGCGCGCGCTACGGCGTGCACCACATCTGGTCGTCGGTCGGCTCCAAGATCGTGGCGCAGTACGTCGGCTGCCACGCGGCCGCCGCCTTTGAGCACGTGCTGCTGGTCGACGACGACTGCGCGCTGCCGCCCAACTTCCCCGTCGTCAGCGACCGCCTCGCGGGCGGCGCCGTCCAGTGCGTCGGCTACACCATCAAGAGCGTCGGCGCCGCCGGCAGCCGCGGCACCTGGTGCCAGCAGGCGCAGGACCTCGAGTACAAGATCTCGGGGCTGCAGCGCGCGCTGGCCGGGCGCCTGGGCAGCGCGACGTTCCCGCACGGCGCCATCTCGCTGTGGAACCGCGCCTTTCTGGTGCAGACCTTCCACGACCACCCGGGCTTCTCCGTGTCCGAGGACTGGTTCTTTGGCCACAGCTGCCGCCGCCTCGGCGGCCGCGTCGTCATGTGCACCGCCGTCTTCGTCGAGACCGAGACCCCCGCCGCCGTCTTCTACGCCGGCCGCGCCGGCGCCGGCGGCCGCGGCGGCTTCGGCGAGATGACCGTCTTCCGCCAGCGCTTCCTGCGCTGGAACTTTTTCTTTGTCAACGGCCTCTGGTACAACACCGCCTACGTGCTCTTCAGCTGGAAGCTCGGCTGGTGGGAGCTCGGCGCCAAGATTTTTGTGCTGCAGGAGGTGAGCCAGCAAGACGAGACCACTTTGAGACCAGCCGCGCTGACCAGCCGCCAGATCTACGAAACCCTCCTCTACCTGCTGGCCCCCTTTGTCGTGCCCATCTCCTTTGTCGTCCAGCCCGCCTTCTGCGGCTACCTCTACCTCGCCACCCTCGCGCTCTACCTTGTCAACGTCGTCGTCTTCAACCTCGTCCACCTCCGCCGCCGCCGCGAGAGCGTCCGCTGGAGCGTGTGTCTGTTTTACTATGTGGGTGGCTGATGGACGGTGGTGGACGGCCGTGGACGGTCAGACGGTGGCGGAGCTGACAGACAGACAGACCCTCTACAAGCTCGCCCTCTGCGTCGTCAACGTTGCCAGCTGCTACTGGTCGCTGTTCAAGTACGCAAAGTACTTTGCCCGCCGCCACCCCAAGGTCGTCGAGGACGAAAAGGCCGTCGAGGTCGTCCTGCGCCTCGAGACCGAGCGCGGCTACGACGCCGGCGGCAGCCCGCTCGGCCGCCGCCTCACCGCCACGGTCGTCGTCCCGCCCGAGGCGTCGGCGTCGGCGTCGGCGTCGGCCAGCGAGGCGTCTGCCAGCTCGGCCCCCGCCAGCTCCGCGCCCACGCTGGTGCCCAGCCTCGCCGCCAGCGACGGCCGCTGCTCGCCCCTGGACGGCCCCATCTCACCGCTGGACGACCCCATCTCGCCCCTGGACATCATCCCGGCGCCCAGCCCGGCACTGGTGCGCGGCGGTCCCGTGCCGCCAGAGCTGGCCCCGGCGCCCCAGCCGGCCCCGGCGCGGCCCAAGACCAACTGGTCTCAGAGCACGGTGTAATGTGATTGGCCTCTTGGCCGGTGCTGGCCTTGTATTTCGTATCATGATCATGATTGCTCTTGTTTGCCTGGGTCGAATAAAAAGTGTCTTTCTGTTCGAAGAAACTCTATCATCGTGCCAGCACCGAGGCTCCCTCCGTCCCGTCCACCCTGTCCCGTCCAGCCTGCCCTCCCGTCCAGGCGTCGACGTCGTACGGGCCAATCGTGCCCTAGCGCTGACCGCCGATCCCCCGGACCTAAGCGCCTCTTCTCCGAGACACGATATAAGAGCCCCGCGTGGCCACGGAGGTGGTCAGGTCTGCTTCATATCCATCCTTTGACGAGATCCGCCACACCCTCCACCCTTCACCCTCCACCCCTCCACCCCTCCACCATGGCCCTGTCGCCCGCCGCGTCGTACCTGTTCGGGACCATGTTTGCCGGCCTCGGCGTGCTCTCGCTGGTGGCCCCCGAGGCCGACTACGCCGTGTTTGGCCTGCCTCTGGAGCCCCCCGGCGGCCGCGTGTCGCCGGTGATGTACGCCAAGGGAGTGCGCGACCTCGCGTTCGGGCTCACCTACGCGGCGCTGCAGTACGCCGGGCACACGGACGCCGTCACCGT
Source organism: Ophiostoma fasciatum (assembly GCA_019925495.1). Classification (NCBI taxonomy): domain Eukaryota; kingdom Fungi; phylum Ascomycota; class Sordariomycetes; order Ophiostomatales; family Ophiostomataceae; genus Ophiostoma; species Ophiostoma fasciatum. The sequence goes on along the minus strand of JADHKM010000008.1, from coordinate 239,224 downwards.
CTTCTCCGGCGTCCTGTGCCTGGTGGCCCTGGCCGACGGCTGGATCGTCTGGCGCTGCGGCGGCGACCGCCTCCGCCACAAGGCGCTCGTGCACTGGGCCGGCCTCGTGCCGTTTGTGGCCTGGCTGGCGCTGCGGGTGCGGGCATGAGGGCCTGAGGGCCTGAGGGAGGAGACGGAATTTACAATGGACTGAATGTATGGTAGGGATGCCGGAAGAAGAAACCAATCAACAATCAACAATCAACAATCAACAATATCAACGGAGAAGAACAACGAAACGACCTGTCAATGAACATCCGTGGTCTAACATCTTTCTCATCACGGCCCACTCTTGCCCAGCCAGGGCTCAGACGGCCAACGGATCGACGCCGGCGGGCCGCGCATCTGGGTGCTTGGGGCCGGGGTGCGCGCCGCTGCGGGAGGCGCTGACGTCGAGGCCGAGGCGGCGGTAGTCCCAGCGGCGGGCGCAGAGGACAAAGGCGGCGGCGAGGCCGGGCAGCTGCACGAGGTCGAGGACGCCGACGAAGACGGCGGCGGCGGTGGGGCCGAGGACGGCAGCGCCGCCGCCGCCGCCGCCGCCGCCGGGACTACCGCCGAGAGCCCAGGCGACGGGGTAGAGCAGCCACGCGAGGTTGGCGAGGCCGGCCAGCCAGAGATAGTCGCGGCCGGGCGGGCCGCCGACGCGCGCGGCGCCCTCGCGGCCCTCGTGGAGCGTGCTCAGCGCGAGGACGAGCCAGGCGAGGGTGCCCAGGGCGAAGAAGCCCCAGCGGTAGGCCGAGCCGGTGCCGGTGCCGGCGGCGTAGGCGGTGCCGGCGGCGTAGGCGGCGACCCAGAGCAGGGCGACGGCGACGTTGGTCAGCATGGTGGTCCACGACAGGTCGGACACGAGGCCGAGGGCGAGGGCGGCGGCGGGAAAGGCCACAGCCCAGTTGGCGTAGCGCGCCCAGACGAGGGCACCACTGCCTCCACCACTGCCGGCGGCAGCGGCAGCGGCAGCGGCTGCGGCATAGTAGGCGAGGCCGCCGGCGAGCAGGGCCACGGTGAAGAGGTAGTGCAGGACGCGGTCGGCCTCGGGCGCGGCGAAGCACGCGACGAGGAGGGCCAGCTGGCGGTGGAGTCAGTCAGGGGCGGGATCCAGCCCATCCGAAGAAATAGAGCACGCACAAAGGCAGCCAGGTAGACCGCGGTGACCGCCCACAGGAAGTCGGTGCCGTGCGGCGACAGCGCCTCGCTCACGACGGCGGCAGGGCTGCCGAGGGTGAGGGTGTGGGCGACGACGTCCATCTTGTGCTGTCGGGGAGAGGAGGGAGAGGAGGGAGAGAGGTGAGGAGAGGAGGAGTGGCTTGGATGTCCATCGTGGCCAAGACAGCGAGGGCCTTCTTATATAGACAGATTGCTTGGGAGATGCCACTCTGTAAGCTGCGGAAGCAGAATGCTCGGAAGCAATTCGAGAGGTGCTCGGAAGCAAATGCTGACAAAATCGTCGAAATCCTTTACAAAAGAAACAGGCATCCACGCACTTTGCTTCCGCGTCCAATTGCTTCCGTTAAAATTGCTTCCGCAACAAACGGCTCGGCCAGCGCAGCGGCTGCTCACCGTCTGCCGTCCATGACGTCTGCTCCCGCGCGGGTTCTGATTGTGGGCTTACCTTCCCTCCCCCCCCCTACCCCCCCCGGCCCCGGGTCCGCTGACAGACAGGCTTGCACGCGCTGCAAGGCGCGCAAGGTCCGGTGCGACGGCCGCACGCCGCGCTGCGGACGCTGCACGGCGGCCGGCGGTGCCTGCGCGTACGCGCCTGCGCGGCGGTTCCGGGGGGCCGGCAAGGCGAGCAGCAGGCGGGGGCGGGGGCGACGGGGGGGTGATGGCGCGACGGACCCGGAAGAAGCCACCACCACCGACCCGGAAGAAGCCGCCCGCCCGTCGTCTTGGGTCCCGCTGGGGGCTGTGAACGCGGTCGTGGACGCCCTCCGGGCCCAGCACGGCCGGGGAGCAGCGCCGGTGACGACGACCACGTCGTCGTCGGCGTCCTCCTCCTCCCCCCAAGCACCATTCCCGGCGTTCTTGCTGCCCGGCGCCTACGAGACGCACCTGCGGCAGACGCAGGCCCGCATGCAGAGGGCGGCGGCGGCGCGGACGCCGACGCCGCTGCTGCCGCGGCCCATCGCGACGCGGCTGCTGCAGAACACGCTCGACGACCTGTGCGGCGCGCTGCCCTTTCTGGGCCGCCCGGCCGGCGTGCTGGCCGCGGTGCACGCGCAGTACGCCGACGACGACGACGGCGGCTGCGCACCCGGCACGCGGCCCGACCGCTGGGCGCTGGTCAACGCGGTGGTGGCGCTGGCCGTGAGGCACAAGATGGCCGCGGAGGACGGGGGCAGCGAGACGGCCGCCGTCGCCGCTGTCGCCGCCGCCTTCTACGACAACGCGACGGCGGCGGCGCGCGAGACGCTCCTCCTGGGCGCGCCGCCCACGGCCACGTCGGTGCGCGCGCTGCGGGCCATGGCCGCGTTTGCGCAGCGCACGGGCGACGCCGCGGCGCACGCGGCGCTGCTGGCCAACGCCGACAGCCAGCAGCGCATTGTGGAGGGGGGTCAACGTTGTGGAGGGCGGTCAACGTAAGATACTATCAGTACGGAGTAAGAATGCTTAGACCGGTATCAGAAGTCCCAACGGACTCCGCCGACGCGTCTGGCCCGGGGCCCGAGCGGCGACTGCGTCCGTGCGCGGCGCCCGGTGTCGGCCTGGTCAGTCTCGGCCGGCCAGGGTGTCGTCGCCGTTGCATTGGCGATGCTGGTGGGCAAAGCAGCCCAAGCCCGCCCGACTGCTCCTAAGCAGCGCCAAAGAACTCCCTACGGCCGACCGCTGCCTTGGCGCTGGGCCAGCCCTGCCCGCGGCGACTGCCCACTACGGAGCAATGGCACCGCGCCTTCCTCTTCGTGCGCGCTCCCCTGGCCTAGGCCCGAGTCGGCGCCTGCCGCAGGCAAGCCCGCCCGCGCCACCCACCGGTGTGGCAGCCAGCCGCCCCTTTTTGTGCAACGGAAGGAGCAGAGTAATACGGAGTAGGAGCACGGAGTATGCTTAGGCTTTCGGAGAAATCAATCCCAAATACAAGTACAAATACGGGGGACAAATACTCCGTCCGGTTAAGAGACATCCTACGGACAGACGCCCGATCGCTCCTGCCGCCTGCCGTCGTCTGTCTGCACACCCGCCGGGATCGTCCCGCAGCCTCGCCCGTGCCTTCCCGCCCTCTCCTCTCCCCTCACCGTGCCCTCGTGCTCTCGTGTGCCGCCTCGCAGCCGCCAGCCGCCTGCCGCCTGCCAGCTGCCTGCCGATCGCGACTTCCTTCCCGCTTCTCCGCGCTCTCCCCACTTTCCTCAGGCCTCCGACGGTCGAGGCTCCTCCCCTGGCGCTCCTTCTCTTTTCGGTCGTGTCAGGAAGAGTTTTCCACTCGGCTGTCTTCCCGGCTGCTCTCTCCTCTTTTTGGCTCTCTCTCTCTCGTGTCTTCTTCTCTTCACCAACCTCTGCCTCACGTTTCCCCTTTTTCGCGGCCGTCGCCGCCACACCACCACACCACACCACCCACCACACCACACCACCCCTTTCACCACTTCGCCCACCTTATCTTCAGCGGCGATCTCCAGGCCCCAGCGATCGACGCTCGGGGACCTTGCGCCAATCCGCCGCCCCCATTCGCCCGCCGCGCCTCTTCCTCCTCCGCCCTCCGCCCCTCCCTCTATCGCCTTCGCCGACTCCCTATCTACGGCCAGCCAGCCAGCCAGCCTCCGGACGGCTTGCCCGACAGCCCCCCATGGGCCTCTTTTCCCGAAAAGACAAGGCCGCGCCGAAGACGGCCGACCCCGCCAGCGCCACCTCCGCCTCGCACTCCAGCGCCTCGGGCAGCCCCCTCCAGTCTCCCCTCTCGCCCTCCTCGTCCTCCTCTTACCACCACCACCTCCAGCAGCAGCACCACCCACAGTCCTCTGCGCCCTCTCCCCGCGCCGCCGCCGCCATGAACAACCGCTCCTCCGCCGGCACCGCGGCCTCGTCCGCCTCCCTGCCCCCCACCCCGGCCACCCCCGCCGCCCTCCACCACCTCCCCAAGATCGACCTGCCCCGGCCCCCCGACCCGGCCCTCGACCCCGCCGGCTACCTGCGCAGCCTGCCCGCCGTGCGCGAGCGCTGCCGCATCGTCAGCAACAAGGCCGTCCGCAACGCCCTGCACCACTTTGACGTCGACATGTCCAAGTTCCCCGACGTCGTCCGCTTCGTCGCCCAGATCATCAAGCGCGACTACGACGCCCCCTACGCCCCCTCCATCCCCCCCCACGGCCGCTACCAGCACTTTGCCGTCGGCGGCCGCGACCGCGTCGCCCTGCTGCTCGCCTCCTTCCCCGCCGACATGGACGCCACCGAGCGCTGCCGCCGCCTCATCGACCTCTTCCTCGTCAGCGTCCTGCTCGACGCCGGCGCCGGCACCCAGTGGCAGTACACCAGCCCCGACTCCGGCCGCGTCTTCCGCCGCTCCGAGGGCCTCGCCGTCGCCAGCTTCGACATGTTCCAGGCCGGCCTCTTCGCCGGCCCCGCCGCCCGCGCCGCCGGCAACCTCACCCAGGTCGACAAGGACGGCCTGCGCGCCCTCACCGTCGACGCCCTGGCCCAGGGCCTGCAGGCCGGCCCCGCCAACCCCGTCGCCGGCCTCGAGGGCCGCGCCGGCCTGCTCATGCGCCTCGGCGACGCCCTCGCCGCCCGCCCCGACCTCTTTGGCCCCGACGGCCGCCCCGGCAACATGGTCGACTACCTGCTCGCCCACCCCACCACCCAGGCCTCCTCCATGCCCATCGTCCTGCTGCCCGTGCTCTGGAGCCTGCTCATGGACGGCCTCGCCCCCATCTGGCCCGACGCCCGCACCGCCATCAACGGCACCTCGCTCGGCGACGCCTGGCCCTGCAGCGACATGCCCCAGCCGCCGCCGCCGGGCAGCGGGAGCCCCACCTCCTCTCCCGCGTCCCCGGCCTCGCCCACCACCACCACGCCGTCGTCGCCGCCGCCGCCGCCGCCCACGCCCACGCAGCCCTGGGAGTCCATTGTGCCCTTCCACAAGCTGACCCAGTGGCTGACGTACTCGCTGATGCAGCCGATGCAGTCGCTGCTCCGCATCCACTTTGCCGGCGCCGAGCTGCTGACGGGCCTGCCCGAGTACCGCAACGGCGGGCTCTTCATCGACCTGGGCGTGCTGACGCTCAAGCCCGCCGACGTCGAGCGCGGTCTGGCCCACTACCGCGCCTACTGCGCCCGCACAGGCGCCACCGGCGTCGAGGTCGCCCCCATGTTCGAGCCGGGCGACGACGTCATTGTCGAGTGGCGCGCCATCACCGTCGGCTTCCTCGACATGCTGTGCGCGGACGTCAACAAGGCCCTGCGCGCCGACCTGCAGGGGCACGAGCTGAGCCTGCCACAGGTCCTCGAGGCGGGGAGCTGGAAGGTGAGTTTTTTTTGTCCTTGCTGTCTTGCTGTCTTGCTGTCTTGCTGTCTTGCATACTAACTGGACAGGGCGGACGGGAAATCGCCGAAATGTCGCGGCCCAACACCAAGGAACCGCCCATCCTGATCGACTCGGACGGGACAGTCTTTTGAGCCTTTGGCTTTTTTTGCCTTACTTTTCACGACCCTTCCTGCATATAAAAGAGCATTGCCGGTGGATAGGCGCTTTGTACATAGTTCGCCAACACATTCACGGAATCGGACGGGCATGAGGGAGACAGGTGTGCGTAGATTTGTGCTTTTGTGCCGCCGTTGTACCCACCCAGCCTATACTGTACATCTATGCTTTGAGAGAGTGTGAGAGAGAACCCGTCCGGCGCCGTCTACCGCTCCTTGGCCAGCGTCTTCTTGAGCTGCCGGAACTTGCGCTCGGCCTCGCGCCGCTGGTACAGGCGCTCCTCGTCCTCCATGGCGCGGCGCTTCTCGTATTCGTCCGCCTTGCGGTACGCCTCCTTGTCCTGCGTGGCGCTGCGCTCCTGCTTGGCGGTGCCCACCATCTTGTTCCAGCCCTTCTTGACCACCTCGGCCGCCGTCGGCGGCGCGGGGAGGCCGTCGTCGCCGGCGGTCGACGTCGCCGTGGTCGCGGTCGCGGTGGTCGGCACGACGCGCGGAGCCTGCCACGAGGAGTTGGGGTCGAGGCGGAAGGCGACGGGGCGGGCGGCGGCGGCGGCGGCGGTGGTGGACGCGGCGGCGGCAGTGGAAGCGGCAGCGGTGGTGGTCGCAGCGGCGGCGGCGGCGGCGGCGCCCGGCGGGGGAATGCCCTGCAGCATGTCGCGCATGGGGGGCAGGCCCTTCCAGGCGCGGAGCCAGGGCTGGTGCCAGAGCCAGGTCTGGAGGAGCTGGAGGAAGGAGGAGACGAAGAAGAAGAGGGTGAGGCCGGCGCTCATCTTGACGGTGACGAGGATGCTGATGGGCGTGATGACGAGCTGGACGTACTTCATGGTGGTCTGCTGCTCGGGAGCCATGTACTTGATGTTGGTGCGGAAGATGAGGTACATGATGGCGGCGGAGGCGAGGGGCAGGGCAAAGTAGGGGTCGGGCACGGTGAGGTCGGCGAACCAGAGCACGCCGCCGTCCTCGAGGCTGGGCACGGGCAGCGCCGCCATGGCGCGCAGCAGGCGGAACATGCCGAAGCCGAACGGCACGTTGATCATGGGGATGAACATCTTCCACGTCACGATGCCCGCCGCGTCCTGCATGCGCTTCGTCAGCAGCCGCAGCTCCATCGCCCGCGCCTGCGACACCGCCCCGCGCTGCAGCGCCGCCTGCTGCATCTCCGCCAGCGCCCCCGCGTACTTGGGGTTCTTGCGCAGCACCTGCAGCCGCGCGCTGTGCTCCGCCGCCGTCAGCGACGGCAGCAGGATCGCCGCCCGGAACACCAGCGCCGCCGCCGCCACCGACGCCCACCACGGCAGGCCCAGGTACACGTGCACGTGCTCCAGCAGCCACTGGCACATGCTCGTCGGCCCCCACCCAAAGTCCAGCCCCAGCGCGTGCAGGTACCCGATCTGGTCCGACGGCAGGTCCAGCAGCGCCGAGCCGTCCAGCAGCTGCGCCAGCGCCGGGTCCGGCGACGCGCCCGCAGCAGCAGCAGCAGCCGGGTCGGGGAGCGGGGGGGTGGTGGCCGCAGCAGACACGGCTGCGTCGGCAGGCGGCGCCGGCGGTGGCGCGGCTGCTGCTGCTGGTGATGATGCTGCGGAGGAGACGGGAGAATCGGGGACCGCGACGCCGGCCTCGGCGGCCGGTTCGCTGCTCTTGCGCGAAAACGGCCACAGCGAGAACGCAGCAGCAGCGGCGGGCGGCCGGGGCCAGGCAGCGGCGGCGGCGGTGGTGGTCGGGAGGCGGCCGGTTGCGCGCCGGCCGGACAGGTGGCCAATGAGAACGGCCGAGGCCGGTGCGGCAGCGCCGGCGCGCGCCCGCATGGCCGTGCCGAACCCCCGTGCGCATCCGGGACGGGCGGCCTGCGGTTGGTTAGGACACAGACGACGTTCCAGAAGCGAGAGAGAGAGAGAGAGGGAGAGGCCCACCCATGGCCGCAGGGCGTGCTGCCCCGGCCGGACGAGGCCTCTGCTGGGAAGCATGGTTGCAAGGCGGCCAGACAGGGGACAGGGGCCAATTGGTCGGTCCTCGGGTTCGGCGTGGGCGCGAGGCGGGAGCAGAAAGGGCGTGCGATGGGGGAGGGGGGGGAGAGGACGGTCGCCGAGTGTGGTTTTGTCGATATTTTTTTTTAGGTCACGGGACCTGCCACCTGGCGCCGGGCCGCCAAAGCCGAATTTACTACCGAGGACAAGTCCCAATGGTCCCTCTCTGTCTGGCAACGACAGAACGACAGGATGTCCACCGTCTGCACCTTTTAGGAGCTCTCTGCTTGTTTTGCTTTTGCGTCGCCTATGTACAGGTCTGCCGTGTTCCTCGGCCGCTGCGGCTCCCCCCCGCTCCCCCGCTGTCTGCTCGTAGATGCGTGTCTGTCCATGCGCCGGGCCGTCTATAAGTCCACCGTGTCCAAGTCTCGGCATTTTTTGACTGCCTGCGGTGCCGTCTGGCTCTCCTCGCAGGCCCCCTTCCTCCCTGTCGCCGGGCCTGCTAGCCCAGCCGGTCGATAGACGGCCGCCGCTCGCGGATCTCGACGCCGGGACCGACGGGGTGTTGCCGCCGCGAAAGAGGGAATACCTGTGCTGGTTAGGTCCCCGCTGCTTTCTGTTCTGTCCTCCGCCGTCACGTACCCGCGTCCCGCTCCAACCCAGGCGGAAGGCCGCCTCGTGGGCAAACAGCTCGCCAAAGCCCATCATCATGCCGTTGACAAAGGGCAGCAGCAGGTTGATGGCGGCGCCGCGCAGCAGCGACCACAGCGTCGGCGGCCGGTAGAGGATGATGGGGCGGTCGTCGCCGCCCTGCGACGAGCCCGACGACGGCGCCTCGGACGACGGCAGCTCGTCGCCGCCCGAGTACAGCTCGCTGTCCGAGTGCATGGTCACGCCCGACTCGGCCATGGGGTTGGGGAGGTCGTCCATCGTTGGGGGGTGTCGTCGGTCGGCAGCGCGCGTGGCAGCGGCGCGTGGCGGCCCGTCGTCTGTCTGTCTGTCTGCCCGGCCCGGTCCCAGCTCCTCTCCTCCTTTCCAGCAGCAGCAGCAGCAGGAGAAGCAGCAGCAGCAGCAGAAGCAGCACGTCGGCAACTCGCCGACCTCGGCAATGGGGCCGGACGCTCACAGGCCCGTCGGAAAAGGGCCTCGGCACGTGATCACGGCCTTGCGTTGGGTGTGCAGGCGCAGTCTGTCTCGTCTCCTCGTTGTCGGTCGTCGGTCGTTGCTCGTTGCTCGTCTTCTCTCGTTCTTCGTCGCTCGCGGGGGAGAAGACGTTCTGCACTTGGGCCGCTGCCAGGCGCCGCGGCGGGGCAGCATGCCCTGGAAAACAGGCGGGTTCCGCCCTGGCCCAGCAGTTGCCGCGTTATTCTCTAGCGCACGCCGTCGGTGTGGGTGTGCTGTGCTGTGCTGTGGCGCCTGGCTGGCTGGCTGGTTGGCCGCCCGCCTAGACCCTGACCGCCTTCTCAGCTCAGCCGGGCCGGAGGATCCTTTTTGCGGCGCGGTCGCTGCGGGCGGGCTGGCGGGGCAGGCGCTACGGCGGACGCCAAAACAGCAAACGGGGCCTGTCTGTCCTCCCAGCTTGACGTCGCCTCCAGAGCTGCCTGCGCGCTGTCGGCCTTCTGCGGCCTTCTACGGAGTCTTGTGTGCTGCCTGTTCGCCACGATCGTTTTCCACACACGACGTCGCCGCACGACCACTGCACGCTTCTCGTGCTTCCCTTTTTTTGTGCATTCGTCTTCGAGTGCTTGTTTTCCCCCACGTGTCCACATCCTTGCCTCTCGCCACACGCAACCATGGAAGGCCTCTCCAAAGACGAGATCATCAGCTCGTTCTGCAGCATCACCGGCGTGACCTCCACCGAGGTGAGTTGTGTGGCGTCCCCCAGACTGCGTTCCCAAACTCCTCCCTTTCCCCCCCGCTGACCATTCCAGGCCTCAGACTATCTGAACGCGGCGGACTGGGACGCCGACGCCGCCTTGGCCGAGTTCTACCAGAGCCAGGAGGACGCCGCGGCGGGTGACGCCCTGGAGGCGGCCACCGCCGGCGCAGCCTCTTCGTCGGCCACCCCGGCCGTTCCCGTGGTTGACCCGTCCTACACGGGGCCACGCACGCTTGACGGACGCCCGGCGCCGCACTCGCAGACCTCCTCGTCCTTTGGCCGCCGGCCACCGGCGCAGCAGAAGAAGAAGGGCGTCATGACCATGAGCGCGCTGCGGGGGGGCAGCGGCGGCGGCGGCAGTGGCGGCGGGCACGGCCATGGGCACGACCACGACCACGACGACGATGACGACGACGGCGGCGACGACGACTTTGAGGGTGACGACGGCAGCCGCGGCGACCTGTTTGCCGGCGGCGAGAAGTCAGGCCTGGCCGTGCAGGACCCCAAGGCGGGCGGCCCCGCCACCGACGCGCAGAGGGTCATACGCGACATTATTTCCAAAGCCAAGGCGTGAGTGCTGCGTTTCTCTCTGGGAGGGGAGGGGACCCGAATTGTCAGCTGACACCCAGCAGAAACCGCAACGACCCCAACGCGCGGCCGGCCGCGGCCGGCCCGTCGCAGCCGTCGTCGTCGCGCTTCCGCGGCTCCGGCCAGACGCTGGGCGGCGAGGGCGTCGAATCACGCCGCATCCCCGACCCGGCGGCGCCGGCGGGTGGCGCCGCGTCCTCGCCGGCGGCTGCGGCCGGCGGCCGGGGCGGCGGCGGCGCCGAGGAGGCGCAGGAGCGCGTGCTGCACATCTGGCAGGACGGCTTCAGCATCGACGACGGGCCGCTGCACCGCTACGACGACCCCAACAACGCCGCCGACCTGCAGATGATCCGCCAGGGCCGCGCCCCCCTGCACCTTATGAACGTGCAGTTCGGCCAGACCGTCGACGTCAAGCTGGACGAGCACGAGGAGAAGTGGCACCAGCTGCCCCGCGTCTACCGTCCCTTTTCCGGCCAGGGCCGCCGTCTCGGCAGCCCCGTGCCCGGCTCGGCCCCGGTGGCCGTGTCGACGGCCGTGCCGGCGGCAGCGGCCGCGGCAGCGGCAGGACCGTCTGCGTCTGCGGCCGCCCCGGCCATTGACGAGGCGCAGCCGACGCTGACGATCCGCGTGCAGCTGCCCGACGGCACGCGGCTGCCGGCGCGGTTCAACACGACGCACACGATCGGCGACGTGTACGCGTTTGTGCAGCGCGCGCTGCCGGCGGCGCAGCAGACGCGGCCCTGGGTGCTGGCCACGACCTTCCCGAGCAAGGACCACACCGACCACAGCCTCGTGCTGGGCGAGACGGCCGAGTTCAAGCGTGGCGGCGCGGCCGTCGTGAAATGGACGTAGCCCGCCAAGCGCTTGTAGACAAGACGGAAGACGGGACGGGACAAGCGACGGGATATCGGAAACGAGATACCAGGGCCACAGCTTTTACATCGACTAACGATCACCCTCCAGGGTTCCCCCGTGCTGCTGTGTTTTTTGTCTCGTTGCATTGTCATTGTCTGAAAGCACTGCCATGCTGACCCAGGACCCAAACGCCTTGCAAAACAACCCAGTTCGCCGTGTTTCCCCCATTGTCAATAGACCGTCGCCTTGGAGCCGTTCACCGACGGCATCGACTGCTGCTGCTGCTGCTGCTGGGCCTGGCCGTAGTCCTTGGTGATGCTGACGGGGACGTCGAGGAATTCAAACTGCTTGGCGGCGATCTGGGTGTTGAGGAGGGCGGCGTTGAAGCGGGCCTCGCCGGGGGGCAGGACGACGAGGATGTAGGTGTTGGTGGTGAACTTGCCGATGAAGAGGTTGAAGCGCAGGCCGAAGCGCAGCTCAAAGAGCTTGAACTGCTCCGTGTTGCGCGGCGTGCCGGTGTAGCGGGCGAGCGAGCTCTTGAAGCTCTTGAGGATGTTGCTCATGCGCTCGAAGCGGTCCTCGCAGGGGTTGCTCGCGCCCTCGGGCGAGTTCCAGTGCGAGACGACGAGAAAGGACGTGCGCTCAAACAGCAGCATCTCCTCCGCCTCCACCAGGCGGCCCAGGTGGCCGAGGTTCGTCTCGATCAGCGCCAGGTTCGGCACCAGGTCGTGGATGATGCTCGCCCACGCCTTGTACAGCGACTGGTCCCAGATGCTCGTCGCGAACGGCGTCAGCTCCAGCTCGGGCTCGTCGGCGGCGAGGGCTCCGTCGCCGCCGCTCCCGTCCGCCTCGCCGTCGGCGTAGTCGCCTCCCCCCCCGGCGTCCCCCTTCTCCCCGCCGGCCTTCTCCCCCCGCGCGCTGTCGCGCACGTTCTGCAGGTACTCGGCCGTCTTCTGGCGCACGAGGCGCACGCGCTCCTCGAAGACGGCCTCGCGCGACGTCGCCACGATCAGGTCCATCTTGTGGATCAGCACAAAGACCTTGGCGCCCGACGAGTACTGCGTCAGCGCCGAGATGACCGACACGTACGTCGCCAGGTCGCGCTCGACGTCGCGCGACTCAATGTCGAACACGTAGATGAGCACGCCCACGTTGCTGAACACGTGCTGCCGCTGCTGCGACAGGTAGTTCTCCGTAAACGCCTCCTGGCCCCCGCAGTCCCACAGGTTCAGCGTCAGGTTGCCCAGAAACTTGACCTGCGACAGGTCCACGTCAATCGTCGCCCCCAGCCGCCGCGTGTCCCGCGCCAGGTAGCTGCTGAAGATGATCGACCGCATGCTCGACTTGCCCGACCCGCTCTTGCCCATCAGCAGCACCTTGCGCTTCTTGGGCTTCTTCACCTCGCTGCGCCCGTCCGCCCCGAAAAACGGCATCAGGTCCGCCATCGCGATCGCGGGAGGGGGGGAGAGGAGGGGGTAACCCAAAGATACGTCGAGAGAAAGAGAGTCGGTCACGCCGTCCAGACACGGCTGGGCTTGCGTGCTGTGCTGGTCTGCCTCCTCGCCGTAGGCTGTCGTCAGAGGGTCGTGGAGGGTCCTGGAGGGTCGTAAGAAGGTGGTTGCGTTGGACGTCGTCGTGTCAGGCGGGATGGCCATCGACTAATGAGGAGGCAGGGGTCAGTGCGCGCATATCTTATCTGTCACGGGACGGGACGATAACACCTCACATCACGTGACAGTGTCTATAAAATCACGTGCCTATATCGCAGCGACGATTGCGTGACGATGCGCACGATCGCGCGTTCCAACATCCGCCTCGGACACAAGGGGTCGCAGAAGGGGGGGGCAATCTTTGAGGCTTACGCGGCCGCAACGAGCACACAAGGTGCACAAGACGGAGGACAGGACGGCGCACAGGCGAGGGCGAGGCGCCCTCGATCCGTTGGAACGGCAGGATGGCGTCTGGGTACGAGCGCGTGCCGGCGTCGCGGCGGAGCGACGACCTGGACAACACGTCGACAACACCGCTGCTCATGGACGGACGTGATAAGGACCTTGAGGTGGGCGGCGTGCGGGCGGCAGCGGCCGCGGCGTCGGCGGCGGCAGCGGCAGCGGCAGCAGCAGACAACAGCGACAGCGTCGACATGGACAGCGGCGGTGACGGCGGCCGGGGGTCCGAGACGGCAGAGGGAGGCCTGCGGCAGGGCCTGGACCAGCGGCACCTGTCGATGCTGGCGATCGCGGGGGCGATCGGGACGGGCCTCTTTCTGGGGCTGGGGGGCGCGGTGCGGACGGCGGGCCCGGCGGGGGCGCTGCTGGGGTACGCGGCGGTGGGCCTGGTGGTGTGCGCGGTGCAGAGCGCGCTGGGGGAGACGGCGGCGCTGTTCCCGGTGACGGGGTCGTTTGTGCGGCACGCGGAGGTGCTGTGGGACCCGGCGTGGGGCTTTGCGGTGGGCTGGAACCTGGTGTACGGCAACCTGCTGGCGGTGCCGGCGGAGCTGGCGGCCATCTGCGTGCTGGTGCGCTTCTGGCCGGCGCTGGCGGGCGTGAGCGCGGCGGTGTGGGTGGCGGCGTTTGGCGCGCTGACGGCGGGCGTGGGCTTTGCGCGCGTGCGCGTGCTGGGCGAGGTCGAGTTCGCGTGCGCGCTGGCCAAGGTGGCGCTGGTCGTCGGGCTGGTGGTGCTGGGCCTGGTCGTGGACCTGGGCGGCGTGCCGGGAACGCCGCGCCTCGGCTTCCGGTACTGGGTGCAGCCGGGCCCCTTTGTGGACCACTTGGCGGGCGGCGCCTGGGGCCGGTGCCTCGGCGTCTGGAGCGGCACCACGGGCGCCGTGTTCTCGTTTGCGGGCGTCGAGTCGCTGGCCATGGCGGCGGCGGAGACGCGGCGGCCGCGGCAGGCCATCCCGCGCGCGTGCCAGCGCGTGTTTGCGCGCATCGCCCTCTTCTACGTGCTGGCCGTGTTCGTGGTCGGGCTGCTGGTGGCCAGCGACGACCCGCGCCTCGGCGACGACGCGGCCACGGGCACCGCGGCCCAGAGCCCGTTTGTGCTGGCGGCGGCGGCGGCGGGCGTGCCCGGCGTGGCCTCGGTCGTCAACGCCGTCGTCGTCACGTCCGCCTGGTCCTCGGCCAACCAGGCGCTGCTGTCGGGCACGCGCGTGCTCTACGGGCTGGCGCGCAAGCAGCAGGCGCCGCGCCTCTTCCTGCGCACCACCGCCGCCGGCACCCCCTACGCCTGCGTCGCCCTCTTTGCCGCCTTTATGCTGCTCGGCTTCCTCGCGCTCTCCGCCAGCGCCCTGACCGTCTTCTGGTGGCTCGTCGACCTCACCGCCGCCGGCGTGCTCGTCAGCTGGATCACCATCCTCGCCAACCACCTGCGCCTGCTCGCCGCCCTGCGCGCCCAGGGCATCCCTGCCGCCCGCCTGCCCTGGCACCACTCGTGGACGCGTGAGTTGTCTGTCCCTCGGTCGTCGCCGACGTCCGTCGCTAAGAACAGGAGGCTACTCCTCGGCCGCGGCCCTGGTCCTGTGCCTGGCCTTTCTCCTGACCGGCGGCTACGAGGTGTTTGTGCCCGGCCACTGGGACGCCGCCGCGTTTGTGTCGGCCTACCTCGACGTGCCGCTCGTGCTGGCGGCGTTCCTCTTCTGGAAGCGCTGGCGGCGCACCTCGGTCCGGGCCCTGGTGGACATTCCGCTGGCGGCGGCGATCGCGCAGGCGGACCGGGACGCAGAAGACGCCGCCGAGGAGGACGCGGCGGCGGAGACGGCACCCAAGCGCCGGAGGTGGACGGGGGCAATCCGCTGGCTGTGGGACTAGCGGACTATAAGCGTACCCTGTACTTGTATAGAGAGAAAACCACGCGAATCAACAGTCGACCGACAGTCGACCGACAGCCACAGACAGTCAGACAGTCAGACAGCCACTGACAATAACGTGCTCGTGCCGTGCTGTCCCCCGCCGAGCACGAGCTGCAAGGTGCCAATGGCGAGGGCGGGCGCGGGGGCTCGCGAGGCTGTAGGGATCGGCCGGGCGCTGCCGAATGCGGAAGGTCGCTGGGTGCAAGTCGATAGACCGGGACACGCGTGTTTTGCCAGCCCGATGATGCTATGCGCGCGCCGTCGTCTGTGTCGCTCGCCCGCGTTTCCGTGAGTAATGGATACGACGGCTGCGTGCGGCGGCCAGTGCACCGACCGCGGGTTCGTGCTGTCGCCATGGCGTCGGCGTTCAGCTGAGCACGCAAGCGGCGTGCTCAGGAGGTCGTGGCACAGCAGCAGATATATAACGCTGTACTCGGACGACCATCCGGAAGCAGGATCATTGCAGCCATCCACCATGTCCTCCCTTCGCAAGATCCGCGGGCTCGTCCCGACCGGCGTCGTCCGCTCCGGCAGCGACGCCGCCAGCGCGGCGGCGGACGCCGGCCCGGGCGAGGTCTCGGACGGCAGCCTGACGTTTGTGGTGGAAAAGGGCGGCAACAACTCGCTGCCGTCGTACCAGGAGGCCACGGGGGCGCCGGTCGAGCACGCGTCGCCGCTGGGCTACAACGTGGGCGCGGTGACCATTGTCTTTCTCAACGTCAGCATGATGATCGGGACGGGGGTGTTTTCGACGCGTGGGTCTTCCTATACTTGCTGACCTTCCGACCTGCTGACGCGCCCAGCCTCCTCCGTCCTCAAAGGCACCGGGTCCGTCGGGCTCAGCATGATCTTCTGGGCCCTGGGCTTCTTCACGTCGCTGGCGGCGCTGGCGGTGTACCTCGAGTTCGCGGCCTACTTCCCCAACCGCTCGGGCGCGGAGACGGTGTACCTGGAGCAGGCGTACCCCAAGCCGCGCTTCCTGTTCCCCGTGGCCTTTGCCTTCCAGACGGTGGTGCTGTCGTTTAGCAGCAGCAACGCGCTGGTGCTGGCCCAGTACCTGTTCCGCGCCAACGGCCACGTGCCCTCGAGCTGGCAGCTCAAGGGCGTGGCCCTGGCCGGCTACTCGGTGGCCTTTCTGGTCATCGCCTTCAACACCAAGTGGTCGTACCGGCTGAGCAACGCCATCGGCGCCGTCAAGGTGATCACGCTGACCTTTATCGCCATCACGGGGCTGGTCGTGCTCGGCGGCCACACGCGCGTCGCCCGCCCGCGGGCCAACTTTGAGCACCCCTTTGAGGGCACGCCGACGGCCTACGGCGTGACCAACGCGCTGTACAAGATCATCTTCTCGTACGCCGGCTACCAGAACGCCTTCAACGTGGTCAACGAGATCCAGAGCCCCGTGCAGAAGCTGCGCCGCCACGGCTTCCTCTCGCTCGTCATCGTCGCCGTGCTCTACGTGCTCGCCAACGTGGCCTACTTTGCCGCCGTGCCCAAGGCCGAGCTCGTCGCCTCCAGCCAGGTCGCCGCCAGCCTCTTCTTCCAGCACGTCTTCGGCGCCAGCCGCGCCGTGCGCGGGCTCAACGTCCTCATCGCCCTCAGCGCCTTTGGCAACCTCGTCGCCGTCCTGCTCGGCCAGGCCCGCGTCGTGCGCGAGTGCGGCCGCCAGGGCGTCCTGCCGTGGCCGCGCTTCTGGTCCTCCACCCGCCCCTTTGGCACCCCCCTGGGCCCCTACGCCGTCGCCTACGGCCTCACCGTCGTCATGATCCTCGCGCCCCCCGCCGGCGACGCCTTCAACTTTGTCGTCGACACCAAGATCTACCCCTCCTCGCTCTTCTACCTGCTCATGGGCCTCGGCCTCTACCTCGTGCGCTGGCGCCGCCACCGCCTGCGCCTCCCCCGGCCCGCCTTCCGCGCCTGGCACGTCGCCGTCCTCTTCAACATCCTCGTCAACCTCTACTCCGTCGTCATGCCCTGGTACCCCCCGGTCGGCGGCATCTACGCCGGCGACGTCAGCTTCTTTTACGCCACCTACATCCTGACCGGCATTGGCCTGTATGTCTGTTATATCCCTCGCTGCTATATTCCGCTAATTCCAGGATCATCGCCTGCGGCATCTACTACTACGTCTGGGTCCACTGGATCCCCGCCTGGAAGGGCTACCGCCTGCGCCAGGAGATCCTCTACCTGGCCGACGGCGCGCAGTCGCACAACCTCGTCAAGGTGCCCGTGGCCGAGCTGGCCGCCTGGGACGCCTCCCACGACAAGGTCGGCCGCAAGCTGGGCGCGGACGGGGAGGTGGACCGGCAGGTCGAGGGCGCGGAGAAGGAAGGCCAGATCACGACGCAGGTTGTGTAGACAGCAGACAGACAGCCCCTTTTCTTTCATCCAACCATCTTCTATGAACGCACCCGCACCAGCGGCGCGTAGTGGACCAGGAACTGGACGACGACGTCGACAAAGGCGTCGAGCTCCTCCATCGTGGTGCCGAGGATGACGCTGAGCATGCCGCGCTCGGTGACCCAGTAGCCGTGGCGCAGGCACCAGAACCAGAAGAGCTTCTTGAGGCGCGGCTGGGTGTGGCGGGCGAGGGCGGCGGCGTCGGCGGGCGCGCGGCCGTCGTCGACAAAGTGCACCGTCAGCACGGCGCCGACGCCCGTGGCCACGAGCATGGTGCCGCGGCCCGCCGCCTGCAGGCGCTCGCGGAAGGCGTCGCCCAGGGCGTTGAGCGCCGTGGCCGCCGCCGCCGTGTACACGCGCGTCAGCCCGGCGTAGCCGCAGGCCATGGCCAGCGTGTTGTTGTTGAAGGTGCCCGAGTGCGGCAGGCTGCCGGGCTGCCGCGGGTCGTAGGCCGCCATCAGGTCGTGCCGCCCGCCAAAGGCCCCAAACGCCAGCCCGCCCCCGAGGTACTTGCCCAGCGTCGTCAGGTCCGGCCGCAGGCCCAGCGCGCTCTGCAGGCCGCCCGCGTGCAGCCGCGACGTCATGACCTCGTCGAGGATGAAGACGGCGCCGGCCTGTTGTTGTCAGTGAATGGCTGCGATCCAGCTGGGGGAGAGGCAAAAAGGTGAGAGGGGGCCCACCTCTGCCGCCGCCGCCTGCACGGCGTGGAGAAAGTCGGGCGTGCCCGGGATGCAGCCGCCGGCGCCCTGGACGGCCTCGACGATGACGGCGGCGACGTCGGGCGTGCCCGCGAGCAGGCGGCGGGCGCCGGCGGCGTCGTTGTAGGTGCCGACGACCCAGTCGGCGCGGTCGACGACGTTGGGGGCCGGCGTGCCGTCGCTGCCAAAGCCCAGCACGCCGCCGTGGTAGCCGCCGGCGAAGCAGACGACGCGCCGGCGGCCCGTGACGTGCCGCGCGATGCTCAGCGCGTACAGGTTGGCCTCGGTGCCCGAGTTGCAGAAGCGCACCTGCTCGACGCCCGGGAAGCGCGCGCACAGCAGCGCCGCCAGCCGGCCCTCCTCGGCCGTCGTCGCGCCCAGGTTCACGCCCACCGTCGCAAACGTCGCCGCCAGCGTCTCCTGCAGCACCGGCTGCCGGTGCCCATACAGCCCCGCCGACAGCTCGCCCACCAGGTCCAGGTACGCGTGCCCGTCCACGTCCCACAGCCGGTTGCCGCGCCCCTCCTTCATGCACACCGGGAACGGCGCCGTGTACAGCACCGACCGCGTGTTGCCCCCCGGCATGCTCGCCAGCGCCTCCGCAAACTGCGCCTGCGACCGCGGCAGCCGCGCCTCGTACAGCGCCTGCTCCTCCTGCAGCGCCGCCTCCAGCGTCATCGCCGCCGCGGGCTCCGTCGTCTCCGCCGCGCCGGCGCTCATCTTCTCCCGCACCAGCTCCGCCGGCATGCTGTTCGAGACGGTGGCGGCCATGGTGCTTTTGCTTGCGATGCGGTCGATCGCTCTGCTGGCGCGCCTTCTCCTGCTTGTCCAGCGCGTGTGTCTTATTCACAAGCCCCCCGGTACGGATGTACGGAGTACTCCGTACGACGATACCTGCCCCCCGTCCCGCCGGGCGACGGCAATTCCGTCGCTGCGGGACGGCCCCACTCCACCCACCCGCAGGCCCCGCTCTTATCCGCTGATAGCCCGATAACCGATAAGCGAGACCGGCTTTTCCGTCGCCAATTATAACGGCAACCCGCCGCGCGTCGACGGCGAAAGGAGCCATCGTATGCGTAGGCAGGACGGAAAACATGACAGACACGGACGGATCCAGCACGGCGGCGCCCAGGAAGCGTCCTCGGCTGCCCCGTGCGGCTCTGGCCTGCACCTTCTGCCGGCAGCGCAAGGCCCGCTGCTCGGGGGCCTGGCCGGCCTGCTCGGCCTGCGCACGGCGCAGCCGCGCCTGCGTGTACCCTGGGATGTCGGCAGCGGTGGAGCGGGTGCAGCGCGGGCCCGTCGAGGGCCCGACCGGGCGGGCGGCGGCGGCGGACCCGAGCGGCTGGGACAGGCACGGGCAGCACGCGGGGACGACGGCCCTGCCGCTGTCGGACGAAGACGACCCCCCCCTGTCGGCGGACCTGCGGCGCCAGGCGCTGCGGCACTTCCGCGAGCACTACGCGTCGACGCTGCTGTGCTTCCTGCCGCCGCAGCAGCTGGTGGACGACGACGCCGGCGACCAGCTGGCGCCGCCGCTGCTGCTGTGCATCCTGGCGCTGGTGTCGCGCTTCGTGCCCGCGCTCGTGGAGGCGGCGCCAGCGGCGGGGCCGCCGGGGGCCGCAGCCGCAGCTGCAGCCGCAGCCGCTGCCGCAGCCGCAGCCACGCCCGAGTCCAAGGCGTCGACGACGGGCACGGCGGCGCTGCGCACGCTCAGCGACCACTACGCGCAGCGGGCGCGGCGGGCGCTGGACGCGCTGGGCGAAGAGCTGTCACTCGTGCACGTGCAGTGCTGCCTGGTGCTGTGCGTGTACGAGGTGGGCGAGGGCGCGGAGCACCGGGGGTGGCTGCGGCTGGGCCGGGCGGTGCGGCTGGCGCAGCTGCTGCAGCTGCACCGCCAGGACGCCAGCCCCAACCAGCTGGACTGGGGCAACCACCCGCCGGCGGCGCCGGCGGACGCGCCGGCCGAGGCCGTGCAGATGCTGGCCGAGGTGCGGCGGCGCACCTTTTGGTGCGTCTTCTGCATGGAGAAGCTGCTGGCCAACGGCCGCGACCGCATCGCCATCCTGCAGGCCGCCGACATTGCCACGCAGCTGCCGCAGGCCGACGACGACTTTATCTACGGCCGCCAGCGGCCCACGGGCACGCTGGCGTGCCGGCCGACGACGGCGGCGGCGGCCAACGCGCCCACCGAGAGCCTCTTTGCGCTCACCATCCGCGTCATCGACCTGCTCTCCGACGTCATGACCTGGCACGGGCGCGGGGGCCGCCACCTGGACGAGCGCGTGCCCTGGCTGCCCGACATGCCCTTTAGCCTGCTGGACGGCGCGCTCGAGCGCTGGCGCGCCGCCGTGCCGCCGTACTACGACTACGCGCCGCCGCGCAACCTGGCCGCCATCCTCGCCGCCGGCCAGGGCCGCATGTGGGCGCTCATGTTCATGATCTACTTCCAGGCCCGCGCCTACCTGCACCGCGAGTACCTCCCCTTCACGCCCAAGCGCGACTACGACCCCGCCCGCGGGCCCTGCGACGGCCCCGTGCTCGTCAACCCGGGCCCCGGCCGCAACGGCGCCGAGCCCGTGCCGCCGCCGCCCGACTTCTGGCGCCGGTCCGCCGTCGTCATGGTCGAGAGCGCCCACGCCATCTCCGACCTCTACGCCATCATGAAGACCCGCGGCCTCTCCGCCGCCGCCTACCCCATCCCGGGGCTCGGCCTGCTGACCGCCGCCAGCATCCACGTCATGTACGCCACCTTTGGCTGGGACAGCATGCGCGACGTCGTCACCCCGGCCGCCAGCCGCCGCTACCTGCGCCAGGACATGGAGGCCTTTAACGACCTGGGGCAGCACTGGAGCCTGGCGATTCACTGGGTGGGACCTCAACCCCCCCCCCTCTTCCACGCTGAGCCGGGCCCCCGCTAACTGGACAGATCCGCCAGACCTCCCTCTACTACAAGCTGCAGACGCTGACGAAGCGGTCGTGGTCGGACCCCAGCCTGAACCTGGCGGCCATGGACATCCACAAGATCAAGGACGGCATCATGAACTACGTGCGCCAGATCAGCCAGCAGGACCGCGAGGCCCGCGACGAGCACCTGCACGCCACCTTCAACTTTGACAGCTGGCTGGCCGTGCTCGAGCAGTCTGTCGGCGAGGGCAGCGTCGGCAGCACGACCCCGGCGCTCGAGGCCGGGGGGGCGTCTGCCTCCGCCACGGCCGGCGTTGCAAATGTCCGCCTCGACGGGCCGCCGCCGCCGCCGCCGCCGCCGCAGCTGCCGGCCGTCGACAGCCCGCTGGCGGCCCCCGGCTTCGACGACCCGCCGCCCGACGCCTACGACATGTCGCTGCTGTGGTTCAGCAACATGGACGGGCTGGCGCGGTCGCCGGCCCTGTGGATGGAGGAGCAGCGGTATTACGGGTGGAACTAGTTGAGACTCTTTCATGATTATAGATTCTGTTTTATATTTTATGATTTTATGATTTTATAATCTAAGCATACGCCTAGGCCGCCTCCAGCGGCCGCACCGTCACGCCAAAGGCGTCCGCCAGGCCGGCCAGCGCCTCGCGGTTGTAGACCTGGCCGATCTCCAGGATGCCGTCGAGCTGCATAAAGGTGTGCGGCGCGCCGTCCACGCGCACGACGCGCGCCTTGCACCCGGCCGCCGTCATCTTGGCCGCGTACGCCTCGCCCTCGTCGCGCAGCACGTCCATCTCGGCCGTGATCACCAGCGCCGGCGCCAGGCCCGCAAACGACGGCGCGCAGATGGGGGACACCTTCCAGTCCTGCCGGTCAGCTCACGTCGCTTCCGCGTTCTCTTCCGGGGGGGGGGGGGGGGGGGGGCCGAAAATACGTACATCCGCCAGCTCGGGCGCCCGCGGCAGCCCGAGGAACTTGCCGTGGAACCACTCCATGCGCTCCGTGGGCAGCGGCTGCGTGTTGTACATCTCGCGGTACGACGGGTACGCGCAGTCGTCGCGCAGCAGGCTCGTCTCCGCGTCAAACATGCGCAGGTCGCACACGGGCACGCTCAGCAGCTGCAGCGCCAGCGGCAGCCCGGCGTCGCGGCACAGGTGCGCCACCACCGCGCTCAGGTGCCCGCCCGCCGAGCAGCCGCCCACGGCCAGCCGCTGCACGTCGACGTCGTACGTGGCCGCGTGGGCGTGGATCTGGAGGTCAGCGGGGCGATCACACATCACACCGACGATACATCACACCGACGATGCATCGACTCAGCCAGGCCAGCCACCCACCCATTGGAACGCCGCCCAGGCGTCGTCGACCGGCACCGGGAACTTGTGCTCCGGCGCCAGGCGGTAGTCGACGTCAAAGGCCACGCAGCCCAGCGCGTGCACGACGCGCTTGCAAAAGTCAAAGTCCGTGCCCAGCCCGCCAAACACCCAGCCGCCGCCGTGGTAGTTGATGTACGCCGGCAGGGGCCCCGGGCCGGCGCGGGCGCCCGCGGGCGGCTGGAACACGCGCACCGTGATGGTGGCGCCGGCCACCGGCACCTGCACCTCGGAGATGGCAATGTCCCCCGCGTCCACGAGCTCGCGCCCGTAGCTCACCGCGTACTTGAGCGGGTCCTTGCGGAACTTCTCAATGGGCACCTGGTGCGTCGCCAGCCGCCCGAGATTGTACTTGTTGTAGTACCGCACATACTCGGGGTCGAAGCGCGGCAGCAGCTCCTCCGCGATGCCGTTGATCATCGGCAGCTCATTGATCGGGCCTTGCGCAGTCTTGACCATGGTGGCGGTGTGTGTGTCTCGTGCTCCTGGCTGCTCCCAAAGTTCCAAAGTGGTTTAACGCGGTGTCTCCGTCGTTGCCTTTTTGGCTGGACAGACACAACCGACGATTTATAAGGCGATACAGCTTTGTTATCTGCGTCGGCTCTTCCGTCGCGAGACTACTCCGTATGCACTAGCTTGGGTCGTCGTCGTCTGTCCACTTTATACTCGGCAATTGCATATCGAGTTTGTCGATGGACCCCGACCACGCGAGTTGACAACTCGAATTGACAGCTCGAAGGACCGCTCCTTCCCGCTGCCACCCTGTCAACTCAGATGACTCATCGAACATCGTGGCCGCAATCTCGGTTTGCTTCACCCGCGGCCATGGTTCCAGGCCGTCGGAACCGGCGATCCGCCAAGCGGACGTCGCCACCGTTGACAAAGAGTACGTACTTGCTCAACAACGCTACTCCCTGCACCTGGACCCTTGGCGGCGGCGACGGGAATTCCGTCGCGCTATCAGGCCTTATCCGCACTTTGATCCGCCCCTGTGGCCGTCCTCTGTCCGGCTGGGCTCGCGATAACGGCCGGCGGCGTGCCGGCAGCTGCGCGCCTGGCCGCGTGCGAGTGGACACGGCCGCCAACGGCGCAGGGCGGCGAGAACATGTAAAAGGCGAGGCTGCACGCGCCCCGAGTCCGGGGTTCTCGCTCGCTTGCCTGCCCCTCAGCTCCTGCGCGCTGCTGCCTTGCCTTTCGACTGACTGTACTTTTTTTTTCCCGTCGCCTGTCGCCGACCGCCGCCGCCATGCTGTCCACACGCTTCCGGCGCACGCTGCCCGTGGTGCAGAACTTCATTGCCGGCCTGGTGATCATGGGCACGGTGGGCATCTACGCGGCCATCTCGGCGCTCGGCGCCGGTGGCGGCAAGCCCGAGTCGACCGAGATGAACTACATTGTGTCGTCGACGCTGTACGGCGTGTTTGCCGTCTTTGGCTTCTTCAGCGGCACCATCATCAACAAGTTTGGGCCCAAGTGGCCGGTGTTTGTACGTTCTTTGGTCTGCAGGCAATACCCCTGACAATACCCCCGCTTACAAACAGTTTGGCGCCTTCTCGTATCCCTTCTACGTCAGCGGCCTGTGGTACTTTGACCACAAGGGCACGCTGCCGTACCCCATCGTGGGCGGCGCGGTGCTGGGCCTGGGCGCGGGCCAGCTGTGGGCGGGCGTCAACTACGTGGCGCTGGGGTACTCGGACGAGAGCCAAAAGGGCCAGTTCTACGCGACACAGGCGGCGCTCAAGGCCATGGGCAACCTGATCGCCAGCGCCGTGGTGCTGGGCATCGACGCCAACGACCGCTCGTCCAAGGGCGTGCCCACGGCCGTCTACGCCACCTTTACCTGCCTCATGCTGCTGTCCATGGGCGCCGCCCTGCTGCTGGTGCCGCCCGAGGACGTCCGCCGCCCCGACGGCACGCCGCTCGCAAAGTTCCGCCACCTCGGCTTCGTCGAGGAGTTCAAGGCCGTCGCCCACTGCATCTTTGACCTCAAGGCCATGCTGCTCGTGCCCTGCCTGATCGTCGCCGACTTTCAGCTCATTCTGCAGCCGGGCATCAGCGGTGCGTTGTCCTCTTCCTCCTCCTCCCCTCCTCCTCCATACTGACAAACAGCCAAATACTTCAACACGCGCACGCGCAGTCTCAGCATCTTCATCGCCGCCATCATCGAGACCATCGGCACCTTTAGCTTCGGCCTGCTGCTCGACAAGCAGAGCTGGTCGCGCCCGACGCGCGCCAAGATCGGCCTGGCCATCATGGCCCTGCTCATCGTGGGCATCTACAGCGGCGAGGCGGGCTGGCTGTTCGCCGTCATCCCCCACAAGGAGCCCGAGAACAAGCCCGGCTACGACTGGACCAGCTCGCACTTCCCCGGCTTCTTTGTCATCTTCCTCATCTTCAACCTGCTCGGCGCCATCGCCCCCGTCTACATCTCGTGGCTGCTGTCCTCCCTGACCAACGACCCCAAGAAGCTCGGCGCCTACGCCGGCCTCCTGCGCGCCGTCATGGCCGCCGGCGTCGCCATCGGCTTCGGCGTCGCCGCCGGCGGCGTCTCCGTGCGCAAGCAGTTCATCTTCCAGATCGTCACCCAGTTCGTCGCCATCGCGCCCCAGGGCTGGGTCGCCTTCCGCTACATCACCGAGACCAACTACGGCATCGACGCCGAGTACGTCCTGCCCAAGGACGTCGCCGAGAAGCTCGACCCCGTCGTCGCCTCCAAGGAGGTCGAGGCCGAGGCCGAGAAGTCGGCATGAGGCGGGCGGACGTTGTGGGAGGGGGGAAGATTGGTTTGAGAATGATATGTTTGTAGTACGTGTTAGAAGCAACACAGCCCGTTCAGCGAGAGATGTGCATCGTACTGTCCAGCAGAAGGAACGCAGACGGCTCGAGGCGCCGCCCCAGAGGTACGCCGTTCAACGGCCGCTTGTGATTGGACGAGGCCTCGTCCCAAAAAAAAACGCCCCGAATAAGAAGAAAGACAAGATGAGATCTGCAGAGCGGAGCTCCACACGCAACAAGAGCCGAGCCTCATCCATACTAGCCGTCTGCTGGCTTCGGCGAAAAGTATTAACTCGAACACGGTCTGGCCGAGTTTCATATGCTTATAAGAAGGTGTCAGGGTTCAACAGCAGGGCCTGCGATCCTGGCCAGAGCTGTCCACTTATGCCACGCACGGAGCACATGGCAGTCTTATCTTCGGGGCTTGCCGCGGGAGAAAAAACGCACTGCTCCGCACGAGCAACCGACCGGACCTCGACTCCGTCCTCCGGCCTCCGTATACGGAGTGCCAATGGCGAATATACCGCAGCCTTGGGCCGAACCTGCCACGCCTTACGGAGTATCTTCACAACAAGACATGTGGTAGGATTGGGTTGATATCAGCGTCGTATCGTGATCCTTCTTTATTTTAGCGAATGATTGTGAGGGTGAATCTTGTGCGGAGCAGTTTGTACGGAGTTATACGATGACAGCTCTGACGGGAAGCAAATAATACTATAAGGTAATTGGCGTATATCTTATCTGCCCTCGCGGTGACGAACACAAGTACCCCCGGTCTTTCAAGCAAGTATATTTAACAGCATCCGGCCACAAAAGTACAGACTACGCATCGGGGACCAGCGATGATCGTCGGTTTCTAGGTGATAAGAGGAGGATCCTACCCACTCTGCCCCACGAACGATAAATGCCGCCCGAAGACTACCAGTAGCCGCCGCGGGGCATCTCACGGAGCATGGAGTCTTACTCTGTACAGCAGGTGCTTCTTTTTAGCCGTTCAGCATTTGATGCCGTAGATTTAAAGTAGTGTCTTACCGCCTGTCCGCCCGCCTGACATGCCGTCTTGGCTGCATCTGTCTTGACGCCCAGACGCTCACCTCCCCCCAGACACCAAACACTCTGAGAACCATGGAAAAGACCGACCTCGAGCGCAAGGGCTCCCCGGCGCAGGCGAGCGTCGACAGCGTCGAGAACGATGCCACGCCCGCGGTCGTCGACCACAAGGCCGAGCGGGCCCTGGTCTGGAAGTTTGACACGCGCCTGCTGCCCGTCCTGGCCATCATGTACCTCTTCAACTCGCTGGACAAGGCCAATCTGGGCAACGCCAAGACGGCGGGCCTGGAAAAGACGCTGGGCCTGCACGGCAACCAGTACAACATCATCCTCAGCGTCTTCTTCGTCCCCTACGTCTTGACGGCCCCCGTCCTCGGCATCGTCGGCAAGAAGTACGGGCCGAGCCTCGTGCTGCCGCTCATGATGTTCTCGTTCGGCTCCTTCACCCTGCTGTTCGCCGCCGTGCAGAACTTTGGCGGCATCATGGCCGTGCGCTGGTTTCTCGGCATGAGCGAGTCGGCGTTTTTCCCGCTCGTCATCTACTACCAGACCATGTAGGCCCTTCCGGCTGCCGCCCCGTCACCCTGTCGAGTCCTCCACGTGCGTCCGGCTCACATGCAGGTTCT
Source organism: Ophiostoma fasciatum (assembly GCA_019925495.1). Taxonomy (NCBI): domain Eukaryota; kingdom Fungi; phylum Ascomycota; class Sordariomycetes; order Ophiostomatales; family Ophiostomataceae; genus Ophiostoma; species Ophiostoma fasciatum. The sequence goes on along the minus strand of JADHKM010000008.1, from coordinate 212,595 downwards.
ACCGCCGCGGCGAGCTCGCCCGCCGGCTGGCCATCTTCTACGCCGCCTCCAACATCGCGTCTGCCTTTGGCGGCCTGCTGGCCTTTGGCGTGTTCCACATCCACAGCTCCTCCCTGCCGTCCTGGCGCTACCTGTTCATCATCGAGGGCGCCTGCTCCGTGCTCTTCTCCTTCTTCGCCTTCTGGTACCTGCCGCGCTCCGCGGCCGAGGCCCGGTTCCTGACCGAGGACCAGAAGCGGCTGGCCTACCACCGCATTGCCGTGGACAGCTCCTCGGTCGTCAACGAGCCCTTTTCCCTGCGCGAGGCCCTCAAGATCTTCCGCGAGCCCACCAGCTGGCTCATCCTGGCCATCGAGGTCTGCCTCGGCGTCCCGCTGCAGAGCGTGACCCTCTTCCTGCCCCAGATCATCGCCCGCCTCGGCTACTCGACCGTCAAGACCAACCTCTACACCGTGGCGCCCAACGTGTCCGGCGCCGTGGTCCTGCTGATCCTGGGCTTCTGCAGCGACTACACGCGCCTGCGCTTCCCCTTTGTCGCCGCCGGCTTCCTCTTCACCTTTATCGGCTTCATCATCTACGTCGCCATCGACGTCGAGACCGACCTGCACGTCGCCTACTTCGCCTCCTTCATGATGACCTGGGGCACCAGCGCCCCCAGCGTCCTGCTCGACGTCCTCTACAACAACAACATTGCCAACGAGAACCGCCGCATGATGCTGACGAGCGTCGGCGTGCCCGCCGCCAACGTCATGGGGCTCGTCAGCTCCAACATCTTCCGCAACAAGGACGCGCCCAAGTACATCCCGGCCCTGGCCACCACCGCCGCCTTTGGCGGCACGGGCTTCCTCCTGACCCTCGTGCTCGGCGCCTACATGATCGTCGACAACAAGCGCCGCGACCGCAACCAGGGCGTCAAGATCAAAGCCAAGGACATCCCCACCGAGAGGCTGAAGGACGGGCCCGCGTCGCCAGACTTCCGCTGGTTTTACTAGGATAGCCATGATCAGATGATCAGATCAGAACAAGAGAAAAGATGAAAAAAAAGAAATATCCGGCCCGTATCTGTACCATGGTCAGACCGGTTGAGGGGACCACAGCTTTTTCGAGGCCGTCTTGATCTGCGACAATGGAAACCATCCATGCGGTTCCTGAATCCTCGGATGCGGGATTGCACGAGGCGTGCACCATCCAAGGATGCATAGCCTGTCGCGGCACCCGTCACAGCGGATGCCAAACAAACAAAATGCGCACGCAACAACAAGACAAAACATGGACCCAATGCTTTTAACGTTTTATTCGCAGATTCTTTCCTTGCCGGCTTCCCTTCCGGCAGCAGCCCGATCCCTGGGTCGTGATCGTGTCCGCCGCGAAAGCCCGCCCATGATGCCAAACTCCTCCCGGGTGCGTCGAACCGTCGCTGCGCCATTCCATCCACCCGCCCATGGCCACAGATGCGCCGCCGCCGTCGCGATGGCCCATGTGTGACCCGGGATTGCTGCGGTGGCTTCGCCGAACCGAACACGCTCGAACGCGACAGCGCCCCGCTATCGAACAAGACGGCTGCGCTGCTCGTTTACCGGATCGGGTTCCAGACGTTCTTCAGGAAGCCGTCGCGCTGCGCCAGGCGGTTGATCGCATCGTCGCCCTCGCCCTGGGCGCGGACGAAGCCGCACAGGGCGTAGACGTGGCTCTCGCCAGCGATCGCACGGCCGGTCTCGTCGACCTGTAAACGTCGAGTCAGCATTTCTGCCCCCCCCCAAGCAGGGCATGGCCGCAGGCCGCATGCCGCATGCCGCACGCCGGTGCGTACCTTGGCGATCGAAATCTGGACGGAGCTGTGGTCCTTGGCCTTGATGATCCGGCCCGTGGCAGAGCACTTGCGCGGGACGTAGAGATCAACGATCTCGCCTCTGTCGTTCTCCATGGCTGCTGAGTTGGGCGAGAGACCGGGAAAAAAACGGTTTTGAAATGGGCGGTGGCAGATGCGGGAGGGGAACTGGGCTCGTGGGATGTCGTCGTGCAAACCTCGAGACGATTTAGTTTTTTTGCGCTGTCTTTTTTTTTTCCTACCTGGAGGGAGGGGGGGGAGGGTGGAATATTTTTAGTCCGAGCGCACAAAACTTGTGCGCAGTCCCGGATCAATTCACGTGACTTCATCAGGTGAGACCGCGTGGCAGACGCGACAGAGTCGACATCTCCACTTTCCCGTCGAGATCGCGGCTGCCCTGGCCTCAGGAAGGGAGATAAGCGCATGCCTTCCAACCCGATTACCGGTCCGCATCCGTTCACCCGAGCCAGATCCGACGGCCCAGTCCAGTACAGAAGCAACCCTGTCTTGTTTTCTGCGAGTCGGATGCGCTCTGCGCATTCGTTCCCATGTTCGACGGGCCACCATGGCCAGCGGCGAGAGCTGGGCGCGCGCTGGGAGCCGGGCGGCCGGTCTCCACGACGCCATTGTTGTTCCGTCGTCGCCCATGCTCCCACCCATGCGTCCGCCGACGACAAGCACGGCGGCCCAGTCCCCAAAAGGAAACGACGGGCTCCTCGGCCTGGGTGGGCCGGCAGACGGCCCCGCGGCGTCTCCCCGAAAGACGGCTCGGGACCACGGCCGCGAATACATCGTGCTCAGCTCGACGCCCGAGCCGGCCAGGGCAGCCGTGCAGACGTCCAAGTATTTTGAGGGCAGCCAGAACGCAGCGCCTCGCGTGCCTGCATCGTCAGCCAGTGAGGCGGAGCCGGCAGTCCGACGACGGCACGACTGGACGCCCCCTCCCGCCGATACGGTGACCGTGCCTGGCCCGTCCTCGTCGTCGCCTGCGTCGGAGGAATGGGCCCCGTCCGACGCATTGCTGGCTGGGCGTCGGGAGGTGTTTGGCAATCTGCAGAACAGCTTTGGCTGCACGTCCGGGAGAGGGGCATCGCTTGCCTCGGCCGCTGCGGCGAAGAACCCTTCCTTTACGAAACGGAAGCCGATCGAGGCGATCTCCATGGAAACGGCAGCAGCCCAGCCGGCCGGCCAGGCGTCGCCGCCGCCGCCGCCGAAGAAGACAAAGGCGCCCTCCAAGAAACCGAGGACCCTGACCGAGCTGGCCGTTGCTGCTTACGTCGACCGGGGCACGACGCTGGACGCGGCCGCAGAGCGAGAGCGTCCTGCAGCAGCCGCGAAACGGCAGCTGGATCCGGCGGCGAGCGAGGCCGCCCCCGCACCCGATCTCCGCTGCCGACCCGGCCACCCGAACTCGAAGCTGCGCAAGCTCAAGACGACGAGTGCGGCAACCGCTGGCGCTGCCGCTGCTCGCAAAAAGGCCAAGGCGAAGAAGCCAAAGCAGCCGGCCGCGCGACCGGTGCCGCTGCTGTCGCCCAAGTCGGCGCGGACCGAGTCCATGCACCAGGACTTTGTCTTTGGCACGTCCAGCCAGCTGGCTGCAGAACAGGTGCCCGCCTATGAGCAGCCCTGGGACACGACGTGGGCCTCGGACATCCTCGGCGGCTCCTCTCGTCCAGCGGACCCAGCGCCGGATGCGGCGTCGTCCCCGCTGGCCCTGTGGAGAGCTGCGACCCGAGACGAGACGGGGGGGTTGGCGTTTGACCATGTCGTCGACTTGGCGGGCATCGTGGAATGGCCCGAGGACCCTTCTCCCGACGCCATCGAGGCGGCCGCGCGCGCCGCCGGACTGCCGCCACAGCCAGAACCCGAAAAAGGCATGACGCAGCACAGCCCACCCCGGCCGGATGCAGGAGGGAAGGCGGCGGCGACGAGCGAGCGTCCGGACTTTAGTCTGCTCACAACGGCCCAGCTGACCCAGCGGGTGTCCTCGTTTGGCTACAAGCCCATGCGTGGAAGGGCTGCCATGGTGGCCCTGCTCAATGAGTGCTGGGAGGCGCAACACGTACCCTCAGCCAGACCGACGCCCGTTGCGGAGAAGCCTTTGGAGGCGAAGGCGCGGCCGCCCCTCAGCTCATTGTCACGGCCTGCGCACGTTGGAAAACCGAAAGCAACCCAGTTTGTCGCGACGACGGGCGTCGTCGCCTCGGCATCGCGGCCGTCGGAGCCGAACGTGCGTGGCACGTCTTCCTCCCGAGCCCAAGCACGGCCACACACGACCAAGCGGGACACGGCACGAGAGGCGTCCTTGGCCGTGGGAGGACCGGTTGAGCATGTGGTCCTGGAAATCGAGGACTCGGAATCCGACGGCCGGTTCTCGTCCCCCGCGTCGCCGCGCTCCGTCGTGTCCGACAGCGAGACGAGCCTGTCCGGAAACGGAAACGAGGCAGGCTCGCCCGCTGGCGCCGGGCTTACGGGCGCCGAGTCGGAGCTGTTTCGGCACATCTCCCGCGCCGTCGTCGGCGCACCGCAGACGGACGATCCCACGAAGCCATCCTGGCACGAGAAGATGCTCATGTACGACACGATTATCCTGGAGGACTTTACGGCATGGCTCAACGACGAGGCCCTCGTCGCCGCCGGCTTCGAGGGCCCCATCACGCCGCTCGAAGCGAAGAAGTGGTGCGAAGCCAACAGCGTGTGCTGCACGTGGCGGAAGAACCTGCAAGGGAAAGACAGGAAGCTTTGATAGCACTTGTATTTTACGGAGCAATATTTACAATGACGTATGGCGAACGATCCCCACTATAATTAACCTCGGCATCGCCGCTAAGCGTTTTCCGCCCTCCCAAGCCAGTCCAAGGCGTGCAAATCACAAGTCGCTATTCTGGACCAGCCTCTCTCCGCATCCGACACAATGCGGGCGCCCTCTGCGCTGACCGGGGCGTCTGCGTACTTGCAGCGGCCGGCCCCTTCGCCTCTCTACAAGTACAAAGGAGCCGTGTTTCTGGCTCTTGCACACGTCGCACCCGCGCAGAGCAGGTCGTATTTTGCACTGGCACGACGGCACAACAACTCGGCGAGCCAAAGAGCGCGCCGCTGTTCTGGAACCATGGCCGCCGCCGCCGTTACCGCCGCCGGCGCCGCCGCCCCCAAAAAGGCACGCAGCAGCGCGCCCAAGACCCCGAGCGTCGCGGCTCCCAGTGCCAGGTATTTCGAGGCCAGCCGTGCCCGAACCGGAAACCGGGTGGGCGGCAGATATACGATACTAAAACAGGCTCGTGCAGTGTCGTCGTGGTGTCGCCCCAGAACGAGATCCTTCTGCTGCACCGCGTGCAGAGCGGGACGTTCTCGTCGGCCCACGTCTTCCCCGGCGGGAACCTGAGCCGCTTCCACGAGGGCGCGCTGATCCCGGCCGTGGACAGCGCGGCGCGGCACGCCGACGGCCTGGCCTACCGCCTGGCGGCCATCCGGGAGACGTTTGAGGAGAGCGGCGTGCTGCTGGCCCGGCCGCTGGACGCCGGCAGCGGCGGTGCCGGCGGCACCGGCCCTCTGCTGCGGGTCTCGGACGCGACCAGCCGCCGGGGCCGCCTGAGCGTCGCCAACGAGCAGTGCCGCTTCCAGGAGTGGCTGGCCGGCGTGGGCGGCACGCCGGACACGGGTGAGCTGGCCGGCCCGGCCCTTTCTGCCCGTCTGTCTGTCCATACATCTAACAGGCAGACCATCTCATCCCCTTCACGCGGTGGGTCACGCCGCCGAATCTGGCGCGCCGCTACACGACGCAGATGTACCTCTATCTGCTGCCGCCGGCGGCCGCCACCGCCACCGCCGGCGTCGCCGGCCCCCCGCGGGCGGTTGGGGGCCACGACGCCGTCGACGACGCCATCGACGACGCCGCGGCGTCGTCGTCGTCGTCGTCGTCGTCCGCGCAGCCCACGGCGGACCTGACAGAGGTGATGGCGGCCGAGTTTGCCAGCGCGCCGACGTGGGTGCGCCGGGCGCGGCAGGGCGAGATCATCCTCTTCCCGCCGCAGTTCTACATCCTGTCGCTGCTGGCGCCGGTCCTGCGCGGGCCCGAGGGCCTCCCTGCGGGCGCAACGGCGGCGGAGGCGGCTGAGCACTACGCGGCCGAGCGCGAGGCGCTCGCGGAGCTCCTGCGCAGCGGCGGCGGCGCCGCAGAGGGCGAAGAAGCGGCGCAGTGCGTGCCCTGGGCGGACCGGGTCATGAGCCCGCGGCTGCTGGGCAAGATGCCCGACGGGCGGACCGTTCTGGCGCTCGACCGGCCCGGGCCCGAGCTGCGGGATTCCGGGCGCGGCGGCGACGCGCAGCGCGTGGTCCTCGTGGGCAACCTGCCCCCTGGGCCGCCCCGAGACCTGGAGCTGCGCTGGCGCAAGGACGTGATGCCTGCCCTGGCGGCGCAGGCCAAGGCGGCCCAGGCCAAGGCGGCGCAGGCCAAGACGGCCCCAGCGGCGGCAGCAGGCAGCGGCTCGTCCCGGCTTTGAAGGCATCCTAAGCATGAGTGCATAGATGTACGGCGTAGTCACCCAACAATGCCGATGGCGTTTCTTGGCTCTGGCCCACAGGATTAGCTGTCGAAAGGAGTGCCAGGTACTTGTATACTTCACAAGTATTCCCATAATTTGGCCGTTAACTCTTATCTCGCCGTCATCGTGATACACGGCAGCCAATCACGTTCTTTGTCGGATTACTAACTAGTTTTGCTCTTGGCGCGGCACCTAGGACCCATGCTAGAAAACATGGGCCCGATCTAGCACAACCCTCTGGCCCGCTCCCACTGTTCCGCCCGGCTTCCGTCGCTTGGTTTTTGCATCATATCCTTCCCCGCCAGCCCACCCTGACAGGACGAAGCGTCCGCCGCCGTCCCGCCGCGACAGAATCCGCCTCACACGAGCAGTTGCGAGCCCGGCTGACGCCGTGGGCGCGCCAATGCGAGCCAGCCGGCCAGCCCAGCCCTTCTCGACCTCGACTCCGGCGCGGCCGCTGTCCTTCGCCGTCTCTCTCCCCCTCCGTGCCTGCCTCCGGCCGCGGTCCATTGTCGTGCACGTGGCCCGGGATTGGATCGGAAAAGGCTGCTTATGTATTGGGTCCTCGTCGATTTGACTGGCTGGTTTTTTTCTACTTTCTGCCCTTTCCTTGCCTCTTGTCATTCCGCCTTTTCTCCTTGTTCGTCTCTGTTTGGTCTTGTCTCTCCTTTTCCTCTCCTTCTCTCCCTTTCTCTTCCCCTTTCTCTTTTCCCTCCTTCTTCGACCCTCTCTCGCCCACCCCTCCTCCTCTCTCGGCTTTGCGGCCGCCGGCGTGTCGTCTCGCCCTGCCCGGCCATCCCACCATGGACGATCGCCGCTTCGACCTCCCCTTCAACCTGCCTCCCTCCACTGCCACCGAATCGCCCTCGCCCACCGTGGCCGCGCGCCATGACTTTGTCCAGATCGCTCCGTCTTCGTCGTCTTCCTCCTCCAACCACCATGCCGGCGCCGGCGCCGGCGTCGGCGTCGGCCACGGCGTCGGCGTTGGCGTCGGCGTCGGCGGTGCCGCGCTCGCCGGGCCGCCGATCCCGCCGCCCCCCGGCTCGACCGTCTACACCCCGACGTCGGCGCCCAGCGCGGAGCTGAATCCGCGCAGCTGCGTGACGTGCCGCCGCCGGAAAGTGCGGTGCGACAAGTTCATGCCGTGCTCCAATTGCCGCCGCGCCATGGTGCCCTGCATCTTCCCGGCCCCCGAGCGCGCGCCGCGCCGGCCGCGGCGCAAGGACCCCAACGCGCTCAAGCCGCAACAGTCGAGCGAGCGCGAGATTGAGCTGCTCAAGCGCCTGCGCAAGCTGGAGGGCATCGTCGAGGAGCTGAGCGGCCAGGTCGAGCTCGAGACGTCCAAGGTGCCCCCCAGCAGCAGCAACTCGCCCGAGGCGGCCGGCGGCGGCAACGGCAGCGGCAGCGGCAGCGGCAGCGGCAGCGGCAGCGGCAGCGGCGAGGCGCCTCCGCGCAGCAGTATCGACCACGGCAACAACCCGCCCAGCGCCTCCAGCTCCTGGGGCCACCACTCGCCGAAGCCGGCGGGCGGCGCCCACAATGCCGGCAGCCCGGGCCGCCTCGTGGGCCGGACCTCAAGCTACGGCTCGCTCGTGCGCCAGACCAAGGACACGCAGAAGCAGCTGGGCATGCTCATGATCAACGACTACGGCCGCGCGCGCTATGTGAGCAGCGCGTTCTGGAGCAAGATCAACGATGAGGTGGGCGCGCCGTCTTTTGCCTGTTTTGCTTCTTTTGCCCGTTTTCTGTGAGACTAACGGACGGCGCAGTTGGACGAGCTGCGAGCAGAAACGCAGCGGATTTCCGAGCCCGACAGCGAAGGTTCCGAGACCGAGAGCTCGCCCGCCCACGAGACCGCGCACGAGGGCGAGGACGTGACCGAGCGGAACCACAACGCCTTCATCTTTGGCTTCCAGTCGGCGGCCGTCGATCTGCGGCCGCTCCACCCCTTGCCGTCTCAGATACCCTACATCTGGCAGGTGTACCAAGAAAACGTCGATCCCGTCGTCAAAATCCTGCACATCCCGACCACCAGCAAGGTCATTCGGGACGCCCGCACCAACCTGGACAACATCTCGCCGGCCGCCGAGGCCCTGATGTTTGCCATCTACTACGCGGCCGTCAACTCTCTGGAAGACAGCGAGGTACGTGAGCCCCCTTTTTTTCTGTGTTCTCGCGCATGGCTGGCACTAACACGGGGCGCCTGCAGATCCAGACAAACTTTATGACGGAAAAGGCCGTGCTGATCGAGAAATACCGCTTCGCGCTGGAGCAGTCCCTGGCCAAGGCCAACTTCCTCGCCTCGTCCGACCTGGTCACGCTGCAGGCCTTTGTGCTCCTGCTGGTCCTGGTGCGCCGCCAAGAGGACACGCGGTCGGCATGGACCCTGACGGGCCTGGCCATTCGGATCGGGCACTCGATCGGCCTGCACCGGGACGGGACCAACTTCCCCAACCTGACGCCGTTCGAGGTGGAGATGCGCCGCCGCCTGTTCTGGGCCCTCTGCATCCTCGACATGCGCTGCGCCGAAGACCAGGGCACGGACCTGACCATCCTCGAGCAAGGGGTGGACACGCGCCCGCCGCTCAACATCAACGACGAGGACATCAGCCCCGAGAGCACGACTCTGCCGCCGGCGCGGGAGGGCACGACGGAGATGACGTTTGCGCTGATCCGCTTCGAAATCTGCCGCGTGGCCCGCCGCCTGCATGCCATCCATTCGGCCATGGGACCCGTCGAGCCGGGCGACGAGATGCTGACGCTGGAAGAGCGCGAGCGCATGATCCACGAGGTCTACGACCGCGTCGAAAAGGTCTATCTGAAGCACGCCGACGCGGGCCGGCATCCGGCCTTTTGGATTGTCGCCCACGTGGCGCGCGTCATCTGCGCCAAGATGACGCTGGTCGTGTACCAGCCGGTGCTGTTTACGGGGCCCGGGAGCGAGACCATCTCGCAGGAGGTGCGCGACCGGCTGTTCACCGCCTGCACGGAGCTCTTCGAGTACAGCTACGTCCTGACAAACGACCCGCGGACCAAGCAGTGGCGCTGGCTCTTCCAGACGTACACGCAGTGGCACGCGGTGGCCTACGCGCTGCTGCAGTCGAGCCGCCGGCCGTGGAGCGCGTCCGTGGAGCGCGCGTGGAACTCGCTCAACTGGATCATGTCGTCGCCGCGGCGGCACGACCTGGAAAAGGTGGCCGACAAGACCTCGCTCCTCATCCCGCTCAAGGCGCTGTACAACAAGGCGCGGAAGCACCGGCACGCGGAGATTGAGCGGCTGCAGGGCGACCTGGACGAGATCCGCCGGCTCGACCGGGAAGACCGCGCGCGGCTGCACCCGACCATGTTCTCCGCCTACCACGGCAGCCTCGACGGCCTCCAGTGGCGGGAGCGGTGGCTGCGCCTCGTCGGCGCGCCGCAGCTGATCGACGAGCCGGAGCCCGTGGCCACGCAGGCGGTCTCCTCTCTCACCACGTCGACGCCGGATCCCTCCTCGGTGCAGGTGGAGGCTGGAGGAAGCATGCCGCAGCAGCAGCAGCTCCCGCAGCTGCCTACGCAGGTCCAGCAGCAGCCAGGCAGCGGTTCGCAGCAGCAGCAGCAGGGCCCGGCCGCCGCAGGACCCGCCGACGGGCCGACGAGCTTGCTCAACCAGGTCTTTTCGCAGCCGACCTTCCAGCCGACCGATCTGATGCGCTTCCTGAACATTGCCAAGGTCGGCGACGTCGACGCGCCGCCGCCGGCGGCCCCGGGCTTCGGCGCCTACGGCGATGCGAGCATGCCCCCGCAAGACGCGACGCTCTCCGCGTTCACGGGCGCGCCGCTAGGCGCGTTTGACGAGGCCTCGGCTGTTGCGGCGGCGGCGGCGGCGGCGGCGGCAGCCAACCAGCCTGGTATCGGCGGCGGCGGCGCGCCGCTGGTCAACGACATGATGAAGGACAACCCGCCGCCGCCCTGGCTGTGGCCCGACGACGGCAGCTCGGCCCAGCTGTCTGGCGTATTGGCGGACGACACGGACATGAAGATGGACGAGGACTTTGACTGGCAGGACTTTGGCCAGACCCTGGGGGGAATATCCAACGGCGTATGGAGCTCACATGGCCTGTAAAGGAGCATACAAGGCGTAGGCGGGCATGGGCGGGCATTGGCGGAACTATGGTAATGAGGGGGGAGGGGGGTCGCATGGTTTGCATATAGAATAGACTTGTGTTTACGGGGCATAATACGGAGTAATACATTTTATGCTTACAAGGCTTACTGTGGCCCCGCTTTTCAAAAACATGGACTAATCACCAGCCAGACGTGAGCTGCGCTCCGCGGACGACGACAACCAACCTCGGCGAAATGGACGGCAACCCGGCCTGGCGCCTGCTCCCGGCGACGCACCCGGCGGTCCCGGCGCTGCTGGTGTCGGTGGCGGTGGGGCCGGCGTCGTACGCGGTGCACGTGACGGACCTGGTGCACGTGTGGGCGGAGAGGCTGGACCGGCGGGCGATCTGCATGCGCGCGTTTGCGGAGAACACGACGATGGACCCGAGCCTGGACGCGGAGCAGATGGCGCTCTTTCTCGGCAAGATCCGGGCGGCCCTGGACGCGTCGCAGCCGGGGCACGGCGAGACGAGCCTGGTGGTGGCTCGGGAGGGGGGCGGGGGCGGCGACGGCGACGGGGGCGGCGACGGGGGCGGCGACGGCGACGGCCTGGTCGTGGAGATCACCGCCCGCCTCCCGCAGGGCCTGCGCCCGCTGCGGTGGCCGCTGCACCTGCGGCGGCGGCCGGCGGCGGCGGTGGCGTCGGCGCTGGTGCTGCCGCTGGTGCGCGACGGCTGCGCGCGGCGGCGGCAGGCGGCGCGGCTGGCGGCGGCGCTGCGCGACAAGGACAGCGTCATCGACAAGCTCGTGGACAAGCTCGCGGCCCTCGGCGCCGGCGTCGAGAGCGCCTTTCCGTCGGTGGCGGCCGGGTTCGCCGGCGCCGGCGCCGGCGGCGGCCGGCCAGGCAAGGGGATCTCGCGCGCCGACCTGGAGCGGCGCGTCCGGGGCCTCGCCCCGTTCGACGAGGCCGCGTTTCGGGAGGGGGAGGAGGCGGAGGACGACGACGACGACAACAAAAACCCCAGCGGGGAAGCCAGGCGCCAGCTCTTGCAGCAGGCCTTTGGCGGCGGCCGCGGGCTGCGGTTCGACCCGGAGGAGGACGCGGAGGAGCACGCGGATCGGCCGGCCCCGCAGCAGCTGGACAGCTGGTGGCGTGCGCTCGGCACTGGGACGGGCGTGGCCTTGGCCAGCAGCAGCAGCGGCGGCGGTGACAAGGCAGCAGCCGTGTCGGGGCGCGACGAGGCGCGGGCGGAGGCCGGCTCCTCCGTCTACGCATCACCACCACGACGGCCAGCATCCACGCATTCGACGACGACGACGACGATGGCAAGCCCAAACCACGTGCCCCTGCGGTCCTCTGACAGGAAAGCAACAGCTGCGGCTTCTTCGCCTCTGCCGGACATCATGGGGTCCGACGACGAGACGGCGTCCGAGCCCGACGAGAGACCGCCCGACGAGAGACCGCCCGACAAGAAACCGCCCCCGTCTCCGCTACGAACCAAACCGGTGCGAGGAGGGCTCGGCCGCATTGGCGGCGGCAAAAAAGATACGGCGGCCGCGTCGGAGGCGGCCCGCGACAAGACACCACCACCGCCGGCGCCGGCGCCGGCCTCGCCGTCGCCCAGCCCGTCCAAGGCGGGCCTCGGCCGCATCGGTCGCATCGGCCGCATCGGCGGCAAGCCTGCCGCTGGGAACGGACAGGCGGACACCGCGGAGAAGAGCGAGGACGACGCGGCCGACAAGCCAGCCGACAAGGCAGCCGCCACAGCCGAGCCGAGAAGCAGCAGCGCCGCCCTCCCCGACCGCAAACGCGCCGAGATGCTGCAGCAGGCCGTCGACAAGCACGCTGCGCCGACGAGAAAGAAACGGAAATTCTAGTCGAGAAGTAATTTAGCAGAGCACAAGCTACGTCACAGCAAGACAGCGACAGCTCCAGCTCTTGTGGCAAATAAAGCAGACGCCAGCGTAGATTATTCCAGAATCGGCCTCGGACAAAAGGCCGTCCCCTAACCCCGCCCAGGGCACGTGCAGCGATTAGTTAAGCGGGATTGGCGCTGCATGCTTCTTCTCCGTCTCCGTCCGCCGCCACTCGCTCCTGCTCTTTCCCCGACAAGATCGCGCTGGATAAAAAGCACGATCCACCTCCTCCCTCCCTCTGCTTCCTCTCTCAACGACAACCCAAAAACTCCTCCATCACATCCCGACGACGATGATTCTCTTACCACCAACACTGGGCGCGGCCGCGGCCCGGCGCGTTGCCCCTCAGCTCACGAAAGCCGGCGTCGCTGCCGGCCGCGCGTTCCACCAGTCGGCCGCCGCGCAAAGCAGCTTCTTCACGGCGCGGACAACGATGGCCGGCGCGGCGGCCAAGAAGCTGTCGTCGCCGGCGGCGGCGCCCAGCCTGGTCAGCCGTCTGGCCGGCGCGAGCCGGTCGTACTACCAGCAGGCGACGGCGGGCGGCGGGGCGCAGGCGTCGCCGCTGCGCAAGCTGCTGGTGGGCGGAGCCATCTTTGGCGGCACGCTGGTGCTGACCAACGTCATGTTCAACCGGGAGACGCGCGAGGACGGCGGGATGCCGGTGTACGAGCGCGAGTACCTCAACAACACGTTCCTGCACACGGGCCTGGGCGTGGGCATCATCGCGCTGACGGCGCGGCAGATGGTGCAGTCCGGGTTCGCGTACCGGCTGATGGTGGCCAACCCGTGGGTGGTGGCGATCGGGGGCATGGCGCTGTCGTTTGGCACCATGATCGGCACGCGCGCCATCGACCCGGACAACTACCTGCCCAAGTACGCGCTGTGGACGGCCTTTAACGCGACGCAGGCCGCCTTCGTGGCGCCGCTCGTCGCCTTTGTGCCCGGCGCGCTGCTCGCCCGCGCCGGCCTCTACACGGTGGCCATGATGGGCTCCATCTCCATCGTCGGCGCCACGGCCAAGCAGGAAAAGTACCTCTACCTGGGCGGCCCGCTGCTGGCCGGCTGCGCCATCGTGCTGGCGTCGGGGCTGGCGCCGCTGGTGATCCCGGCCACGGCCGTGCGCGCGCTGGCCTTTTCCGAGAGCATCTGGCTGTACGGCGGCCTGGCGCTCTTTGGCGGCTTCACGCTGTACGACGTGCAAAAGGTGCTGCACCACGCCCGGCTCGCCGAGCGCGGCGTCATCAAGCGCGACCCCGTCAACGAGAGCATCTCGCTCGAGCTCGACTTTCTCAACATCTTTATCCGCATGGTGCAGATTCTGATGATGCAGCAGAACCGGAGGAAGTAGCTGAAGGGGCCTGTATGTTTGGTATTGTATCTAGTCTGTTATAGAAACACCCTGCTACTCTGTGAATATAAACCCTGCTTGCTGCCACTCTTGGTATTTCGCCACCCATCCGCTGTTGGTATCTCGCCATCACTCCTTCAAACTCGGAAACGGCCGCACGTAGTGGCTCGCGCAGACGTAGCCGTTGGGGTTGCGCACCAGGTACAGCTGGTGGTACTCCTCCGCGTCCCACCACCGGCCGGCCGGCAGGATCTCGGTGACGATCTTGCCCCCCCACCACTGCGCGTTGGCCAGCGCCGTGACCTCGCGCGCCGTCTTCTCCTGCTCGGCGTCGTGGAAGAAGATGCCGCTGCGGTACTGCGTGCCGCGGTCGTTGCCCTGCTGGTTGCGCGACGTCGGGTCGTGCATGCGGTAGAAGAACTCGATCAGCTGCCGGTAGCTGACCTGCGCCGGGTCAAACGTCAGCTGCGTCGCCTCCGCGTGGCCCGTCTGCCCGCTGCACACGTCGCGGTACGACGGGTTGGCCGTCGAGCCGCCCACGTAGCCCACGCGCGCGTCGTACAGGCCCTTGCCCCCAAAGTGCTTGCGGAACTCGTGCTCCACGCCCCAGAAGCAGCCCGCCGCCACCGTCGCCTTTTGCGCGCCGGGCGGGATGTTGGCTTGGGCTGCGCCGGCGCTCGTTTCGGAAGCCATGCGGACGATAGAACCAAAGGGGGCAGACAGGCGAGAGAGGGTCGACAGGAGGGGAAAGCCCATGGGCGTCGAATTCTTGGCTCTGTCGGAAAGGTGTTGCGTTGGCTTGGAGAGATGCTGCTGTGAACCGAGCCGTACTTAAATACCCCAGCGCTGGAAACAGCATCTGGAATCCGCGGCGAAAATGACAAATCGGGCGGGGCTCGGGCGCGGCTCGCTCTAAACCGGACTGGGCGATACCGATGATGAATCAACGTCAGCATAAGCGTGGGCCCTCTACCGCATGTCCGTGCCGGCAAACTTGACGCTCTTGCGCCGCTCGCGCTCGCGCGTCTCGCCCACGCCGCCGCCGGGGCTCGAGCCCAGCACCCGCGCCACGTCGCGGCTCGCCAGCGACTCCCGCACCATGTCGACCGCCCGGCTCTGGCCCACCTCGTGGCCGTCGGCGCGGACGTGCGGCAGGTCGTGTCCGCCGCCGGAGCCGCCGCCGGAGCCGATGCCGGAGCCGCCGCCGGAGCCCCCGCTGCCGATCACGGCGCGGTCGCGGTCGCCGCCCGGGCTGCCGTTGCCGCCGTAGGACGTCCGGCCCGCCCCCCCCGTCCCCCCCGCCGTCAGCGACGACGCCTCGCGGACGGCCGACGCCAGCTCGTCGCTGCGCTTCGCCATCGCCTCGGCCTGCCACGCGCCCGGCAGGCACGCGTGGCCGCAGCCGTCCAGCGGACAGCACCCGCCCGAGAACTCGCTGCCCGCCGCTGCCGGCGCGTCGGGGGGCAGGTCGCCCGCTGCCCAGGCCTCGTCGTCACGGCCGCCGGACAGCGACGTGCCGTGCCAGCGCTCCAGGCACGTCAGGTGCCCGCCGTGCCCGCACCCGACGCAGTACCACCAGGTCGAGAGGACCGGGGCCGCCGGGGCCGACGCGCCGTCGTCCCCCACGGTCGACACGTCGTCCCCCAGGGCCGACACGTCGCGGTGCCCACACACGGCACACGGCGCCATCACGCTCGCGCACCGCTCGCAGCGCCACAGCGTCTCGACCGTGTCGGGGTTGTTGTGGTCCAGCTCGCGCGGCCGCCTGCAGCCCGAGCACAGGTAGCTGGCCGACACGTTGGTCTGCGCCGGCGCAATGATGGACGTGTACGTCGTGCCCCACTGCGCGAGCGCAGCGCGCTCGCTCCTCTTTCCATGGCCTCCCCCTCCCGCCGGCCAGCCCTGGATGCAGAGCTTGCGCAGGAGCGCCGCCTCCAGAAACAGCTTCATCCCCATCAGCCGCGCGTGGTGCTGCCGCAGCACCGCCCGCGCCTGCAGCGGGTCGAGCACGTCGTCGGGCACCAGCGGCTTCAGCAGCAGCAGCATCGCCGACGCGTTCAGCGGCGACGTCCGCACCTCAAACGCCAGCGCGCGCTCGACCAGCGTGTAGGGGTTGAGGGCGGCCGCGCTCGCGGCGAATCCCGGCGCCGCCCCCGAAGTCGAAGCCGGGCCCCGGCCCTTGTCCTTCTTGTCCTTGTCCTGGGACGCGAGCGGGAACGGGAACGGCGGGTCGTGCGGCCAGGGCAGATAGTCGCGGTCCGTGATGCGCGAGGCGTCGTTGTCGTCGCCGCTGTCTGCGAGAAACTCGGACGTGTCCTCCCGCTTCAAAGACGCCCGCCGCCGCCTCGACGCCGCTTCCGCTGCCGCTGCCGGCACGGGCTGCACGGCCGAGCGCGTGTGGGTGTGCAGCAGCGCCGGCGAGAACGAGTTGCTGCTGCTCTCCGTGTCCTGCGAGTGCGTCCGGTAGTACGTGTCCTGGGTTGCGCCGGGCGTGGTCGACGTCAGGTCCGAGCCGCTCCACTCCATCGACAAGAGCGCCTTGTTGAGACGAAGCAGGCGGGACGAGCTGAGCGAGCCAGACGCCGCCGTCGCCGCTGCTGCTGGGTCCGGCTGCCGGCCACGGCGGTTCCAGGCCTCGTCCGCCGGCGAGTCATCGTCCTCGCCGTGGTGGTGGTCTCGTGTCGATGGGGCCCCGGTGCGGTCGGCCGGGTCTGGCTCCGCCTCCGCCTCCTCCTCCGGCTCCGCCGACGCTTGCGAGATGTCAAAGATCCGCCCGCCCGCGCTGTCGGTCGAGTCCTGGCGGTGGAACTGCGCACGCAGCACAGGCGAGTCCTCGGGACTCGGCGATCGCCGCGACGCTTGCTGCCGCCCAGCAGGCAAGGAGGAGGGGCCCGCCGGCCGGCTCGCGGCCCCGGGCACATCGATGGCGTGAGCCATGGCGTCCGTGTCGTAAAAGTCGTAGCCTTCGATGCTGGACGCGTGCGAGGCCTCGCTGCCTTGGCTGACTTCCGAGATGGGCATGGAGTCGAGATGCCGGCGGCGCGGCTGGTGGCTGGCCATGTGGGCACCGCCGTCTTCTTGGTGCCGTGCCGGCGGGGGCAGGCGGAAGCCGTGCAGGTCCGAGGACAGGCCGCTGCTGTCGTAGCTTGCGTGCTGCAGCTGGTAGCTGGAAGAGGGGGATATGTCCTGGCCCGGACCCAGCACGGGGCGCACCAGCGGCGTGGGCATGTTGGATGTGCTCTCGATCTCCTCCGCAAGAAGCGAGCGCACCGGAAGCGTGCGGCTGGCGGGCGGGCCCTCTGCGTTCCGCGACACGGCGGCTTCGCCACCGCCGGCCGTCATGGCCTCCGCACGGGTCTTGCCCTGGGCATCCGCCGCCGCCGCCGCCGCCGCCGCATGGGGGCCCAGGCCGGCCAGCCTCTGCTCGCGGTGGTACTCGGCCCGGTCGCGGAACAGCCGCTCCATGGCAAAGGCGAGAATGCGCCACACCTGGGCCAGCCGATACTGGCTGACGTTTTCCGCCGCGCGCGCATACGTGTCCAAGATGGAGGCCACGCGCTCGGGCAGCGGAACGGCAGCGCCGTTCTGCACGGCGCGCGGAAGCCCCTCTTCCAGCGCCTCCAGGTACACCTTGGCGAGGTAGCCGTAGGTGTCCTTGCGCGCCGCAGACGGAATGCGGCCAATCGCCATGATCTGCTGGGGTCGGAAGGTGCCTGTCGCCCGAAGCGCGTCCTCCAGAGACACCGTGAGGCTGCTGCTGCTGGTGCTGGTGTCGCCGCCGCCGCCGCCGCCGACCGAGTGCGAGGGGGGGGGCGTCGCGCTCATACGGTGGGCCGAGCTGGCCCGCCGCTTGCGCACATGGCGTCGCCGCGGCATCAGGAAGCCCTGGACCACGTCGTCTTCCGAGTCGCTGCGGCTGATGCTGAGGGTCGGGTTCGCCGCCGCCGGGTCGGAGCCAAACGGCGACGACGACGACGACGAGACCGCCGCCGCCGCCGCCGCCGCCGCCGCCGCTGCTGCTGCTGCTGCCACCGCCGCCGTCGCCGACGGGAGGTCACGGTGCATGGAGGCCAGGACGCGCGGCCGCGGGGGCGGGGGCCGCTCGTCGAGAAAGGTCAGCACGTCGCCGCAGGACGAAAAGGTCAGCGTGGAGACGGCGGTGCGGTCGAGGACGCGGGGCGCAAAGGTGACGTCGTTCTGGCAGAAGAGGCCGTCCTCGCCGGCGGTCCACAGAAACTCCTGGTCCTTCCACAGCAGCGCCGAGGGCGAGCACTCGGCGCGCTCGACGATGCGGTAGGGGATCGTCGGCCGGGCCAGGTCCCAGACGTGGGCCGCGTGGACGCCGGGCCGCTTAGGCCCGCTCACGTCGTAGGCCACGGCCACCTGGGCGGCGCGCAGGCCGCGGCACGTGGCGGACCACTGGCCCGGGCGCCAGGCCACGACCGCCACCGAGGCCGGCGAGCTGATGGTCCACTTGGGCTTCTGGCGCTTGTCGGCCGTCCTGGACAGGTCCCAGACGTGGCACTTCTTGTCGACGCCGCCGCTGATGAGGTGCTCGCCGTCGGGGTGCCACGAGAGCGACGTGCACGCCTTCTCGTGGCCCGTGATGCGCAGGATCGGCGCCGACGGCTTGCGGATGTCCCACTTCATGATGGCGCCCTGCTCGGTGCAGCAGGCAAAGTAGAAGCCCTCCTTGGGCGACCACTGCACGCGGCGCACGTCCGTGTTGCACTTGAAGGCCTGCATGGGCTTGAACGTCGGGCCCAGGCGCGACGGCACGAGGCTGCGCGTGTCAAAGCACCGCACGATGCCGTCCTGGCTGCCGGACAGGAGGTAGGCGTCCTTGTGCGGGTTGATGTCGAGCGTGTTGACCTGCCGCGAGTCCTCCTGCGTCTGGATAAAATCCACCGTCGCAGCGCTGCCCCCCATTCCGCCCCCGCCGCCAGTGCCGCCAGACACGCGCGTGCCCAGGCGGGTGAGGTCGTACTGGAAGATCTTGCCGCGCAGGCACGCGGTGAAGATGCACGAGTCGTTGCGCCCCGTGCCCCACTTGACGTCGCGGATGGACAGCTGCTCGGCAATGGACACGGTCGAGCTGGGCCGCGGCGACGACTGCGCCGTGATCCGCGCGCGCAGGTCGAGCACCTCGCGCATCTCCAGGCCCTCCACGCGGACCGTCTTGAGCACGTGGCGCCCGGCCAGGACGGCGGACCGGCTGTCGGGCGACTTGTCCAGCGACGCGATCGGCACCCCCGCCTGGTACGCCGCCTCCTGCGGGCCCGTCGGCCGGTAGAGCAGCGGCACCGGCGACGTCGACAGCTCGCCGCCGCCGCCGCCGCCGCCCGACGCGTCGTGGTGCGGCGCGCCCGCCTGCGGCTTGCTGAGGAGTTTGCGCATCGTGTGTGTGTGTGTGTGTGTGTGTGTGTGTGTGTGTGTCGTCCGGCCGGTCGCTCAGGGCCTCCGGGGCACCATCGTGCTGTGTGCTTCCATGGGGGCCGGGCCCGGGGTGTCGGTGCCGCCAGACGAGCGCATACCGTCACGTCTGTGTATGTTGTCGGCAGGTTGGAGGTCTAGCGTGAGAGATAAGATTGCATATATAAGCATGCACTGCTTATATGCATATCTGATTTCTAAATATCAAAATATCAATTCTGCTTAGTTTCCTCCTCCAGCAACACGCTGT
This sequence comes from Ophiostoma fasciatum, assembly GCA_019925495.1. NCBI lineage: Eukaryota > Fungi > Ascomycota > Sordariomycetes > Ophiostomatales > Ophiostomataceae > Ophiostoma > Ophiostoma fasciatum. The sequence goes on along the minus strand of JADHKM010000008.1, from coordinate 193,192 downwards.
CGGCTGAAAATGTCCCATGTTTGTCGTTCTGCTCGTTGGTTTGGCGCTATGGGCATGCGCCGTTGTTGTGCAGAGGCTCGTTTTCCATGAGCTGGCCCGGGTCCCAGGGCCTCGCTTGGCGGCCGTCTCCAACATCTGGTATGCCTACCAAGTCCGCCGTGGACGCCTGCTGCAGCTGGCGCAGACGCTGCACAGGCAGTATGGCCCAGCGGTGCGGGTGGGCCCGAACGAAGTCTGGTTTGACTCGGAGGAGGCGTTCCGGGTGATCTATCGTGAGTGGATGTGGCCTCGTGGTGTGGTGCGGAAAGGCACCGTTGCTGAGTCCCCAGATCCGAGCCGTGGCTTTGAAAAATCCGACTTTTACTGTGAGCATACGATCTTGGCCAGCCAGCCCGTGCCTTTCTCCCGCTGACAACCAGTGGCGACGGCTCTGTTCCGCCCAAAGACGAGCGGGCTCCGCCTCGTGTTCCCGGACACGCTGGACCTGTTGTCGGAGCGGAACATGCTGCGGTACCGCCGGCAGCGGCGGCTGATCGGGCCCGTGTACCACGAGGCCAACATGCGCAAGTTTGCGGCCGCCGTCGACGCGGTGCTGGACAGGGTGGTGGCGGAGCTGCGGGCGCTGGACGGCGCCGAGGTGGACCTGCAGGAGTGGATGCACATCGTGGCCGTCGAGTGCCTGGGGGCCGTCGTCCTCTCGTGGTCGCCGGGGCTCCTGAAGAGCCGCTCCGACTTTGGCACGAGCCGCGCCAGCTACTTCAACTGGCGGCGCAAGAGCGTGTTTGGGCTCTTCCCGGCACTGGTCGTCGCGGACCTCCACTGCCGCCTCGTGCACAAGGCCTTTTCCTTTGTCTGGAACCTCGGCTACGCCAACCGCGCCGACTACAAGCCCCTGTTTACGGTGGGTGGCCGCGGCTGGCCGGCCTCCTGGCCCATGCTTGTCTGTCCGTCTCCCAGCTGACCTCTAGGCGATCGGGCAGCGCATCTCGACGAGGATCCGCAAAGGCCTCAAGGCCGCGGCGGCAGGCAGCGCGGCCGGCAGCGCGGCCCCGTCGTCCCCGTCGTCCCCGTCGTCCGCCTCGCGCGACCTGCTGGCCGACCTGTTGCGCCTGCACCAGCAGAAGCCCGAGTTCAGCGAGACGTACCTGCGGCGGCTGGCCGTCACCAACTTTGGCGCCGGCCACGAGACCATGTGCTCGGCCCTGACGGCCGCCGTGGCCATGCTCGGGTCGCACCCCGACGCGTTCCGCGCCGTGGCCGCCGAGGTGCGCAGCCGGACCCAGCGCGAGCGGCGCCGCGTGGCCTCCGCCCGGGACGCGCGCCAGGCCCTGCCCCTCACCTGGGCCAGCATCAAGGAGGCGCAGCGGCTGCACCCGGCCATCGGCATGGCCCTGCCCCGGACGGTGCCCGCCGGCGGGCCGCCCGTCCAGCTGCACGGCTACTGTCTCCCGCCGGGCACCGTGGCCGGATGCAACCCCCTGGCCCTGCACCGCAACCGGGCCGTCTTCGGGGCCGACGCGGCGGCCTTCCGCCCCGGTCGCTGGCTGGACGACGGCGGCCCGCGCGCCATGGAGAGCGTCAACCTGACCTGGGGCGGCGGCGCGCGGACGTGCCCTGGACGCCCGCTGGCGGAGCTCGTGGTGCACAAGACGGTCGCCGCCCTGGTCAGCGCCTTTGACGTCCAAGTCGCCATGCCGGCCGAGGACGAGACGGAATACTACTACTTGGCGATGTTGACCGGCGTCAAAGCTCGGTTCCGTGCTGTACAAGTAGACGGGTAAATAAGCATAGAATAAATTAGAGAAAAAATAAGCAATTCAGGTGCTTATCATATTTCACGGAGATACGACCTCCGCCCCATCATCCCGCTATTGCCTATTTCCTGACACCCGTGCGTCACACCCCAGACACCATGGCGGACAACCGAGAGAGACCGCACCCGCGCGTGGGCGTCGCCGCCATTGTGAAGAACCGAGACGGACAGTTTCTGATCGGCCGTCGAAAGGGCGCCCATGGAAGCGGTGGGTTCCGAAGACGCACGGGCTGATGCCCCCTCTGACCTCTGACTCCTCTGACCCCTGACTGCAGGCAAATGGCAGTTCCCGGGCGGGCACCTCGAGTTCGGCGAAGACGTCTTTGCGTGTGCGCGCCGGGAGACGCAGGAAGAGAGCGGGCTGGACGTGAAGCCGCTCGGCATCCTGACGGCCACCAACGACGTGTTCCTGGCGGACAACAAGCACTACATCACCTTTTGTGTGCTCTGTCTCTTTGAGGGCGACGAGCAGCCCCAGGTAAGCAGGCAGCAGGCCGCTGGAGGAGAGAGAGAAAAGCCTGGTTGCATTCCTCCGCTGACCGGCAGAACCGCGAGCCGCACAAGTGCGAAGGGTGGCAGTGGAAGCCGTGGGCGTTTGTCGCCGAGCTGGCCAAGAAGGGCCCGGACGCCGAAGACGGGTTCTTCCTCCCAATCGTCCACATGGTCCAGCAGCTGGACCGCCCTCTGTGGACGAGCTTGGACAACAACGACGGCAAGAAGGCGACAGACTGAAGAAAGACGAAACGCCCTCCATAGCCCCCCGCCTCGCCTACTTCCGGTAGTAGACCTTCTTGAACTGGAAATGCAGCTGCAGGATGCCCTTTTCAAAGACGCTCTTGAAGCCGCGCTCGTGCTTGGAGCTGTAGTCCCACTCGCGGTCGACGATGCGGAAGGCAATGTCCTCGTAGGGCGGGCCGGCGGAGAAGCGGATGATGCACGTGTCCTCCTCGCCGGCGCGGGCAAAGGACTCGCCCTTGCGGCGGCCGCCCTCGCGCGTGATGTGGTAGGTGGGCGCCTTGCTCTTGTCGAGGAGCTCGGGGTAGAAGATGTTGAACTTGTAGCCCTGCACCACCTTGGGCGGCGGGTTGTCGTGGTCGTAGTGCGTCTGGTTGTACTTGTTCCACTCGTACCCCATCTGCACGCGGTTGAAGTAGCGCGGCTTGCGCGGCCGGTACTTGTCTGCCCACTTGGGCTTGAAGCTCGCCGGCACCACCTCCTCCGCCGCAAAGATCTCCTCGTTCTCGCCCACGCCCCGCGCCGCCTCCCGGTCGTACAGCACCTTGGTCGCCTGCGACAGGTCCTCGTTGCCCGCCATGGCATTGGGCTCGTCGGCGTCCTCCTCGGGGGGGGCCGCCGCCGCCGCTGCCGCTGCTGCATCGCCCCTTGCTTTGCCAGGCCGTCCCTCGGCCGGCCTCTTGCCCGCCGCGAGCGCCTCGGCTTTGGCGGGGTCGCGCGCGCGCAGCAGGCTCAGCCGGCGCGCGCGCGCGGCCTCGCCGATCTTGCTGAGCACGGCCTTGGCCTTCCACACCTGCAGGCGCTTGAGCAGCTGGCCCCAGTAGTCGGTGTCGATGGGCTCGTCGGAGCGCAGCTTGGCGCGGATCTGCGTCTCGAGCGCCTCGAGCTGCTCCAGCGACTTGGGGCTCAGGATGCGGTCAATGTCGGCGGCGACCGAGCCGATGATGCGGTCCTCGCGGCCCTGGCCCTGGCCCTCGCTCTGCTGCTGCTCGATGGCGTTGCGGCACAGCACGAGCAGCGCCTGCCAGTAGGCCCGGTTCTGCCGGTTCTTGTCGAGCGTGCGGAACGACTGGATGTCCGCCTCCAGCTCCTGCAGCTGGCGGCCCCCCGCCTGCGCCTGAGCCTGCGCCGCCGCCGACGCCAGCACGGCCTCGGGCGGCGGCACCTCGATCTCGGCGTCGCCCTCTTCGTCGTCAAACGCGTCGTGGTCCTCGTCGACAAAGCGCAGGTGGAAGGCCAGAAAGTCAATCGCCTTGGCCCGCCGCTCGCGCACGCGGATGTCCGCCTTTTTCTTCGACTGCCGCAGCACAAACTTGTCCTCCTCGGCCACAAAGCGCTCCGACAGCTGCTCCTCCGTCATGTAGCTGGTATTGTTGCTGGCCCCCGGCGGCGGTGGTGGCCGGGCCCCGGGGCCGCCATGTGCCGGTTTCGAGATGCGGTTGCCTGTGTCGCGCCGCGGAGCCGTGATGTCTCTGCGGTCCGGCACCCGCTTCCCAGCAATCAGCGCTGCCCGTCCCGGATCCATGGCGAAGTTGCTGCTGCGTGGGCGTCGAGGCGTGGTGGTGGTGGTGGCGACAAGAAACACGACGAAATTCGAGGTCCGATGCTGTCTTTACGCGGCATATCACGTGCACAGTTCAGCCTGGTCACGTGATATCTATCGATTTTATTTAGACGGCGAGAACGGGAACAGACAGCCGAGTGGGGAGCCGCACTGCCAGGCCTTTTCTCATTCCGTGTCCTTAGCTGCCGTGGTTCATGGACGAGGCGAAGCCGCTGGCTGTTCAGGGTCCCACAGCTCGTCTGGGCTGCGGGATTAAAGTTTGGCTTGACGCGTTCTTCCACGGCAGGACGGCAACAGCGCAGCCGTGGCCAGAGGGATTTATTTTCAGCGTTTATTTCCAACGCCCGAGCTTTTGATCGAGCACGGGGCACGGCAAGCCTTGCCGTGGACAGTGCGAGAATAGCCCTGCGCTAGAAAGCTTCTCGAACGTGGCAACTTCTCACGGACCGGACGTGTGGTCGTGGAAAGCATTCCGCGAGGTGGCGGAGCAACCTCCGTATGTGGAGTATGCTTACAGGCTCCTTCTCAGCAGTCATCAGCACTCCAGACCAAGGCACCGTTCGAAGCCGCGGCCGTTGACAAGTTCTGTGTTCTGTCTGTTCTCTCTGCTCTGTACAACTCTCGCTCTGTGGACTGTTTCACGGCAGAAGCGCACGGTCGAATCTGTGGCACCGTATATCTCTTTCTTGTCGGAATGAAAACGAAAGACGCACTGAAAGACTGAGGGAAAGTCAGAAGACTGAAAGACGGACGGAAAAGAATAAAGATACCGTTGCAAGCCTCCGAAAAGCGTTGGAGTGCTCGCCGCGCGCCTACCCGCGCGCCCGCCCGCGCCTGCCCCCTATTCGGCCAAGAACGTCATCCGTGTGGGGCAGCGCAACAACCAACGCCGCCGCGACCACCCGCCGCCTATCGGGACTAGACAGCAAAACCGGGATCTTCTCCCAGAAGACGACCGCCAGCCAAGGGCTCTGGAACGCGGCACCACAGCACCGGCAGCGTTCACCTGCGCCTTTTCGCCAGCCGCGCCGCTCGCCGTCTCCTCGCCGTCTCCTCGCCAGACCTCGCCGTCTCCAACGTCAACCGCCTCCTCGACCCTCGACACGCCATTCGTCTCGGAGCAGGCCTCCATGCCTGCTTCTGGCAGGGCGAGCGGGCAGACAGCGCTCTGCTGGCGCGCGGGACTCGGATCTGTGGTATGTGACCGCGTGCGCGCAACGAGGGGGGGGCACGCAGAGGAGCTGACCACGTCCGTCCTCCGCCTCAGACCCGCATCGATTCCACCCACCGCGCGCCTCCAGGATGAGCGTGGCCGTGCCGCCGTGACCGTTCTTGACCGGAGTCGCCCCGACGTCGACTGCACGCGACGACACTCGCCATCCTCGGGGAAGACGCTGGCTGTCCTTTCCGTGCGTGCCATGAGCGGCCTCGTCTGGTAGCCGTTCCGTTCCTCTCGACTGCCGCCCACTCATACCCCCCCCCCCTCCCCACGATGCGCCGCTCGCGAGGCACGTCGCCGACCTCGCCCTTCCGGGCGCTGGCGCACCACCATGCCAGCAGCCACCACGGCCACAGCAGCCACCACCAGCAGACGCCCGAGTCGGTGTCGTCGCTCATCCGGTCCTTCAACCTGGAGACGAACCCGACGCGGCCCATCCGGCCCAGCCCCCTGACGGCGTCGGCGATCCCGGACATGCCGCTGGACCTGGTCGACCGGATCCGGTCCTTCCCCCTCTTCCTGTCCGCGCCCGACGACTTCTTGGCCGCCATCGGCATGCACCTGCGGCCGCAGGTGCACGCGGCGCACGACCTCATCCTGACCGAGGGCGACGAGGCCAAGGCCATGTACTGGCTCGTGCGCGGCGTGGTGGCCGTCACGTCGCGCGACGGCGAGGCCGTCTACGCCGAGCTGAAGCCGGGCTCCTTCTTTGGCGAGATCGGCGTGCTCATGGACGTCCCGCGCACCGCCACCATTGTCGCGCGCACCAAGTGCCTCCTGGTCGTGCTCAAGAAGGAGGACCTGCAGGCCGAGCTGCCGCGCTACCCGGACATGGAGAAGGCGATCCGGCAGGAGGCGCAAGAGCGCCTTACCATCCTCAAGAAGAAGCAGCAGGAGCGCAGCAGCCAAAAGACGGCGCCGCCAGCGGTAGCGGCGGGCGTCGTCGGCGGGAGCTGGAGTGCCGTGGTGCAGCTCAGCGACCCCCCGCCGCCGCCGACGGCGCGCGAGTCGGTGCCCGGCGAGGTGACCACGGGCGAGGTCGGCCGCATTGCCGAGGGCGGCGCCGTCGTCAACGCCAAGAAGCGCAAGTCGCCCAGCCCGGGCATCATCGAGGACCCGGCCGTGGGCGGCAGCGCCCTCGGCGGCGGCTACGTCAACGTGCGCAAGACGCTCAAGGAGCTGCCCCTCTTTGCCACGCTGCCCCCGGACATCCTGCACTTTCTCGGCCTCAGCGCCCAGCCCAAGACGTACCCCCCCTTTACCGACATCATCCGCCAGGGCAGCCCGGGGCACGACATCTACTTTATCGTCAGCGGCGAGGCCGAGGTCGTGCACGAGCTGGCCAGCGGCGGCGGCGGCGGCGGCGACGGCGGCGGCGACGGCGACGACGCATCCGCATCCATATCTCCCTCCACATCCATATCTTCCTCCGCAACCCCCTCGACCCCCTTCTCGCGGCCGCGGCTCACGCAGGGACAGTACTTTGGCGAGGTGGCCAGCCTGGGTCTCTCGCGCGGCCGCACCGCCACCGTCCGCTCCATCACCAGCGTGGAGTGCCTCATGATCAGCGGGGAGGCGCTGGACGAGCTGTGGCGGCGCTGCCCGCCCGAGGTCAAGCACCAGGTGGAGGAGACCGCCCGGGAACGGTACAGCCAGCAGCAGGCGTCCGGGGCCGACGCGGCCGACGACGTGGCCATGCCGGATCCCGACAGCGGGGGGCTGGGTCTGCCGACACCCGTCATGTCGCCGCCGCACCGCCGCCCGTCTGTGCCCAACGTCGTGTTCACGACGCCATCGAAGCCGTCGTCGCCGTCCAAGGCCTCGGCCTCGGCGGCGGCGGTGGTGGTGGTGGACGAGGCGGACATGCGGCAGCCAAGCGACCCGGACCCCTTCCTCAGCGTGGACATGGAAAACATGCGCAATCGCCGCCGCAATTCACTGGCGCCCCCGACGCCGCCGCAGACCGAGTCCTCCTCGTCGCAGGCGCTTCCGGCCGCGCAGGCCAGCGAGGCCAACAGTAGCCCGCTGAAGCTCTTTTCCTTTCCGCCGATGTCGTCGGCCAAGCTGCCGGGGCTGCCGGGAAATGGAGCCGGCGGCGCGGCGAGCAGGAGCAGCAAAGGGGAGGCGCCGAGCAAAGTCGTCTCGGACGAAGAGGCGCATGCGCCGTTCAAGAAGGCGAGAACGCGTGCGCAGAGCCCGGCGCCGAAAGGAGAGGAGCCGGCGCTGTCCGCCGACAAAATGTACCCGCCGGAAGAGGTGATGCTGGGCGTGTTCCAGCAGCTGGACCTCGTGGAGATGATCCGGGCCAGCGCGGTCTGCCGGCGCTGGCGGCACCTGTTGCGGACGTCGCCGCGGCTGTGCACGCACGTCGACCTCAGCCCGTTTAACAGCCTGGTCAACGACTGGTCGCTGGCGCACATCCTGGCGCCGTTCATCGGGGCGCGGCCGGTGGAGGTGGACATTAGCAACTGCTTCCACATCACGGACGAGGGCTTCCAGGTGCTGTGGCAGACGTGCGGCAGGAACGTGCGGGCCTGGCGCATGAAGTCGGTGTGGGACGTGTCCGCCAACCAGATCCTGGACATGAGCGAGAACGCGCCGCACCTGGAGGAGATCGACTGGAGCAACTGCCGCAAGGTGGGCGACAACCTGCTGGCGCGCGTCGTCGGCTGGGTCGTGCCGCAGCCGGCGGGGGCAGCAGAGCCCCAGCCCGCGACCAGCCAGGCGGCCCGCGGCCGGCGTGCCAAGGAGAAGCACCAGCAGCAGCGGCAGCAGCAGCAGCCAGCGAGGTCGGGCCCGGCGCCGGGCACGGTGATCGGGTGTCCGAACCTCAAGATCCTGGACCTGTCGTACTGCAAGCACATTACGGACCGGTCGATGCTGCACCTGGCGGCGCACGCGTCGGGGCGGCTGCGGTCGCTGACGCTGACGCGCTGCACGTCGGTGACGGACGCCGGGTTCCAGGCGTGGGCGCCGTACCGGTTCAACGCGCTGACGCGGCTGTGCCTGGCGGACTGCACGTACCTGTCGGACAGCGCCATCGTGTCGCTGGTCAACGCGGCCAAGAACCTGGTGCGCCTGGACCTGTCCTTTTGCTGCGCGCTGTCGGACACGGCCACGGAGGTGGTGGCGCTGGGCCTGCCGCTGCTGCAGGACCTGCGCCTCGCCTTCTGCGGCAGCGCCGTCAGCGACGCCAGCCTGCGCTGCGTCGCCCTGCACCTCAACGACCTGCGCGGCCTCAGCGTGCGCGGCTGCGTCCGCGTCACCGGCGTCGGCGCCGAGCACGTCCTCGACGGCTGCGCCCGCCTCGAGTGGCTCGACGTCAGCCAGTGCAAGAACCTCGCCAGCTGGGTCGCCGCCGGCGGCATCGCCCGCTGGGGCTACGACGAGCGGCAGCAGGGGCAGGGGCAGGGGCAGGGGCAGGGGCAGGGGCAGGGGCAGGGGCAGGAGCGGCGGCGGCGGCCGACGTCGCCGCCGCCGCCGCCGCCGCCGCCGCCGCCGCTCAGGAGCACGAGCGCCTGGACCGCGGCCAACCGGACGGGCGGCCCCGGTGCCGTCCCCGGTACCCCCCTCGCGCTTCCGTCCATGCGGGGCCCGCGGCGGCGCATGCGCAAGCCGGTCAAGTTTATCCTGGAGAAGGGGGCCTTTGACGGTCTGCGGTGAGGCCGGGGTGGGGGCACATTGGACGGATCTGGACAGCGGCACAGTTTCGGGAGCCGCGCCTTTCTTTGATATCATGGGACGTGTTTTGGCGGTTTTGTTTACAGCGTTGGTTATGCTTCCTTTATACAGCATGCGTGAGCAGTGCCGCTGCCCAACGGTCGACAGGACAAAGAGGTTAACCGAGCCACACCACCGAGCCACACATTCTTTCATCAACAACGGACGGGGGCTGTCTCCTTCCTGCGAGTGATACGAATTAATAATCCGTCTCGGCGTTTGCTCTTATCCCCATGCTTGCGTGCCGCGGGCGGATGGCACCATGCGAGCTGGGCCGTGGCGGCGTGTCATGTCTGAGGCTCGGGGTGTCCCCCGCTTTGGCGTCCTTTGACGTCCGGGCATATAAGAGTCCTCTGCCTCTGTCGTCTCTGCCGTGCTCATACAATCCGCACTCACAAGAGCCGCCTCCTCTCTGCCGTCTCTGCCGTCTCTCTGCTGCACTCTCCCGCCTGTTCCTCTCCACAAATGGCGACCCCAGCGGAACGACTGGCCAAGTCGGTGGCCGAGACCAAGGTCGAGTACAGGGTGAGTCGGGTCGGGGCAGGAGACGAAGCCAGCTCCGTGGCGAAGCTCACAGCCAGCGCCTCGGCAAGAGCGGGCTCCGGGTGTCGGTGCCGATCCTGGGGGCCATGTCGCTGGGCAGCTCCGAGTGGGCGCCGTGGGTGCTGGACGAGGCGGAGGCGCTGCCGCTGCTCAAGGCAGCGTACGACCGGGGGCTGAACACGTGGGACACGGCCAACGTGTACTCGAACGGGGCGTCGGAGCGCATCGTGGGCCAGGCGCTGCGGCAGTACGGCATCCCGCGGCACAAGGTGCTGATCTTTACGAAGCTACACAACCCCGTGGGGGAGGAGGCCGGCCTGCGCACCATCTTCCACCGCGAGGCCATCGCGGCGAGCAAGGACTACGCGAACCAGTACGGCCAGTCGCGCGCGGCCATCTTCCACCAGGTGGAGGCGTCGCTGCGGCGGCTGGGCACCGACTACATCGACCTGCTGCAGATCCACCGCTTCGACCCGGACGTGCCGCCCGAGGAGCTGCTGGCGGCGCTGCACGACCTCGTGCGCAGCGGCAAGGTGCGCTACCTCGGCGCCAGCTCCATGTGGACGTACCAGTTCGCCACGCTGCAGCACGTCGCCGAGCGCCACGGCTGGACCCAGTTTGTGTCCATGCAGAACCACTACAGCCTGCTGTACCGCGAGGAGGAGCGCGAGATGATCAAGTACTGCAACGAGACCGGCGTCGGCCTGATTCCGGTGGGTGTCCGGCGGCGGAGACGGAAGCCAAGAGAGACGCACGCCGAGACAGAGCTGACCGCCAGTGGGCCCCCCTCGCCCGCGGCCACCTGGCGCGCCCCCTCGAGGCGCTGGGCCAGTCGGTGCGGTCGCGCCAGGAGGCCGCCGCGGCGCCGCCCGCCGCCGGCCGCCCGGCCGTGCTGAGCGACGCCGACCAGGCCATCGTGCGGCGCGTGCAGGAGGTGGCCGAGAAGCGCGGCTGGCCCATGGCGCACGTGGCGCTGGCCTGGATCGCCCGCCGCGTCGCCAGCCCCATCGTCGGCCTCAACAGCCTCGCCCGCCTCGACGAGGCCACGCAGATCCGCGGCCGCGTGCTGACCCCCGAGGAGGAGGCCTACCTCGAGGAGCCCTACCGGCCGGTGGCCGTCGTGGGGCATACGTAGAGGGCTGCGCACGTGACCGGCTCGCTGCTTGCTGTGGTCAGGGCCTGGACAGCGATGAGACTGGTCCGCATGGCGGCGCTGTTGGGCCATACGGAGGACAAAGTAGACATGCCTTTCGAAATAAAGAGGCACGTCGTATCCCGGCTTGGCACGCCTCTGGCCTGCCGCTGTCCCCTGCAGTGGTGGTCGCCGCGAGGCCGTTTGAGCAGATTATCTGCTCTTCGACCTCCTCTTCTCCACATTGTGCCTTTTTTTTTCATCGCGCTGCACCTCTTTTGTGCCTGAAGCCGTCCCGCTGGCCATCCGAAAACGTGCTCGTTTGTTTATGGGGTGTGTATAGCTATTAAGGTTGACGGGCCCATGGCCTGGCCAGACCACGCCGCCGAACAAAAACAAACGTAAACGCTCTGCTCGCTGCCCGGACGGCCAGGATCCACGGCCATCGGAGTGGTCATCGGGTCGAGCGAGTCTCCATGGCGCTCGTCGGGCGGCGGGCGTCGGTCTTGGCACAGGTATAAGTACGGGCAGCGGTATGTGTTGCTGTCCTGTGTCCTGCTGTCCCGTCCATCCTCGTCTGTCTCATCTGTCTCACCTTGTGCTTCTGTTTAACAAACACATCTGCCTCCCCAAGACCCATCACCTCCGCCATGCTGTCCCTGCCGGTCCTGCTCCTGGCCCTGGCGCCGCTGGCGCGGGCGCACTTCAAGATCGAGTACCCGCCGTGGCGGGCCGACTCGCTCGACAACAGCAACTACTCGCAGTACACGTTTCCTTGTGGGTGCCGTTGCCCTACCTGGGGCTCTGCCTCGGGCTCTGCCTCGGGCTCTGCCTCGGGCCTTGACTCCTGCTAACAGCCAGGCGCCGGCGTCCCCGAGGGCAACCGCACCGACTGGCCGCTCGCCGGCGGCTCGCTCCAGCTGAACCTGCACCACAAGTGGTCGTACCTCTTTGTCAACCTCGGCCTCGGCGACAACGTCACCAACTTCAACTACTCGCTGACCGCGCCCACCTTCTGGAACGAGTCCGGCAGCGGCGTCCTCTGCATCTCCCAGCTCGCCCTGCCCGCCGGCCTCGAAACCCTCGCCGACGGCCAGCGCGCCACCCTCCAGGTCGTCAGCGTCGGCTCCTCCGGCAGCGCCCTCTACAACTGCGCCGACATCACCTTCCGCGCCGGCGACCTCGCCGCCTTTGGCGGCCAGAACTGCACCACCGACGCCGGCATCTCCTACGCCTCAGTCGCCGGCCACGACGCCAACGACACGGCCACCGCCAGCAGCACCGCCGCCAGCAGCAGCACCGCCGCCGCCGCCACCAGCGGCGCCGTGGCCAGGGCCGCCGGCGCCAGCACGCCCGTCTTCTTCCTCACCGTCCTCTCGGCCGCGGGCGCGCTCGCGCTGGGCATGAGCTTGTAAGGCAAGCGGCACGGAGACAATGCCGCCCACAGTCCAGGACAATGTAGTGCAATGCAATATCATGTTGGCTCTCATAACTACATAAGACGACGACGTCTGTCCAACCGACAGAAACTCCCGGCAAACCCAAAACCCAGCAATACGTCCCAGCATTCGTAGATGGCGTGAAAAAATCAGAAAGCACCTTTTGAACCCGCTCGCAAGAGACACCCTCTCCTCTCTCTCCTACGCCGCCGCCGCCGCCGCCGCCGCCTCCTCGGCCAGCTCGCTGACCAGCCGCCGCATCGTGATCCGCTGGTTGCGGTTAGGCGTCAGCATCTCGTACGTGAGGCGCTCGACCAGGTCCTCCCGGTTGAGCTTCTCCTTGGCCTCGTAGACCTCGGACAGCCACATCTGCATCTGGGCGGCGGCCGACGGCGTGCCCGGCGGCCCGCTGCCGGCGCCTACTGTGCCTGCTGTGCCTGCTGTGCCCGCTGTGCCCGCTGTGCCCGGCTTGCTGTTGACGTCGGCAATCATCCAGTACAGCGGCTGCGCGCGGTGGCGGCCGCCGCGCGCGTCGGGAAACGGCATCTTGCGCAGCACGTAGAGCATGGTGATGCCCAGGGCCCACACGTCGCTCGGCGGCCCGCGCAGCCGCCGCCCGATGAACTCGGGCGGCACGTAGTAGGGCGTGCCGCCGGCCGAGGGCGCGCTGTGGCTCGCCGTCGACAGCCCAAAGTCGCACAGCACGGCGCCGCGCTCGCGCGAGTACAGGATGTTGGCCGGCTTGACGTCGTTGTGCACCAGGTCGCGCCCGTGCACGTAGTGCAGCGCGCCGGCAATGTCGCGCAGGATCCGCCGCGCGTCGCGCCGGTCCCCCGTGAAGTAGTCCGAGTGCGTCGCCCGCCACACGCCCTTCTTGCTCAGGTCCTTGCCGTCCACGTGCTCCATGTACAGCGACAGGTACCGCGCGTCGCCGCCGTACAGCCGCACGATGCTCTCGTGCCGCAGGAGCTCGTGCGACGCGTACTCCCGCTGCCACGTGTCCGCCTGCCGCACCACGATCCGCTCCCGCTCCTGCGGTCGCGCGTGGTGGGCCACGCCGCCGCCCGACGCAGGCGCCGGCCGCGTCTTGATCACCTTGACCGTAATCACCCGGCCGGGCGGCACGTCGCGGTGGTCCGTCGTGCCCGTGAACACCGTCGACAGGGACGTCGACGCGATGGGGTCCCGCTTGGTGAGCGTGTACGCGTCGCCTTCGCGGCTCCCGGGCACCGCCACCGTGTCCTGCTGGTCCATGTCCAGCAGCGCATGCGAGGAGCCGCCCGCGGCGCGGACCTCGGTGCCCCCCTGGGTGGGGAGCGTCAAGACAAAAGGGTCGGCCGTGGGCCGAAGAAACAGGACGACGGCTTCCTTCTTCTCGTCCCCGGCCGGTGCGTCCCCAGCCGGGGCGCCCGCCGTCGTCGTCTCGACGGCCGTTTTCTGCCGTCGGGCGTCCGGTCCGACCGCGTCCTCGTCGTCCGCCTCAAAGGAGCGCTTGCCAGGCAAAGGGGGGAGCGCGTCGGCCGTGGCGGCGGCGGCACTGCCCCTTCGCGGGTCGAGCGTCGTGGGCAGTGCACGTCTCTCCAGTATCCGGAAGTCGAGAACGTCAAAGCGGCCGATCTGGATGCGCCACGTGCCGGGGGCCAGCGCCTTGATCGTGCCCGGGTTGACCACGTACTCGATGGCGGCCGGCGGCTCGCCATCAGCGGTCGACAGCGATGGCGGCGGCGGCGGGAGAACGCGCGCGAGGCGGATGGGCGTGTCGCAGTTGTTGAGCAGGATCTGGTTGTCGCTGGAGGGGTCGTAGTAGAGCTCGCACCACAGAGGCGGGATGGGCGTGCCGTCGGTGTGGTGCTCGCCGGGCATCAGCACGGTGAACTTGATGTCCTTGGCCGTCTGCGTCACGGCCAGCACCGTCTCCTGCAGCGGGGGCTGGTCCGGGCCGGCGGCGGCGGCGGCGGCGGCGGCGGCGGAGACGGAGACGGCGGAGGCATCAGAAGCAGCACCAGCAGCCGCCTCGGTGCGCAGGGCCACCCACTCGCAGTTGTCGTGCGTGCCGGGGCTGACGGAGCGGCTGCGCAGCGGCCGGACCAGCAGGCGCACGTCCTTCTTGTCCGAGGGCACCACCAGCTCGTCCAGGTGCACGCTGCGGGGGATGCTGCTGCCACCGCCGCCGCCGCCGGCGACGGCGGCCTCGTCCCCCTCCGCGCGCCCCTGCATGCGGAGCCGGTGCAGCCGCGAGGCGTACTCGGACGCCGGGAAGGGCTCTGTCTTTTCCTCCGTCTCGAGCTCCGAGACCGAAAGCGCCGCCGCGTCGCCCATGGTCGGCGGGAGGCTCAAAAAGAGACGACCGAGGCGAGAGAAATGAAACCGCTGTGGTGTCTGCGGTTACAGCAGACGTCCGACAGGAGATACAGAGAGTTGTATAGGTCCCGGTCTGGCGTAGGTCGGCGGACAGGAAACAGACGGCAGAAAAGAGTCCCCCCCCGCCCCTTTATCTAAGGGAACCCGCCCTCGTCTCCGACGGGCAGGTGGACTCGTCTGTCGTCTGCGCCTTCCGCCTGGCCAAAAGGTCTCTGCTCTGGAGACGCGAGGCCTCGACCGACGAGACCAAAATAGGCGCCAAAGCTGTCAGAAGGCCGCCGGCGCGGAGGAGGACGAGAAGAACAGCGCCGTCAGGGGGAACAGCCTGGGGAGCACAAAGGTCCGGGTGACATCTGGGGTGAAAAAAAAAAAGCATGAGGCCCGCCCAAAATGAGACCCGTCAGCCTCACGACAGGCGAGTCACAGAACCAAGCGAGCGCGAGCGCAGCTGCTGCCTACGGAGTAGCTCGAGGACGGCGAGCGGGAGGCACGAGCCACGCCGCCGCGCCACAGTGGGGCCAGTGACCAGAGGCGCATGCTTGCATGACCAGGTCAGGTCATGCAACTATGTGCACAGTGTTTAGTGTATGTATTCGTATTGTACACTGTGTACACGGTGTGCCGTAAGATGCCGTACTCCGTAAGATTCTAGGCATGGTTGCTTGATCCCGTACTCCGTAGGCATAGGGCCGCAATAATAACCAGCCAACCACACCAGCGCAACCGGAGTATGCTAACGTAGCGTTTCCTAAATAGGCTTGGCTCTTAGTACTCCGCCCCTGTAGCAGATGTGGGTCAAGACGCCCGGACGGGCAGCGATTGGTTCTTGGGGACGGATGTGACCAGCCCTACTCCACCCACACCACGCGCCATTCTATTTTGCCTTTTTCCGGTCCCCTCGCCTTTGCTGCGCGTTGCGCTGTTTCGCCTCCCACCGGACCAAGTCGACGCCCCGTCCCTGTCTCCCTCTCGTCTTCTCCCATCTCTGTCCGCTTCATCGCCGTCTCCGCCCGCCCTCGGCTCCCTGCCAATGTGTGCGATTTCAACCCCAAACTGATGGCAGTCTGACGACCGTTTGGCCCTCATTCTCTTCTCCCTCTCTTCATGACCCTTTTCAGAATACCAGCCAAAATGCAAACCGACTGCGGCAGACCTCGGGCTTGAGGGCTTCTCTCGACGCGCGGCGAGTCTGGCGACCGCCTCCCCAACTGCCTGCCTCATCTTGAACATCTTGATCGTCTCCTCTCATCGTCTCTCATCTCCTCTCATCACCTCCTCCTCTTCGCCTCCTCCTCTTCATCGCCACCATGGACGAGCCCGGCTGGTCTTGGCCGGCGTGGAAGTTCGACATGAAGCGGGACGCCCTCTTCACGACCCTCCACGACCAGTACAACACCTTTTCCTCCACCATCCAAGACCCCGACGCCTTCCATCACGACGTCTTTGAGATCGCCAACGACGCGACCACGCCCGCCGAGTTCCACCACCGCCTTGCCGAGCGCCGCGACCAGCGCCTGCGCGAGCTCAACGAGTCGCTCGAGTCGGCCTCGTTTGAGATCATTGCCAACCCGGCCCTCGTCGGCACGCCCCAGTGGGAGCACGCCCTGCAGCTCTTCCGCACCCGCTCCCTCGACTCGCTCGTCCGCTACTTTGCCTCCTATCTCCCCGACGACCACCCGTGGCGGCGCGCCGGCGACCTGGCCGCGTCGTCCCAGGCGACGGCGACGGCGACGGCCGAGTTGACAGCGACCGGCGCCGCCGACGCGAAGCACTTGTTTCCCGAAGCCGCACTGACCCACGAGCCGCTGTCCATGTCTTCCATGTCTTCCTCCTCCTCCCCCTCCTCCTCCTATCCCCACCACGAACTCCCTCCCTCACCGCGCTCCTTCGACGACTCGTCGCCTCCGTCGTCCGTGTGCCTGTTCCCCTCGTCGCTGCGCGCCCTCACCCCGGCCCGCACCGCCTCGGGCGACTCGCGGGACGAGGAGGAGGAGGAGCACAAGCACGGCCGCGATCGCGCCGAGCGCTCGTTTGGCAGCCAGCGAGCTGCCACCAGCGACTCCGTCGGCTCGCTTCTGGACTGTCCCCCCCATGTCCACGACGACGACACCTCCCAGTCGTCGGGGCCCGACACGCCCGCGTCCCTGTCGGACGCCGAGCCCGACGTCGCCGACGTCGCCGACGTGCACAATGTCGACGACGACCGTGTCCCGGCGCCGGCGGCGGCGGTGGATGCGGTCGAGGTCGCGGCCGTGCCACAAACCAAGGCTCCGCCGCCCCCGGCCCAAACCACCACCGCTGCTGCGGACAGCCGCTGCTCGGGTGGTGGCGGTGCTGTCGTCCTCGATGCCTGCCGCGCGTCGCCGCTGCCCGTCTCCGTGCGCGTCCGCCACGACCATCATCGCCACGGGTCGCCGCCGGCGACGCGGTCTGGCTGCCGCATGGGCCGTCGTGGCGTCATTGTCGCCGCCGCCGCCGCCGCACCTCCCTCGCGCCACAGCGGTGACGAGGGATGCAGGCCGCGCGGTCGCGGGCGCCAGGCGCGGTTCGCTGTCGACAAGCTGTCGTCGTCGTCGTCACCTTTATCGCTATCACCACTGTCCCGTCCGATGCGGACCCGTCTGCGGGAGCGGCGAGAAGCAGCTGCCGTCGCGGAGCTGACGTCGTCGGCTGGCGCGCAGCGGAGGCGATAGCGTGAGCGTTGTTCTCTTCATCTTCACGCCGCTTACAGGTGGCATTCTCGCTCGGCAAGGCTGGCGCAAGGCTGGTTGCATCTCCGCAAGGCGTCCCCCTCGGGTATCCAGCATCGTCCCGGCGCGGACAGGTCGTCGTCTACAAGGGGCGTCCCGGATCACGAATGGGTCACTCTCATGAACACTGCATGGAATGGGGCGTTGGGGGTTTCTTTTTTTTTGTTTCCTATATTTTCTATTCCTGTTTTGAATTTGGCAAGCCGCGCAATTTTCATACCCGTTTGCCTGTCGACTCGACCGCCCTCTTGTAACCCAGGATCCCCCTGGTTTTGGTGTTCAGTTCAAACAAAAGCAAAAAGAGCACCCGCAGACACGAGAACAGCTCAATGGAAGGAGATGACACTGCCTGTGTGCATCGTAGACAACCAGGACAACGTCGATCAGTGCCGTTTTCACAGGCTGCCTGTCTACGTCGGCGACCTCTGCACGGTTCCAAGATCCGAGAACGCGGGTACCCTTTGAATTCAAAAGACGCTCGGCACATGCCCAGCAAAAGGCAACAAGACTATCCTGACAAGATCCTCCACAGAGCAAACCCATGACCCAAGAAACACCGTGAAAGCAGAACCAAAACCTCCAAGAAACAAATAACCAACCAGCCAAAGAACATCTAGTACAGGTAAATGGGCTCCAAGAAGGGCGCCCGGTCCAGATCGGCCACCACGTTGCCCTTGCGCGTCAGCCAGGCGCCGCGGTCGGTAATGGGCAGGACGGCCCGCGTGTGCGCCACCTCCTGCCGGCTCACGCGCGCGTCGTCCCGCGGGATCCACAGCTTGGGGATCGGCCGCCACATCTCGGGCGGCCAGTACCCGCGCCGCACGTAGTCCGGCGGGTACTCGACCGGCGGCACGTCCACCGGCAGCAGCGTGCGCAAGAACGTGTAGTCCTCGTACAGCTCCGGGTGCAGCCACCGGATGAAGAAGTTGGGCCGCTTGACCGCCGCCGCCACCGGCTGGCCGTCCGGACCCAGCTCCCCCGCCTCCCCGCCCCGCTGCTGCTGCTGCTGCTGCTGCTGCTTTTTCCGTCCCCAGGGCAGGCGCTCCGTCAGGCTGAACGACCGCACGTCTTTGCTGAGGGCCTTGACCTCGGCCTTCACCTTGTGCTTGAGGGCGTCGCGGCCCCAGTCTTTGACCAGGTTCACCAGGTCGCCCGCCCCGTCGATGCCGCCGCGCGTGGAGACCGGCCCCGCGTGCAGGTCGTCGTCCGAGTCGTGCTCGTCGCCAAAGCCCTCTTCCATGTCGTAGTAGTCCGCGTTCAGGCCGGCGCCGCTGCTCGCGCCCGTGCCCGCGGATGCGGCCGCGGCCGCGGCCGTGGCCGCCTCCTGCTCCGCCTGCAGCTTGTCCTGGTGGCCCGCGGCCAGGTCCTTGTCGTCCAGGGCCAGCGTGCGCGGCAGGCTGCTGAGAAGGGGCTGGACGGCGTCGTTGAGGGAGATGTGCACGAGAAAGGTGAAGACGAGGAACATGACCATCATGACGACGGGCCCGACGGCGGCCTGGATGGAAAACAGGCCAATCAGGCAGATCTCCGCCAGATAGAGGCCGAACATGAGGTGCATCAAGGCCCGCGGATAGTGCAAGCCCTTGCTGTCGCAGTCCGAGTTGTAGTAGTACAAGAGGTTGTACTTGTACACCTGGTACGTGCAGCACAGGCCGACGCCGGCAAACGCAAGGATCAGCGGCGCGATGCATGTGTAACTGATGGCTGTACACAAAAAAGTAAGAACCCTGGACTGCCTTGATAAGAGAACACGCAAGGAAACGTAGGAAACGTACCAATCACACCCATGTTGGTGTACACGGGGAACACGCCGCCCCAATGGGGCTGCTTCAGCCGCTGAAAGTTCCGGACCGCCCGGCGCGGGTGCTGGATCGTCCTGGCCAGCAGCGTGTGACGAAACAGGTCGACAAAGTGGACGAGGCCAATGGCACCACCAGCCAAGCACTGCACGGTGATGTAGGAGAGGTAGAAATTCGACGACTTGGGCAGGTTCTGCGACAGCAGGTCCTTGGCCGAGAGGGGGTCCTGCAGAATCTGCGAGAACGCGGCCGAGGCCGCCGACGTCAAGGTCGTGACCAGGAAGACCTGGACGACCTGGAAGCAGAAGTACGCGTGCTGGGTGAAGAGCTCCACCATGGGCGCCGAGGGAACACCAGCGGCGCGTGCACACACTAGAGCCAGAAGGTCAGCGATTTCATTCCGAAAGAATCCATTCCGGTAGCAACCCGATCAGGGGGACAACGTACCTCTGAGCATGCCTGGGACCGCGGCCATCAGCAGAGACAGGGCCACGGCGGGCAGGAGGCCCTCGATGACGCCGGTGATGACCGACGGCAGGTCGCCGATCCAGTGGAGGAAGAACACCTTTTCGCTGAGGAACGAGACGTTGGACACGATGCCCACAAAGGCGGCCGGGACGGACCAGAACACGATGCCGGCGGCCACGGCGCCGAGCACGAGAAAGCGGCGGATGATGCGCTCCCACCAGCGCATGCGCAGGGACGACCAGATGACGTCTTCGGGGCGGATGCCGATGAAGCGAGGCGACATGTGGAGCGGCTGGTGGTGGGCCAGGACCTGGTAGGCCACCTGGGCGGCGGCCTGCGAGTCGAACTCGACAAACAGCGACGACAGCGGCGTGCCGTCGCCGGCGCGGTAGCGCCGCCGCATGCGGGCAATGGCCTTGTTCAGCGACTTGATGCGCATCCGCGTCCAGCGGATGGTGTCGACCTTGCGGCCAAAGTTGGACAGGGGCCGGTGCGTCGGACGGGCGGACGCCGGCAGCCACTGCGCCGCGACGGAGCCGCGCACGTCGGGCAGCGTGGACGCAAAGCCGTAGGGGTGGACATAGTCCATCTCGTTTTCCTCCTCCTCGTAGCCGGCAGCCGCGGAGGCGACGACGACGTTCTTCGTGTCGAGCTGGGTGTCAGCTTCCTTGTCGTCCATGCTGGGTCCGTTGACGAGGCCCAGCCCCGTAGCGGACGGGGTGGGCGCCGAGTAGGTGTCGTTGGAGAGGGGACCGCGGCCGTCGGCCGACGTGGGCTTCTCGTGCCCCTTGCCTTTCACAACCGCCTTGGCGGGCTCCAGAACATCGGCCAGGTGTCGGAACCTGTGGACCATGCCTGCAGGAAGAATGCGCTGGATCGGCGAAGGCGACGCAGCCATGGTCGCAGGGGGGGGAGCGGCGGCGCGCTCTGCCGCCGATGCCTTGGACCCGTCCGACGCCCGCCGGTCGGACGCCGGGGGCGGCGGCGAGGACGCGGACGAGGGCGAGAACGGCGAGTACGCCGTTGACGACGGGGACGGGGACGACGGGGACGGGGACGACGGTGTCGCGTCTGGTGCACCCGCGGGGGCCGTGAAGGCGGCGGAGGCGGCGGAGGCGGCAGAGGGCGAAGCAGCCGACGCCACGGCCGAGGATGAGGTGGACGAGCGGTGGGAGAGAGAGGAGGAGGAGGGCGAAGAGGAGGAGGGGGAAGACGGGGGGGAGGAGGAGGAAGAGGAGGAGGAGGAGGCGGACGCCGACGACGCCAGCGACGACGAGGTGGTGGAGCGCGTGGGCGACGCGGCGGCGGGCGGCATGGAAGAGACGGGGAGGGGGAGGAGGGAGGTGGTGGCGTGCATCCGGTTGCGGGCGCGGTTGGCCTTCTTGATCAGCTCGATCTCGGCCTTTTCGAGGCGGACGGCGGCCTTGTCGCGCTCGTCGACGAGGCGCAGGAGGGGCTTTGTGTCGCGGGGGATCCAGACGTTCTTGACGGCGTCGCCAAAGAGCTTGCGGATGCGGCGCTCGTCGAGGAAGCGCTTGGGGACGCAGGTGAAGAGGACGGTGCGGGCGGAGAGGCGCTGGGCGTGCTGGGGAGCCATGAGGTAGGCCTGGCGCAGGTTGATGTAGAAGACGCACTCGCGGCAGATCATGAAGAGGATGAAGCCGAAGAGGACCCAGGAGATGAGGACGTGGGCGTAGAACTTGAGGGGGCGGGCGACGTTGCCAATGGTGAGGAGGTCGAGCTGGATGAGGCCGTTGCCGCCGGTGGCGTTGACGGAGAGCAGGACGGGCCAGGAGATGGCGCAGCCGGCGAAGCAGATGGTGGCCAGGACGCGGAGGTAGCGCAGGAAGAGAAAGCCATCGAGCGAGCAGTTGTTGAGGACGAACTTGTCGTCGATGCGGTGGAAGTCCTTGATCCAGGAGAACCAGGTGTCGGGGAGGGGGGGGACGGGCTCCCTGGATGGTTAGTGAGAGGTAAGACAAAGTCCCTGGGGGGAAGACGCACAAAGGAGGCCGGCGGATGCCGGGGAGGGTGCGCGGCGCATAGACGCGGCGGGACCGGCGGCGGAAGACGAAGAAGATGGACAGGCAGATGGAGGCATAGATGAGGACGGGGACAAAGGTGCTGCCGAGGGAGGAGGCGGAGGCGGAGTCGGTGCCGGAGGAGGTGACGTGGCTGAGGGTGCCGGTGGTCGAGTTGTCGCGGCTGGAGCCGATCCGGGGGTCGTTGCTCTGGTTCTGGGAGGGTTAGCCGGGGGGAGAGGTCGGGCCGGCGGCCGGAGACGGAGGCCGGAGACGGAGACCGGAGACGGAGACCAGAGACGGAGACCGGGAACGGCGACGTACCAAAACCTGCGAATCGCGCCTTTCGAGGCCGTTGGCCAGCGACGCCCACTCCATCTTGTCATTGCTTCTGCGCGGGCAGACACTAGAGGCGTCTGTGCGAAGCGAGGGCGATCATGTCCTGAGGAGAGGAGAGGAGAGGAGAGGAGGAGGAGATGACGGGAGGAGGACGGGAAGACGAGAGCGAGACGAGGACGAGATGAAGCGGATGCCGAGACAGACAAGAAGACGACGAGAAGACGAGGAGACGCGGACGACAAGAGGAGGGCGGGCGAGAGGCGAGGGAGAGGGCGAAGATGGACAGAGAGGGACGTTGGCGAGGCACGAGGATATGGAGCACGCAACAAGTGCGACAGCGGCTCCGTTCTGCTGGGCGAATACCACTACGGAGACGGTCCGCGGGCAGAAAGAGCGAGGGTGAGAGGCTGGCGGAGAGTGGGTGCGCCGAGTGGGTTCCTGCCCTAGCTCTACCAGTGACCGCGTACGCTGTACTTGTATAAAGTACTTTTCGAGCCCACGACAAACTAGGACACAGCCCATATCTCACGAGTACGACGCTGTTGCCAGGCCTCGCCGCGATTGGTGGCGCCTCTGATTTTTCGTATAGAGTACGGGGAGTAGTTGTAGTTGCAAAATACTTGTATATCCGTTCAGCGAAATAAAGACTCGACTTTGGTGTATGCTTATATACTCATATATCTACAAGTAAGTATAATGCAAGAACACAGTACAAATAAAAGTACTACCACTCTATACACTATTACTCCGTACTTCTCTCTCTTCCCAGTCGCAAAAAATGCCACAAATACAACTACCGTGTCGTCGTATACTTACTCCGTACTCCCTCGCCTGCTTAGTCCCATGGGAGGCCTGGCCGCCAGCAAATGACTGACTGGCTTGGGTGGCATTCGGCTATGCCTAGTGTCTCTCGTAAAACTATGCTTACGTCTCCAAGGCACTCCTCGCACAGGAACGAGTGGCGCAGTGGGTGTGTGCCCTGGGGAGGCAAAAAAGCCCCTGTAAATTAGTGGCTAGCCAGGGCTCTCTGTGGTCTCGTAGTTTCTGTGGGCCTGGGTTACGGAGCATGTGGGTCTTGGCGGCGGCGAATAGCGCGCGCCGATAGGGATGGGCATCCCCTCCCTGCCTTGCTGGCCGGGCGGTTGCTTCAACGGCGACACGCGACGGCGTGCATTCTTTCTGCACTTTACCGCGCCAATGCATGCATGCATGCATGCAGGCCAGCACTGCAGGCCACACAGGCCACACCACACCGCAGGCCACACTGCAGGCCATGCCACACAACGTGCACGGCCCAGTCCTGCAGAGCACGGCCGGACGGTCCGCGGGCGAAGGCTTGGCTGGCTGCACAGCAAAGACGGCATCGAGGCCATCCGGAGAGATACGGGTACGAGAGGGCTCGAGCCCTTTACGAGTTGTATCCGTACGGAGTAGTTGTACTCTGTAGCCTCTCCGGACACGCCAGCGGGGATCCCGCAAATCGGGTGAGCGCCAAGCCGGTCGTCCTACCAACCTACAAGAACTATCCGTCAGCATAGCCTCTACCCATCGACTCCGTACTCTGTGCAACTATAAACTCTCGTATGGTACGGAGTCGTGGCGTCGGGTAGCAACCCGTCGGCGGCAGCAATCGTCGTCGGCACGCAGATCGGTTTATAGGAGCAGAAATATACGCTGTACTTGTACAACATTTGTACAAGTACAAGTACACGTAGTTGTATTCCGTTGGTATTGGAAGCTAACCGCCGCGCGGCCGTCCAGAAACGAAATTGCTCTACGGGTGCACGGACTGCGGAGAATGCCCAGGGGCGTGTAATACGTTGCTATAGCTATGCAGAGGGCGGCCAGCCGCACGCAAACGAGGCCCTTCGCCGAGATCCCGACGCCCTCGCACTTGATGGAATCACGATTTGATCTCTAGCGAGATGGATCTACTCCGTATTGTATATTACTCCGTACTCCGTAATACGTACCCAGTGGGCCATCAGCCGCTCTTCTCCCGGTCCGACGGCGAGCCGTCCGAGGGCGCGGCGGCGGCGACCTCCTGGCCGGAGATCACGTCCGGCCCGTCCTCGTCGCCGTCGAGGGTGGACTTGGGCCCGGTGAACCACTTGCGGGCGTCGAGGACGTAGTAGAGGCTGGCGCCGCCCCAGACGGCGGCGTTGATGACGACGGTGTAGTTCATGGACTGCGGGGAGGGGTCGGGGCCGGACGAGGGGAACATGCAGAGCACGATGCCGTAGGCGAGGAAGACGATGGCGAACCAGGCGATGGGGCGGGACAGGCGGCCGGTGTAGAAGGCGCCGGGGCGGAAGCGGGCGCCGCCCCAGACGATGCGCGAGAAGATGGGCAGGCCCCACGACAGGTTGTTGCCGGCCACGGCCAGCGAGAAGAGCGCCGAGGCCGCCGCCGCATCGATGAGGCACAGCAGGCCGAGCACGACGGCCACGAACACGCAGCCCCAGACGGTGCGCAGGGGGATGAAGCCAAACGTTTTGGACTGGCAGTCAGTCTCGGGCAGAAGGCACTTGTACAAGTAGTTGTACATACAATCGGCCGGAAGAAGCGCGAAAAGGGCAGGGCGCCGTCGCGCGAAAAGGCCCACATCTGGCGCGAGGCGGCGACGAGGATGGACAGGCCCATCAGGTACTGCACGATGAAGAGGAAGGACATGAAGCCCAGCGTGCCCTTCTTGCCGAGGGCGTCAAAGTAGATCTGGGCCATCTGGGGCAGTTGGTCAGTAGAGACAAACGGGAACTGGGTACAGAAAAGACGACGCACCGGCTGGCCGTAGACGGAGCCGAGCACGTTGTCAATGTTGGGGTCGATGCAGGCGGCGAGGACGATGACCAGGACGAAGCCCAGGCCCCCTGGATGTCAGGAGGGCGGTCAGGACGCCACGACAGCGAGGGGACGACACCTACAGCACATGCCGATGGACGACAGGATGCCCAGCGGGACGGCCTTGGCCGCGTTGGCCGCCTCCTCGGACATGTGGACCTGGACGTCAGCGGCAGCCGGAAGGACAGGAAGGACAAGGAAGGACAAGAACCACCTACACACGAGTCAAAGGCGCCAATGGTCCAGATGGGCGAGAGCCAGGCGAGCATAAAGGTCCAGCCCTTGGGCCAGGTGGTGAGGTTGTCGAGGGTGGCAAAGATGAAGCGGCCGTCGTTGCGGGCGTGGCGCATGCCGACGGGCAGGGCGATGATGGAGGCGAGGATGAGGGCGAGGTTCATCAGGACGGCAAAGGACTGCATCTTGGCCATGACGCGGGCCAGCGTGGACGCCAGCACGCCGTGGGTGAGCACGCAGGCGAGGAAGACGGCGTAGACGACGCCGTTGGACGGCGTCCACTCGCCGTCGCGCGCAATGACAATGACGGAGCAGAACATGAGCGCGAAGCCGTAGTCGATGCTGCACAGCCCGCCCACCAGGCCCAGGCTGTTGCTGTAGCCGACCAGGAAGGACAGGTAGTTGCGCGTGCGCGGGCTCGCGTAGTAGTGCGTCCAGTAGTACAGCCCGCCGCTCGTCGGCATGGCGCTGCCCAGGTCCGCCATCGCCAGCCCGACCACAAAGATGCACCCGCTCGCCAGGAACCACGACCACACCATGCCCCCCGGCCCCGCCGGCAGCGAAAACGCCAGCGTGCTCGCAATCGACGGCAGCAGGCCCATGATGGAAAAGGCAATCCCAAACACCTCGAGCGTGCTAAAGTTGCGCTTCAGCTCCTGCCGGTAGCCAAGTTGCGCTGGCGGCGGTCAGCATCGTCTTGGATCACGACATCTGAGGACGCAGGACGCACGCACCCAGCAGCTCGGCATCCGCCGCGCCCGCCAGAACGACGCCGTCCGAGACGGCCACCGACTTGGACGGCGCCTCGACATCCGTGTTGCCAGCAGTCATGGTTGCGGTGCGGTTGGTGGTGGACGGCTCGGTCGTGGGACGGTCGTGGGACGGCAGACCTATTTATGCTCAAGGAGCGTCGACGCTCCTCCCAGCAGCGTGGGGGACTGCGGCCGGTGCTGCCATCGATGCTGTCCGGCTCCCTATCACAAACGGGGTGGGAGGGCGGAGCAGAGATAAGACAGGTTGGTCTGCGTGGATGACGACACCGCTGTTGGACCGCAAGGGGGGGTGGGTTGCGTCCATCCGGGCTGCAACCCCTTGGCAGGAGCACGAAAGCTTGTCTCATCGTCACCGGCCGCGGCCTGCCAGACAGTACTCGTAGTTGTACGGAGAAGAGCTGTCCAGACCAACGAGCACATCTAGACCGCCTGGACTTGCCTGTCCAGGAGACGGGCTCTTACGACGGGCCCATCCTGCGACGTGCCGTTGCACTCCGCACGGGGGAGAAGAGGAAAAACCAGACCCTTCCAGGACCGCCCGTATCTCTCGGATCGGCCAGCGCCCCCCCCCCCCCCCCCCGATAACGGCGTCAACTGCCGGCGCGCGTGCTCCGTACGGAGTCCCTGTGGCCACCGTGCTTACTCCGTACCACCGCGCAGTGTCCGATTTACCCCAGCTCCTTATCAGGGCCGCGGCCGATGTGCAGACGGGCACGGCGTCCGCCGTTCCAGTGGAGGTTGCTAGTGCCCCCCTGGTCTGGTCGGTTTAGGAAGGTTGTAGTGAGCGGTGGGATAAGAAGACCTTTCGAGGAAGTCCTGCCGAGACGCCTCTGCACGACGAGGACGGTGTGCGAGGCCAGGCCATACTGGATGCTCTGACCGAGCGGCGGGTGGCATCCGTCGGACGACGCCCTGCGCGGCCACAGCACACGGCATTGGAAACGTCCCAGGACACAGGCGTCAACGAGCCGTGCCGCAGGCTGCGAGCCCCTTTGTATATACAGTAAGATACAAGTACATAAGTACAAACGACAGACGCCTTTCCTACCCAACCAGCCAACACCCCGTCCCAAAAACAGTCATACTCTGTACAAAGAACAAAATACCACACCATTACTCCGTACGGTACAAATTAGGCCCCCGGCAGGTGGTCGCTGAAGATAATGAGCGGCCATTGCGCCGAGTGCGTGCCGACGCCGGCCGGCTGCGGCTGCGGCGGCGGCGGCGCCAGGGCGTCCATGTGGACGGGGCCGAGGGACCCGGCGGAGGCAGCAGGGACGACTTGGCCCATGGACTGCTGCTGCTCCACGACCAATGGCATCCCCAGGTCGGGCCCGCCGCCGCCGCCGCCGCCGCCGCCGGCCGGCGCGAGCCGCTGGTGCAGCAGGCTGAGGTCGAGCAGGGCGTCGGCGCTGGCAAAGTGGTCGTGGAGCGTCGTCTGGCTGTCGGCGATGGCGGCGGTCCAGTTGGTCCACGGGTTGTTTGCGGCGGCGGCGGCGGCGGCGGCGGCAAAGTCTGGGTGCACCACGCCGTCCGACTGCAGCACGCCGTCTGACTGTAGCACGCCGTCCTGGGGCGGAAAGGCCAGCAGGGCCTGCTGCTGCAGGTCGTAGCTCGGCTGGTAGCTGCTGGCAGCGACGGGGCCCTCCGATCCGTAGTACGGCATGGGGACGTAGGGGCCGTTTTGGTAGGCCGGTGCCTGCTGGGTCGCCTCTTGGGCCTGCTGGGCCTGCTGAGCCTGCTGAACCTGCTGGGCCTGTTGAGCCTGTTGAGCCTGCTGAGCCTGCTGAGCCTGCTGAGCCTGCTGAGCCTGCTGAGCCTGCTGAGCCTGCTGGGCCTGCTGGGCCTGCTGGGCCTGCTGAGCCTGCTGAGCCTGCTGGGCCTCCTGCGCCTCCTGCGCCTCCCGGGCGTGCTGGGCCGACTGGCCCGGCTGGCCCGGCTGGCCCGGCTGGTCCAGCCGGGTCTCGAGCTTGCGGCGGGCCTGGGTCTCGAGGTGGCGGGCGACGTCGACGGGGGCGTCGTGGGCGCCGCCGGCCTTGGCGCCGGCGCGCATGTGGGCGACGAGCTGGTCGCGCTCGGCGGCGGGCATGTCGCGCATGATGCCGAGGATGGTGAGGGCGCAGATGTGGGTGAGCTTGGCGTTGAAGGGGGGGTGGCGGCGTCCATCCCGGGGCTTGTTGTTGTTGTTGTTGTTGTACGGGGCCCCCGCGAGGAGGCTGATCTCGGCGACAATGGACAGCCAGATGCTGGTGTCGTCCTGGAGGCGGGCAATGTCGGCGGCGGAGGCGTGGAAGCGGCGCTCCCAGGCGGCGGCGAGCATGGAGAAGAGGGCGGCGCAGTAGACGGACATCTGGTACCAGG
Organism: Ophiostoma fasciatum; assembly: GCA_019925495.1. Classification (NCBI taxonomy): domain Eukaryota; kingdom Fungi; phylum Ascomycota; class Sordariomycetes; order Ophiostomatales; family Ophiostomataceae; genus Ophiostoma; species Ophiostoma fasciatum. Next base: position 165,080 of record JADHKM010000008.1, on the reverse strand, counting down.
TGGTGTCGAGCGACTTGAGGGCGAGCAGGCGCTGGACGTGGCGCAGCAGGGTGCGGGCGGTGGCCTCGCAGAGGCGCGTGTTCTCGGCGAAGACGGCCGGGTCGGCGGTCAGGCAGACGGAGGGGTGGTGCAGGCACAGCAGGAACTCGAGCGAGACGGCCTGCGCGTAGAGGGCGTACATGAGCGAGGCGGGCTTGCAGGTCTCGACGCGCAGCTCGGGCGGCAGGTGGGCGTGGATGGCGCGGTAGCGGCGCTCGAGGCGGCGCACGAGCGCGGCGTAGCGGCGCGGGTCGCGGCGGGCGCCGTACAGCTTGGAGAACATCTCGAGGTAGAGGGGCGTGAAGCGGAAGGCGTGCACGGCGACGAGAAAAGGGCAGTCCTGGCTGCCGATGCGGGCCGGGTCGGTGATGCCGTCGGCGGTCAGCAGCTCGTCGGCGACGAGGACGGGGATCTCCGTGTCAAAGTCCTCGACGCGGATGGGCATGGGGCGGCCGAGGCGGCCGTTGAGCGTCACGGCCAGCATCAGGGCGTTCCACCAGGCGCGCTTGCGCAGCTCGAGCGCCAGCGTCGTCTGCGCGGCGGGCACGCCGGAGGCGCGGTGCAGGCCGAGGTCGACGGCGCGCATGAGGGCATAGTTGGCGACGGTGGAGCCGCAGCCGGGCTTGGGGAAGGCGCGCGTGTAGAGGGCCAGCAGCACGAGGGCCTGCACGGCGGTGACGGACCAGTCGCCGGCGACGTAGCAGAACTTGCTGAGCACCCAGTGGTAGTGCTTGTTGGAGAGGTCGTGCAGGTGCGCCTGGCGCGCGAGGTCCTCGCGGTTGCGCACGCCGTACTGGTAGTAGATGATGGCGAAGACGAGGTGCACAATGACCAGCTCCGACGTCGTCGGCCGGAAGCGCGCGTCGTCGTAGAGCCGCGTCAGCAGCGCCATGTAGCTCGGCTTGTGCAGCACCGGCGCAAAGGGGTGCACCATGAGAAAGTACCACTCCGAGTACTCGACCGCGTCCGACCGCGACGGCAGCTCCACCGCGCCCACCGGCGGGTTGATGTTCATGCACGAGCGCAGGAACGAGCCGAACGAGCGGTTGTAGAGGCCCCGGGGGGGGGTGGGGGAGCCGGTGCCGGTCGTGGTGGTCATGGCCCCCGGCTCGGCCCCCAGCTCGGCCCCCGGCTCGGCCCCTGGCCCGGCCCCTCCCGCCTCCTCCTCCTCCTCCTCCGCGCCCGCGTCAATGTCGAGCAGCGTGCCCAAGATGGACACCTGCGTGCCGTTGACCGAGTTGAGCGGCGCGCGGTCCGCAAACACGCCCAGGTAGCTGTCGATGGGGCACGACTGCAGCAGCGCCGGCGCCGACGACGCCGGCGTTTCGGGGGAGGCGGCCGAGGAGAGGCCGGGCGAGGGGGGGGGAGGAGAGGAGGGGTCGTCGTCGTCACCGGCAGGGTCGCGGGCGGGATCGCGGGCGGAATCGCGGGCGGAATCGCGGGCAGGGTGGTGACCGTCCTCACTGTCTGCCCGCCTCCGATACCAGACCGACTCCAGGCAGGACCACCCCTCCCCCTCCCCCTCCCCCGGCCGCCCGTGGCCCTCGTAGGGCGACCAGCGCCAGGGCACGACCTCGACGCGCTGGCGCTGCAGCAGGGCCTCGAGCGCGCGGATGTGGCGGGCCATGGCGGCCTTTTCGCGCTCGAGCTCCTGCAGGTAGCCGCGGCGCTCGGTGCGGCCGCTGACGCGGTCCGTCACGTAGCACTCGAGGCGCTGCGCCCGGCAGTGCGAGCAGCCCTCGGGCAGCGCGTCGCAGCGGATCTTGCGCACCTTGCACCGGTCGCACGCCTGGCCCGTGCGCGTGTACGCCTGCAGCCGGCTCTTGACCACGCGCGAGAAGTCGTCCACGCCGGCGCGTCCGTCGGCGGCGCGTCCGTCGGCGGGGGGCAGCTTGACGCGCGGGGGGGCTGTCGGGGCCGTCGGGGGGGGTGGCCAGCCATTCCGGGCGTGGCCATTGAGGGCGTGGCCGTTGTGGGCGTGGGAGCCATCGTCGGCAGGCCCGCCGTCATCCTCGCGGGGCCGCTTCGGCACACGCAGGGGAATGTCCATCGGGGCGAGGCGAGGTGAGTGAGGTGAGGAGGTAAAGCACAAGTTGACGAAAGCGAGGCAGGCGAGTCAGGCGAGGCAGGCGACTCCGTGAGAGCGAGTCAGGCTCGGCAACTAGGGCTGGCCCATTGCACGTGCGTCCCGCAGCGCGCCGTGGTGCGCTCTGTTTGTGTCGGGTGTGCGTTGTGCGGTGTGCGGTGTGCGGCGTGCGGTGTGGTCGTCGAGCGTCGGTGCGTGTCGGGAGATGTTTGCCGCCAGATGGTGTTCTGGATACGGCAATTGCCGGCGGCTGGACCGGCCACAGTGGGAGCGAGCCAGGCCAGGCCTGGCCAGGCCAGGCCGCTGAGCGTCTGCCCGCTAAGTCCGCCAAAAGTCGCGCTGAGTCTGCTGAAGAACCGCGGGGAAGCGCTAACCAGCAAGCAGGGGGCCCGCCGCTGCCGCTAAGGTTTTGCCCGCGCCGCCGTCGTCGCCGCCGCGCCGCCGCCGCCGCCGCCGCCGCGGCGGCTGAGCCGCCACTCGGGCCTTTTTTGCTGCCCGTCTTTCGCCGGCGCCATAGACGGAAGAACGCAGATTGGCGGCTGCGGACGCTGGCCACAAGCCTCTGCATGGCTCGAGGTGTTCGCTTCGCCTCAGGAGGCCGGCCCCGGCGCCGAGTCTGTCGGTCGCATGACTCAGACGGAGGCGGAGGGTCGGTCTTGATATCCGATCCGCGTCTGGAAGACTCGGAGCTGGAGATCTTGTGGCCTTGCGCGTCTTCCCGGCGGGTCCGCGACTGACCACGGCGACGCTGATCGACAAGGGGCTGGGCTGGCGGGCCGCCGGACCGCCGTGGCTTTAGCGGGCGGCGGCGCTCCGACGCCTCGACGACCGCGGCGACGTCGTGTGCTCGGGTCGGCGGGTGGACGACGAGAAGACGATGAGAGGACGATGAGAGGACGATGAGAAGAGGAGTGTGCTAAGAATAGAATATGCCTGCTTGAGTTGAATCACATTTTTGGACTGGCGATATGCTTCCTGGCTCTTTCCTTGTGCCCTTACTTAAGCCTGGCGATAGCGATAAGCTCCGCCCGCGGCCCAGAACCTCCACGCAACGACGTCCACCAAACGTCCCGCCAGGCGTCGCCACCATGCGCCTCCTCTCGCCCGCGGCTGCCGTCGGCCTGCTCGCCGCCGCCGTGCTGCCCGTCTGCAGCGGCCTGCGCACGTGGCAGCCGATCCGCGAGCTGCGCAAGCAGGTGAGGGGGGGAAGGGGGGGGGGGGGGGGAGGAGAGAGAGAGAGACCCCGAGGTCTTCCCATCTTCAGCTGTTCTGACGGCGCAGGTGGAGGACCGGCCTGCTGCCGCCGCGGCCCTGGAGGCACAGTACCCCGCCTACACGCTCCGCGTGCCCGTCGACCACTTCCCGAACGACCCGCTCTACGCGCCGCACGTCAACGACACCTTTGCGCTGCGCTACTGGTTCGACGCGGCGCACTACCGCGCCGGCGGGCCCGTGATCCTGCTGGCCGCCGGCGAGACCAGCGGCACGGACCGCCTGGTCTTTCTGCAGAAGGGCATCGCCGCCCAGCTGGCCCGCGCCACCGGCGGCCTCGCCGTCGTGCTCGAGCACCGCTACTACGGCGCCAGCGTCCCCTACGCCAACCTGTCCACCGAGAGCCTGCGCTTCCTCCGCACCGAGCAGGCCCTGGCCGACACCGCCTACTTTGCGCGCCACGTGCGCTTTCCGGGCGTCGGCGTCGACGTGTCGCCGGGGCCGCCGGGGCCGCCGGGGCCGCCGGGGCCGCCGGGAACGGGGGCCGCCGGCACCGCCCCGTGGATCGTCTACGGCGGCTCCTATGCCGGCGCCTTTGCCGCCTTTTTGCGCATCCGCTACCCGGACCTCTTCTGGGGCGCCATCTCCTCGTCCGGCGTCACCGTCGCCATCCACGACTACTGGCAGTACTACGAGGCCCAGCGGCGCTACGCCCCGCCCGCCTGCGTCCGCCTCACCCAGCAGCTGATCCACGCCGCCGACCAGATCCTGCTGGCCGGGCGGCGGGCGAAGACGGCGCCGCCGCCGTCCCCCCAGGCCGACGGCCAGAGCCCGCTCGGCCGACCGGAGAGCGACGCGGCCGCCGCCGCCGCCGCCGTCGCTCGGGTGGCGCAGCTCAAGGCCGTCTTCGGGCTCGGCAACGTCACGCACGACGACGACTTTGCGGCCGTGCTGAGCGACGCCATGGACGGCTGGCAGGACACCAACTGGGACCCGGCCGAGAACAGCCCGGGCTTTGCCTGGTACTGCGGCAACGTCACCGCCGCCGCCCTGCTGTACCCGGAGCTGGCCGCGCGCCGCGCCCGCGTCCGGGACCTGCTGGCCGCCACCACCTACGCCGGCCCCCAGGCGGACGCGCTGGCGCTGCCCATGCTCAACTACATTGGCTGGGTGCAGCGCACGCACCCGTGCCCAGAAGGCGAGGGAGGCGAGGCCGGCAGCCGCGGCCGCACCCAGGACCAGTGCTTCGGCAACCACAACGCCACCTTTTACCGCCAGGACGACCTCGCCCAGCGCTGGCGCCCCTGGGCCTACCAGTACTGCACCCAGTGGGGGTACCTCGCCACCGGGTCCGGCGTGCCCGCGGACCGCCTGCCGCTCGTCAGCCGCCTGCTCGACCTCGCCTACCTGTCCACCGTGTGCCGCGACGCCTTCCGCGTCGCCGCGCCGCCCGACGTCGCCTCCGTCAACCGCTACGGCGCCTACGACATTGCCTACCCGCGCCTCGCCATCGTCGACGGCGAGGCCGACCCCTGGCGCGCCGCCACGCCCCACGCCATCGGCCACCACGGCCACCACGGCCACCACGGCCACCGCCGGCCCAGCACCGCCAGCCAGCCCTTCTTGCTCATCCGCGGCGGCGCCGTCCACCACTGGGACGAGTACGGCCTCTGGGACAACGAGACCACGCCCGACCTGCCGCCGCCGCCCGTCCGCCGCGTCCAGGCCGACGAGGCCGCCTTTGTGGCCCAGTGGGTGGCCGACTGGGCCGCGGGGGGGGGCGGGCATGTCGGGTAGGCGGGACATACTGCAGCATGTATCGATAGAATCATTGTGCCTGGTCCCTATGAACAAATGCATGCCTGCCAACGCCGTGAAAGTCGCTTCCAAAGGAGAAAAAGAAAAAGAGAACCACTGCCGCATACGACACGCCCGCTACGACACTCCCGCTACAACGCACGCCACGAGCCGTGCTCCGACAGGTCGGAGCTCAGCCAGTAGCACGCCGCCAGCAGGGCGGACAGGCCCAGCAGGGTGAGGATGCCGGCGCCGGCGCGGTCGGCGCCGGTGATGGCGCGGCCGCGGCCGAGGCTGGCGGCGTCGGGGGCGTCGAGGCCGGCGGCGGGGTTGCCGGCGCTGGTGCCGCCGGTGCGGTTGGTCAGCGGGGGGCGGACGTCGGGCTGGTCGACGAGCAGGCTGGTGAGGGCGGCCAGGGCGTTCATCTGCTGGCCGGCGCCGGTGTGGCCGTCGTAGGCGCCCGTGGTCCAGCGGAAGCCGCAGACGCCGGCGCTGTCGCAGGCGGCGGCGGCGCCGGCGGCGCTGGTGCGCAGCGCGCCGAGGATGGTGTCGTGCGCAAAGGGCGCCAGCTGCGCGGCCACGGCCAGCCAGCGGTGCAGGTAGCCCTTGAAGGACAGCATGTCCGTGGTGCACTGGACGCGGTCGGGCAGCTCGCAGCTGAGCTCGACGGCGGGGCCGCTGCCGGCGCCTCCGTCGCTGGGGAAGAAGACGTGGACGGCGCGCGCGGTCAGCGCCTGCACGCGCGCCCGCCACACGGCCGAGCCGTTGGTGTAGTTGTACATGAAGGCGGCGCCCTGCAGGTACACGGCGGCGTTGTACGAGAACTGCGCGCGCGCAATGTCGGTGCAGTTGGTGTCGACGTGCGCGCCGTCAAAGACGTCGTACTGCGCCGACAGCAGGCCCACGCCCTGCACCCAGTCCCACGTCTGCGCGGCCACGCGCGCGTACGTCGCGTTGCCCGTGTACCGCGCCAGCCGCGCCCCCATGTTGAAGAAGATGCCGTTGGCGATGCTGTTCTTGTAGTTGTAGCCGTTGTTCGACAGCGGGATCTGCCACCGCAGGCCCCCGCCGCACGTGCCGTCGTGCCGGTCCGGCGCCGCCTGCGTGTTCCACACCGCCTGCGCCAGCGCCAGCCACGACGGCTGGTCCGCCGCCCCCGTCGGGTTCTGGAAGTTGGTCTCCGCCGCCAGCATCGCCGACAGGCCCCAGAAGCCCTGGTCGTCGTTGCCCAGCGACATGGTCCAGTTCGCCGGCATGTAGCTGTTCTGCGGCGGGCCCGTCTGGAACTGCAGCGCCCGCTCCGTCACGTTGTTGTACGTCGTGTCCTTGGTGTAGTGCCAGTAGTCGATCAGCGTGCCCCAGAGCGCGCCGCCCTCCCACCAGTAGTAGTCGCCCCCGGGCGGCGGCCCGGGCAGGACCCCGGGTATGTTTCCTGCAAGAGGTCAGCACAGGAGCTGGGCCCCGGCAGCCAGAACTTTATCCCTACCTGGCTCCTCGCCATGGTAATAGGTCATCAGATTCCGAGCAATCAGTTTGGCGGCCGCTTTGATGGAGTCTTTGGGGGGGGGGGGGTTAGAAACAGCACAGACTGGCCTTAGGGTCTTCAACGGGCAGAGCACGTACCTGGGGAGTCGAGGTCGACGGAGAGGGCGGACGCGTGGGACGGTAGGAGGACGAGCGAAAGGAGGCCGGAGAGCACCAGCGAAGCCGTGAGCTCCATGACGCCGGCTGGACGGAAGAGTGACTGTACAACAAGAGAGAAAGGACAGGACGCCCACAGCGGGCAAACGAAACAGCAGCGAGCGACGAGAAGAGAAAGCAAGACGGAGGTTGTGCAACACTCGCGGTGCAGATGGACGCAGAGGGGATCTCGGCATGCTCAACGGTCCCCTGTCCCTCTTTTGACAGAGCCACTCCTCCACAAGAACCCACACCCATTCCGGAGTAGGACTATCCTTGCTCGAGCCGAGTCTCGTATATTTCAACGACAGTACTCCGTACAAGTAAGCATAGTCCGTAAGCATATACGAGAAGCATATACGGAGTACGAGAAGTGCTAGAAGCAAGCCGGTGCAAGCAACGGAACGAAAGACGCGCATGAGCAGCCTGGGCAGATCTTGGCGGCCAAGACAAGAGAATACGGATTTGACCAAGTAAGGAGTACAGTTTGCGAATCGGAGTATGTTTACGAGCAACTGGGGGCTCGGACTCAAGGCGATGACGCTCTGGATACCTGCTTCTTCCTTGCTGTGCCTCGCCGTTCATCGTCTCGTGCGTCCCTACAGAACAGCATGTTGGTCGTTGTCTGTTTCGTTCTGTTGCCTGGCCTCTGTTGCTTTCTCTCCCCTGCTCTCCCCTGCCGGTCGACCCAGCACAAATTAGTCGGACTTGGCGTCATGAAAGGAAATAAGCATACTCCATAATAAGCATATACGAATAGAACTATATTTACAGCAATACCCCGTATTCCAAGTGGCGCAGCAGGAGAAAAGAAAGCTGCATTCCGATTTCAATTCTACGTCGGACTGAGCATATGCTTACAAAGGATATGCATAGTTGTACTCGATACGAAAGGCCAAAAAACTGTACGGAGTAGCGCATCGTGACCATCGGCTGAGGCTCAGGGGCCGATGTTATTTGCGCCCTTCTTGGCAGCGGTCCACCCCAAGGGCTGCTGCTGCATTATGAACGGGGAACGGTTAAGGGAACGGGGAACGGTACGGAGCGGACCTCCCCGGATTTGTTCCCGGACAGCCCAGGTCACGTGTGTATTAGTCATCCAATTCGTTGTTAAAATCCTCAAATGCTCCGCCCAAAAAATCTGCGCATTTCCTGTCCCTGAACAACGAGGACACCCGCCAGGACAGGACAGGATGGCGAGCATCGAGGCCCGCGGAACCGGCGGAGTCCACGATATGGCACTCCTGCCACGCTGCAGGTAAGGTGAAAAGGGCTCTCGTGTGCGTGTGCGTGTGCGCAAACATCCTGTGTCCACCGGCGCTGCTGCTGCTGCTGCTGCTGCTGCTCCTCCTCCTCTCACGCAATCCCCCCCAACCAGCCACGCACGCCCAGTCCGCCTCTGCCCACCGCGGAGGGGCGCGACTGGCCTCCCCGCAACGTTCTCTGGCTTCAGCCTCAGGCAATTCTGGCGGCGGGGCGTCTTGCCTTGCCGTCTGAGATGGGCTGGTTTTTGGGGGCAGGCCGCTCCTTGTGAAAAGCCTGTATGCCGTTGCAAGAACGAAATCCGAGGACCATCATAGTCCGCGCCCGCCGTCTGTCCATTTCTTTCCGCAAGGGGGGGAAGAGACATCTCCACGCGGGTGAGGCTCCAAGCGCTCCTATATTGAAGTAAAACATGGCAATATCAACTTTCAGACTGTTCTTCGCTCGCTGCGCTATATCTAGACAAAGGGACCCCCACCTTTGCCGGCCGTAGCTTCCCACCCCCCCAAAGCGCCCCCAATCAAGCAATACGTCATACCACTGTCAGCTGTCAGCATCCCGCGCTCACTTTCGAGGACCTGACGATCTTGGGTTTCTATAAGCAACACAGCCAGAGTGTCATCGCCCACTCTTTCCGTCTGCACCTGTTCCTGCACGCCCAGTCGACCTCCGACGTCTTCCGGCAGCCACCGTGCCCTCGCCCTCGCCCTCGCCCTCGTTCTCGCTGTCTCTTGCTGCCCCCTGCCAGGATGTCCAAGCCAAAGCACCGGTTCGCCAGCCTGCCGCTCAGCACGAGCGGGCCGATGGACTGTGCTCTGCGCGGCACCGTGCTGCTCAACCACCCCATCTTCAACAAGGGCTCGGCGTTCCCCCCCGAGGAGCGCCGCGAGTTCGACCTCATCGGCCTGCTGCCCGCCAGCGAGCAGACGCTGGAGCAGCAGGTCCGCCGGGCCTACGAGCAGTACAGCACGCGCGTCGACGACCTGGCCAAGAACACCTTTCTGACGTCGCTGCGCGACCAGAACCACGTCCTGTTCTTCCGGGTGCGTGCGTGTGTGTGTGCCGCCCCCTCTCGTATCTTGCTGACCCGCCGCCCTCCGCAGCTGGCCCAGGACCACCTCAAGGAAATGTTCTCCGTGCTCTACACGCCCACCGAGGGCGACGCCATCCAGAACTACTCGCGCCTGTTCCGCCGGCCCGAGGGCTGCTTTCTGCGCATCGACGACATCGACGGCGTCTTCCACAGCCTCTCGCAGTGGGGCAAGCCCGAGGACATTGACTACATTGTCGTGACGGGTACGGCAGACCAACCGGGCCCATCCGGGCGGCCATTCGCGGGGACGGGTGGTCTGACGAGCTGACGGGCTGACGGGCTGACGGGCTGACGAACAGACGGGGAGGAGATCCTCGGCATTGGCGACCAGGGCGTGGGGGGCGTCCTCATCTCGCTGGCCAAGCTCATTCTCACCACGCTCTGTGCCGGCATCCACCCGAACCGCACGCTCGGCGTCGTCCTCGACTGCGGCACCGACAACCAGAGCCTGCTCGACGACCCGCTGTATCTGGGCCTGCGGCAGAAGCGCGTGCGCGGCAAGCAGTACGACGACTTTGTCGCGGCCTTTGTCCAGTCGGCGCGGCACCGCTTCCCGCGGGCCTACATCCACTTTGAGGACTTTGGTCTGGACAATGGTGTGCTTTCTCTTTTCCTGGTCGTTCGCCTCGCCTGTGTTGCTGACGTACCCTCTCCCTCACACACAGCTCGCCGCATTCTCGACACCTACCGCCCGCAGATCCCCTGCTTCAACGACGACGTGCAGGGCACCGGGTGCGTCACGCTGGCGGCCATCGTCTCGGGCCTGCATGTCAGCGGCCAGCACCTCCGCGACCTGCGCATGGTCGTGTTTGGCGCGGGTTCGGCCGGCGTGGGCATTGCCGACCAGGTGTGTGACGCCATTGCCGCCGACAAGAAGATTTCCCGCGAGGAGGCCGCCCAGCAGATCTGGCTCATCGACAAGCCGGGCCTGCTCACCAAGGACATGGGCAGCAAGCTGTCCAAGGCGCAGAGCTTTTTCGCCAAGGATGGGAGCGCGTGGGCAAGCCGCGGTGGCGGAGACCAGGCGATCAGCCTGCTGGACGTGGTCAACGAAATTCACCCCCACGTGCTCGTCGGCACGTCCACCAAGCCCAAGGCCTTCACCAAGGAGATCGTCCAGGCCATGGCGAAGCACGTCGACCGGCCCATCATCCTGCCGCTGTCCAACCCGACGCGCCTGCACGAGGCGGTGCCCTCGGACCTCCTGGAGTGGACCCAGGGCCGCGCGCTCATTGCGACGGGCTCGCCCTTTGCGCCGGTGCGCGGGCCCTGGGGCCGCGACGGCCAGGAGGTGGAGATGGAGATTGCCGAGTGCAACAACTCGGTGGTGTTCCCCGGCATCGGCCTCGGCGCGGTCCTCTGCCGCGCCAGCCGGGTCACGGACAAGATGCTCGTGGCCGCCGTGCGGGCCGTCTCCGAGCTCAGCCCCGCCCTGGCCGACCAGACGGCGCCCCTGCTGCCGGGCGTGGAGGTCGTCCGCGACGTCAGCGTGGCCATTGCCCGCAGCGTGATCCGGGCCGCCGTCGACGAAGGCGTGGCCACGGAGGCGGGCATTCCCACCGAGCAGGACGGCCAAGACGTCCTCGACGAGTGGATTCGCGAGCAGATGTGGACCGCCGAGTACCGTCCGCTGCGCCCCGTCGGCCTGAAGGAGGCGAGCCGACATGCGTTCGGCATGCGCGGCCCCGGCGGCTTCTTTGCCCGGCGGGACAGCTTCTGATGCGGGTGGTCGATGTCCGTACGCGGGCCTTTATTTGATTGCATGCTCTCTCTGTGATAGACGTTTAAATACAACCACATTCCCTCCATAGCAACGAACCTCCTCTCCCACGAGCATCACATCGACAATCACCTGTGAGCCGTTGCCGTTCATCCTGGATTAGTCATGCTCGTAAAAGCCCAAGAAAAGCGCAAGCGCCGTTGCGGCGATCGACGAAGCAGGCGGACCGCGCCGAATTAGGCTGCAGCCCCTATGCGCCCAGCATCGTCCGTTTCTTTTTCCTTGGGAGCCTTGCTTTCTCGACCCCGCCCGGCGACGCTCGCTCGCTCAGCTCACTTCCTCGTTCCACCGGGCCTGTTTCTGTACAGCGCCGCCGCTCGTTCTTTTGGCTGATCGGACGACGGCCGTCGCTCGGATCTCGACACCGTCGGACGATTGATTTCTCTCGACATCTCCTCCCGACATCCCCCCCACCCTTTCACAGCGGAGCACCATGGTTGGCTGCGGCGGGTGCGGCGACCCGGCGGCGATTGGGTTCCCGGACCCGAACGAGCGCATCCCGGGCAAGCCGGTGCCCGTGAACGGGGCGGCGCAGCGGCAGCGGCAGCAGCAGCAGCAGCGGCGGCGGCGGCGCTTTTTCTCGGAGCGCCTCGCGCGCGTGTCGGACGTCCTGCAGCGGCCGGCCAGCATCACGCTGCGCGAGCTGGCGCTGCTGGCGCTGCTCGTGTTTGCGGCGTGGCGCGGGTGCGCGGCGGGCGACCGCATCTACACGCTGCTGGCGCGCCGCGACGTCGGCCAGGTCTGCCGCGGCGCGACCGCCATGCAGTGCCTGCGCTTCCACCTCTGGCAGTGCTTCCGCTTCGTGTGCATCTGGGCCGCCGAGGTCGCCACGTGGCTCGTGCCCGGCGCCGTGGCCGTCTTCTTCGCCGAGGAGGTCTGGGCCCAGGTGCAGGCAAGGCTGCGGTAGCGCTCGGCGGGCGGGCAGGCGGGCGGCGGCACGGACCGGAGGAGGCAGTGATGGACAGACAGCGGCAGCAGAATCACGGGCGATTTCAGCAGCAAGCATAGAAGCATATGCATCTACGAGGACAAGAAACCGCACGCGGGTCTGCTGATCGTGACCGTGTATCTTTTGCGGCTGCTGCGGCTGGCTTCTCGGCTCAAGCTGCACACCGAAACTTGCAGGCTTCCAAGCCCACACGTCGCCTGCATCCTTTGTAGTCCATCCGTCTTGTACAGCGTCCTTCAGCGCCGGGATCGGCACGGCTGTCGCTGCGAAGGGACGCGCGAGCATGGAATCAAGCCGGCGCGTCCAGCGTGCAACGAACTCACGTGATAGACTTGTTTTACTTATCGATAAGGAGTTTGGTTGGCCAGACTTGTAGTCACGTGACGATAGTCTCTGCTAGGGCTTGGGACCACAACCACCGTGCCCGGTGCGGAAAAAAGTTCTTGTGGCGGGGCGGCCAGAGGCGGCCAGCGAAAAAATTCAGGGCTAACCGCGATTTTTTTTTTTGGCCAGCGAAAAAGCTCCCGGCCAGCACGATTTGTGTCTTCTCCCCCAGCTCACGACATCCACTGTTTGCGACCTCTTGCACCACTTCGCCTTTTTCACAGACACAACCGACGCAATGGCCAAGCTCTCGTAAGTCTTGTTTGTGCGGAGAGAGTTGTTGTTCGTCGGACCACCAGCCAGGTTGTGCGGTGCGGGTTGCCAGGTTGCCAGACGGGAGAGGAGGAGGGGTTTCGACAAGATTCGAGACGCGACCGCCCGACGAGAGAACCGAGGGACTCGACGACAACATGCGACCGCCGATCGGTGCACCGACAGGCGGCCATGGCGGCGGGAATTGTGCTGCATAGCGACGAGGGACGGCCATGGAGGATCCTGGAAACCCAGCTCGAGACCGCTTCCACCCGCTGGGGGAAGGCTGGTTGACGGAACACCGATGGGAAGCGATGCCATGCGGTGGCTTTGCCGACAACGTGCAGACAGCGACCGACTATTGCGAAGACTCGGGCGCACGGCGGATGGGGCAACCTGGCAGCTGGCAACTGGCGACCTGGCGGAAACCGGGACACACGAACGCGGCACTGTGGCGCTGGAGCGTCTCGGGACGGAGCATGCTGACAATGGTTTCTAGTCGCGGTGCCCCCGGTGGCAAGCTCAAGATGACCCTGGGTCTTCCTGTGTAAGTGTTCCACGGACAGGAGGGAGGGCGGCGGGCGACGGGCGGGCGACGGGCGACGGGCGCACGCTGTCCTCGACGACAAAGAAAGGGCGCGCGCGGCTAACAAAGACCAGGGGCGCCATCATGAACTGCTGCGACAACTCGGGTGCGCGCAACCTGTACATCATCTCGGTCAAGGGCATCGGCGCGCGCCTGAACCGGTTACCCGCCGGCGGCGTGGGCGACATGGTCATGGCCACGGTCAAGAAGGGCAAGCCGGAGCTGCGCAAGAAGGTCCACCCGGCCGTGATTGTGCGCCAGTCCAAGCCGTGGAAGCGCACCGACGGCGTGTTCCTGTACTTTGAGGACAACGCCGGCGTCATCGTCAACCCCAAGGGCGAGATGAAGGGCTCTGCCATCACCGGGCCCGTCGGCAAGGAGGCCGCGGAGCTGTGGCCGGTACGTTGTTCTTTTCCTTTCCGTCCGCGCCCTTCTCATGCTAACCCCCCCCAGCGTATTGCCAGCAACTCGGGTGTCGTCATGTAAAGAAGGCCCAGACGAGAGGGAGGGCGACGAGGCGGTGGCGGTTCGGACTTGGGTTTCTTGTTTTACCGGCATACGACACAAAAGGGAGGGGGCAACAAATTCAATACAAAAAATCAAAAAACGGTTCCAAAGACCAGACACGATCCTCGAGCCGCATGTTTTTGGGAGACGCATTCCGGGCAGATGGGGAGTTGCTTTCCTCCATTTTTCTGTTTCTCTGCAATACCTACACCAGAACAAAACAAGAAAAATTTCAAAAAGCACGGCACGTGTAGAAAAACGGACGGACTGCTACCTGTCGAGCAGCTGGTTTGGTGAAAAGTCTTGTATTTTTTTGAAACAAAAAAAACGAGCAGGGTTACGCCAACAAAACCATAAGATACAAGCCATTCCCACTCCTTCTGCCGACACAGAGTGCTGCACGGGGTAAAAACAGACGCAAACGACGCGGCCTTGGCCAACAATGCGGACGAGATCCGTGAAGACAAGGAAATCATGTGCTTGGGGAGGTGGAATGCCACTTTTTTATGCGCCCAACGCCGTAGAAGGACAGTAGAGCGAGAGACGGGGGAAACACAAAGGACGGGAAAGAAAAGGAAAGGAAACGACTGAGCAAGTCAACAAGACCCCTTCAGGGCCGACGCCGGCCGATGGCAAGACCCGGCCGCTGGCCTGGCCGCAGACCCCACAAGGAATACTAGGCCTCCTGGCGGTTCGCGGCGTAGAGCAGGGCGCTGCTGCTGCTGCTGCCGGGCGGCAGGGGCGGCCCGCCGCCGAGGTCGCCGGCGCCGGGATAGGCGGGCCTGGACGACGACGGTAGCGGCGGCAGCGCGTAGTCCGCAGGTCCGCTGGCGGCACCCTGCGGCGGCGGTGGCGGCGGCAGCGGCCGGGAGCCGTGACCACCACCACCGGTGGCAGCAGCGGCGACAGAGGAGGAGCCGGAGGCGGCGGCGGCGGCAGCGGCGGCGGCGGCCTGCGCGGCGGCGGCTTGCTGTGCCTGCTGCGCCGCCGCCTTCTTGGCCGCCAGCGTGGCCTTGCGCTTGGCCACGGCCGCCTGCATGGAGCCGTTGGCCCAGCGCGCTGGTGGGTTAGCACGCAATGAAAAACAGACAGAGACAGGGGGGACACGGGGCACCTACTCTTCATCGAATGGCTCATCTTCTCGCTCTTGGTCATCTGGCGGTAGTCCTTGTCGTCGGCGCCGCCGCCGGGCGCGCCCGCGTCGCCGGCCGACCCGACGGTCAGGCTGCCGCCGCCGGGGCTGGAAAGACCGCTGCCGCCGCCGCCCGAGCCCTGCGCAAACGAGTGGTGGTGGTGCAGGTGGTGGTTGTGATGGTGGTGGTGATGGTGGCTGCCGGCCATGCCCGGGCGGCTGCCACCGCCCAGAGGACCGTGGCCGTGGCCGTGGCCGCGCTGCCCGCTGCCGCCGCCACCGCCGCCGCCGCTGCTGCCCATGGATGCGGGATTCGACCCGCCGCCGTGCCCGCCGAGCCCGCTGCCGCCCCGTGCGCCGCCGCCGCTCGGCATCATCTGCGTAAAGGTGTGCACGCCCGCCGACGGCGCCACGGGCGCCGGCGTGTAGTTCTTGATCTTGAAGGTGGTGCGCTGGCGGCCCGACGACGGCGGCGCCGGCGCCAGGGCCGCCGGGCGCGGGCCCGGCAGCGCGCCGCTGCCGCCGAGCGGCTGCTGCGGGTGCATCGACTGGTGCGGCGGCGGCGGCGGGTAGTGGCTGCTGTACGCATGCTGGCCGTACCCGTAGTACGACTGCTGCTGTTGCTGCTGCTGCTGGTGGTGCGGGAGTGCATGCGCGTGGCCCCCGTAGTGCGGGCCGTGCGGGTCGTGGTGGTACGGGTGCGAGGGCGGGTACGCATCGAAGGGCGCCCTGCTCGCGGCGCCGCCGTCGGCGCCGCCGTGTGCCGCTGCCGGCGCCGCCGGGTCGCTGCTGTTGGCGGCGGCGCTGCCGTTGGCGTTGGTAGTCCGGCGGCGGCGCTGCTTTTTGGATGGCGGCGGCGCTGCGGCTGCGCCGTAGCCCTGCGCGCCGTCGTCGTCGTCATCGTCGTCGCCCAGGTCTCCCTGAAACTTGCGGCGCCGGTTGGGCCGCAGCGAGTAGCTGGCCGAGTCGAGGCTCTCGGCGGTGGCGTTGGACGACGACGAGGAGGTCGGCCGCCGCCGCGCGACGTACTCGCCACCATCGGGGTAGAGGTTGCCGTTGCCCGAGTAGAAGCTGCCCGGCCCGATCTCGGCCATGTGGGCAGCAGCGCTGCCGCCCGCGCCGCCGCCACGAGACAGCCGGGCCGGCTCCCGGTTCCCGCGGCCCCGCTTGACCACGGTGATCCGCGTCCGCTTGCCGGCGCCGGCCTCGGCGTCGGCTTCCATGTCCTCCTCGTCCTCTTCCGCCGCCTCGGCAGCCGCAGCCGCGTCTGCCGCTTCTTGCCGCAGCAGGCTGTTGGGCTTCCGGCCGCGACGGCGCTTCCCGTCCGCGCTCCCGTCCGCGACCCCTGCCGACGACGGCGTCTCCTGCAGACGCGCCCCCCCCGCGCCGCCGCCGCCGCGACGGTGCGGCGTGGCGGCTGACCCGCTGCGGTAGAGCAGGTCGTCGGCCGCCACCGACTCGGACAGCTGGCTGCGGGCGACGCGGCCGCGGCGGGTCCTCTTGGAGGGCGTGCTGTTGGCGGCATCGAGCAGGTCGCTGTCGGCGTCCTCGGCCGCTGCCGAAGCCGCTGCCGCCGCCGCCGCCGCCGCCGCTGCCGCCGCTGCAGAGGCCGATGCAGGTGGCCGGCCGCGCCGACCGCGCGTCTGGGTGCCGGCGGCGGTGCTGGCGGGTGCGGGCGGAGCGGCGGCCAGGCTGGGAGTGCCGGCGCGGCTGCCCTCGCGGCTGCCGTCGTCGTCGAGGGCCTTTCTGCGCATGCGGGTGCGGCGGCCGACGCCGAGGTCGTCGGCGGCCTCGGCCTCGGCGGCCTTGAGGGTCTGCTTGGGGCGGTTGCGCAGGCGGGTGTTTTGCAGGCCCTCGCGCTGGGCGACGGGGTCCTGGCGGCCGATCATGGAGTCGCGCGGGTCGTACTCGAAGAGGTAGATCTGGGACATGAGCTTGTCCTGCTGGCGGGCGTACCGCTTGATGGGGTCGGCAATGGCCTCCGGGGCGCGGATGCCCTTGACGACAAAGTCGCGCTCGGTGATCTCCGTGTCGGCGTTGCCGCGCTTGATGGCCAGGGCCGTGCGGTTCTCAAAGGTCGCGTCCTGCTGCCGGCGGCGGACCGCGTTCTCCTCGTCGTCGGTGATGCTGCGCAAGAACTTGTACTCGTTCTGCCACGCCACGAGCGTCTCGTTGATGTGCGCCAGGCACGCATACAGGTCTTCCGTGCTCATGTCCTTGTGGTCCTTGATCGCGTCGACAAACTCCTTGGGGTCGCGGATCTTGGGGAAGCGGTACCGCTTCTTCCACATCGGCTTGCGGCCGCCGGCAGCGGCCGCCTCCTGCGACTCTGCGTCTTCCGAGGCCGCGGCCTTGGCTGCGCCCGCCGCCACCACGGCCGCTGCTGCCGCCGCCACCGCCGCCTCCACAGCACCGGACGTGGCGCCGGCCGACGGCTCGCCTGGGGGCGGCGAGGCCGCCTTGCTGCTGTCCGCGTCGGGTGTGGCCAGGGCCGACGCCGTGCCGGCAGCCTCCATCTCGAGGCGCGTGTCGGCGGCAATCTTCTCTTGCAGGGCCGTCTCCAGGTCAGCGGGCAGGGCGGGGGTGCTGCTTCCGTCGTCAGCCACGGAGGTGGCGGCCGCCGCTGCCGCCGGGTCGGCCAGCTCGGCTGTGTCTGTGTTGGGCGTGGACGAGACGGCCGGCGCCAACGGCAGGTCAAACTGCTCCGGGTAGAAGATGCTCTCCGACGTAAAGGGCGTCAGCGCCTCCCAGGGCCGGCTCCGCGGCGGCGGCGGGAGGCGCGTGTCGTTGGCTGCATCGTCGTCCCCGTTCTTGGTGTCGTCCGACGACGATGCTGCCGGCTTGGGGGGGAGTGCCTTGTTGGCCGGCCGGGGCTTTTGTTTCGTCTCGTGCGCTTCCAGCACGGCCATCTCTTTCTGAGCCGCTGCGGCGGACGCAATGCGCGTGCTGGTGCGCCGCGTCATGGGCCGGCTCGGCGGAGGGACGTCCTCTGCGTCGTTGTCGTCCGAGGCGGCCGTCACGGAAGGCGGAGGCTTGGTCCCGGCGGCGGCGGCGGCGGCGGTGCCCCCGGCGGCTTCGGTTTCGGCAGCGGCGCTCTCGGGGGTAGGGTCTGTGGGACCATGGGCAGGAGACTCCTCCTTTTCCGGCGCGTCCACCATGGCGACGTCGGGCACGTCCGAGTGCTCGGTCTTGAGCGTGCTGGGCAGGACAGCGTCGGCGGTGGCCGTGGCGGCGGCGGCGGTGTCGGCCGGCACGTCTTGTTTCTGGGCGTCGCCATCCTGCTTCTTGCTGGAGGAAGCCGCGTCGTCCGGCGCGTCCAGGTCGTGAGCCGACACGGACGAGGAGACGTTGTCGAGCGAGGAGGGCGAGAAGGACTCAAAGGAGGGGAGGACGGCAGCGCCGGCCTTGGCGTCGGCGGCGCGAGCCGACATGAAGGCGGCGTAGCGCTCTTTGTCCGACTCGGAGGACAGCACAAAAACGGTCGGCGGCGAGCGGTTGCGGCCGCGTGGGATGCGGACCATGAGCCGCTTCCGCGGCGCCGACTCGGCCGTCCGCGCCGTCTCGGGCGACGAGCTGCTGTCCGAGGACGGCGCCGGCTTCGGGTCTGCCTCTGGATCTGCCTCTGGCTCTGCTGGCTCTGCCTCTGCCTCTGCCTCTGCCTCTTGCTCCGGCTTTGGCTCGGCCTTTGGCTCTGGTTCTGGGTCGGCCTTGAGACTCTCCTGGCCTGCCTTGGGGTCTGTCTTTTGCGCTGCGGCGGCGCGCGTCGTGGGCGCCGTCGCCGTCGCCGCCGCCGTGCTCACCACGACAGGCTGACGGCGGGGCCGCCCGTTTGCAAACGCGCCGGCCTTGGCCGCGGCCGTGCTGTGCGGTGCCGACGTCGGGGCGGCAATCTTGACCGTCCGCGTGGCCACGGGGGAGCGGCTGACCGGCCGACCAGCCGCGGTCGCTGCCGGCGCATGGGCCGGCTTAGCAGGGCCACTGCTCTTGCGCACGGGCGACCGGTGGCGCGAGGCGGCCCGCGTCGTCGGCGGCGTGGCCTTGGCGGGCGGCGCGTCCGGCTCGTCCGGCTCGGCGTCGCTGCTCTCCGGACTGCACTCCACTTCAATGGTGTCGTGGACGACGGCGTCGGACGACGGCGAGGACCGCGCAGCCGACGCCGGCGGCGAGAGCGACGCCGCCGAGGCCGCGCGGCCCGCACGAGACGAAGACGCGCGGCGGGCCGAAGGCGGCGCCGGCGGCAGAGACGGGGGCCGAGGCAGAGGCAGCGGCTCGGCGGCCGTCCCCGACGACTTGCGACGGATGCGCAAGGCAGGCGGCGAGGCCGGCGGCGGCGGCGGCGGCGGCGGCGGCGGCACCGCAGAAGCATGAGAGCCCTTGCCGTGGCCGTTGGTTGCGGCCGAAGCAGCACCAGCAGCGGCGGCGGCGGCAGCGGCGGCGTTGGCGCTGTGGCTGACCAGGCGGATCTTCTTGATCGGCACGGGCGGCGGCGCAGGCGGCGAGGACGAGGCGGCAGCGGTGTCTGCAGCCGTGGCGCCGGGCTGAGACGCCTTGCGCTTGCGGCCACGCGTGAGGTGGTCGCCCACGTCCGCCGAGCTGGCAGAGCCGGCGGCGGTGGAAGTAGCAGCGGCGGCGGTGGCAGCAGCAGCAGCAGCGGCGGCGGCGGCGGCGGCGGCGTGGTCGTGGACGATGATGCGTTTGCGCTTCTCGCGGGCCGAAGCACTGGCCGGGCCGGTGGCGGCCGGCTCGCTGCTGGCCACGTACTCGATGCCGTCGCCGTTGTCCATGTGGTGGTAGTCGATGCGCGTGCGCTTCCGCAGTGAGTGGCCGCCCTTGGAGACGGCGTCCTCCTCGGCGGCCGCCACAGCATCAGCCGACGGCACCGGCGTAGCCGGCACGGGCGTAGCCGGCACGGCGGCATCTGCAGCCCGCGAGCGGCGCCTCGTGGTGGGCGGGCGCAGGGACATGGTGGGCGAGAGGGGGGGCGAGGCGGTCAGGGGCTGAGAGGAGGAGGACGGGGGTGCGTTGTGGGAAGAAGGGGACGGCGAAGCGTGACGCAGCGAGTGGCGTGAGCGTCCGCGGGCCGCCGACTGCGCATGGGGAGAGGGATGGGGAGGGTGCGGCTGGGGGGAGGAGGAGGAGGAGGTGAGGCTGGACTGAGGAGGAGGAGGAGGGGGAGGAGGAGGCACAGGGGCCGAGGACGCGCGAGATGCCGCCGCTGGGGGGGCTATGCGCAGGTCGGCGGCCGCCGGCGAAGACAGCGAGGCCAGCTGGGCAGCGGGGCCGGCCATGTCATTGCTGCTGGCGCGGCGGCTGCTGGTGCTGGTGCTGGTGCTGGTGCTGCTGAGGCCAAGGCCAAGGCCGAGGCCGAGGCCGAGACCAGGGCCAGGGCCGGCAGTGGCCTCGGCGGCGACGACGCCACGCTCCGCCGCCGACTGGCCGCGAGACACGCTGCGGCGGGCGGGCGCCCGGGGCGAGAGCGACGCGGCGGCCGGGCGATGCGCGGCAGCGAGCGAGGCCGGCGGCTGCGCGTGAGATGAGGCGGCGGCACGCGATCGGCTGCCGCCGCGCGCCCGGTCCATGATGGCGGGCGGCTGCAGCGCGGGGGGGCACAAAAAGGGCAGCAAACGAAAGAGGAGGGCGCGGGGAGTTGAACAAGGTACATATGATGATGCGGCGCGTGTGGTGGGCGGGGGTCCGGGCCGGACAACGTTTGACCCTTTTGCCAGCCGTGGCTGTTTTTGTGTGTAAGAGAGTTTTGAACGCAGTCCCGGTGGTGCCCACTAGCAAAACCAGCCAGCCCAGCCAGCCAGCCCGCCAGGCCCGCCAGCCAGCAAACGGGCAGGAAGGAAGGGGAGACGCAGGGAACGAAAAACTAATAAAAAACGAGCCGCCAGCCAATCAGCACCCGCCAAATGCTGGCCTGGTGGGGCCCTGCCAATATGCAGCACAAATGCCAGATGGGCCTTGCTGGGGCCGGCCACGCCGCCAGCCACGCCGCATAAGCGTGCCGGGCAGCGGGCGAGTGCGCGGCACTGGGCCAGCGAGGGCTCCGGGCCACTCTGTGTGCGTGTCGGACGCCTGCGAGGCGACGGCCGGCCGTTCCGGACGGGGTGCTGCGTCGGACCAGCGGCGGATCGCCCGCGGTTGGCCTGGCACGTCGACGACGGCGACGACGGCGGGCCTATGCTTACAGGGACTCCGTATGCTTAAGCATGCAGCGACGGCAAGGTCACAGAGACCACAACAGGGACAGAGGACGGAGTATAGCTGCCTATGCTTATTACTGTGTGCAGCAAGACGAGGTCTGCTCAAGCCACAGCGCCACACCTCTTATCCTCTGTAAGAGGCTCGTGCCCCTGATTGGCCAGATTGCACAGCCTCCTACGCCACATCCGGCCTAGGGGCGTGACCGCAGGACGGGCAGGAAGTGGGGCAGCCGCCGTTGGTGGAGCATCGCCCGTGACGACAAAGGGAGTCGCTGAAGCTCGCCGTCGAGCACCAGCCCACGAGTCGACAAACGACAACGCCAACATCCCACACGTACGTGTGCCTGCCCTCTTGCGATTTCCCGTTCCTGCCACTCACACGGTCCCAGGCCAGATACCTCTTTTGACGTCCCGTCTCACGATGACCAGCAAGCGGACGAAGAACGCGGACGCGGACGAGCTGGACGAGCTGTTCGAAGGCATCGGCGACGACGCCGCCGGCGCTGCGGCTCCCAAGAAGACGGCCAGCAAGGCCGGCG
This sequence comes from Ophiostoma fasciatum, assembly GCA_019925495.1. Lineage (NCBI taxonomy): Eukaryota > Fungi > Ascomycota > Sordariomycetes > Ophiostomatales > Ophiostomataceae > Ophiostoma > Ophiostoma fasciatum. Next base: position 143,575 of record JADHKM010000008.1, on the reverse strand, counting down.
GGGGCAAGGCCGGCAGCGGGAAGACAGCCAAGAGCGCCGGTGCCGGTGCCGGAGCCGGTGGCGGCGGCGGCGGCGGCAGCGAAAAAGACATCCTGGCCGAGCTGGAGAGCGAGCTTGGCGAGAAGCAGCCGGTCTCGCGGCCGCACACGCCGCGCATCAAGGACGTGTCGGCCACCAAGGGCTCGCCCGCGCGCAAGGCCGCTGCCGCTGCCGCTGCCGGCACGCCGCCCCCGGACGCGACGGCGCTGCCCCGACGGTCCGCCGAGAGCGCCAAGGCCGCCTCTGCACGCACCAGTGCCGACGAGCGGCCGCCGCCGCCGCCGGCTGAGGATGCTGCCGCCACGTCGTCGAGCGGCGGCGGCGGCGGCGGCGGTGGAGGCGGCTGGTGGGGCGGGCTCCTGTCGACGGCGACGACGGCCCTGAAGCAGGCGGAGGCGGCCGTCAAGGAGATCCAGCAGAACGAAGAGGCCAAGAAGTGGGCCGACCAGGTCCGCGGCAACTACTCGGTCCTCCGGGGCTACGGTGGGTGTCCTCGCAGAGGAGAGGCCGTTTTGTCCGTGATGTTGTCGCTAATTCTTTCCTCTCCCAGGCGACGAGCTGCGCCACCGCGCCCTGCCCACGTTTACCAACATCCTGCACACGCTGGCGCCGCCCATCTCGTCCCACGAGCGCCTGCTCATTCACATCACCCACGACATGGTCGGCTACCCGTCGCTGGACCCCCTCGTGCACGGCGTCTTCTCGCGGGTCATGGCCCAGGTCGAGGGCGGCGACCTGCTCGTCATCCAGCGCGGCCAGGAAAGCACGGCGGCTGCCGGCGGCGGCGGCGGCGGCGGCGGCGGCGGCGGGAGCTCGACCTTTGCCGCGGGCTGGCGCGACGGGCCCTGGTGGCGCGTCGTCGACAGCCCGCGCGACCTGGGCGCGGTGCCGGGGATGCACGAGGGCACGAAGCTGTGCCGGGCGAGCGCCGAGGCCTACGCGAACGAGTACTACGCCGCGCACTACGGCGACCGCGGCATCGAGGCGGCGCGCCAGCTGGCGCACGAGCCCGTGTCCGCGGACAACCCGGTGCGCCGCTCGGACCTGTTCCTGGCCGTGCAGGCCGTGGCCGTGGCGGCGGCGGCGACGGCTCCACTGGGCGGCGCCGGCGACAAGGAGGACGAGGCCGCCGCCGCCGCCGCCGCCGTCCACCGCGCCGCTTCGACCGCGCTGTTTGCCGGCTCCGCCGCCGACGCCAAGGAAAAGGCCGACGCCGGCGCCGTCGACGAGGCCGACGAGTCGGACGACCTCGTCTGCTTCGCCGTCTACGTCTTCGACCCCGTCCACGACATTGTCTACCACACCGTCAGCCAGGCCCTCCCCGCCAAGTGGGTGCGCTGGCTCGACGCGCCGCCCGCCGCCGCGCTGACGCCGGCCAGCAGCAGCAGCGGCGGTGGTGGTGGCAGCGGCGCCGAGGATGTCGACGGCGACGACCACGCGCCAGTCGATCCCTACGAGCGCATCCCCGAGGACATCCGCGAGATCGTCGAGAGCGGCGGCGTCGACCCGCGCGAGTGGGTGGCGGAGTGGGTCGAGGAGGCGCTGACGCTGGCCGTGGGCGTCGTGGCCCAGCGCTACGTGGCGCGCCGCATGGGCGTCGGCGCCGGCAGCATCGGCAAGGGCAAGCGGCGCATGGACCTCGTGCTCGAGGACGGCGGCGGCGAGGCCGCGCGGGCCGGCCTCATCTAGGCGGCGGCGGCGGCGCCCCAGCGGCGGGCGTCCGTTATTTGGCTTGTCGTTTTTCTTTTTGTGATCGCGCTGCGACGCCTGCGTCTACCATGTCTTTTCAGTATATTTTGAGGCGAGGGGACGACCATGTTCATCCTATGGAAAGGAGAGAATTTTGAAACCAGACTCGACCTCGCCAGCCAACGCCAACCCGGGAGCATCCTGTTCTATCCAGTCCTGTGTCCTGTCCGGTCCTCTGTCCTGTACTCCGCCTGTGTCCTCATTTGCCTTTGTATCCGTTGTTCCTGCCATGGCCGGCTCCATGGCCGCCTCCATGGCCGGCTCGCTACCGGCTGTTGATCCGGTCGTTGTATGGAAAAAACCAGTTGCCAAACGCAGCGTCCCCCATGGGGTCGTCCAGGCACCAGTCGTCGGCCCACGGCACGTGCGCGGGCCAGTCCGCGCCGGCGCTGCTGAGGTCCGCCGTGGACGACGCCGGCAGGTGGATCGCCGAGTCCACGTCAGTGCCGCTGCCGCCGCCGCCGCCCATGCGCGCGTCGTCGAGGCCGGCCAGGCCGGCCAGGTCGCCGCTGAACTCGCCGCTCAGGTCGCCCAGGGCGGCTGCGGCGGCGGCGGCGGCGGCGGCTGGCGCAGGCAGCACACTGCTTGCGGCGCTGGGGCCGGGCATGCCGCCGAAACCCCAGCTGGGGGGCACCGGAAGCTCGTCCGTCTGCAAGGCGACGGGCGAGTCGGTCATGGGGTCTTCGCCACCCCCGCCCCCTGTTACGGTCCCGGTCCCGTCCCCGCCCCCGCCGCCGTTGGGTGGCGGCGCGCGGACGGCGCCCGGGAGGAGGTCGTGCGGCACGGGGATGCCCTTGGAGGCGGCCAGGTTGGCGAGGGTGCCGATGGTGTGCTGGGCGGAGACGGTGACGGCGTCGACGATGGCGGGGCGCACGGGGCGGCCGTCGAGCAGGGCGTCGATCTGGGCGAGGGCGGCGCAGAAGAAGAGGTAGCCCTTGACGTTGGTCTCGCCGGCCTCGATGCGCATGTGGGCCAGCGCGAGGACGGCGCGCACCGTGTCGAGCAGCTCGCGCTGCGACAGCGTCAGGTCGGCCCCCGGCGCGTAGTCCTCCTGCAGCTGGTGGATGATCTCGATGGCGGCCGTCGCCGACACGTCGACCACGGTGCACTTGATCAGGCCGCGGCCCACCAGCCACAGCCGCCGGCACGGGTCCTCGGCGGCCGTCGGGCGCAGCAGGCCTGGTGGGGGGCATGCCGAGGAGGAGGAGGAGGAGGAGGAGGAGGTGGTGGCGGTGGTGGTGGTGGTGGTGGAGCCCGCGCTCGTAGTGGTCGCGGGCGCGGCGGCAGGCGGCACAGACAAGGACGGATCGTCGGGGCGGCCGCCGCTGCCGGCCCAGGGGGGCGGCAGCGGCGGCGGGTCCTGGCGGAAGAACGCCAGCAGGCGCAGGACGGTGTCGAGGCGGGCGCGGCGGGAGAAGAAGAACTGCACGTTGCTGGCGGCCTTGCGGGCGAAGGGGGAGTGCAGCGAGTGGTGGAAGCGGCGGGTGAGGATCTCGTAGAAGGCGATGCGCAGCCGGGCAAAGGCGGCGCGCTCGGCGGGCGGGCAGGCGTCGTGGGCGGCCATGAGCGGCGCGGCGCGCAGCGCCGCGGCCGGGTAGCGGCAGGCCTCGAGCAGGTCGGCGCTCAGCTGCAGGGCGCGCTCGTAGGTGAGGCCGGTGGCCAGGCCGTTGAGGGCCTTGGTGATGCGGAGGCGGACGGGCAGCGAGCGGCACAGCAGCCGCTGCATGCTGGTGTGGGTGAAGGTGGTGTCGGGATGGGGCTTGATCTGGGCGGCGGCGGCGGCGGCGGTGACGCCGTCGGACGGCGCGTCCAGAGAGAACTGGTCGTCGTCGAGGTTGAGGGGCGGCATGCAGTCGTAGTCGTCGGCGCTGACGAGCGGGGGCATGCCCTGGTCGAGGCTGGCCTGGACGACGAGCTCGAGGACGGTGGCCCAGAGGCGGCGGCGCATCTCGGCCTGGGCCGGGGACATGGACTTGAAGTGGGAGGGGTCGCGGTTGAGGCCCATGCCAAAGGCCGTGTGCAGCAGGCCGCCGGCGGAGAACCAGGTGAGGTCGTCGCCGAGCTCGAGGGCGGTCGTCTGCCGCGCGAGCATCGCCAGGCAGTAGATCTGCACCGTGTCCAGGCTGAGGCGCTGCTTGTGCAGCGGCACGCACGTCGTCAGGTCCGTCGTCTGCAGCGCGCGCGCCGCCGCCACCCGCAGGCGGGCCTGCAGCGCCACGGCGGCGGGCGGGTCGCCGGGGTCGTCGTAGAAGCAGCTGCCGAGCGCCAGCACGAGCACGAGCTTGACCAGGAACAGCAGCTGCTGTGGTGGGCCGTCGGCTTCTGCTGGGGCTGGCCGGCCATCCTTGGCCGCCATAAAGGCCTCGTACTCGCGCCGAAAGGTCGGCATGTGCAGGATCCGGAACAGGGGCTCGTAGACGATGCAGTAGAGGTCGACGAGGCGGTCGGCGACGGCACGCGGCGGCAGCAAAAGCCAGTCGGGGTCGGTGCCGAGTTGGGTGGCGGCGAGCGCGGCGATGCGTCGGTTCTCGTCGTCTTTGATGAGGCGCGCGAGCCGCTTGCACGTCCGGATCGACTGGTAGATGGACGACTCGGTGGCAAAGTGCACGAGGTACATCAGGCTGTGCACGTCCTTGAACTGGGGGTGTGAGCGGGGAGCGAGAGGGAAGACAAGAAGCAGAGAAGGGCCATGGACACGCACCTCGTCCATGTTGTTCATCCAGTGCGTTCGGCCCAGCAGCCGCGTCTTGGCGAGACGCCCGCCAAAGCGCGACGGCCGCTCGCCAATCGACGTCAGCGTCAGGTTGCTGTTGGCGGCAACGTCGGCGCCCGCGGCGGCTGCGGCGGCTGCGTCCGCCGCCGCCGCCTCGTCGTCGTCGTCGTCCAGCGGGGAGGCCGTGGTCGTCGTCTTGATGCCCGGACCGCTGGCGCCGCAGTCGCTGCCGCTGCAGGCCGCCGTCCCGGATGCAGCCGCGCGCGCCGCCGCACTGCCGCTGCCTCCGGCTGTGTCCAAGCCCGCTGGCCCGCCGCCGCCGCCGCCGCCGCCGCTGCCGGGCACCGCCAGGCCCGGCTCGGCCCCGGGGCTCAGGGGCGCGCGCGGCGGGCGCGCGGCGCGGCCGTACGGCGGCGGCACGGCGCCCGTCACGTACACGCACTCGACGCGGTGCAGCGCGCACTGGCCGCAGGGCGTCTTGCGGTCGCAGGCAATCTTGCGCCGGCGGCACTCGGCGCACACGACGGCCGGGCGGCGGCGCTTGCGGACCGGCCGCGGCGGCGAGGGCTGGCTGGCGGCGAGGTCGGCCATATCGTCGGGAGCAGGCAGAAGAGGTGGGAGAAGGGGAGAGCCTGCAGTCGCGCCGAGGCGCAGGCGGGCGGCGCGAGGAGGCGGAGGCGGCCTTGTCGTTTTAGGTGACGCGGTCTGGACAAGTTGGCCCGCGTCCGACCGCGAAAAGTAAGACGGGGCAAAAAGAGGAGACCGGGGTTATCAGATCATCAGATAAAGTGGCGTCTCCACTGTTTCTGCTGTCGTGGCCTCTGATTCGCCAGTGTTGACGACGGCAGGCCGACCGTCGGCGACCGAAGGGCGTACGACACGGGCTGCCTCGCATTCGTGACTCATTCTGGATGCTATTGAGTAATGAATATGCAGCCCTGTGCTGGACCGAGACGTCCAGAAGCAGGCAAGGCGTCATCTGTCTGTTGTGCCCTCAGCCTGAGTGCACAGCCTGGGTGCATGTTGAGCCGCTCTTCGCCTCCCATGGAGCTGTACAAAGAACTCGACTGCTGCATTGGGCTGGGATTACTGAACATTTTACGGGCCGTTGTTTGCTCTGAAATACGGAGTTTAACGCTTCTTCTTTCACTGCCGCTTTCCTGGATGGATCCTTGCGTATATGTATTTTGCTCTCGCACGCTCTCACTTATTCTCACAATTTCCTTATCTATACATTACATCTTCTTTTACTTCTTCATCAACGTTCCTTACACACAGAGTACATGCTTATTTATTTGTACAGAGTACGAGTAAATATACGCACACATCCATGCAGGTCGCTGTCCTCCGTGACGTGTCACGTGAGCTGTATATAGACCCACTCAAAGTGGGTCGCAACGTGGTTGCCGTGGCAAAGGGCCGAAACTAAACAAATAAGCTGCTTGTTTAGAAAGCGGTGTGTGCGGCACGAGAATGGGGTCCGACGAAGACGGCAGACGTTCTGGAGACGAAATCATCAAGCGCGCGCGGCGGAGACCTCTCACGACCACTGCGACACGCCATTCTCGGCTTGGCTGACGCTGTCTGTTTCTTGCTCTTGCATTGTTGTCTGCATTCTTCCGGATCGATCGAAATCGTCGAATCGACATCGACATCGACATCCATCGACATCACAGCGACATTGACGTCGACACGACACCAACATCAACATCACCATTGATCGCCATTGAGTTCCACGTACTCGCCTGCTGATCGCAGACGACACCAGCTCGACATCCGCCGACACAGGCGCAGCCGCCACGATGCCGCCAACCGATCCAGGCGCCTCCTCCATTGTTGTTGCAGGTGGGTGGCAGCGCGGCCCTCCTCGTCGGAGCCGGCCTCGGCCGTGCTCGTCGGCCTGCAAACACTAACCGGCAGTTCGCGTGCGGCCGTTCACCATCCGCGAGGCGGCCCAGCTGTAAGCATAGCATCCACAGAGAGACCTCGTTTGCGCGCCGAGGCTGACCGACCGGCAGGACAAAAACCGACGATGGCACCGTCTTCCTGGGCGACGGCTCGCTGGCCGCCGCACCCACGCCCAAGCTGAACCAGCGGGGCCTGCGCTCGGTCATCAAGGTCGTCGACGACCGGTGTCTGTAGGTGCTCTCTCGACGCCACGCGTCCCGTCCCATCCCAGGTCCCAGACCGCCGACTGACAGACAGCGTCTTCGACCCCCCCGAGGACAACCCGGTGCAAAAGTTCTCGCGCTCGGTCGTGCCCGCGACCGGCAAGCGGGTCAAGGACCAGGTCTTTGCCTTTGACCGCATCTTCGACGACAACGCCTCCCAGATGGACGTCTACGAGGGCACGACCAAGGGCCTGCTCGACAGCGTCCTCGACGGCTACAACGCCACCGTCTTTGCGTACGGCGCCACCGGCTGCGGCAAGACGCACACCATCACGGGCACGGCGCAGCAGCCCGGCATCATCTTCCTCACCATGCAGGAGCTATTTGAGAAGATCGGCGAGCGCAGCGACGAAAAGGTCACGGAGCTGTCCCTGTCCTACCTCGAGATCTACAACGAGACCATCCGCGACCTGCTCGTGCCCGGCGGCAGCAAGCAGGGCCTGATGCTGCGCGAGGACACCAACCAGGCCGTCACCGTCGCCGGCCTGACCAGCCACCACCCCCGCGACGTCCAGGAGGTCATGGACATGATCGTCCAGGGCAACGAGTACCGCACCGTCTCGCCCACCGAGGCCAACGCCGTCTCCTCGCGCTCCCACGCCGTCCTGCAGATCAACGTCGCCCAGCGCGACCGCAACGCCAGCGTCAACGAGCCCCACACCATGGCCACCCTCAGCATCATCGACCTCGCCGGCAGCGAGCGCGCCAGCGCCACCAAGAACCGCGGCGAGCGCCTGCTCGAGGGCGCCAACATCAACAAGTCACTGCTCGCCCTCGGCGGCTGCATCAACGCCCTCTGCGACCCGCGCAAGCGCAACCACGTGCCCTACCGCAACAGCAAGCTGACCCGCCTGCTCAAGTTCTCCCTCGGCGGCAACTGCAAGACGGTCATGATCGTCTGCGTCAGCCCCTCGAGCGCCCACTTTGACGAGACCCAGAACACCCTGCGCTACGCCAACCGCGCCAAGAACATCCAGACCAAGGTCACCCGCAACGTCTTCAACGTCAACCGCCACGTCAAGGACTTCCTCGTCAAGATCGACGAGCAGATGGCCCTCATCAACGAGCTCAAGGCCCAGCAGAAGGACGCCGAGCACGCCTTTGGCCTCAAGGTCCGCAAGCAGCTCGACAAGCGCGACGCCGTCGCCCGCGAGGGCATCCAGCGCGTCCGCCTCGCCTACGAGCACGCCCTGCCCGAGCGCCAGCAAAAGGTCGCCGACATGAAGAAGCTGCGCTGCGTCGAGCGCCGCCTGGCCACCCTCGCCGCCTGGGCCGCCGCCTTTGATGCCCCGGCCGGCGGCCACGGCGTCGGCGACGACGACGACGTCGACGATGAGGAAGGCGTCCGCCGCAGCAGCAGCAGCCCGCGCGAGGACCTGCCCGCCGGCCTCGTGGCCATGCGCAAGTCTGTCCGCGGCATCCTCGCCGAGCTCGAGCACAGCCGCCACCACCTGCACCAGAAGATCGAGCGCAGCAACTGGGAGCGCGCGCTGGACTCGGCCCTGCAGCACAGCATCGCCCAGGTGACGGCGGCCGCCGCCGACAGCGTGGCCGCCGACGCCGCCGAAGCCGTGGCCAGCCTGACGCGCGAGGCCGAGCTGCTCAAGGCCAACTTTGCGCGCGAGGCCGTCTTGGAGGTGCTCGAGCAGGAGAAGACGGCCGGCGTCCAGGGCGACATGCAGCTGATGCAGATGCTGCTGGCCGCGCAGTTTGACATCCTCGCCGCCCTGTCGAGCACGCTGGGTATGCCGCGCGACGAGGCCCTCGCGCACGGCCAGCGGCTGGTCCGGCGCCTGATCGATACGGGCGTCGCGGCCGCCTCGCACATTGTGAAGCCCGACCCGTCGCTGGTGGCATCCATGTCCATGTCCGCCTCCTCGACCTCGGCCGCCGCCATGGACATGTTCCCGCCGTCGAAGCGCGGCACGCCCCGCCGCAAGCGGTCTGTCGGCGGCAGCGGCCTGCCGCCGGCCCGCCCATCCCTGTTGGGCGACGCGTTCTCCCATCCGCCGGATCGCCCGGTCTCGCCGACCAAGTCCTCGTCCTCGCCGCGCCGCCGGAAGGTGATGGCCGGCGCCGCGCGCAAGGGGATCTCGTTTACGCCTGTCAAGAAGAATTCCCCCCTGGGCGGTGCCGGCGCCGGCGCCGGTGCTGGCAGCAGTGGCGCGGCCGCGGCCAAACGGGGCGTGCGGTGGCGCGATGCCGAGACGGAAGAGGGCACGCTGGCCGACTTTGAGAAGACGCCGCAGAAGCTCGGCGCGTCCGGCCGCATCTCCGCTGTGGCCGAGGTGCCCGAGGACGAGGAGCCGGACACGGCGGACACGACCGTTGTGGTGGTCACGGCACCGGAGACGCACGAGGACGCTGCGGAGCCGAAGCCGTCCTCGGATCCCGAGGAGACGCAGTCGCCGCCGTCGCCCGAGCTGCCGCGGCTGGCTCTGCCGGCATACCTCAGTCGCACGGATCTGGTCGAGACGGACGAAGACGACGACAGCTCCTTGCACGCACCCGAAACCTCCGCCCTGCCCGGCAGCGACCTTGCGCCGTCTTCTGTCCCTGCTGCTGGAAAGCCAAGCCGTTTCCAGGCCGGCTTCCTGTCCAAGGCGCGCCAGCAGGGTGGCTCTCCTAGTGGCCAGCAGGGCGCAGGATATGCCTCGTCTTCGGATGCCGAGCCGCTGCAGCGGCCGCGGCTGTCTGCGTCCGCGGGCTCGGGCCGCCCCATGCCGCTGTCCAACATCTCTCTGCCGCGGGCGTCGAACCAGCAGCTGTCGCCAGCCTCGGCCACGCGCATTGCCAGTCTGAGCGGTCTGGGCAGCAGCCCGCGGGCCAGCTTCGCTTCGACGGCCGTCGACGAGAACAAGCCGCCGTCCGCGCAGGCGCAGAAGCAGCTCCCGCCGACGCGCCTCCGGTCGCCGTCGCCGCGCGTGTCGCTCTCGGGTGCGAACTCGGACTCGGACACCATCCACGATCTGGCCGAGAAGCTGCGCTCGGCCATCCACTCGGCCAAGAAGGCGAAGGCGTCGGCCGCTGCTAACGGCGGCCTGATGGCGGGCCACGCGGCTGCGCCCCGGCGGTTCTCGGTGGGCGGCGCCCACCTGCACCACCACCGCGCCTCGGCCTCGTACTCGGGACCGCACACTGCGCTGTCCAGTTCCACAAACGGCATCTCCCGGCAGCGCCGGCGGAGTGCCGAGCGGCGCCGGTCGCCGCCGATTGCGTGTTCGCCGCTCCTGAGCTCGAGCGACAACGCCGGCTCGTCGGGCAGCGACCGCCACGAGAGCACGATTGGCCGCGCGCTGACGCCAGGCCAGGCCCGTCGTATGAACATGGGCGGCAGTCTGCGGTGGGACAGCAGCTCTGGCGGCAGCGCGTCGCCGCGGGAGCGGGGGCGCGACCGGCTGACGGCCGCCATGGAGGCGCCTGCGAGCAAGGCTATGCGCCGCGTCACTATCGGGACGGCGGCGACGGCGAGCCTGGCCGGCAGCGGCGGCGGAGGAGGCAGCGCGGCGGCCGCCAAGAAGGACATCACGCCGACGTCGCGGTCGAGCGTGGTCTGGCGCTGATTTTGAACTGGATGGAGGGATGGGGGGAAGCGGCCCGTGTACAACCATGACTGTGCATTTTTCTTTCTGCTGCGGACGGCGGCGTTTTGGCAAGGCTTGCAGTGCATTTCTTGTTTCGTTCTTTCGTTCTTGTTGTTATATCTTACGAGTGCTTGTCCGGAGAATGAGACGTTTTGGTCACGACTGGCCACAGAGCCCTGTTTTCATAAATGTCGTATAATCCCGACAAGCCCTTTTTACCGCGTCCCGCCTTGGATAAAAGTACACAAGCAGAAAAGAAGACGAACAAAAAAAAAACAAGATCCCCTGCTGGCGACGGTCACGACGCCACCGCATACCGCGGCATCTGCGCCATCTTCTCCTCGAGGCTGAAGTCGCCGTCGGCGTACACCATGCGCATGGCCTTGTCCTTTTTCTTTTCCTTTTCGGGTGCCGGTGGTGGTGCTGCTGCTGCCGGCGGCGCGCCGCTGCCGCTGCCGCCGGGGCGGATGCCCGCCTCGGCCATGCGGATGATGCGGTCAATGTCGTCGCCGCCTGCTGCTGCTGCTGCTGCTGCCGCCGCGCCCGCCGAGACGAGGTCGTCCAGGGTGGACGCGGCGTGGGGCCGCTGGGGCAGGCCGGTGGTGGTGATGGCGGCGGCGCCAGTCGGGCGGCTGGGCAGGGAGCCGGCGTAGCCGTCCGAGGCGGGAGGGGGCTGCGGCGCGGCGGCGGCTCCTGCGGGCGGCGCCTCGGCGGCGGCCTTTTGCGCGGCGCGGTAGGCGGCGAGGCGGGCCTTGATCTCGTCGGGGGTCTCAAACTTGATCTTCTTGTGGGGGCGGCCCTGGAGGAGGCCGCCGCTGCCGTTGAGGCCGGGCGGCGGGTTTCCGGTGGCGGCCTGGCGGTCGGCGCGGTGCTTGTGGAAGTCCTGGACGATCTGCTGGTTGTGCGCGAAGAGGATGTCCTCGGGGATGCCCTCCATGCCAAAGATCTCGACCTCGAGGCCCTCGCGGCCCTCCAGGGCGTTCTCCACGTGGCTCAGCGCCTCCTTGTGCACCTGGTTCATGTGGACGTTGAGGCCTGGCGTGGTCAGTGGTCAGAGTTCAGAGGAGAAGAGAGAAGAGAAGCCAGCAAGGAGGAGGCCCACCGCCCGCCGTGTTCAGCCGCCGGCCGCATCGCTCGCACTTGAAGTGCTTGGCCTTTTGGTGCGAGATGAGCAGCTTGAGGTCCTCAAAGTCGCGCTCGCAGTAGTAGCACCAGGGCCGGTCGAGCAGCTCCTCGAGGTTGGGGTAGTTGCGGCGCTTCTTGCCCATGGTGGCGGCGGCGGGAGGAGCGCGCGCGGGCCGGCGCGAGGTCAATGCAGTGTCGGAGCGAGCGCCGATCGCTGGTGTGTGGCTGCTAAATGCCGCGGGCCGTCGTCGTCGGGGGAGGTGGGTGTGGTCGCAGGTTGGAGCCCTCTCGTGAAGTTTTGGCTGGCGAGGCGCGACGCCGAACGGACTGCCTGCGGTCGGTCGCACGCGCTAGACTGCAAGGGGAATATTGCTCTAGATGCATATGCATGTAAGGATACGTCCACTGTGTGTATTTTGCACTACTGTGTATTGCGCACTGTACTCACATTGGCCGACTTACACGCTCTGCTTTTCTCACGATCTCCCCCTTTGCCCATCGACCAAGGTCAGCTGGTGACGGAAATCGGTACATCGTGGAAGCACGCAGAAAAAGAACTTTTTCTCACTTACTCACGCATGCACTACCAGTCAGACGTCCAAGCTCCGACGCCAGCTTGCCGGAGGAGCAGCGGCATCGAATCCGGGGCTCGACGGGGGCTCGACGGCAAGACTGGGCGGCGGGCTGACAGGCACCTGACTTCTGGATCTGGTTTCTGAACCTGGCTTTCAGACAAGGATGACTTTGACAGATGCAGAATCTTGAATATCATAATCTGGCGCATCGTTTGCCTCCTTGATACGGACCCCGTGCCGCACCCCTCGTGTCGCTTTCAAGGTTCGCTTCCTGGAAACATATATAAAGCAGGCTCCCCTCCCACCTTGGAGCCTGTTCTCTCTGGTCTCTCGTCGTGTACACGCCCCCATCTCGGAACCTTCCTCTCACTTCTCATCCTGGCCCTGTGCCACATCCCTCGAGTCGCTTTCAAGGTTCGCTTCCTGGAAACCTATATAAAGCAGGCTCCCCTCCCACCTTGAGGCCTCTGGTCTCTCGTCGTGTACACGCACCCAACTCAAAACCCTCTTCTCAACCCAACCCGGAACCTTCATCTCACTTCTCACTCTGACCCCGTGCCGCATCCCTTGAGTCGCTCACAAGGTTCGCTTCTGGGATTCTATATAAGGCGGGCTCCCCTCCCACCTCGAGGCCTGTGTTCTCTCTGGCATCTCGTCTTTTGCACGCACCGGACTCGGAACCTTCTTCTCTACTTCTCTCACCTTCCATTGCCACCCTCTCACCCTTCCCCGAACTCTTCTCCGACCCGACAAGATGACGCAGCACCCAGAGACGACTCTCGTGTCCCTCGCGGGTCTTCGCACAAACAGCGGCTTCACGGACTCGGGCCTGGACCTGCAGGACGAGCCGCCCAGCCAGTCGAGCAAGAATACGGTGACGGTGACGACGACGGCGGCCGCCGCGGACGGCGCGGTCCAGCAGTGGCTGGCGTCGCGGCGCCGGCAGTCGGCGCAGGACACCCTGGTGACGCCCATTCCGGCGCCGAGCGCGCTGCCGCGGGCGTTCCCGCAGGCCGTGCTCCCGGGCGCCGCGTTCTGCGTGCGCGGCAACGAGGTCGCGGTGTGGGTGCCGCCGACCGAGGGACCGTCTGCGGAGACGCCAGCGGCGGCGGCGGCGGCAGCGGCGGGCGCGGTGCCCACGCGGCGGCTGGGGCTGGACGCGCTGGTGCACGCGCTCTTCCGGGCCACGGAGGCCATGGCGTGCGCCAAGCACGCCGCGCACAGCAGCTGCAACTGGGCGGGCACGCCCGAGGTGCCGCGGCCGCGGGCCAACGAGCCGCGCGTGCGCGAGCTGCAGGCGGTGCTGCCGGTGGCGCAGGCGACGGTGCGGCTGGCGCGCCGCGTGCTGCTGTTTGCCGTCTGGCCCGAGGCCGGTCACGGGCCGCTGTGGAATCCGCGCGGGAACCAACACCAACAGACGGGCCCCTCTTCGCTGGGCGGCGACGAGGGCCGCCACCCTGAGGAGACCGACCCCAACACCTGGTGGGAGCTGGCGCTGGACACGCGCGTGCTGGTGGGCGCGGCCGAGGCGGCGCTGCGCGGCCTGCAGGAGCAGACGCAGGGGCAGTCGAGCTGGTCGCCCGAGACGCGGCGCGCGGTGGCGCAGCTGGAGACGACAAAGGCCGTGGCCGCCGGGCTGGCCGCCAACGCCGCCGCCCACCGCGACGCCTTCCTCCTCAGCGGCCTGCCGCCCACCTACCACCCCGAGGTCCAGGCCGTGCTGGCCGCCGCCATGGCCGCCGAGCACACCACCGCCCTGGCCGCCCGCCTCAGCCGCCGCGTCGCGCGCCACCGCAAGCTGCAGGCGCTGCTGCTGCTGCTGCCCTGCCGCCGCGAGCCGGGCGGCGCGGCCGAGGCCAAGCGCCAGCTCCTCCCGGCCCTCGCCCACGCCGAGGCCGCCGCCGCACAGGCTGTCGCGGCCGCCAAGGCCGCCAAGGACTATTGGCTGTAGGCGGCGCGGCGGCGGGCTTTGGATTGAATGCGTTTGTGACATGGGAGGCGTTGGAGGCGTTGGAGGAGGAACAGATTGGAAAAAACAAGGGAACACACCAGGATGGGAGGCCACAGATTGTCAGGGCCACAGGGTTCAAGGTCACAGGGTTCAGGCCATAGGGTTCAGGCCACAGGGTTCAGGCCATAGGGTTCAGGCCACAGGGTTCAGGCCACAGAGTTCAGGCCACGGGATACAGGCCACAGGATACAGGCTGCTATGGTAATGGAATAGGACTGTAAGCTACATAATCGGTACACAAGAGAAACAAGATAAACACAGATCACACCGAGGAAAAGGCCGCCGCCGCTCACAGCAGCGTCAGCCGGCCGAGCCCGCCGCCGACAGCCTTGATGCGCGCGCGGATGTCGAGGGGGTGGCCCTCGTGGATGAGAAAATGGGCCGCAGCGGCGTCGGCCTTTGGGGCGGCCAGGCCCAGGAGGGTGTCGATGTTGGTGGAGACGAGGTCGAGGGCCTGCTTGTCGGAGAGGCGGCCGCCGCCGTTGTGGTAGGCGATGCCGGCGAGCAGGGCGAGGTCGCGCAGCAGCCAGTCCTCCTCGAGGCCGATGCCGACGACGACGCCGGCGTCCAGCAGCACGTCGATGGCGGTGCCGTTGGTCAGCGGCGCGCCCGTCAGCGCCCGGCGCTGGTCCCAGCTGGTGGCGTACGACTGCAGCGGCGCCAGGACGACGCCGACGCCGGCCTGGGCGAGGTCTGCGGCGACGAGGTGGGACTCGGCGCCGCCGAGGACGACGAGCCGGAGGGGCGTCGCCGCCGCCGCGTCCACCTCCGCCTTGACTTTGAGCAGGGCGGCCAGGACGTCGGCGCTGTGGGCGGTGACGACCAGCGGCAGCGCGCCGGCGACCACCCGGTGCAGGAATGCCGCCTCCGAATAGGTGTCGTCGGCGGCGGCGGCGGCGGCGCCGGCGGCGGCGGTGCTGCTGCTGTTCCCGGCGTCGGCGACGGCCGCCAGCAGCTTTGTGCGCAGCGCGCCGACGGCCGACGAGAGCGAGGGCGTGCTGCCGTGCTTGGCGGCGGGCGTCAGGGTGTAGTGGACGGCGGCGTCGGCGGCGAAGACGGCGCCGGGGTCGAGCTGGGTGGCGGCGCCGGTGAGGAAGCCGGCGCTGGTGCCGTGGTGCGTAAAGGCGCCGCGCAGCTTGGGCGCCGAGACGGCGCGCGTGACGCCGTACTGCCGGGCCACCTGCAGCTTGGTGTCGCCGAGGGCCAGGCCGTCCACGGCGCGGCTGAAGACGTCGCCGCCGCCGTTGTCGGTGCTGCTCTCGGCGTCGATGGCGTTGAGCCCCAGCAGCGAGCCGAACGCGGTAAAGGCGTGCGTCAGGTAGCCGTGGTCGAGCGCCACGAGCCGCGTGCCCGCCGCGCCGCCGCGCGCCGCCGCCACGCGGTCCTCGCAGGCGCCGATGCACGTGATCTTGCCGCCGGACACGGCCACGGCCAGGCCGTCCGCGCCCGCGCCTGCGGACACGTGCTCGTACCCAGACAGGAGAACGCCGTCGAGGCCGGTGAAGACGACGTCGCCGTCGACGTCGACGGGCGCGGGCGGCGGCACGACGTCCGGCTTGGAGGAAGCGTCGGGCACCGCAGCAGGGGCGCGCACGGGCTTGTCGAGCTCGACGGGGTGGTCGAACTGGGGGCGGCCGTCGATCCAGACCTGGACGGGGGCGGCGCCGACGCTGAGGGGGTCGCTGTCCCAGACGACGACGTCGGCGTCGAAGCCGGGCTTGACGCGGCCGAGGCGGTGGCCGAGGCCGAGGCGCTCGGCGGGGGCGGAGGTGACGGCGGCGAGGGCGGCGTGGTAGGGCAGGCCGTAGCGGTAGGCCTTGGCGGCCTCGAAGAGGACGTGCTGGGCGTTGAGGACGGGGTTGTCGCTGACGTAGATGGGGGTCAGGCCGTGGTCCCAGAGCACGCGGCCGGCGTACTCGGAGGCGATCTGGGACTCGGCCTTGTAGTACATGTTGTCGGCGAAGAGGGCCGAGGCCGGCGGGCCGTAGACGTCGGCGCCCCAGGCGCGCTTGAGGACCTCTGGCACGAGAAAGGTCTGGTGGGCGTGGTGGAAGGCGCGCACGGGGAAGCGGAACTCGTTGGTGTAGCCGACAAAGGACTCGAGGTCGGGGACCGTGTAGCAGTGCGTGTTGACAAAGACCTGGCCGCGCAGCACCGCCGCCAGCGTGTCCCACTGCAGCGCACGCGGCAGGTAGGAGGTCAGGGCGCGCGTCCAGTCGGCCGGGCCGGCCCCGGAGGCTTCTGTCGCCGCCGCTGCCGCCTCCGCCGTGGCGCACCAGTCGTCCTGGGCCTGCACGAGGGCGGCGGCCTGCTCAAAGGCGTGGCGGAACTCCCAGGCCTCGCCGAGGCGGCTGTAGGGCCCGTGCTCGCCGACCTTGCCGTAGACGCGCTTGGCGTTCTCGCCGCAGGCCATCTTGATGTAGCGCAGGTCCGGGGCGTCGGGGGCGGCGAGCAGCGAGGCGATGCTGAGCTCGGGGCGGCCGTCGCGGCGGCCGACGGCGTGCTTGATGACAAAGGCCTCGCCGCCGATGTTGTTGCCGGAGCCGGGCAGGACGAGCGACGTGGTGACGCCGCCCGACTTGATGACCTGGATCTGGTGGTCCGTCGGCTGCAGGCCGTCCGTGGCCCGCACGTAGGGCGTGACGTCGTCCGAGAGCTCGTTGGTGTCGTCGTTGCCGCGCAGCTCCGGCAGCGAGTCGACGCCCGCGTGGCTGTGCATGTCGATGATGCCCGCCGTCAGCGCGCGCCCGCGCGCGTCCCACTCTTGCACGTCGGCCGGCAGCCCCGCCGCATCGATGCCGCCGCCGCCGCCGCCGTCCCCGTCTGCCAGAGCCTCCACGCGCTGGATCAGGCCCCGGTCAATGTACACGTCGGCCGCGATCCAGCGGTAGCCCGCGCCGGCCCGGACCTCCGCCTCCGTGTATTGAGCCGCCGCCGCCGCCGCGTCGGGCTCGCCCACCCAGACCGAGGCGTTGCGGATGAGCGTCGGCGGCGTCCCGTCCACAAAGCGCGCGTTCTGCGCGCGGCCCGCGCCGGGGGCGTCCTGCGGCTTGCGTCGGAGGGCCGCGCAGGTCGCGAGGTCGGCCTCGAGCTTCTGGGCGGACAGCCGCAGCGCGCCGGGAGGAGGCGCTGGCGCTGCCCACGGCGCCCCGCCGCGCACCGCCGCGAGCCGGCCGTGCACCACGTAGGCCGCGCCCAGAGCGAGGGCCACGAGGGCCGCGAGGCCCGTCAGCCGCCAGCGGCGAAGGCGGCGGCGCAGAGCCCGTCGTCGATAGCCGAAGCCGCGAGACGACGACGACGGCGGCGGCGGCGGCTCGCCAAAGGCCGTGTAAGGCGGGAGGGCAATGTCGGCACTGGCGTCCTTGCGGTCCATGTTGGTGATGGACGTGGTGGACGACGAGGCGTATTGGGAGGAGAGGGCGGGCGTGGGAAGTGGGCGTCACGGAGAGGTGGTCGGAGCCCCACGCAAGCTCGGGCGCGCTTGCCAATCTAGGGGTCCGTGTGGCGCGATAGCGGCAGCATAGCGTGCTATGACGGAAGGAGAAGGAGGAAACAACACAACAACACGCACGACACGGAGTATTGATAGTCCGATTACTCTATATGATGCCGAATTTACGGACGCGGCACGGCCAGCTGGCTGCCGCCGGCGGCCGAGTCAAAGACGGCCTCGAGCAGCAGCAGGTCCTCAAAGGCCTCCTCGGGCGACTGGCGCGGGTCGACGGTGTTGTTGCCGGCGGCGATGCTCTCGGCAAAGGCGGCGAACTCGCCCTTGACGCCGGAGGACTCGGCCTCGGCGTAGGCAGGGTTGGCGGGCGAGCAGTCGATGGTGGTCTCGGTGGACTGGAGGGGGTCGCTGGGGCTGCGGGCGACGACGGTGACGCTGAGCGGGCGCCAGGTGACGAGGCCCTCGGTGGTGGAGACGGTGATGGCGGCGGGCGGGCTGAACTCGGTGGCAAAGGAGATGGTCACGGTGCCGCCGACGCCGCCCTCGGTGACGGCGATGCTGTGCAGCGTGTCGGCGGGCGGCAGGATGGGGCTGAGCTGCGCCATGGTGCCGGCGACGGTGGCGACGCGGTTGCTGGCGGTGGCCGCCTCCGGCGCCGTGACGGCCTTGGCGCCGCCGGCCGCCGCCAGCAGCGTGCGCAGCGCCGCAATGTAGTGGATGCCGCCGTCGAGCAGGAAGCCGCCCTGGTAGGCCGGGTTCTTGCGCCAGGGCGTGTTGTAGGCGCGGCGGTCCGGCCGCACAAAGTTGTTGCACACGACGTTGAAGGACACGAGGCCGCCGCCGAGGCCGCGCAGCTTCTCCGCCGCCAGCTGCAGCGACGGGTAGAAGCGGTAGTTCTCCGCCACGGCCCAGATCGGCCGCGCCGGCGCCGCCGGCAGCGCCCGGTACTCGGCCAGCAGCGTGCGCGCCAGGCTCACCGACGCCGCCACCGGCTTCTCGCTCAGCACGTGCTTGCCCGCCGCCAGCGCCGCCCGCACCGCCGCCGGCTGCATCGGGATGGGGATGCAGGTCGCCACCGCCGCGATGTCCGCCCGCGCCAGCAGGTCCGCCAGCGCCCGCCCCTCCACCGCCGGCTCGTCAAAGTACGTCTGCACGGCCGCGGCGCCGTCCGCCGCCGCCTGCGTCGCCAGCGCCTCGGCCGACTTCTGCGAGCGCGAGTACACCGCCTTGAGCGTGAACTTCTTGCACGCCGCAATGGCCGGCAGGTGCTCTGGCCGCCGTCAGTCGGTCCCTCCGTTGTGCGGCCGGGCATCTCGCGCGCGCGGGGTGCACTCACCTTGCTGGGCAAAGCCGCCCGCACCCAGCAGCGCAATTCCAATCGACATGGTGGGGGGATAGCAATGGGGAGGAGGAGTCAGGTGTCGATCGATGAGCGAGGAGCGAGGACCGAGAAAGAAAGTGGAATGGAATGGTCCTAGCTTATATACAAACTCGTTGCGCCGTGACCGGCCGACCAAAAAAGACGCCTCTTCAACGCGGGGTGGAATCTGGGGATGGCAGGGCTGTTGGCGGTGCGTCGTCGCCTCGTGGCCGCGGTCCGGCATAGTTCTTAGCCGGGCTCGGTCACCTGACTCCAAAAGCGCCGGACCGGCGCCCCAAGCCTCGTCTTTGTTCCCGCCAAACCCGGCCGCGAGGCTGCCAGTCAGCGGTCTCGGCACGAGCGTCCAGAGAAAGGACGTGAGGACACGACAAAGTGGGAAGCTGGGTGTCGTTGTGCCGTTTTCTGGTGAGCCGCGTCACGTGCGGCGTTGCGCCCCTCGCCCACGCCAATGGCTGGCCTCCATCGCACTGGAGCACCGGCTTCCTCCCGTCCCGGCCTCTGGGAGCGAGCTGCCCCGCGTCCAAGGGTCTGTCGTCGTCGACGTGCTCCTCCATGTACTCCGTACCCGATCGTGGCCATGCCGAACCTGGTCCAAGGCGCACGGTCCCCGACCCGGGCGCGCGGGCGGGCGGTCCGATCCGCAGCCAGCACAAAAGATGGGGGCAGTCTGCTCGTCGGGACGCCGGACCATGTGCGGTTGGCGCGCGAGGACGGCCGCGCCGGCAGCCGGGAGATGGTCTAACGTCGATCAACTTGGCCGAGCGTCAGCTATGCTGTATGTGCGAGTAAGATACGCGTATGAGATGGAGTCGAGCCCAATGGGGTCTGGGTATTTCCACTCACACCAACGATTGGACGGCACGCCGTGCACATGAGAAGACAGTGGCTGGCCAGCCAGGCCGCTGAACGCACGCGCGTGGATGCCACAAACTCTTTGAAAGAGCCGCCGGGCCTCCCTGCGCAGTCGACTCGCCTGCCTTGCCTCGAACGGTGTTGCCGTTGTGTGAGTCGTCACGTGGATTTCTTGTCAGGGCAGCTGTCACACAGCCAACTTCTGCCTGCTGCTCGCTGCTCCAACCAGCGACCTCCCCCCGGTTTGGCGCTCTTAACCCCCGCCGTGTGGATCGCGGACTGGAGCGACGCCACAAAACGTTCAAACGTCCGCTACGCGCGTCGCCGCCGATCCTCTTCCTCCTCCATCCTCGCCAGGACCCCGGTCGGTGCAGCGTTTGTGCTCATCTAGTGGGCATTGCCTCGAAAGCCTCCCGGCGCGTGATGGAACGCGTGTAATTAGGCACCGTATGCTCAGCCCCATGGCCAGTGCATGGCATGCTAGCAGCGCTCGGCCGCCTACAGACTCTCATTGTTCGGCAGCCAGCCAGCCTGTCCTACGCACCGGGCGACAGCCGCCGAGGACGCGGCAGCTGTGGCCCGCGTCGCCGGGCCCGAGCCTGACAGTAGACATCGATGTGCGCTATCTTTGACCTCTCTTGCTGGGAACGGTAGCTCTGGCACTGTGTGCAGGCCCAGGGTCAAGGCATCAGCCCCAAGCCAGCCTCGTCTCGACGGCCGCTTGCGTGTCTGTGCTTATGCTTATATTCTTGTACGCTTGTATGCTTATCCTGAGCTTATACTCGGCACATCCACCCCAGCCAGGGCGCGGGTACGAGTCACGGGACAATGACGCGAGGACGGAGAATTCCCGCACGCAGCCGCTGGACGCCTCTGGACAGTTGAGCAAAGCGGACCAGACGGTCCACGGCGAGGGTCGTCTGGGAACCACATGCCCACCTCGTTCGTCTTACGACCCCATGTCGACACCGGCAGATGGCCGACAAGGACCTCCCGCCTTCTATTGTATCTAGTAAGCATATAAACCGTCCCTCCCCTCTTGTCTACCTCGTACTCTGTATACGACCTCAAGTGCCTCCCCCTCCTCCCCTTCCCCCCATCACGTGTAGGCCCGGCCGCGCTTGAACTCGCTGGCAGCATCGGCCTGGCTGGCCGCGTCGTCGCCCTTGCGCTTGGTGCGGGATGTCAGGCTGGCTCCATCGACGCCGGCCGAGGTCTAGCGGGTCAGTCATGGTGGAATGGTGGAATGCAGTGGCGAGGTTTAGAGGCGGGAAGGGAGAACAGTGCGTGCGGGAGCGGGCGGAGACGGCTGGGACGTAGACAGTGTCAGTCAGAGAGAGGAGGAGGAGTAAGAGGGTATACATGCACACACACACACGCCCCCCCCCCCCCCTGGGATCAGCGCATACATGAAGGGAAAAATGCAACAGCGGGAAAAAAACACGGCAAATCAGAAACACACACACATACTCCGTACACACACCCTCCCCTCCCGTGCCCCTCCCTCCCCTCCCGTCCTCCCTTCTCCATCCCGTTCCACACGTGTCCGTGCAGCACCGGGCCCCTGCCAGTCACAAGCAACAAACACATCACTAGTGGGCAATGTCCATGGTGGGCTTATCTACCAGGTAGATACGAGTACATCTGGGCTTTTTGGTTTGCCTTCTTGCCTCCTTTTGCGTCCCTGCTCACGTGTCTGATACTGCCTGTTTCGTCGCGTCCAACCTTCCACGCATCTAGAAGTGGTCTTGACTTGAACAGCGGAAGCAAAGAGACAACAGGATCAAAGGCACAACAGAGAGGGGGGAAGGGGGCCACAAAACAGGACGACAAAGGGGGATGGGGGGCTTGAACAATCAAAGACAGGGTGGGGAAAGCACAGAAGGCCCTCATACCTTGACGTCGAACCGGTCCAGGTTCACAACCTTGGTCCACGCCGCCACAAAGTCCCGCACAAACTTGTCGGCGCCGTCGGCGCTGGCGTACACCTCGGCCAGGGCGCGCAGCTCCGCCTGCGAGCCAAAGATGAGGTCCACGCGCGTGCCCGTCCAGCGCTCCTTGCCCGTGGCGCGGTCGTAGCCCACGTACAGGTCGGGTGTCTTGCTGTCCGCAAACTCGGCCGCCGGCTTCCAGGCCGTGTTGAAGTCCAGGAGGTTGACAAAGAAGTCGTTGGTCAGCACGCCCGGCCGGTCCGTGAACACGCCGTTGCGCGAGCCGTCCGTGTTGATGTCGAGGACGCGCAGGCCGCCCACCAGCACCGTCAGCTCCGGCGGCGTCAGCGTGAGCAGCTGCGCCCGGTCGACCAGCAGCTCCTCGGTGCGGACCTCGGGCGTCGACTTGCCGTAGTTGCGGAAGCCGTCGGCGCGCGGCTCCAGGAACGCCGCCGACACGACGTCGGTCTGCTCCTGCGAGGCGTCGGCGCGACCCGGCAGGAACGGCACCGTCACCGCGTGGCCCGTGGCCTTGCTGGCGGCCTGCTCAATGGCCGCCGTGCCGGCCAGGACGACCAGGTCGGCAATGGAGACCTGCTTGCCGCCCGCGGCCGACTTGTTGAAGTCGGCCTGGATGCCCTCGAGCGCCTTGAGCACCTCGGCCAGCTGAGCCGGGTTGTTGACGGGCCAGTTGCGCTGCGGCTCCAGGCGGATGCGGCCGCCGTTGGCACCGCCGCGCTTGTCCGAGCCGCGGAAGGTGGAGGCCGACGCCCAGGCGGCGGCGATGAACTTGTTGGGGGCGACGCCGCTGCCGAGGATGGCCTTCTTGAGAGCGGCCACGTCCGACGCGTCCACGAGAGCGTGGGTGACGGCCGGGATGGGGTCCTGCCACAGGAGCTCCTCCTTGGGCACCTCGGGGCCGATGTACAGCGTCGACGGGCCGAGGTCGCGGTGCAGCAGCTTGAACCAGGCGCGGGCAAAGGCGTCGGCCAGCTGCTCGGGGTGCTCGAGGAAGCGGCGCGAGATCTTCTCGTAGGTGGGGTCGAAGCGCAGCGAGAGATCGGTGGTGAGCATGCGCGGCTTGTGCTTCTTGCTGGGGTCAAAGGCGTCGGGGATGATCTCCTCGGCGTCCTTGGCGACCCACTGGTTGGCGCCGCCGGGGCTCTTGGTGAGCTCCCACTCGTACTTGAACAGGTACTCGAGGAACTGGTTGCTCCACTTGGTGGGCGTCTTGGTCCAGATGACCTCGAGGCCGGACGTGATGGCGTCCGGGCCGACGCCCGAGCCGAGCTTGCCGCGCCAGCCGAAGCCCTGCTCCTCGAGGCCGGCGGCCTCGGGCTCGGGGCCCTGGTAGTTGCCGCCGCCGGCGCCGTGGGTCTTGCCAAAGGTGTGGCCGCCGGCGATGAGGGCGACGGTCTCCTCGTCGTTCATGGCCATGCGGCCAAAGGTGACGCGGATCTCCTCGGCCGCCGCCAGCGGGTCCGGGTGGCCGTTGGGGCCCTCGGGGTTGACGTAGATCAGACCCATGTGGGCGGCGGCGACGTGGCCCTCGAGGCCCTCGGCGTGGGCCTTGGGGGAGTCGGTGGGCGCGCTGGCGTAGCGCACGTCGTTGCCGAGCCAGGTGTGCTCGCCGCCCCAGTAGGTGGCCTGGTCGGGCTCCCAGGTGTCGGCGCGGCCGCCGGAGAAGCCAAAGGTCTTGAAGCCCATGCTCTCGAGGGCGACGTTGCCGGCCAGCAGCATCAGGTCGGCCCAGGAGATCTTCTGGCCGTACTTCTGCTTGACGGGCCACAGCAGGCGGCGGGCCTTGTCGAGGCTGACGTTGTCGGGCCAGCTGTTGAGCGGGGCAAAGCGCTGCTGGCCCTGGCCGCCGCCGCCGCGGCCGTCAAAGGCGCGGTAGGTGCCGGCGCTGTGCCAGGCCATGCGGATGAAGAGGCCGCCGTAGTGGCCAAAGTCGGCCGGCCACCAGGGCTGGGACGTGGTCAGGACCTGGGCAATGTCCTTCTTGAGCTGGAAGTAGTCGAGGCTGGCAAAGGCCTTGCGGTAGTCGGCGTCGCGGTCGAGGGGGTTGGACACCTCGTTGTGCTGGCGCAGGATGTTGAGGCGCAGCTGGCCGGGCCACCAGTCGGCATTGCGCGTGCCGCCGCCGGCAGCGCCGTGGATGACGGGGCACTTCTTGGCATCGGCCATGGCGGGCGAGGAGGAGCTAAAAGACGATGCTTGGAACAGAGAAGAAGGGCAGCGAAGCTGGGAAAAAGCGGTGGGAAGACGAAGCTGGCGAGCTTGCACGGGCAGACGAATGCGGGAGGAGAAGGCGAGATGCATCAACCGTGAAGAGAAAGATGGGAGGGGAGACGGGAGACGGGGGACGGGAGACAGATAGTGGAAGATGGAAAAGAGGAGAGGGGAGAGGGGGGCCGGGAAGAAGAGGAGGGGGGGGAGAAGCAGCGGGTATAAATCTGTGAGGAGACAAAGAGAGGGGGAAGGAAGGGACGACGCCTGCTGCGCTTTCGCTCCTTCCCTATTCGCTGGGTTTCACAACCTTCCACCACGTTCGAAGGCGAGGGCGGCGGGCGGGCGGCGGCCTGGACGAGCAGCTTCGCACTCGAACTCCGCGCCCCGCCCAGTGTGGACGTGGCGGCCGAGCGGGGCCAGCGCTTCCGCGTGTCGCCTGGCCCCGTGCTCTCGTGTCGGCACAGTGCGCAGAGCAGCCGGCGGGGGCCGGGCGACCGCTAGTGCGTACGGCGCCGGTGGACGTTCTCCGTTGCTGAGCTGGTACTTGGCAGAGCACACCGCCGCACACCGCCGCCCAAGTACCCGCACACGGCCCAGCAAGATACCCCGCGCCGTTTCAGCACGTAATGTGCGCACGTCCATTGGCGCAGGCCGTCGTGCGCAGACGGGGGGAAACGTCATCCTGGCCGGGACAGCAGCAACACGTGATAGCACGCGCGGACGTGGTGCGATCGAGATGGGAAGTGGAGGGCCGCCATGCCTAAGCGTATGCTTAGATGCATGCCCAGGCTGGCGACAGTAAGGGACACAGTGGACGGAGCCGCACGGCATGTGGCGGTCGAGATGAGCTGGAACAGGAAGGCAGAAAAGTCGAAAAGTACGAAGCGATCGGGGTGGCGTTTGGCCCGGCCTAAGCGAGGCGACGGCGATGACTTCGGGCCTCCTCTCTTCTGAAGCACTGTGCTGACAGAGGGACAGTGGAGGAACCGCCTGGGGGAACGGGCCTGTCGTGCTGATCACGTCGCCCAAAGACGCCATTTTGGCCTACACCGCCGGTTCGATCCAGGGCGGTGCCTGGGGCGGGAAACTGCCACAAAGGCCGGCTGGCCAGCCGTTGGCTGGTCTCGTTTTTGTCAGCGCACAGTGCGGCGTGGGTCGATGCTCGGGAACCCCCGAATGCCGAATCTGGGCGCCGGAAGACGAAACGCAGAAAAAAAAGAACGGCACAACCCGGCGCGGCAGGCGACGGCAGACGAAACGCGGGTGACTCACTGCTGGGTCGGGGGCAGCTCTACGGCGCGGCGACGCCAGCCATGGCTGGCCAGGCCCTGGCTGCCGCCTGGCCGCCTGGCCGTCTGGCCGCCGGAGACACGCCGACGGACGGCGGCGCCGAAATCGGGGGTCGTCGTGGTCGCCGCCGCGGAGCCGCAAGGTGGCAAGCCAGCCTGCCGCCTGCCGATCCCCCGTAAGCCGGCCTCACCTGTGCTCCGTCCCGGCCCCGTCTGGTGCGTAGACGACGACTCCCAGGCGCCTGGCTGAACACGCGTCTCGGCACATCTTGTTCACCGCTCGGACGGCCGAGGACAGCTCGGCGCATGCGGCACCGGGAGGCCATCTGCGGCCAAGCGCCGGTGCTCGGCGACACGGACAGGGCGCGAATCGGGCCGGTTTGCCTGCAAGACGGGACTCTGGACGCCCGACGACGCGTGTGCCACGAGAACGTTCTCGACCTTCGCCAGCAAAACCTCGTGTCGGCTCTGCTCGGGCTCCACTCGTGCGCGCGTCGGAGCTCGAAGCAGTACGCGATATCACGTGACGCTCGGGAATCCCCTGACTCGCGCGTCGGAGCTGGCTCGGGCAACGTTTTGTGACGTTTATCTGTGTCCGAATCCACGCCCGCCGCCCTCCCTCGAACCCTACCACCACCATGACGCTCTTCTCTTGGCTCGGCCGCCGCCGCCGGTCTGGCGTTCGCACAGGCCTGGCGGCCGCCGCCCTGGGTGCCGTGCTGGCGCTCGCGTGGGCGGCGCCGACGACGGCCGAGGCCGCTGGGCTGCGCTCCGCCGCGCTCCCGCTCGACGTGGCGGCGCTCGACTCGGCGGCGCTCAACGACCGGCTGCAGGAGTGCGACGTGGTGCGGGCACTGGGCCAGCACAAGCTGCAGCTTCACGGCGGCGGCGGCGGCGGCGACGACGATCTCGACAGCCCGGCCACCAGCTCGGCGTCGGCGGCCGTCTTTGCGGTGCTGTTCCCCGGCAGCCCGGCGGTCAACGCGCTGCTGGCGACGCTGTACATCTCGGGCCCGCCCAACTTTTTGCTGGCGCTGTGCCCGCCCACCATCGACCCGGCGTCGCTGCAGGTCATGGTGGCGTTTGCCGTGGGCGGCCTGCTGGGCGACACGCTGTTCCACCTGCTGCCCGAGATCTTTGTGGGCGAGGACGACGAGCGGGCGGACCGCGCGCGGCTCGTGCTGGTGGAGCCGAACCGCAACCTGCTGCTGGGCCTGGCCATCCTCGTCGGCTTCCTGACGTTTGTGGCCATGGACAAGGGGCTGCGCATCGCCACGGGCGGCGGCGGCGGCGGACACGACCACGGCCACAGTCATAATGGCCACGCGCACGAGCCGAGCACTGCGGTGACCTCGTCGGCCGAAGCGGCGGCGGCCTCTGGGCAGGCCAAGTCGCGCAAGAAGGGGGCCAAGAACGGCAAGGCCAAGGACAGCAGCCCGGCGGCGGCGGCGGCGGCGGCGGCCGAGGTCAGCGCCAGCGTCAAGCTGTCTGGCTACCTCAACTTGATGTACGTCCTCTTTCTTGTCTTGTTGACGGCGAACTGTCTTTTCCCCGTCTGACCTCCAGCGCCGACTTCACGCACAACATCACGGACGGGCTGGCCATGGCGGCGTCGTTTTACGCGTCGCCGACGATCGGCGCGACGACGACGGTGGCCGTCTTCTTCCACGAGATCCCGCACGAGGTCGGCGACTTTGCGCTGCTGGTGCAGTCCGGGTTCTCGAAGCGCGCCGCCATGGGCGCGCAGTTCGTCACGGCCGTGGGCGCGCTGCTGGGCACCGTCATCGGCATCGCGGTGCAGGAGTGGGGGGGCCCGGCGGCGCCGGCGGGCGCAGCCGAAACCGCCTCCGTCCTGAACAGCGGCGGGCACGGCGGGCGCGGCGGGCTGCTGGGCACGAGCCTGGCCTGGGGCGACCTGCTGCTGCCGTTCACGGCGGGCACGTTCCTCTACGTGGGCACGGTGGCCGTGATCCCGGAGCTGCTGGAGACGACGGGCCTGGCCGCCGGCGGCAGCAAGGCGGCGGAGCTGCGCAAGACACTGGTGCAGTTTGCCGCCATTGCGGCGGGTGCCGGCATCATGCTGTATATTTCGTGGCATTAGAACGGACACAACACAACGACGACGGACAGAGCGGACGAGAGCAAGTCTCCCCGACGTGTCTCGCTTGGCGAGCCGGCTGGCCAGCCGGTGCACCAGCCGACCGACCCTCCGGGACCCGCTCGCCGAAGAGATGTCTTTTTTTTCAAGGTCCTTTTTTTAGGAACGCCGGCCTGAATCCAGCCACGCTAGCAGCGGCCCAGCGACCAGAAGCTCTGATCCTCGAGGTCGACGAGTTTTCCTAGCCTGCCAGGCAGAGAAAGAGTCACGGATGATTGCTTGCGTCTCACGTCGGAAGCCACGCATACGCACAGGCGCAGCGGAATGCGTTCTCCAATCCAGACGTCCATTGTGCCATGATCTCACCCGAGCAGCAAAGTCTGCGCCTCGTGAGAAAAAAATCGGGCAGCCCACGTTGTCGCCTCATAGGGCGACATCGGAGCCCCGTCAGCTGGCCAGAATGTTTATTAATCAGCCTTGCTGCGTCGGACGCCCGATGCGACAGCCGCCCGTCGGGCCCGTCGGACGACGCCTCCGAAGACGTGCTTCGGTGAGGGAGACCGGCTTGTAATGCAAAGGGCGCGGCCGCGAGTGTCATTGGCTTGGCGCGTTTCCCGTTTGTCAAAAAGGACGGACGGCCAGCCAAGGGGGCCAGGTCGACTTGGCGCAAAAGCCGCGGCGAAGCGAAGACCCAACAAAGCATATGGTGTAAGGAGCATTACTCCGTAAGTTATTATACGAAATACGGCAAAACTCCCGGGGGAGTGACTAACAGGCCTAAAGAGGACTAGGCGACGCCCAAGGCTTGACAGCCCGTCCCCAAATTTTTCTTACTCCGTAGAGTTCCCCATGACCTGCAGGGCAGGCGCTGCAGATGCGACCGTCCCTTCCGACGGCGTCCTAGTGCTTGCCCGCACCCCCAATTGCAAAGGCAGCAAAGGCAGGCAGGTGCGCAGACATGGGTCGTTCCTACCTCCCAAGTCCACGCCCACGTGTAAGATGTGCGTTACGCTGACGGAAGTAAGACATCAGTGAGCGGTTCGTGGCGGATGTCCCGTAACGAAAAGCGGGGCGATCCACAGCCTTTCGCCGGCGGCGGCCAGCCATGCCTGCCGGGGCCAGGACCCCACACACCTGGGGAACGGAACGACATGGCACGCCCTATGCCTGTGCCGGCGGCTGTTCCGCGCGCGCAGGTCTCGTCAAAACGGGCGCCTGCCATCGCTTTGCATGTCCTGTTTGCGTTTAGCGCGCCATGTGGTTCCGCGACGGAGTCACAAGAGGTGATGAGAAAAGCGTGCTTAGAAACGGGAACCAAGAACGCGAACGGGTGTGACTCAAAGGCGCGCGCCGCTGAGCCGGGCTGGCGTGCGCGCGGTGGAGAGCACGGGGCAGGACGGGCGGCCCGGGGGAGCATAGACGTCTGTCCGTCGTCGCTCGTCTGGCTCTTTGTCGAGAGAGGATGGGTGGCTCCGTCCGAAGATATATAGCGAGGCGGCCGCCCGCCGGTCGTCGTCTGTCGTCGTCTGCTCTCGGACGTGCTCCTCAGCTTTCTCGTCTCTCGTTCCCCTAGACCGTCCTGCCGACCATGTCTGTCAGCGACAGCAGCAGCGGCTCGTTCTCGGCCGCCGGCCTCGGCCGCCGGCTGGCCTACGCCCGGACGCACGTCGACATCCGCCTCGACAACCACTTCCAGGCGCGCGTCTACTCCTCGGGCGACGCCATCACCGGCTCCGTCACCATCGTGCCGCAGCGCGACATCCCCTTTGACGCCTTCGAGGTCGCCCTCGTCGGCTCCGCCCACAGCCGCGTCGACACCATCAGCGCCCCCCTGCAGTCCACCCACGTCTTCCTCAAGCTGCTCATGCCCATCCCCGAGTCCGCCTACCCCGTCCCGCGCGTGCTCGAGGCCGGCCGCACCTACACCCTGCCCCTGCACTTTGTCGTCCCCCACCACCTCACCCTGAGCGCCTGCAACCACCCCGTCGCCTCCGACGACGTCCGCCAGCACCACATGCGCCTGCCGCCCACCATGGGCGCCTACGGCAACAACATCAGCGGCACGGGCGGCAGCGGCGGCGGCGGCGGCGGCGGCGGGGACAGCGGACGAGCCGACAGCGCCGCCGCCGGCGCCGCCGATGCCTCTGCCAACACGACCGCCGCCTGGGAGCGCGACGACCTGGCCCCGGAGATGGCCCGCATCGAGTACGTCATCAAGGCCCGCGTCTACCGGGACACCTTCCGCGAGGGCGGCGCTGCGGCTGCCGGCACCGACGGCACGCCCGTCCGCACCACGGTCTTCGAGGCCACCAGGGCGCTGCGCATTCTGCCTTGCTCCTTTGTCGACCCGCCGCTGCAGGTCGGCCCGGCCGACCGCCTCTACCGTCTGGAAGCGGCCAAGACGCTGCGCAAGGGCGTCTTTGCGCGCACCAAGCTCGGCCGCGTGACCGCCGTCGTCGGCGGCGGCAGCGACGGCGGTGGTGGTGGCGGCGGCGGCACGTCTCTGCCGGGCCCCTTTGTGGTGCGCCCGGACGGCATCGCCGCCGCGCCGACGACCGCCGCCGTGCAGCTCTTCTTCGACCCGGCCCGCCCCGACGTGCCGGCGCCGCGCATCACCCACGTCTCCGCCAAGCTGACGGCGCACACGCACTTTAGCACCAGCGCCATCACCACGTTCCCGGACCGCGGCGACTGGGTCCGCCGCAGCAGCATGGACGCCGTCCTGGCCGAGCGCCGCGGCCTCTACACCACCTCCGTGCCCCTGCTCAGCCAGCCCGTGCGCGGCTTCCAGTGGGAGGCCCAGGTGGCCATGCCGCGCCGCGACTCGGGCTACTGCAGCAGCGACAGCAGCGGCGAGGGTGCCGCCGCTGCCCAGCAGCAGCAGTCCAAAAAGACCTCGCCCTCCCGCCGCTGCTCGCCCCGGAGCAGCGACGCCGCCGCCGCCACCACCGGCCTCGTCTACGCGGCGCAGCTCGTCGTGCCCCTGGCGCTGCCCCTGGAACGGAAGACGGTGCTGCCGACCTTCCACTCGTGCATCGTGTCGCGCACCTACGCCCTGCAGCTGGCCATCTCCGTCGTGCCCTCCTCCAGCTCCTCCTCCTCCTCCGCCTCCTCCTCCTCCTCGGCCGGCACCACCCTCTCGCTCTCCCTGCCCGTCCAGGTCGTCGTCGGCGACACCGCCGACAGCAGCAGTCTCTTCTCCATCTTCGCCGCACCGGGCGCCAAGGACGCCGACCAGGAAGGCCTGCCCAGCTTCGAACACGCCCTCGAGGAGGCCGACGCCGATGCCCACCTGCGGCCGCGCGTGCTGTCCGTGCCGGACGAAGAGTTCCGCGAGACGAGCACGTTGCCAGGGTATGCGAGGCGATAAATTTGGGTTTTTGATTTTTTGATTTTTGATTTTTTTTTTTTGAGTTTTCTGCTTCGTCTTGTGTTTCTCAAAAGCGTGCGGCATCAACGATATCAACTGGGCACTGGAGTTTCACTGGATGTCATCACGGATGGATGGGACTGGACGGCAGAATGAATCATAATGAGGACGAAATACTTAATATAAAAAAAAATCTTTTCAGACTCTCCCTCGTAGATGTACACAGGTGCCCCCCCCCCCAGGCAGACAACACCAACAAAACAAAACCAGAAAAAACAAAAAAAAAACAAAAACCGGGACGAAGATCCCCCCAAAGCAAACCAAGCCAGCCATTCCGCGCTAGCCTCGTCCATTGCCAACGAGTCCGAGAGCCTCTGCCCCCCTGTCTCCCTTCCTCTCGCTCAGCAGCACCCGGCTGTCTTAGCCAAGCATGGCGTGCGTGCGGATGCCCTTGGGGCCGAGTTCGCTGTGCGGTCAGCAAGAAAGAAACAACAATAGGAGAGAGCAGAAGAGGAGGGAGACCCACTTATAGTCGACCCGCGTCAGGCTCATCTGGCGCTGGGCCTCCTGGCCCTGTGCGTCCAGGTTGTGCACGCAGAACGCCAGCCGCGCCGCCACTTGCGCGCCCAGGAACATGGCCTCTTCGAAGCCGTTCTTGGTCCACTCGCTCAGATACGTCGGCAGCGCCGCCAGCTTGATCGCCGTCGGCGTCTGCGAGTGGAAGTGGTGCTGGTGCGCGTGGTTGCTGTCCGCCGTCGACCCCGGCCCGCCGCCGGGCGTCATCAGCGAGGCCGTCGTCGCCGCCTGCAGCAGCGGGTTCACGCCGCCGCCGCCGCCGCCGCCGCCCAGGGCCAGCTGGTGCGGCGGCGTGCCAAAGGGCATCCCCGTCGGCGTCTGCGCGCCCGTGCCCGACGGCGTGCCCAGGTTGCTCGGCAGCTCCGACGTGAACATGGTCGCCGTCGACGGCGAGATGAGGTGCCGCGCGTGCAGCGTCTGCAGAATGTTTTCGCGCAGGCCCCGCAGCCGGCACCCGTTGCCCACGAACACGAGGTTCTCCCAGCACGGCGGCCGCATGTACATGTCCTCGATGCCCTGTACCGTGCGGTAGATGGTCGTCACGATGCGGTCGATCT
Organism: Ophiostoma fasciatum; assembly: GCA_019925495.1. NCBI lineage: Eukaryota > Fungi > Ascomycota > Sordariomycetes > Ophiostomatales > Ophiostomataceae > Ophiostoma > Ophiostoma fasciatum. The sequence continues at coordinate 111,874 of JADHKM010000008.1, read as the reverse complement.
CGGCCCGGTCTGCAAACGTGAACCGCTCCAGCCCGATCTCAAAGTCCCGCCGCATCCGCTTGTACCGCCGGCCCTGCGCCTCCTGCGCTACGACTGCCGTGTCGGCCTCTGCCGGCGCAGCAGCAGGAGCAGCAGGCGCAGCAGGTGCAGCAGCATCAGCCGGTGCCTCTCCTCCAGCTGCTGCTGGAGCCGCCGCAGCCGCCGCAGCCGCGTCACCCTCCTCCTTCTTGGGTTCTGCTGCGACGTCGCCATCCGCTGTCGTGGTGGCCTCGTCTGTCGCCGCCGCCGGCGCATCCTCCATGGCTGTGTCCTCGGCGGCGGGCGGAGCGTCGGCCGCTGCGGGGTCGGCTGGCGCCGTGTCGGTGGGGGGTGCAGGCGCGTCGGGCGTCTCCTTGGGCGTGTCCGTCGCGACAGCAGGCTTGTCTTGTGTCTCGCTGGCCGGCGGGGCCGCATCGGGTTTGGACTCGGGCGCGGTGGCCGCGGCCGCCTCCTCTTTGACAGCCGCCTGCGGCGCATCGCCTTCAGCGGCGGGGGCGGCCGAGTCGGCCGGCGCGGAGGCTGGTTTCGTGTCGCCGCCAGCCTCCGCACCGCCGTCTTCGCCTTCCTCGCCCTCGCCCTCGTCCTCGTCGTCCTCGTCCTCGTCGTCGGAGCCCTCGTCGCCCTCATCGCTGCCGTCTGCGTCCTCGCCGTGGCTCTTGCCGTTGGCGGTCGCGCCCGTCGCGCCCGTACCGTCGCCGCTGCCACTGCCGTCTTTTCCGTTCGCGGCCGCACTGCTGCTGCCGCTGCCGTGCGCGGCCGAACCGTTGGCTTGCTGTGCTTTGCTGCCGCTTGCCGCCTGCTGCTGCTGCGCCGCCGCCGCCGTCGCTTCGTCCTCCTCGACGAGCTCCTCGTAGTGGAACATGACGCGTGCGCGCTTGGCGTTGGGCAGACGCAGAGGCTTGTTGGCATTTGCTGCGTCGGCCGCCTCCTTGTCTTTGCCGCGCCGGCCGAAGCGGCCACGCTCCGACCGCTCCTTTTCCTTCTTGGCCAAAAACTCCTTCGTCTGCCCGCTCGTCACAATGGTGGCCACGTCGAGCACGCCGTCCTCGGCCACGACGGGCGTGCCATCGTCTAGGAGCGCGTCGTCGTCGACAATGACCGCTGGAGCCGACGGCGCCGCCGCGGCCGGCGCTGCAACTGGTTCGTCCGTGCCGGAGGCGGCTGCAATCACAGCCGCCGGAGCGGGCACGCCACCACCGGCTTCCACTCCTCCGCCAGCAGCGGCAGCGGTAGCGGCCGGCGCCGCGCTGGCGTCGTCCTCGGGCAGCTCCATGAGCTTGGGGTGCTCGGGGGCGTAGGGCAGGACTTCGCAGACGGGGCTCTTCTTGAGCTGCTCGGCCATCTCGTAGGTGAAGCTCCGGTCGCGCAGCAGAGCCTGCAGGCGCCGCGTGAAGACCTCGCCGCCGGAGATGGCGCGGGCGCTGCCGTCGCCGCTGCTGCCGTCGCCGCTGGGAGCAGACGGGGCGGGCAGCGGCGTGGGCTCGCCGACGGCCATGTGGTTGACCACGCGGCTGTCGTAGATGCAGGTGACGTCGACCTTTTCGAAGCCAATGTCGACGACGGTCATGTGCGGCCACTTGAGGCCATACTGCGTGGCCAGCGCGCTGTTGATCATGCACAGCGCCGGCGTGCGCGTCTTCTCAAACACGTACAGCGCAATGGCCTCGCAGTCTGGGCGCGTCCACTGCGGCGACGTCATCAGCACAATCGGCGTGTTGTGGTACGTCGTCGTGAGCAGGCCGTGCACGTGTTCCAGGAACGCCAGAAACGCCTCCATGTTCACAATGTAGCCGCCTGTTGCGTTAGCCAAGAGGTGCCCCCCCTCTCTCTCTCTCAAACGACGAGAACAACGCAGGCAGACACACGCACCCTCCATCGGATACACCGCCCCCTCGTCCGAGTCCGGGTCCTCGACGTACTCCCACTCGTCGTCCTTGGCGTCCGCCATCCCGCTCTCGCCGTTCGTCGTCGTCGTCGTCGTCGTCGTCGCCGCCGCCGCCGCCGCCGTCGCGGCAATCGTCGCCTGCTTCTTCCGCTTCCACGTGCGGTACGGCCGCCACGCGCCCGCCTCCTCGTCCCGGAACATGCGCGTCGGAATCCGGTACGCCGGCGGCGTCAGCTCGCCGCATCCCAGCTGCGCCATCGTCGTGCGGCTGCCGGGGCACACGATGAGGATCTGCTCCTCCTTCCATTTGCTCGACTGGCCCGACATGGTCGCGGTCGTGGTCGGTCGGCCAACCGTCAATGGGAACAAGACAGCCGGGTGCGCAGCAATTGAAAAGAAACGAGAGACGGAACAAAACAGCAACAGAAACACAAAAAAATTCGATCGGCTTGCGCGCGGCGCGCTTGTGTTCGTAGCTGCGGTCGAGCTCCCTGCAACGTGGTTTGCCCTTGCGCCTCCCGTGTTTTTGTTGGCTGGATTTTCTGGCGACAATGCGCCAGGGCGCGTCGTCAATTTAGGTAAGCGTCACGTGACCAACAGTTCACGTGACGGTCCCGGAAGTGTAGCTCAATGGGAGGCAATGCATCGACAACTTGAGCATATAAATATTATCTTACTACTAAACATTTGATCATCCAAGAACGATATACAAGACCCTGCAATTACGCCTCCAACGTGGCGGTCCCAAAAAGCGCAGAGTGCGAGTGCGCGCAACCACCGCCCATAGTCGTACCCAGAAGATGATAAGCAGAAAAGAGAAACGCCGCGTGCGCCGTAAACAAGCCCGTCTATGTGTGACGCCCGGACGCTGGATGCATGGACACCAGCTTTTCCGACCCATTAATCCGCCTTGATCGCGCTGGAGGCAAAGTTAGCAATAAGCCCAGCATCCCACCTATCCACACAGAAGCAGGGAACGTACCCGTATATCCGCCGGACAAACGCATAGGCGCTGAGGAAGCCGACGGTGCCGGTCAGCAGGGCGTAGACGCAGCAGGCGATGAAGCTCTGGCTGAAGAAGAGCAGGCTGCTGACAAAGCCGGTGATGTGCAGCTTGGCAAAGTAGTACCAGATGCAGTACAAGAAGACCCAGATGGCGCTGCCGCCGCCGACCATAAAGGACTGCCACCACCAGTGGTAGTTCTCGGAGCACAGCTGGATGTAGATGGTGACGACAGTGACCTCGGCGATGGTGAGAATGAGGATGCTGGACACGACGGCCAAGAAGCCAAAGACGTAGTAGTAGCCGCTCTTGTCCTGCCACAGCGACTGGAAGACAAACAGCAGCTCGATGAAAATGACGGCAAAGGGGATGAGACCGGCCAGCAGCACGGAGCGCAGGTCGCGGATGTACCAGGCCTGGCGCGGGACCTGGCGCGGAACGGCGTTGGTCTTGGTCGGGTGCTCCCAGGCGCCGACGCGCACGTAGCCGTACCACGAGCCGCAGTAGACGAGCGGCAGCTGGATGCCAAGCCACAACAGCAGAATGCCAATGAGGGTGCCAAAGGGGATGGCGGTGCTCGAGGCCTGGGCCCAGACGAAGAGGTTGAGCACGAAGCCGGCGCTGAAGAGCAGGCCGGGGAAGAGCACGGCGGTGACGAGGGTGTTGCGGCGCCAATTTTGCCCGTCAAAGGTGCGGTAGACGCGCGCGGAGAAGTAGCCGGAGAAGAGGCCCGCAAAGACGAAGAGGCCGACGCCGAAGCTGATGAAGCCGCCGCGGAAGCTGGGGTTGAGCACGCCGATGGCGCTGAGGAAGACGAGCCCAACAGCCATGAACAGCAGCTGCATGCCGGAGCCCACGAGCGGCGCCAGCAGCAAACCGTGCGCGGGCGGGCGGAACACGTCGCCGTGCAGCAGCTTCCAGCCGGTGACGTCTTCGAGGGCCTCGTCGTCCGACGAAAGGATGTCGGCAATGTCGGCGTCGAGGCTGCCCACGCCGACGCTGCCGTCCGGGTCGAGCAGGCCGCCGCCACCGATTGCCGAGAGCTTCTCCCCACCGCCGCTCCCCGTGGGCGTGGCCAGGCCGCCGGCGGCGGAGCCGGCCTTGCTGTGATCGCGGCTCCCAGAGGCCCCGGCTCGGTGGCCGCGGCGGCGCAGGCGGGTTTTTCCCTCCTCGGCGAGGGCATCCTTGTAGCCCTTGATGTCGGTGCGGATGGTCTTGGCAAAGATCATGAGGACGATGCCGGTCAGCAGGCCGCAGATGATGAGCGAGTTGATGATGGCCAGCCAGTGGATCTTGGAGCCCTCCTCCTGGTTGACAAAGTAGAGGTCCCAGCGGTGGTGCCAGTCGATGGAGTTGTCCTCCTGGAAGTAGACGGAGTAGGTGTAGGGGATGGACAGGCGGGCGCCGTCGTCCTCGCCGGAAAGGAAGTCGTCGTCGAGGGGCTCCGGGTGGTAGGAGGAGTGAGCGTAGCGGTCGGCGTCGGCGGCCTGGGCGGCGGCGGACGAGCGGTTGGGGGTGAGGTGGAGCTCAAAGTTCTGGTCGATGTCGCGCAGGCTGGCAGGGCAGCCGGAGGCGAGGCGGCGGTTGTCGGGGCCGACGCTCTTGCTGTAGACCTCGAAGCCGACGACGACCTTGCCGCCGCGGTCGCCGGCGCGGCCGGGGGCCTTGCGGTAGCGGATGACAATGGTGTGGTGGTTGTTGAGGAAGTAGCGGGGGCGTCCGGAGGAGGCGTCGGTGAAGCCGAGCTTGAAGCCGGCGGCGTAGTACTTGCGGGTCTTGTCGACGGTGACGAAGCTGGTGGCGCCCGGCAGGTTGTCGACGATCCACTCAACCACGTAGCCGTCGCGGACCATGTCGCGGGCGCGGGCCAGCTCCTTGCGGGAGACTTGGCGGGTGCACAGGAAGTTGCACTCGGTGTCGCGGCCCATGGCGATGTCGATGTCCGAGACGGCGATGCGGTCGCCGCGCAGGACCTCGCCCAGGTTCAGGGGGATGTACTGGCCGCTGAGCAAGCTGCCATGGCGGCGCTGGCCGGTAGGCGGGCAGACGAAGGGCAAATCGAAGTAGGCATATTGCAGCTGCGTGTTGTCGGAGTAGACCTTGTTGACGAGCAGGGGGATGGGCTCGTTGTCGGTGTAGCTTTTTATAGACCAGCCTGGGGGTCAGCACGAACGCCGCGAGGGCTAGCCAGGCAGAGGGCCGAGAAGCAGACAAACTGGCAAGCCGACATACCTGGAATGTAGAAGGCCTCGGCGAGGCCAGAGAAGAGGCTGGTCAGAAAGAGCAGCGACAGCCAGGCGGCCGGCCGTCGAGAGGCCGACGTCTGCGAGGATTGGGCAAGCATGGTGGCCAGCAGCCCCAGCGCGGGTCGGCACGAGAGCCAACAACAGAAAAACGGCAGGCGAATGCGACGGAAGCCAGGCGAGGGCAGAGGAGAGCTCGAGGTTGAACGAGGCGGGTCGACGAGGCCAAAAAAGAGCTCCAAAAAAGGAGAGTCGAAGCGCGGACGGTCTCCGAGAATCGTCCGTCCCAGGACAAGGACGGCGGCACGAAAGGCGAGAGGCCGGGCGTTCCCTGTCGCCAAGGAGGGAGCGAGCGGGCGGATGCAGCGCGGGTGTGGAGAAGGACGTCGTCGAGAGAGAAAATGAAAAGGAACAGAAAAGAACAAAAGAGAGCAAGACACCAAAAAGAGAATGCGAGAAAAACGGTGACGCTATCGAACCGAGCGGAAGGGGAAGGAACGCGCAACGACAGCGCCAATTTGGGAGAAAGGAGCTGCCACGGTTGCGGGATACGAGACAAAGGTAAAAATCGGGGAAGGCGCGGTGCCGTGAAAGGGAAGGACCAGCGGGCCGCGTGGGTGTCTGACCCACTATACCGTTCTACCAATGAGACGCAGTGGATCTTGGTCAGCTTTCAGCCTTCATTCGTATCAGACATATGCTATTACTGGCCCATGCCCTTTACGTCGTGATTCTATCTCTGCCTCACTGTTTCCTTCCTGTCCGCTTCCAGCTGGCCATCACATAGCGACAGAGCCGCCGCCAAGCCAGCCGCCCAGCCCCAGCGACACAGGCAAGCCGAGGTTTGTTGAGCCATCGGCCTTGGCCATTTCGTACCCGGCCTCGCGAAGCACGCTGTCCCAGTAAGTTACTCGCCTGCCGCGCTCAGATGCAAGATGCGGCAAATGGCGGCGTGGATTTCCAACAAGCGCGGAAGCGGGGGGTCGATGGTATTGGACTGGAACAAAGTTCTTGTCACCGGCTGCTTCGGCAGGCGTGTGAGGGTGTTGGTCACGGGTTGGATTCTGTACATGTGAGGCTCTGCGTGGACGGGTTCGACAAACGTTTTAAAAGAGCCAAAAGAACGGCGGTGGGCATGGGTCATGGTGACGGCGTTTGTGGTGCGGTCGATGTTGGGCCCTTCAATGAGATGCCGGACGCCGTTGTCGAACATGTCGAGAATCGCCAGGGCGTTCCATCGAGCCACGCTTCTCTCGTTGTCACCAATGTCCATGAGCGAGTGCGGAAGGATATGGGCGACCTCTAGCACAGCACATCAAAGACGTCGTCGTCGTTGAGGCGGACGCCGTCGTCGTCGCTCACATCGTGGCCATCGTTCAGCTCTGACCTGCCCCATATTACAAGACCAAAACAGGAAGGTGGAGGCTTTTTCACCTTCGCTCGTTCTTTCCCTCCTCTTCGCAGCATCTTACTTCGAGTGACGCACTCTGGGTACGTCTAGTCACCGTTGGAGAATTTTGGGGCTTTGTATGCTTAATGCGCGAGGGCTGCTGGCCCTTGCCTCACTACTCTGCCTTTGTACAAATAGGAGCCGTTTGGAGCACTTGGCGCGCGAGTCCGCCTGGGGCTGAGCTCGAAATGCTGTTGCCTGCCGTGCGGATAAAAAGTGGGTATGCTTACTGCCCAGTATACGGGGTATCCTGATAGAAAAAGGGCGCGTGAGGAAGGCACTGGCAGACGGGAAGCACGAGGAGGGAAGGCACGAGGAAGCACGACATCACCACGGACGGCCCGGTGCTTCTTCAAAAGAACACCTCGACTCACACCTTGCAAATTGCGTTTGCGCCTCGAGCACCTCTTGTGCGTATCACCGCGCCATGGCCCCGCCGCCCACCGCCGCCGCTGAGAAGCGCGCAATCGACGAGCACGCCCGCGCGCAGTCCGAGTCGCACGGTTTGCCATCCCGACCGCCGGAGGGAGAGCCGCGGGGCGGACCGTCCGACAAGATGCCAGACCACTTAACCAACGACCTTTACGAAGAGACGGGCGAGACATCCGAGGCGCCGCCGTCCGACCAACCGCCCATGTACTCCGGGCCGGCATCGCCTGCCGTCCGGGAGACGGCCCCGGAGACGCAGCAGCGCCAGGAGGCAGAAGGACGACGGTACCTCGGGCTGCCGCAGATCGACTACCGGCTGTACGGACCGCCGCTGTTTACGCTGTCGGCCGACAAGACGAGCATCATGACCAAGGTGCCCTACATGTCGACGACGGCGACGGCGCTGGCGTCGCTGGTGCGCTCGCAGGCGACGGTCCCGCCGAAGCCGCTGATCTGCATCACGGGCCAGCGCCGCAGCAACACCAGCACCTCGCGGCCGCCCGACTTTGCCATCAAGATCAACCTCATGAGCCTGCTGGTCGCCGACGACCCGCGCCGCCGCATGAACTACGTGCGGTGCGTCGGCCGCGGCGAGATGGCCCTGCGGGGCGGCACCAAGGGCCCGTCGACGCTGCCGGACGTGACGGGCGCCGCCGTGGGCAGCGACGCCGCCGGCACCTCGCCCTCGTCCTCGGCCGCCGCGGCGACCGGCGACGCCGTCGAAGCGTGGTGCCGGCGGTACGTGGAGGACCGCACCACGGTCAAGTCGTTTGTGCTGGAGCGGCAGGTGGCCAACCTGGACGTGCGCTGGCTCGAGGGCGAGATCCGCTCGCTGGTGGCGGCCACCGGGTACCACGGCGTGGTGAACGTGCAATTCCCCGTGCAGCACGCGCGCGTGGTTGTGCAGAGCCCCGACAAGGTGCACCGGCTCTTCACGCCCGTGCACGCGCTGTTCGCCGGCCAGAGCACCTACGAGGTCGTCAAGGCCGTGTGGCCCTTTGCCTCGCACAAGAACGGCGAGCCCGGCCGCGTCTGTGTCGTCCAGAGCGAGCAGGCCTGGTGGCGCGAATGGCGCAATCCGCTGCTCTATGCCATCGTCGGCCGCCGCGTTGGCTGGCTCACAATCGAGGACAAGCTCGAGTACCTGATGGAGAACTTTGGCCGCGGCGTCGGCACCGTGGACTGGGGGGAGTAGCGGCTTCACCAGCTTCTCTTTTTGAATCTCTTTTTGGGGGGACCTACTATGGTTTTGATTGCTTGCTGTTGTCGTTTCCTTTTTCTATGCTTATTTTGGGGGGCGAGGCGTTTTTGGAATATCATACGTGTGTTTTTCGTTCTGCGCCACGACAGCTCCACCAGCGGACAGACACCAGCGGACACCAGCGCTACCATTGAGTCACTTTCGATACGATGCGTGGCTTGACTCACTGGCCGGCACAAGGTTGACTGAACTACAGCCGCTAAAATGACCAGGGTCGAGCCGAACGACAGCCCTGCGGGGATCGTCAGGGCAGCTCCTTGGGCATCTCGATGGCTTTCTTCTGATATAAAGCAGGCCTTTTGAGGCATTGAATAGGCGGCGCTACAGACTGGACAATTCCACGAACGACCGACGACTGGACAACTGACGACTGACGACTGACGAGCCTTTTTCACAGCCTATTTGTATCTTACAGCAAGCTCAGCAACCATGGCCGACGCCGACGCCGATGCCGACACCACCTCGTTCGCGCTGCAGTCTTACGCCACGGCGCTATGCCTCGTCCCTCCGCAACACCACTGGCCGCCCGTGGACCGTCTGCGCGCACTCTATGACAAGGCCTACCGCACATGGCCACCTCACGTGAACCTGGTCTATCCCTTTGTGCAGCCGGAGCGTCTGGATGCGGCGGCGCGTCGGATACAGCCGGCCTTGGCGGCCGTCGACGGTGGCTCAACCGACAGCTCGGTGGACATCTGCCTCGACACGGCTGACGTATTCCGCCACCGCCACGAGAAGACGCTCTTCCTCTGCGACGGCCGGCCTGCGGGCAGCGCCGAGACGCTGCGGCAGCTGCGCGCACGCGTTGTGGCGGCTCTCCGGAACGAGCGGGCTCCCACCAACGACGACGACGACGACGACGAAGTCAACAACGTCCGCATGCACATGACTGTTGGCCAGAGCAGCGGCGGACTGGCCGGTGATCACGAGGCTGCGGACACGCTCGCCCACGCACACCAGTTTCTGCTGCACAAGGTTGAGCACCTCCCGCCCGTCGCCTGGCAGGCCGACCGCCTGCACATTCTCGTGCGCGAGCGGCTCGGCCAGGCGGACGCCGGCAGCTCGTCCGTGGCAAGCCGCATGCGCCTGTGGGGTGTGCTGCACCTGGCCGACGGCCGCATCGAGAAGCTTGACCGGCCAGCGCCGTTCTACGACGAGCCGCAGGTCAGGCCCGAAGCCGAGGTCGAGGACGAGATCACCGAGGCCGAGGCCGAGGCCGAGGCCGACGGGGGGACCGGCGATGTCGACCGGCTGCCGACTTTCCAAGCGGTCACGTTCTCGCTCGAGGACGCCGAGTGGATTCGCTGCGTCGACGACCCTTCCCTCTACGACCCGCTGCCTCCGGTTGTGCCAGGCCGATCCGGCGGCGCCTCGCCCCTTTCGATTGCTACATACAACGTGCTCGGCGAGTTTGCGTGGCCGCCGTCGACGGCGCGCTTTCCCCGGCTGATCGACAATGTGCTCGACGGGGCCCGCGCCGCCGCCGACGTGCTTGTCCTGCAGGAGGTCACCGACCACTTCTTGGCGGCGCTGCTGGCCGACGACCGCGTGCGCGCCGCGTTCCCCTTTGCGTCGCACGGCCCGCCCGACCAGGACGACATGGAGCCGCTGCCGAGTCTGCTCAACCTGGTCGTGCTGAGCCGGCGGCCCTTTTCGTGGTCGTGGCTGGGGTTCCCGCGTGCGCACAAGGGGGCCTTGATCGCGCGGTTTGCTCGCAGCGACGGCGAGGGCGAGGGCGATGGCGATGGCGACGGCCAGACCGACCGCTACGGGCTGGTCCTCGCCACCCTCCATCTCACGCATGGACTGGCCAACGGCGCCGTCGCCAGCAAGCGTGCTGAGCTGCAGCGGCTGCTCAGCCACGTGCGGCGGTGCTACCCGCCAGCACGCGCCGACCTCGTGGTGCTCGCTGGCGACTTCAACATCCACTCATCTGCTTGGGCCATCGACCAGGCCGTGCGCCGCAAGGACCTCACGCCCCAGGCCGCCGCCTTTGTGCAGACGGGCTTTGACAACCTGTTTGCGCGCCACGGGTTTGTTGATGCCTACTTGGCTGCTGGCCAAAGAGGTGGCGGCAGCGGCGGCGGCAGCAGCGACAACGACGGCAACGACGACAACGGCGACGACAACGACGGTAGGGGGGACCGCTGGCGCGACCTCTACGACGGCGAGGACGGCGCCACGTACGACCCGCTGACCAACGCCCTGGCGGCCCGCATCATTGGCAGCGGCCTCAACACACGGCCGGAGCGGTTCGACCGCATTCTCGTGCGCGGCCTCATCCGGCAGCAAACTGGGCGGCGAGATGGCGACCGCAGCGAGGACGGGGACCGCGGCGACGAGGGCGATGGGGACCGCGGCTACGCGCTGACTGGTTTCAACCGGTTCGGCTTCCCGCCGCCCGGCCAGGACCCTGCGGAGCCAGACGCCTACGCCAGCGACCACTGGGGCATCCGGTGCACGCTCCAGCGCCCCGCCCGTGCTGAGGGGGGAGAGAAGATGACGGGGGAGGACGACAACGAACCCCCGCCGGCTCCGCCATCGGCGCCCGAACCCGCCATCTCAGCCGCTATCGAGAAGCTGGTGGTGCCCGTCGAGCCCGTGCGCGCGCCGCCGGGCCCGCTGGCCGGAATCGGTGCCGTGGAGGCGGCGCTGGCCTCGCTGCAGGCCGTGCCGTCTGCGGACGAGGTGGCCCAGCGGCAGAGGGCGTTTGCGCGGCTCACGGACATTCTCCTGGGCAGCCCAGCCTCGCCCCAAGACCCCCGGCGTCTGGTCGTCGTGCCCGTCGGGTCCTACGGTCTCGGCGTGTGGACGCCGGCCTCGGACGTGGACTGCCTGTGCATCGGCACGTATGCGTCGCGGACGTTCTTTGCGCTCGCCAGCCAGCGCCTGCGGGCGGCCGCGGCGGCAGCCGGCTCCTCCGATGCGGAATCCGGGCGGCGGCCGTCTGTGCAGATCATCCGGCGCGTCCGCGCCCACACCGGCACCATGCTGGAGCTCGAGATCCACGGCGTCCGCATGGATCTGCAGTACTGCAGCGCCGCCGTCGTGGCCGAGACGTGGCCGGCCGCCCTGGCGCTGCCGCCGACGCACCCCGTTCTGGCCCTGGCGCCGTCGACGCTCGCCAAGCTCAAAGCCGCCCGTGACCTGTTCTACCTGCGCCAGTCGTTTCCCGAGACGCCGGCGGCGGCGGCGGAGGGGCCGGCGGAGGGGCCGCAGGCCAGCGCAGTATGCACGGCCGCCCACTTCCAGGCGGCCCATCGCGCCATCAAGACCTGGGCGCGCGCCCGCGGCCTGTACGCGGCGCGCTTTGGCTTCCTCGGCGGCATCCAGATTGCCGTGCTGCTGGCGCGGGTGATGAAGCTCATGCAGGCAGCGGGCGCGTCTGCCGCAGCTGCCGACGACGACGACGACGACGACCACCCTCCCTACACCGTGGCCGACATCCTCGCCACGTTCTTCCACCACTACGCGGGCTTCGACTGGGCGACCCAGATGGCCTTTGACCCCTTCTTCCCCGGCCACAACAACACGTCGTCGCCGCAGCAGCTCTACGCGCGCTCAGCGCGCGAGCCCCTCGTGGTCCTCGGCTACAACCGCCCCCAGCTCAACACCAGCATGGCCGCCTCGGTGCCGTCGGTGCGCGTGCTCGCCGCCGAGTTCCAGCGCGCCGCGCGCCTCCTCCAAGACGGCGGCGACGGCCTGACGTGGGACGTGCTCCTCGGCGGTGGCGGCGGTGGCGGCGGTGGCGGCAGCCCGACGCGTCTCTCCGGCCTTCCCCCCGCCGCGGCCGAGTTCGTGCACGCCTACCGCACCTACGCCAAGATTGACCTGCAGTACTGGGGCCTGTCGCGCAGCCGCGGGGCATCGTTTGTGGGGTGGCTCGAGTCGCGCTGCGTGCTGCTGCTGGTCGAGCTGGCGCGGCGGCTGCCGGACCTGCACGCGCACATGTGGCCGGGCCGGTTTGTGGAGAGCGGCCGCGGAGAGGAGGAGGCGGAGGAGGTGGCAGCGGCGGCGGCGGACGAGAAGGAAGACGGAGACGACGACGAGCAGGGCCGGCAGTACCAGGGCTGCTACCTGGTTGGTCTGGATCTGCCGGCGACGATGACGCGCGACGAGCGTCGGGCGGCACTGGGGACGCTGCAGTCGGTGCTGGCGCACTTTGAGAAGCAGATCCGGCACAGCGGCGGGAACGGCAGCACGCCGCACTACGACCCGCAGTGGCAGTGGGTGGGCGTGAGCCTTGCCAACCGGGCCGACCTGGGCGACGTGGACCGGCTGCGTCTGGACAACCGCTCGTGGGGCGAGTACATGCCGGAGGAGTATGAGGAGGAGGAGGAGGACGAGGAGGAGGAGGAGAAGAAGAAGGAGGACGAGGACGAGGACGTGGGCGAGGGGGACGAGACGGACGAGGCGCGGGGAGACGGCGGCGGCAAGGGCAAGAAGAAGGGCCACCGGAAGAAGCTGCCGATGGCCGTGGTGCACCACGGGCCGCGGCGCACGGACGACGACGACGGCGGCGGCGGCGGCGGCAGCAGCGGCCGCTTCCGCACGGCGCAGGACGTGATCAAGCGGCTGCGGTGGGACCCGCAGCTGGACCGCAGCGACTATGTGGTCGGCTACGAGGACCGGTTTGCGGGCGCGCAGGAGCGGGCGCTCGAGGCGTGGAAGTCGGAGCAGACGGACGAGGAGTTCATCCCGCAGCACCGCGTGCTCTACTTCCGGCGGCGCAGCGACGGCGTCGTCATCTGGGACCGGCGCACGCGCAAGGACGACTTGTTTGGGAGCGGGCCACGGTGACGGTAGGCGCCAGGTAGCGCTCAAAAGTATATGAATGAATATAGGGTACGACCAGCACGCCTCCATCAGCAGGCCTCCCACTCCGCCGCGTAGACCAGCCGGTCCCGCCAGTCGCGGCCCGCGTCCATGGCCTCGACGCCGGGGAGCCGTGCTGGCGGCGGCGTGTCTGCCTCGGCGGCGGCCCCGGCCCCGGCCTCGGCCTCGCCGCCGTCGTCGCCGTCGTCGCCGTCGCCGCGCTCCGGCTGGCCCACCACCGCCCACAGATAGGCCTCCTCGCGGCGGCTCGCGCGGCGGTCGGCGGCGGCGGCCCGCGCCTCGTCGGCCAGCTCGGCGGCAATGCGCTTGCGCGCGCTCGCCAGCAGCCAGCCGGCGTCCGCGGCGTCGGCTGCCGCCGCAAACTGCACCAGCTCGCGGGCCTCGTCCTCGACACGCCGGTCCGCGGCGTCGTCGTCGTCGCCGTCGTCGTCGTCATCCTCCTCCTCCTCTTCGCCGCCATCATCGTCACCGTCTTCCCCTGTCCTCTCCCCTGTCCCCTTCCCCGTCCCCTCCCCCGCCCGTCTGGCCCCGGGGAGGAGCTCCGCCTCCACGGCGTCGTAGGTCATCCAGTCGTCGTCGGCGTCCTTGCCGTCCGCTGCGCCTTCGCTGTCGCTACCGCCGCCGCTGTAGTAGCCGCTCATGCCCCAAAAAGGCTTCGCGCCCCGCGACACCGCCAGGCCCAGCCGCCGCGGACACCGCGCCCAAAAGGCCCGGCTGTTGGGGGCGAGGCCCAGCGACGCCGCCGCGGCCCGCACGTCCCGCGGCCGCACGACGTTGAGCGCCGCATCCGCCGGGGCGGCGGCCCGCTTGGACTTGGTCGCCGACGACATCATCGTCCCGGTGGCCCGCACGCGCGACCGCGCCATGTGCAGGGCCGCCGCCGCCAGCCGCCGCGTCACCACGAGCACGAGGCCGTGCAGGTCCTGCAGCGCCGACATGTGCGCTGCGGGCAGGCCGCCGTCGCCGTCGCCGCTGCTGTTGCCGTCGCCGTTGCCGCCGCCATCCTCGTCGTCTTCGGCCCGGTTCATAAACACGCGCTCCGCCAGCAGGAGCATGTTGGGCACGTGCAGCAGCGTCAGGACCGGCCGCGCTTCCGGCCGCAGCTCGGTGCGCGGGCCCGGCCCTCCTCCCGCGTCGCCGTGGTTGGCGGCGTCCGCTTCCGCTCCCGTCGTCGTCGCCGCCGCCGTCGCCGCCGCGCGGCTCAGCTCCAGGCAGTTCCTGCCCGTGACCAGCCAGTTGGGCCCCCAGCGGCGCGCCTCGTCGGCGGCGTCGGCGCGCGCCTCGCGGCGTGCCAGGCTGTCGGCGACCGTCTCGAGCGCGGCGCAGCAGGCGCTGCTGATCTCGGCGGCGGCGGGCAGGGCGGCCAGCCCAGGCGGCGGCAGCCGTCGATGTTGTCGTCGTCGGCTCGCCTGCGCCGCCACGCAGTGCAGATAGTGGCGCACCTCGACCTCGCTCTTGCGGCCGCCCAGCCGCGCTGCGATGGCCGGCACGGCGTCCCGGCCCAGCCGCCCCACCGCCTCGTAGAGCATGGCCTTCTCCTCGGCCGTCCAGACGGTCAGGCCCATCTGCGAGTCCGCCAACCGTCCCCCGTCGTCGTCGCTGCCGCTGCCGCTGCCGCTGACGCCGTCTTCCTCGTATGGACAGTATTGGCGCCGCGCGTCGTCCACGTCGTCGTCGAGCAGCGCCCGGTAGTCGGCGCGGACGGCGGACCACGTCTTCTGGGTCGACGCTGTCGTCTTGGCGCGCTTGGCCGACGGCGCCGACGGCGCCGGCGACGCGGTGCGGGCGGACGCCTGCGACGGCGCCTGTGACTGCGCCTGCGACTGCGAGCGTGACCGCTTGCGGCCGTCTGCCGGAGCAGCGGCCGTCTGCACTGGCAGAGAACCCAGCCCCGTGGCCATAACCGCGTCCGACTCGGGCTCCGACTTCACGTCCGGCGACGGCGACGTCGCGTCCGGGAGCTGGGCCGCCGCCCGAGGCGGCTCTGGCTCGTGCATGTCCGTGCTCTCGCTGTCGCTGTCGCTCTCGCTCTCGCTCCCACTTCCGCTCCTCTCATGTCCGCTCCCGCTCCCGCTCTCGTCGTTCCCTCGCCGAGGCCCTTCGCCCACTGCAGACGACGCCGACGACGCCGGCGACGCCGGGGACGCTGCCTCTGGTGATGCCATGGCTGCGGCTGTGGCCGCACGCTGGACTGTGTTTAAGCCGCCCGGGTCGTTTCCAGGCACCGCATGGTCGAACCGGAGGCCGAGGTGGGCGTGCTCGTGAATGAAAACAGCGTGCTCACGTGCCCACTGTAAAAAAAAGTCGGTCGGTCGCGGCACGTGATATCGTGAACCTCATCCCCGAACACGTCGCGATTCCCCCCAACCCACTGAGGTCCAACGTCCGTCTCCACTCCACGCGGCCAGCCATGCTGCGAATACGAGGGCCGCGCATGGCATGGCAGGCGCTTTTGGGCGTCCGGACGCGATGGCCGCCGCCGGCCGGGCTGCGCCACACCGCGACGACGGCGGCATCGACATCGACATCGACAGCGGCGTCGACGTCAACGTCGACATCGACGGCACCTGCGCTGCCACCGCAGCCGGCTGTGCGCCTGCGCGACTACCAGGAGGAGTGCATCCAGTCGGTGCTGGCGTGCCTGGCGCGGGGCCAGCGGCGGCTGGGGATCTCGCTGGCGACGGGGGCGGGCAAGACGGTCATCTTCACGCAGCTGCTGGGCCGCGTGGCGGCGCCGGCGCCGGGCGCCGACCGCACGCTGATCCTGGCGCACCGGCGCGAGCTGGTGGAGCAGGCGGCGCGGCACTGCACGCGCGCGTACCCGGACAAGACGGTGGAGATTGAGATGGGCAGCCAGCACGCGAGCGGCGCGGCCGACATCACCGTGGCCAGCGTGCGGTCGCTGACGGCGGGAGCGGGGGGTGCTTCGGGGAGCCTGGGCCGCCTGGCCAAGTTCGACCCGGCGCGCTTCAAGCTGGTGCTGGTGGACGAGGCGCACCACATCGTGGCGCCGGGCTACATGCGGTGCCTGGCGCACTTTGGGCTGGCCGACCGGGCGGCCAGCCAGCGGCCCGGGGCGCCGGCGCTCGTGGGCGTGTCGGCGACGTTCTCGCGGTTCGACGGCGTGGCGCTGGGCGCCGCCATCGACGAGATCGTCTACCACCGCGACTACGTCGACATGATCGGCGACGGCTGGCTGGCCAACGTGCTCTTTACCACGGTCGCGTCCACGGCGGACCTCTCGCGCGTGCGCACGAGCAGCCACGGGCCTCTGGGCGGCGACTTCCAGGCCGGCGACCTCGCGCGCGCCGTCAACACGCCGCAGGTCAACGACATCACCGTGCGCACGTGGCTGGCCAAGGCGGGCGGCGGCGCCCGCCGGTCCACGCTCGTCTTCTGCGTCGACACGCGCCACGTCGCCGACCTGGCGCGCGCGTTCCGGGCGCGCGGCGTCGACGCGCAGGCCGTCACGGGCACGACGGACAGCGCCGAGCGCAGCCGCCGCCTCGACGCCTTCCGGCGCGGCGCCTTCCCCGTGCTGCTCAACTGCGGCGTCTTCACCGAGGGCACCGACCTGCCCAACGTCGACTGCGTCGTGCTCGCGCGCCCGACCAAGTCCCGCAACCTGCTCGTCCAGATGATCGGCCGCGGCCTGCGCCTGCACGCCGGCAAGGCCGACTGCCACGTCCTCGACATGGTCTCCAGCCTCGAGGCCGGCATCGCCACCACCCCCACCCTCTTCGGCCTCGACCCGGGCGAGCTGCTGGCCGGCGCCTCCGTCGCGGACATGCGCGCGCTCCAGGCGCGGCGGCAGCACGAGCGCGAGCGCGCGGGCGAGCACGCGGGCGAGCACGCGGACGAGCACGACAGAAGAACCGCCGCCGCCCAGACGCAGCCCATCCGCAGCGTCCGTTTCACCGAGTACGAGTCCGTGTTCGACCTCATCGCCGACACCTCGGGCGAGCGCCACATCCGCGGCCTCAGCCAGCACGCCTGGGTCCAGGTCGGCCGCGACCGCTACGTCCTGTGCGGGCCCACGGGCACCTACCTGCGGATTGAGCGGGCGGAGGACGGCGGCGGCGAGGGCGGCGGCGACGACGAGGCCGACTCCACCTTCCGCATCGTCGAGGTCCGCGCGCTGCCGCCCGGCGTGGCGGCCAAGTCGCCGTACGCGGCGCCGCGCGAGGTCGGCCGCAGCGCGACGCTGGCCGCCGCCGTGCGCGGCGCCGACAGCTACGCCGCCAAGATCTTCCCGCACGCCTTTGTCTCGCGCTACCAGGCCTGGCGCAAGGGCCCGCCCACGCAGGGCCAGCTCGACCTCATCAACAAGGTGCGCGGCCCGGCGGCGCGCCTCGCCGCCACCGACCTCACCCGCGGCACCGCCGCCGACATGATCACCAAGATCAAGCACGGCGCGCGCGGCCGCTTCGCCGACCTGGCCGCCAGCCGCCGCCGCCAGGAGAAGCAGGTCTCGGCCCGCGAGCGCGAGCGCGCGCAGAGACAGCGCGAGCACGTCACCGTGGGGCCGCTGGCTGCGTGAGCAGATGGTGGAGCGCGACAGCATACGACGCAACGACACAAAGGCATGGCATGCGCCGGCAAACGCACCAGAAAACGCTCCGTCTCGTGTAAATTCCCATGAAAACGCCGATTTCCTCTCCCAGATGGACCCTACACGCTAGGCAAGCGACTTGCTTCGCCCGTGCCAGGCCGGTGCAGCCTGCGGCAGCAAGGGCACGGCCGCACCGCCGTGCTTTTGTCCGCGGCCGTCCTCTTCACCTTGCGAGTCCTGGACCCTGTCCGTCGTCGGACCGTCCACCGTCGGGCCGTCCGCCGTCGGGCCGTCCACCGGCTGCTCGCGGGGGAGGCGCACGACCGCCGGGATGATTATGTCCCGCGGCTTCCAGGTCAGCTGCTTCTCCCGCTCCTGGAACAGCCGGACGTCGTCGGCCGACTCGCGCAGCCACACGTGCTGGGCGGCCTCGGCAGCCGAGGGCCGCGCGCGCGGATCGGGGTTGAGACACGCCACGATAAAATCGACGCCGCTCTGCGAGATCGGCCCGTTCTCCTGGCCTGCACGCTGCAGGTTCACAAACAGCACGAGCTCCTCCATGTCCACCTCCTGGTCTGCCTGGGTCAGCGGGCCCACCGGCTCGTCGCCCGACAGCAGCTGCAACAGCAGGACGCCGACGGACCAGATGTCGACGGCCATGCCGTGCGGCTTCTTGGGGAGGAGCGCTTCTCTAGAACGTATCAGCTCTGTTTCTGTCCATCCGTTCGCTCGTGTTTCCACATACGGCGCTCGATAAAGGGCCGTGCCGACGTGCGACGTCATGCGCCCCAGGCTGGCGACGCCTGCGCACCCAAAGTCGGCGAGCACGATGCGATGGTGCATGTGCAGGCTGGCCGAGCACAGAATGTTCTCGGGCTTGATGTCGCGGTGCGCCACGCCTTTGCTGTGGAGATAGGCGACGGCGCGCAGCAGCTGCACGGCAATCCACTTGATCTCGAGCTCGGGAATCGTCCGCTCGCGCTCCAGGAGCGAAAAGAGGTCGCCGCCGGTGGCCAGATCGCCAAACGTAAACCTTGGCTCGTTAGACTGCGCCAGCAAGCGGGGGCCGAGGAGAACGCACATGGTGTTGTCGGTCCGGAAGGCACGGTGAAAGGCCACAATGTTTGGCTGCCAAGGCTTGCATTAGCAGAGCGAAGTTCGCGTCTCCGCCGCTGTCGCCACACCTACGTGATCGAGCTGGCTCCAGATGGACACCTCGCGGTCCACTCGGTCCACGATGGACTCGCCGTGGCGGCGCAGCGAGGCCAGGTCGTGCACCTTGCAGACCACCTGCTGCTTGGTCTTGACGTCGACGGCCAGATACACGTTGGCAAACGAGCCGCTGCCCAAGATGACGTCCTTGATCATATATTGGTCAGAGAACATCTGTTTGTTAGTAGGTTCTTTCTTTTTTCTTTTTCTTCTTTTCCTCAAGAACCAAAAAAAGCAAATGAAAAAAAAAAAATTGAAATAAAAATACCGATGCCTCGTCCCGCTGAAGCGCACGCAGGGCCGACCCGGCGCTCGGCACGGTGTAGTCGCGCAGCCGGAGCGTGCAGGGGCCGACGGAGACCATGTCGTCGTTCTCCAGCAGCCAGGCCCGCGTCACGTAGGGCTCCTGGCCGATGAGGCGGCCGTTGACGTACGTGCCCGCGGCCGACTGACAGTCCCGCACGTAGACCAGCGGCGGGTGCCGCTCGTCCTTGTCAAACAACACCGAGTAGATCTCGCAGTGGACGGGCGAAATGGCCTTGTTCTGGAAGCGAAGGTTGCTGACGGTCAGAAACAGCCCGTCCCTCGAGAATCCATCGATGACACGGCCCACCATTTGCTCGCGTCCCGGCCGATGCGGATGGTCTGGCCGCGGAAGAACGGCACGCGCACCACTGCCGACGTGGTCAGAGACATGCGAGAAGGACAGGAGGAGGGGTAGGACCAAAAGCGTACCCTGCTTGAACTCGCCCGTCGTGACGCTCTCAATCTCGATCCAGGCCAGCGGCGTGCGCGGCAGCTCCTCGGCCTCGGCGGTGCTCTCGCGGTCGCTGTCGGCGGCTGGCGACGCGTGCATCCGAGCAGACAGCTCCGCCACGGCAGTGGAGGTGGCCATTGATGCAGGGCGTCGTCGTGATGGAACATGGGGATGATGAACGAGAGAAGAGGAAAAAAAGCAAGAGAAGCAATCAGGACCGACCAGGAACGCTGCCGACAGCTACAGAACGCGGAAAGAGCCACGGTGGTTCTTTCCTGTCGACCTCAACTGCGACAGTCCGACCAGAGCCACGACAGCACGTGAGCTCGGCGAGCTGTAACCATCGACGAAGAATGCGGCAATGCTTCTCAAAACGCACGAGATCAGACAGACAGCATTGCTCTGAAGCTCTGGTACGCGGGCCAGCAGCTCATGTGGGCACAGCACAATCATAGTATCTAGCGTCATTGAAGCAAACTCGTCGATGTGTATTGCCTGTCTGCTCGGTTGCCCTGATCTAAAAGATGGAAGAAAGCCGAGCATTGCGTCTGCGCGCGAGAGAGCTCCTTTTATGGCATGGCGATCCTTTTTTTTCCGTTTTGCAGCAAGAAAAAAACACAAACCACTTCCTGCCACGACTTCTTCCAAATTGTCCCAAAAAAGTAGTGCTGGTCAGCTCCGCACGCTGGACCTCACACAACAAGCGTCCCCCGTCTCTCCATCGTCGACACATCCCTGTGGCTGTCCAGACGACGAGCGGCGCGCCAGGAAAAGGCGAGGCATTGGCTGCTCCGCCAGGGCGGCGGCGCCGTGTCTGCTGCAGCGGTGGAGGCGTCCTGTGCCGGGAACACGAAGAGAGAGCGCGGAACAGCGCGCTGGTGGTTGCGGGCCAGAAAGAGAGCGCCGGCGGCAGCTGGACACCGCCGTCGTGCTTCGTTCATGCCGAGTCAAGGGCGGGGCTGACAAGAAGTCGTGTCGCCGGAAGTTGTTTATTTGCTGCGGCGGTCAGTAAGCGTATCGGGGGTGCTCGTCGGAACAGCTGACTGGCGACGACTTACGATCTCGCCCGCATCTTTCTCCGCTTGCGCTTGAGTCTTCGCACGCGCTTCTTCCTCCACTTGGCTCTCATCGTGAACGTCTGTGTCGAGGTCAGTCGAGAGCTCCGTCAAGGTGCGACGCCTGGTGCAACACCTGGCGACGCAGGCACGGCAACAAGCACCGCCGCATGTCTCTGCATGCAGTACAGTGCTCGGTGCAGGCACCGCCTGGTGCGGGGTTGAGCGGCACTCACTTGTTCGTGGATGAGAAAATCGGTGTTGTTGAGGTTTGGGTTGGAAGAAGAGAGGGTTCGAGGGAAGAGAGCGGGACGACCGCACGTCGTGAAAAGTTAATTCCCCCGGCTTCGAGCGGGGGCCACACAAATCTCAGTCATGTGTGTGCCCTAAACCGCGCGCCGACTAATAATCCGGCTCACCGCAAAGTGTACCGGTCATACTGTATGAAAACGTACAGACTAAATATATACACTGTGAAGCTTCTGGCATTGCATCACGTGCATCAAAGGCTGTCGGCCACCGCCTTTTTTTCAGTTGGATTCTGCCGTTTTTTATTGTAAAATTTTCGAACTGGACGCAGCCCACCAGCCGCGTTCGCCGAAGCAGCCTTTTTCCTCAACCTCGATTCTTCTTCGGGCTGTGACTCTCTTGCAACGGCCTATCCCGCTACATGTCGCTGCTCGTGCACTCGGCGACCATGGCAGTTGACGTTGGCAAAAAACGGAAGCCGGACGCCGCCGCCGCCGCCGGCCGGACGAAGCGGACCAAGAAGGTGACCATCCAGGACGGGCTGCCATCGGCGAGTGCCCCGGCAATTCCGGACGTGATCCGGGTTGCGGGCGTTGTGACACCGAAGTTCTCTGCCCCCGTGGTTGGTATGTGCAGCCATCTGGCCTTGACGGTGGCCTCAACGGTGTCTCTCGTGCCTATGTATGCTAATACTCGCCAGCAACGACACCGGGTCTCTGCGTCCCAAACTCGATCCAGTTCGACAGCTTTTCCCGACCCCTCCGCAAGTCGTCCAAGCGCACCCAGCCCTCTGCGGCAGCAGCGGCACCGGCCGAGCTGCTGCTGCACGCGGCCAGCCACCGCACGGTCGACTTTGTCGGCAAGGAAGACCCGGCCGCGGTGGCGGCCGCCGCGGCCGCAGCAGCGCCGCTGCGCCACTACGTCGGCATCTACGACCCAGCTACCGGCCAGCTGCAGGTGGTCGAGGCCAAGAAGATGGAGATCCGGGGAACGGTGCGGTCACGTGATGCGACCGAGGAGCAGATGACGGGCACGCCGCTGGCGCCGTTGCGCAAGGTGCGTTGCTGCCCTCCGTTCGGGTGCTTTGTTTTGCTCTTTTTTTGGGGGACGCTGTGCTGACCGTTGCTCGTGCAGACCAACGTGGACCTCCGGAACGATCTGGGCCAGACGTTTGGCACGAAAAAGGCCAAGAAGGCGATCCAGGCGCTGACGGAGAACGCGATTGGACAACGGAATCGCAAGGCGGACGGCACCTACGAGTCGGTGGCGATGGGCGCCGGCGACCAGGTGCTGATGGAGACGATGGCAGCGGCGACGGCGAGCATGGCGACGCGCGAGGAGCTGCAGAAGGCGGTGGACGAGGCGAAGCCGGTGCCCGCGGGCAACCTGGCGGCGACGGCAGTGGAGGACGTGTACGTGCCGCGGCATATCCTCGGCGCAGAGGTGCTGGCATCGGTGCCCGTGCGCGAGTGGCAGCAGGCGGTGAGCAAGGGCGAGGCGGTGCAGGTGTACTCCCGGTTCGTGGCGGAGCGCGTCGAGGCGGTGGCGGTGCGCGACCAAGACGTGGGGGACGCGGAGAGCCTGGACCGGCTGCGGCTGCTGCGGTACCTCTACTGGATGATCCTGTACTGGCAGTCGGCGCAGCCCGGCAAGGAGCGCGGCACCAAGCGGCAGCCGCCGCGCGAGAAGCTGCGGGAGAAGATGGACGGGGCGCCCGAGGCGGTGCTCAACGACCTGCACCGGCGGTTCAGCGACAACGGCACCATCCGCAAGTTCCACGGGGACCTGCTGATGACGCACTGCTGCGCGTTTGCCTGCGTGCTCGACAACTTCGAGGTCAACATCGCCAGCCTGCGCGAGGACCTCAAGCTGGAGCCGCGGCAGATGCTGCAGTACTTTGCCGAGATCGGCGCGCGCATCAAGCGCTCCAAGGTCGACGGCAACGCCCAGCACGTGGCCAAGCTGGAGCTGCCGCTGCAGTTTCCACAGAGCATGCGCCAGCGGAAGCGGAGGTAGGGGGAGGGGGGGAGATGGGCCGAGGCCGATCCGGAGAGGACAAAAGACAGACGAGGTTGATTATGGACGCTGGCGGCTGCCGCTCCCGGCGCATCTCTGCATTTATTTCTCAGCATTGGCATTTCCGTGGATACATGGATGGACGAATAGAGACTGTCTGCTCAGAGCGCTCAAATATATTCCCTTGGCGAAGTGAGCAGTTATAAACATAGGCGTAAGTATACAGAGGACAGTGGACCCACATGCCACCTGATTGGCTAAACCTATCACGACCTCTGATCTCGATGCCTGGAGAACAGAGGAACACAACACCGCCATACCAAGAATGTGAGCAAACGGCGAGATTTGGCCATGACTCCGAGCCGTTGGGAAAGCCCCGGCGATGTCGATGAGTATGGGCGTGGGTGTACAGGGCAAGGCGGTTTGGCTTGGCGCACGTTGTTTCAGAGGTGGACAAACCTCGAAAAAGCAAGCCAAAAAAAACAGGTTGCACGCTATCGAAAAGGACAGGCGCAAAGAACGTCCGAAGCCAGGCCGGCCGCCGCCAAGACGCCCCCAGGTCGCAGGACTCGTCCGTCCTGGTTCCAGTCTGTTCGCCGGCCGTATGGCTTCCGCCCAGCGGCTCGTCGGGCGCGTCGGGCAGCAGGCCGTCTTGCCCATCCGGCAGACACGCATCTTGATAGACAGCCGGCCGGCCCGTCCTGACAAGCCCTGCCACCAACTAGCTGAGCTGTGCTTGTACGACAGCTCCCCCCGGGCCCTTCCTCGCGCTTGGAGCCGCATCCGCTGCCCCACATGGGTTCCCGAACAATGCGTGCTCAACTTTATTTTTGTGCCCGCTGCTGGCAGCCGTCGCATTTTTCCCGGCCGCCGCGACGACAGCCTTGTGCCCCTTTCCCCTTTCCACGCTTCTTTTTCGTCCGTCTTTCTGCCAAACTACGTCATTTGTCGCCGTCTTGCATTCGTCGACCGCCTGCCGCTGCCCACGGTCGCCCGGCCACACAGTCCGTCACCCCCGTCAATTGCGCGCGGCTTTCCGGCCTGTTCCAATTGGGGACAATGGCCAGTCGTGCGCGCGCGGTGCATATATTTACGTGGCTGCGCGGGGGGCGGGGTCGACGATGTGTCGCTGCCGATCGCGTCCGTCTGCTGGGAGGACACGATGCGCGCCCAAAAAAAGGCCGCCCGCGATACAAACAAATGGGCCGCGCTGGTTGGTTGGCCGCACGGACCAGCGCCAGTCCACCCGCAAGGGGAGCGCGGCCTCGCCCTGGACAGTGATTGGCCCGCCGCGCCTGCTGAGTCTCCACTCGCGCCTTCCTTTCGCGACGTGCACGCTTTTTTGCCTGTTGCTTGCGTTCCTCTCTCCTTCCCCCCGTTCGCCCAAAAATACGTGAAAAAGGAAGTCGCTGTTGAGGCGTCGCGCGGCATTGATCAGACAACGAGGGAAGGTGCATTTACGCACAACTGCGGTGGGCCATCGAGGCCTCTTCGTCCCGACGATTGAAAACGTCCATTTTCTATTTCTCGCTCTCCTTGCTACCGCCCTCTCTTCCTGATCCCCAAACCTGGCCTCCCTGTCCCCGTCCCTGCTGCCATTTATTGCATCTTCCGGCTGCCTCGACGAGGTTGTCTTCCGCCACGACATTTGTTTGCATCGCATTCGCGTGTTCTTTTCGTTCTTCTTTGCCGCCTCGGCTTGTCGACTCCTCAACATTTCGTTTCGTCGTCTTCTGTCGCCAACTTTGCATCGCATCCATCTTCCAGACTGCCTCGCTGTCGCCTCCTCGTCTTCAAGTCGGCTGACAAAAGTCGAGACGACGCGCGTGAGCGGCACTCTCTGCCCGTGGACGACCATACACCCTCGCTGCCCACGCCGCCCAGCGCGCCGTTTCTCTTCGTTTTCATCCACCGCCTCACGAGATTCCAATGGCCATCCTGCGGTAATCAGGCTTTACGCGCTGCGAAGAAACCCATCCGATCGGACCACGGGCCCGTCTTGGAGCGCATCGACCCGGCCGCTCCGTGTCCAACAACTGCGCTTTGTCGCGAATCCGAACTCGACGCACAATGCCGGCGAAGCGAAAGGCGGATCTTTACGACTTTGATCCGAACCAGTCGGACCCGGACGACGAGAACTTTGAGCCCGGCAGCAACGACGAGCGGCCCCGCCGCTCCCGCAAGAAGCAGAAGGCTGGCACCGGCCGCTCATCCCAGCGCTCCTCGCGCCGCCGGAGCCTGAATCGCTACCGCGGCTCCGACATTGACGAGGACGACGAGGAGGTGTCTGATGACAGCCTCGGCGAGCCCTTTGAGGACAGCGACGACTCCAACTCCGACGACCAGGCCCTCCCGACCACCGCCACCGGACGTCGCGCCCGAAAAGCCGCCGTGAAGCATCAAAGCTACAAGGAGAGCAGCGAGGAGGAGGAGGAGGTCGATAGCGTCGCCGACTCCGAGGCCGACCGCTCCGACGACGGTGACGACGACGACGGACCCCCCAAGTCCAAGAAGACTCGGAACGCGACTCGAGCAGGAGCCAGGGCAGGCCGGGCAGGCAGCACCGTCAGCCCTCAGAAGCCGACGTCGGTCGCACGTCCGTCGCGCATCATTGTTCTCAAGACCAGCCCCAAGAAGCTGCGTGAGCGCCTTGCTGCTGCTGCTGCTGCTGCTGCTGCTGCTGCACCCGCTGCCTCGGCGCCCATGACGCGACGCACCCGCGCGACCACCGAAGAAGCCGACGGCTTCATGGAGCTGACCAACTCGGGCCGCCATGCCCAGCCGGCGCGGTCCTCCCGCAGCAGGAGCCCCGAGTCTTATGCGGCAGCCCCGGGCCTCCGACACACGCGCCGCTCCTCCAAGGGTCTGAAGAAGCCTCCCGCTCCGCCCATAGAGGAAGCCACGCAGGAGGACAGTGCTGCCGAACACGACCCTGCCGGTGATGCTGTTGCGGATGGGTACGCGGCCGCGAAAACGGATGCCGACGCTGAGCTTTCTGGTGATGGCGACGGTGGCGAAGAGGACATGCTGCGCAGCTCCGCTGGCGGACCCGAGCAAGGGCGCACACGCCGCCGCATTGCGTCCTACAACGCCGTGGCGGCAGACGACAAAGACGACCTAGCCCTGGATGCCACCGCTAACCACGGCGGCGATGACGAAGACGAAGACGGCGAGTACAAGGAGGACGCCGGCGGCGACGACGAGGAAGCAGAGGAGCAGGCCGACGTTGCCATGAATGATGACGAAGACGATGCGGATGAAGATGAGGACGTGGACGATGTCCAGCCGACTGGGCGACGAACACGGCATGCTCGGTCGAGCGGAAAAGGCGGCGACGACGCCGATGCTGGTGACGAAGGAGGCGGCCGTGGCACGGCTGGCCGCCGGTTGACGCGCGGGTCTCGCTTGCGCAAGGCCAAGTCCCTCAAGGAGCCAAGTAGCGATTTTGAGCCCATGGACGACGAGGACTCGGGCGACGGTGGGGTGTCAGACAGCGACATGTCGCAGAAGAACAATCAGGCCACCACGGGCGAGGACACGTCGAGCCAGAACTCGCGCGGCCGGCGGCGGTCTACGCGGCTCAAGTCCGGCTCCAAACGCGGACGCGCCGAATCGGACGATGACGACGTCGACCGCGACGAGGTGGCCATGGAGGCCGAGGAGCTGCGTGCCAGCTCGCGCTCGCGACCGCGGCGCCGTCGCCGCTCCCCGTCCATTGTGTACGAGGAGACGTCGCGCCGGCGGACGACCAAGGTGGTCGACTACAGCATCAAACCGCTGGACCAGTTCCTCTTGGAGCAGGAAGAGGAGGAAGAGACTGTGCAGACGCCAGCGCGGCGTAGGAATGCCCGTGGCGGCGCCAGCTCTTCTGTGTGGCAACGCAACCTGCTCTCGACCTTTGGTCCCTTTGGCGGCGGCGGCGGCGAGGGCGCTCTTATTGGCGGGCCCTGGGGCACTGGCGCGGCGGGCGGCGTGGACTCGGACAGCAGCGACGACGAGATGAATTTCCGCACGGGCAACGCAGGCGGCGGTATCGGCGGCAACGTGGGCATGACGCCGACCACGGGGACAGCGCCGGCCGGGTTTGCGGCGCCGCTCAACCTCGAGGCCATCACGGGGGTAGCGGCCAATGCCAATGTGGGCAAGGTCAAGAACCACAAGGCGCTGGCGGACGCCGACCCGCTGGGCGTGGACATGAACGTGGACTTCAGCAAGGTGGGCGGCCTGCAGAACCACATCAACCAGCTCAAGGAGATGGTGACGCTGCCGCTGCTGTACCCGGAGCTGTTTCTGCGCTTCAAGGTGACGCCGCCGCGCGGCGTGCTGTTCCACGGCCCGCCGGGCACGGGCAAAACGCTGCTGGCACGCGCGCTGGCCAACTCGGTGGGCGTGGGCGGGCGCAAGATCACGTTCTACATGCGCAAGGGCGCGGACGCGCTGAGCAAGTGGGTGGGTGAGGCCGAAAAGCAGCTGCGGCTCCTGTTTGAGGAGGCTCGGCGCACGCAGCCGAGCATCATCTTCTTTGACGAGATTGACGGACTGGCACCGGTGCGGTCAAGCAAGCAGGAGCAGATCCACGCGTCCATCGTGTCGACGCTGCTGGCGCTGATGGACGGCATGGACGGGCGCGGGCAGGTGATTGTGATTGGTGCGACGAACCGGCCGGACAACATCGACCCGGCGCTGCGGCGACCGGGCCGCTTTGACCGCGAGTTCTACTTCCCGCTGCCGGACCTGGAAGGCCGGCGGTCGATCCTGGACATCCACACAAAGGACTGGGGCCTGGCGGACGACTTCAAGACGATGCTGGCGGAGGGCACCAAGGGCTATGGCGGCGCGGACCTGCGGGCGCTGTGCACGGAGGCGGCGCTCAATGCGATCCAGCGCACGTACCCGCAGATCTACTCGGCGCCGGAAAAGCTGGTTGTGGACCCAGCCAAAATCAGCATCCATGCGACGGACTTTCTGCTCTCGATGAACCGCATGGTGCCATCGTCGGAGCGGTCGGCGACGCCGGCATGGGCACCGTTGCCCAAGGCCGTGGCCCCGCTGCTGTCGGACCAGCTGGCGAAGATCGAGACGCTGCTGGATGACATTATGCCGCGGCGTAAGAAGACAACGGCGCTGGAGGAGGCCATGTTCGAACCGCTGCAGGACGCGGACCACGGGTTCGGGCGCGAGAACATGATCCAGGAGTTTGAGCGGTCGCGCACGTTCCGGCCGCGGCTACTGCTGATGGGTGCCGGCGGCATGGGGCAGGGGTATCTGGCGGCGGCCATCCTGCACCACTTTGAGGGCGTGCACATCCAAAGCTTTGACCTGCCCGTTCTTCTGGGCGATGGACGGGTAAGCCTTCCGTGCCTTGTGCTTTTTATTTTCTTGACCATTTTGCTAACGCGCCCAGCCCCTCGAACAAGTGATTGTCGGTCTGTTTGTGGAAGTCAAGCGGCACAAGCCGGCGGTGCTGTACCTGCCCAACATTGACGTGTGGTACCACAGCCTGCCGCCGTCGGCCTACGTGACGTTCACAACCATGCTGAAGACGATCCCGCCAAACGAGCCGATCCTGCTGCTGGGCACGAGCGAGTGCGCGCGCGACGAGATCCCGGAGGCGGTGCTGCGCGACCTGTTTGGGTATTCGACCAAGAACCGGTTTCCGCTGGCGAAGCCGAGCCGGGAGAGCCGACGGGCGTACTTTTACAACTTTTTGCAGCACGCGACGAAGAACCCGAGCGACTTTCCGGACCCGGCCAACCGCAAGAGGCGGGTGCTGGAGGAGCTGCCGGTGGCGCCGCCGCCGCCGCCCAGGGTCAAGACCAAGGAGGAGCTGCGGGAGGAGCTGCGCAAGGACCACCTGCTGCTGAACCTGCTCAAGGTGCAGCTGCAGCCGATCATGGACCAGATCAAGAAGTACAAGAAGTTCCGGCAGCCGGTGATTTCCGAGGCGCAAATTGCGTACCTGTGGCAGGAGGCGGATCCGAACTATGTGCAGCCGGACCTGCCGAACAGCGAAGAGGGGCCGCGGCCGTTTGTGATTGCGCACGACAAGGACGGGGTGCGGGGTCTGCTGGAGAAGGCGACGGGCAAGTTCTACTACAACCTGGACCTGGCGACGATCGAGGAGCGGCTGTCGAACGGGTACTATGCGCGGCCCAAGGACTTTTACGCGGACGTGGTGTCGCTGGCCAAGGACGCGCGCAACGCGGGCGACAAGGAGCGGCTGCTCAAGGCCAACGAGCTGGCGACCAACGTGGAGGTGGACGTGGCGGAGGCGGAGGCGCGGCTGGCGCAGGTCAACTGGGAGGAGCTGTACCAGCGGCAGCTGCGGCGGGCGCGCGAGGCGGAAGAGAAGGCGGCGAGGAAGAAGGCGGGGCTGGCGATTTTCGGGGCGGCGACGGGGCCGACAGCGGGCGGCTTGGGCGTTTCCGCGACCGGTGGTGCACGCGACGACGACGACGACGACAACGACGACGACGACGCGCTGCCCCTCGTCGGCTCGGACCTTGTGGGCGTGGGCGGCGGCGGCGAAGCGGATCTCTCGGAGCAGCAGCAGATGCAGCGCCAGGCGCGGTTCCAGCTGAAGCCGGTGCCGGGGAGCAGCGCGGCGCGAACGCCGCCATCGACGACGCCAACGTCGGCCACCAACGGTTTCCACGCGCCGACGCACGTCAGCAATGGCACGTCGATTCCCTCGGCGCCCGGCGGTGGTGGCGGCGGCGGCGGCAACGACGAGGATGTTGTGATGACGGGCGTCGGGTTCGACGGAGGGGCGGTCGCATCGGGCGCAGCGACAGGACCGACGACGGCTGGCAACACGCAGCAGGTGTCGCAGGTGTCGGCGCTGACGAGCCTGCCGCCGGGGGTGTCGCCGTCGGCGGTGGCTAACGAGGCGTCGACGACCAAGTCGTCGGATGCGTCGCAGAACCGGTCGTCGGGGCCGTGGACGCAGGTGACGAACGGGTACCACGGGGGCCCGGTGGCGGGAGGGGCGGGCCCCGCGGCCGGGGCGGCGGCCGATGGCGACTCGCAGATCCCCGACACGCAGTCGGTGTTTGGGTCGCTGCCGAGCCAGACGACGTCGAGCCACGAGTGGGTGCACTCGCAGATGCACGCGCTGGCCAAGGGCGAGTTTGACAGCGGCAGCAAGTCGGGGTCCGGCGGAGGCCACGGGACGGGCGGCGTCGGCGGTGTCGGCGCTGCGAGCGCTGCGAGCGCGCTGGCGTCGTCGTCGCCGCTGGCGCGCCAGGCAACGTCACAGCAGCAGTCGCAGCAGCCGTCGCCGGTGCAGCCGCTGGGGCCGCCGCCGCCGCCAGCGCCGGCAACCGGAGGAACGGCGGCAGCGGGAGCGGTGGCAGCGGCGGGCAGCGGCAGCGGTGGCGGCAGCCGGGTGTCGTCGCAGGGGTTCCCGATCAGCGTGCCGGACGCGACGCTGGACCCGATCCTGGACACGATTCTGGACCGGACGTCGGGGTGCACGGTGGACCAGCTGGAGCAGATTGCCCGGGAGATCATGGACTACATCTGGGCGACGCGGCACGAGCGCAACCGGTCGCGGGTGCTCAACAACCTGGGCAAGGTGTTCAACAAGACGATTGCGGACATGGAGGAGGTGCAGGGGCTGGCGCTGTCGTTTGGCCAGGAGTGAGACAGGGTGGAGGAGGCTCTCGAGGAGGAAGGCTGTCGAAGAGGGCAGTCTGGTCTGGGGGAATTTTCTGCCATTTGAGGGCGCCTTGCCGTTTTGGATGAGCGCGTCTGGAAGGAGGTCGGTCCGGGGCTTCGGTTTGCTGTCTGTATTGTTTCATTCCATTGCATTGATTCGTGTCTAAGCCAAGTGTGTGTGCTGTACAAGTACTCTATAGAAAAAAAAAACATGACTGTGCCCCAGATCCTGTCTACTTACTACCGGGAGGCCTGCCGCTCACGCATTCACCTCGGCAAACCAGGTGCGCAGCAGCCCGGCCAGCGCCGCCGGCAGGTCGTCGAGGTGGTGCACGATGAGGTAGTAGGGGAAGGGGAAGGTGTCGAGGTAGCGCTCGATGACGATGCGGCTGGCGCCCGTCTGGTCGTCCTTGACGAAGCGCGCCTCCTTGAGGTCGAGCACGCTGTCGCCGCGGCGCTTGGAGGAGGTGCCGCCGCCGGAGGCGGAAGTACCGCCGCCGCCCGGTCCGTCCAGCACCACAAAGACAACCATGATGCGGGCCTCGGCGGCCTCGCGCAGCAGGCGGCGGATGCGCTCGTGGGCGGCGGACGGCGTGAGGCCGTCGGAGAGCACAATGGCGAGCTGCCAGAGGTCGGCGCCGCCGCCGCCGCCGCCCGACGTGGCGGCGGCCCGCGCCTGCTGGAAGCGGTCGATGGTGGCGCGCAGCAGCAGCGCGACGTCGGTGCGGTCCTGCTGGAAGGTGAAGCGGCGCAGGGTCTGGGCGGCACCGGCGCCGGCGCCGGCGCCGGCGCCACCGCCCGATGACGTGGCGCCAAACGCCGGCTCGGCGTCGAGCGCGTGGGCGGTGAAGACGCGGGCGCCGAAGCCGAGCACGCCGACCTGGCCGGCCTCGAGCATGGCCAGCGCGCGGCCGACCATGACGAGCGAGCTGAGGGCGAGGTGGCCCGGCGAGGAGGCGTCGATGGCAGCGGCGCCGGTGGTCGCCGGCGTCGTCGCCGCCGTGGCCGTGGCCGTGGCCGTGGCCGTGGCCGTGCCCATGCTCCGGCTGTCGTCGACGCACAGCAGAATCTGGTAGGCGCGCTTGGTCGGGACGCTGCGGCGCATCCAGATCTTGTCGCGCTTGTAGCCCGACGCAATGTAGGGGATGATCTTGCGGATGCTCAGCCGCTTGCCCGTGCGGAAGCCGCCCGACAGCCGCGTCGCCTGCGACGGCGTCAGGATCAGCCGCAGCTGCGCCGCCAGCGCCAGCGACAGCCCGTGCGTCGCCGCCTGGAACGCCGCCCACTGGCGCACGGCCACGTCCATGGGCACCAGGCCGGCGTCGTCGTCGTCGTCGTCGTCGCCGCCGTCGTCGAGGTGCGTCGACAGCAGCTGAGACGCCACCTGCTCGTCCTCGTCCTCGTCGTCCTCCTCCATCCGGACCTCCATCTCCTCGTCCTCCTCCTCCTTCGCCTCCCGCTCGTAGGCCCCCGTCTGCAGCGACGCGCCCGCCCGCCCGTCGTCGCCCTCCGTCTTCTTCGCGCCGCCGTCGTCGTCCCCCGCCGCCTCCTCCTCCTCCTTGGCCGCTGCGTTGTCTTCGTCTGCCTCCTCGTCGTCCGGCGTCTCGTCGTTGCCCGGGTGCCGCGCCTCCTCGTCCCTCCGCGCCGACGGCTCCTCCTCCTCGTCGTCGTGCTCCACCGCCATGGCGTCGTCCATCGGCCGCGCCTCCTCGTCGTCGGCCGCGCCCATCGCCTGCGTCGTCGCCGCCGCCTCCTCGTCGTGCAGGTGCTGGAACTCCTGCTGCGCCGCCTCGTTGTCCCGGCTGCTGTTGTCCACCACCTCCTTCTCCTCCTTCGCCTGCTGGATCGCCCGCCGCGTCTTGTGCCACCGCTCCAGCACGTCGCCCAGCTTCTTGAACGGCTGCCGCTCCGCCTCCGCCTCCGCCTCCGTCGGGTCCGCCGCCCGCCCGTCCTCCTTCTCCTCCTCCTTCTCCTCCCGCTCCCGCTGCGACACCACCCCCTCGCCGCCCGCCGCCCGCTCCTGGTCGTCCGCGTCCTGCGGGCCCCGGTCGCCCTGCTCGCGCTTCGCCCCGCTGTGGTCCGGCTCGCGCGCCGCGTCCCCCTCCTCCTCGGGCCTCTCCTGCTCCTCCTCGCCCCCCGCCGTGTTGTCCTGCTCCGGGCCCACGCCGCTCTGCACGTCGCTCGCCGCCGCCTTGGTCTGGTCGCGGGCGTTCTTCAGCGGGTC
Organism: Ophiostoma fasciatum; assembly: GCA_019925495.1. NCBI lineage: Eukaryota > Fungi > Ascomycota > Sordariomycetes > Ophiostomatales > Ophiostomataceae > Ophiostoma > Ophiostoma fasciatum. The sequence continues at coordinate 79,004 of JADHKM010000008.1, read as the reverse complement.
GGGCTTCTCCTCGTCCTCTTCGTCGTCCTCCTCCTTCTCGCCCTCGTCCACCTCCATCTCGTCTTGGCCTTCGCCCGCTTCCTCCTTCTCGTCGTCCGCCGCCTCCTTTTCCTGCTCGTCCGTCTCCATCGCCGCATTCTCAGCCGCCTCAGCCGCCTCCGCCTCCTCCTCTTTGGGCTCGTCTTCACGGTCCGCCTCGTTGTCGGCATCCCGCCGCTTCTCGTCCACCTCGCCCTCCTCATCCTCCTCCTCCTCCTCCTCCTCGCCCTCCTTTTCCTTCTCCAGGTCCGCAAAGTCGTCCACTTCCTCGTCGTCGTCCTCCCCCTCCTCGCCCCCCTCGTCGTCCAGCTGCATGTCGTCTGGCAGGTCCAGCACGTCGTTCTGCTCCACGTTCTGGTCTTGTCTGTTGAGCTCCTGCTGCGGCCCCGCCTGCTCGTCTTCCGACCCGACGTCGTCGTCGTCGTCGTCTCCGGCATCCTGATCCTCATCCTTTTTGTCGCCATCTTCTTCCTCTTTTTCCTTCCCCTCGTCCCCCTCGGCAGCGGCGGCCGCCTCCTCCGCCGCCTTGTTCTGCGCGTTCTCGTCGCCCGCCGCCTGGTCCTCCTCCTCGCTCTTCTGCCCCTGCGCCTCGTTGCCCTGCTGCTCCTTGTCCGTGTCCTTGGCATCGTCCTCGCCGTCCCACATCTTCTCGTCCACCGCTGTCGGGTCCAGGTCGTCCACATCGCCCGCCTCCTCGTCCATGTCGTCCTCGGCATCCTCGTCGTCGTCTTCTTTTCCATCCTCCTTTTCCTTCCCCTCCTCCTCTTCCTCCTCGTCCGCCACGCTGCCCAGCTCGCCCTCCATCTCCTCACCGCCCATGTCCACCGCGTCCTTCTCGTCCTCGATGCTGTCCTCCTGGTCCTTCTTGTCCTTGTCCTCGTTCGCCGTCTGCGCCAGCTCCGTCAGGTCCTCGTCCGCCTCGATGTCTTTGCTGATGTCCTCCGCCCCCGTCCCCTCCCCCAGCCCCGTGCCCTCCTCCAGCTTGCCGCTGGTCTGGTTGGCCCCGCTGTCCTCGTCGCCCGACGTCTCCGGTGGCGTGCAGAACCCGTTCGCCGCAATCTCCACAAACGACCGGCTCAGCCGGTGGCCCAGCGCGCACGTCGCCCCGTGCACCCCCGCCAGCTGCCCCAGCGTGCGCCGGTGCGTCGCCGCGTACTGCTGCAGCAGCGGCAGCAGCACACCCAGCAGCGCCGCCCCGGCACGGCCTGCGCGCGCTTCTTCTTCTTCTTCGCCGCCGCCGCCTCCGCCGCCGGCGCCGCCGGTGCTCCCCCTGCAGACGTCCCCAAGCAGCTCGATGCACCGCTCGACGCCGCGCGCCACCGTCTCTGCGTGCAGCGCCCGCACCGCCGCCGCCAGCTGGGTGCTGTGGCCCACCAGCCACGACGCCTGCTCCACCGACGTCGGCAGCTCCGCCGCCGCCCGCGTGAACTTTTGCACCGCGTCCAGCACCTTTTTGGACAGGTCCAGCGCCTCCATCGTGAACGCCGACAGCGCCACCGTCTCCGCCGGGGCGGCGCCTGCTGGAGAGGCGGCAGCCGGGCCGCCGCTGCTGCTGCCGTAGCCGTCGTCGTCGTCCACCGCCGTCCACCGCTCGATCTGGCGCACAATATACGCGAGGCCGGGCTGCCGGCTCTTGAACGCGTCCAGCTCGGCGGCGAGCCCCGCGAGGTCGGCCTCGATGTCCGCCTGCATTCGCACCGTGTCCTGCGACACGAACCCGCGCGGCAGCGCGGGGGCCGCCGCCAGCCGCCCCAGCCACGCGTCCAGCTTGGCCGCCCACGCCTCGAGGCTGGTCTGCAGCGCCTGGCAGCCGTCGCCCGTCGCCCCCAGCCGCGCGTGCACGGCCACCAGATGTGCGCCCACGCGCAGCATCGTCGCCAGCCACCGCAGAACGCGCGCGTGGTCGCGGGGTCGGCGGCAGCGGTCCAGCTGGACCGTGCCCATGTCCGCGTCGCCGCTGTCCTTGTCAGCCGCCACCCCCCGGCTGAGCCCCTCGACAAAGGCAATCTGCTCGTCCAGCGACGCCAGCGCCTGCGCCGCGCGCACCAGCAGGTCGCGCTGCTGCAGCGCCACAAAGAGGATGCCTTCCAGGTAGCCGACGCTGCGGCGGGCCGTGACGCGCGGCAGGTCGCTGTGGTGGTCGTGCAGCGCCGCGCGCACCTGGGGCGCCAGGTCAAGCAGCTTGTGGAACGCGTACTCGAGGCCCGGCCGGTCGAGCCCGCCGGGCAGCCGCTGCGCGCGATACCCCGAGAACGCGCGCGCCAGTGACGCCTGCGCCGCCAGCCGCCGCACGCCCAGGTTGCTGCTGAAGCCCATCTGGCGCACCTGCTTCACCGTCTCGTCCAGCAGCCGCATCTTGCGCGTCTTGAGGTGCTGCACCGCGTTCTTGGTCTCCTCCGTCAGCCGCCCCGGCGTCTCCTTGCGCAGCTCGGCCGCCGACGCCAGCAGGTCCGCCACGAACGCCGCCACCACCTCGGGCACGTCCAGCACCGCCGCCGCCGCCGCCGCCGACGACGACGACGACGACACCGGCAGCGCGCCCGCCCGCCGCATGATGCCCACTAGGCGATCCACGCTCGACAACCGCCGCGTGTGCGCGTCCGCACCCCAGCCGGGCACCAGCTGCGCGCACAGCTTGGCGGCCGCCAGCGGCCGCACGAGGTCGATGGCCGCCTCCGCCTCTGCCCAGCCGCTGCCGTCCGCAATGTCGACCCCACCGCCCCCCCCCTCCTCCTCCGGCAGGCCCTGCTGGAGGACGGGCGCCATGGGCTGGCCCAGCACGGCGCGGAATTTGCGCACGAGGCGGAACAGCTTCTGGTGCGACCGGCGGGCGCTCTCGCGCAGGGCGTCGATGTTGGTGTCGCGCCAGCTGGCCAGCAGCAGCACGTCGTTCATCTTCTTCTGCAGGGCCGCGCGCCCGCGCTGCACCATGTCGGCCGCCCGCGGCTCGAAGCGCGCATAGTACGCCACGAGGCTCTGCACGGCGTCGCGCACCACCGTCAGCGCCGGGTACTCGCGCACCAGCAGGTCCAGGTGCGCTGCGATCTGCCGCAGCAGGTCCAGGCGCGCCGCGTACTGGCCCGCCATCGACCCGCCCAGGTACGACGCCAGCTCCTGCAGCAGCTGCTCTGCGTGGTACGCCAGCAGCGGGCTGTCCGGGTCCTGGAGCGCCCGGGCGTCGTGGCCCGGCGCCAGCAGGATCTGCAGCGGGCCGGCCACGGCCGCCTCGTACGCCACGAACCACCAGGTGCCGGCGTCCTGCCGGCACTTGTCGGCCTCCATGTCGAAGAGGCGGCTCCACGTCGACAGCTCGAGCTTGCGCCAGGCGACCAGCGTGGCTGTGACGCGTTCGTAGAGCGCCGGCGCCATGTACTGCCGCGGGGCATAGCCGCGCACCTGCCACTCGTACAGGAACTCGTGCAGCTTCTCCACGCGCGGGATCACCTTGGCCAGCGGCTCCGTAAACCCCAGCTCCAGCACCTTGTCGGCCCCCGCCAGCACGTCCGCCAGCGGCTGCAGATGCCCAATCTCCTCGACCCGCTGCAGGCTGCGGAACTTGGCCTGCACGTCGTGCACCAGCGCCACCAGCTTGCGCGCCTCCGCCAGGTTCGCGTCCGTGTAAAAGTTGTATTGTGCGGGCGCCGCCGTCTTCTTGCCGCCGGACGGCGCGGTGGCGGTGCTGTCTTGGAGCGCGCCCAGCTTCTCGTCCAGCACGAGCAGCGCAGCCGGCAGCAGCCGGCCATCCATGCCCGGGCCGTCGCCCACAGATTCCTTGGCCAGCGCGCGCGCCGTCGTCTTGCAAAAGTCCAGGACCACGTCCGTGGCCGGGCGCGATGGCTGCAGCAGGCTGCGGTGCAGCGCAGCCACGCCCTCCGACAGGTCCCAGGTCGACTTGGTCGTCGACTGGCCTCTGGCAGGCGCGTCTTTCTTGTCGCCCCCCTCGTCAGCCCCATCGCCCTCGTCGCCCTCGTATGTCGGGAACAGGGCATTGAACTCGGCCGCGTCTGCCTCCTCTTCGTCGTCTGCGCTGCCGCGGAACCGGTACAGGTTGTGCTTCTCTTCCTCGGCGCGCTGGTCCGCCGCCAGCTTCTGCTTCCACTCCTCGAAGAAGAAGTGCACTGTGTCGAGCAGCCGGCGCCGGCCCTCGGACGAGAAGGTGGCGGCCCCGCCGTCGACGGCCGCGCAGACGCCGCCGAACTGCAGGAACTCCCAGCTGCGGGTCAGGGTCGGCGGAATGCCCTCGACGCGCATGACCCGGCCGTCGAGGAACGGCGCCACACGCAGCCACTGCGTCGCCGAGCTGGGGGTCTGCTCCCCCGAGCTGGGGGCCGCCGACGCCGCGCCCTCGCTCAGCGACAGGCCCAGCTGCAGACAGCGCAGCAGGTTGGCCAGCGGGACGGCCAGGTCCTGGTACGCCGTGAAGCTCGCCAGCAGGCGCTCGACGAGGCGCGCAATGTTGTTCTGGACCAGCTGCAGCTCCTGGCGAGCAGCGGCCGAAGCGGAAGCCAAGGAGGAGGACACGATCCGGTAGTGGGCGGCGCCAAGATTGTCCCGCACGGTGACGTCGAGCACGGGGTGGAAGACGTCCTTCTGCAGCCGCGACAGCTCGCTCGACGCGCCCGTGCTGGGCGGGCGATACATGTCGGTCAAGGGCGGCGGCGGAGGCAGCTGGCCCTGCTTCTGAGACAGGGTGCGCTCCTTCATCTCGTCGAGACTGGCCACATCGTCGTCGGCCAGCCTCACGCGCAGGCTTGTGGCGGCATCGGGCGTGCTGCCGTCGCTGCTGTCGTTGTCCTGGTTCAGAAACACGCGGCCGAACTGGCGCAGCGCCGCGGCCTTCTGGACCAGCGACGCGCGCAGGCTCGTGTCAAAGGCCTCCTCTGTTTGCCACTTGAGGTACGGGTCAAAGACCTTGTCGGGCGTGTACAGCACGACGCAGCCCAGGGAAAACTGGACCCAGGCGACGGCGGCCAGCTGCTGGTGGCGCGCCTGGGCGGCGGCGTGCTGGGACGAGGCGGCCAAGGCCAGGAGCGCAGCGAGGAAATACTGGTCCAGAACCGCAACGAGGTGGTCGGGGGCCGCGGGAGGCGCGTCGACCAGCCCGAAGGAAAGAGACCGTGGGTCGAGCCCAGGCCAGATCACATCCCTGGCCGGCATGGTCGGGCCAGCAGCGCTCGCCTCGGCGGCCGGAACAATCAGCCCGCTCTCGGCAACGTCCACGTCGGCAATCCGGGGGTGGGCAGTGGCCTTGTCGAACAGGTCTTGGATCAGAGCGGGCAGAGCCGGGCCGTGCGACGCAACCACAGCCGTCAGCAGGCCCCAGAGGATGCGGCTGAGCTCGGCCACGGGGTCTGCGAGCAGGTGCACCGAGGAGCGGGCGACCACCCGGCCGACAAAGGGGAGCTCGCTCTCGAGCGACCGGAGCGCGGCCAGTGTGGTGGATTCGGTCGCGACGCGGTCGCTCGTGCGCAGGAGCTGGCTCGACAGCGTGCCGGTCCAGGGACGGATGCGCCCAGCGCCCAGACCCTGGTCCTGGTCCTGGTCCTGGACCTGGACCTGGTCTTGGCCAAGGAGGTGGTCGACGATCTGCAGCTGGCGGGCCACGCCGCTGGTGGCGCTGCGCAGGCGCAGCTGGGAGAAGGTCGGCAGGTTCGACAGCACCAGCGTGCCGAGCCGGTCGCTGTCGTCTCCTTCGTGGCCGCCGCTGCCGCCCTTGTCTTCGTAGAGGACGTGCAGCTGCCGCACGGCTTCGAAGATGTCGGCGAAGAGGGGCGGTGTGCCGGGCTGCTGATGCGCGTCGCCAACCTGGGCTTCCAGCCGGGCGATCTCGTCCGTGAGAGCGCCTACGAGGGTCGTCGTGTCGGCATCGACGCGGCTGTCCGCGCCGTCGCCGTGGCCCGTCCGCAGCAGGCGGTATGCCTCAGCCAGCGAGGTGACCACCTTGCCAAGCGAGGCGACGGACGCGGCGACGGCGGGCACGCGCCACTTGAGGCGGTCGAAGCGCGCGGCCAGGCGCTCCATGGCGACGACTTGCGTGTAGGCGGCGTGGTCCGGGATGGGCAGCGGCCGCAGCACGGGCCAGAGCACGTCCATGCTCAGGCCGGTGGTCAGCTGGAAGCCGGCCGCGAACGCATCCTTGATGTGCGCGGCAGCAGCCCGCGCATGCGCGCGGAACACGTCCATGTCCGCTGTGTCTGGGCTGTCCGAGCTGCCGTGTGTGCCACGCGTGACGCGAGCACGCTCTCTCTCCTCGTCCAGAAGCATCGTCGTCGCGTCCAGCAGACGGCGGCCGTGGCCCAGATGGGCCTGGAACGCAGCCTCGTCAAAGGCCGGCTGCGATGTCATGGCCAGGGTCCGCCGCCAGAAGTGCCACACGAGGTGCAGAAGGTAGCGCCCGGACCGGCCGTCGTAGCCGGACACAGCCCCGGAGACCGGCGGCAGCTGCGCCAGCGCCACGCACAGACGCAGGGTCAGGTCCGTCATGTCGCTCAGGAAAAAATAGGCGCGCGCCGTCGAGTCGCGCCGCACCGCGGCCACCTGGCCAGCCAGCGACGAGCGCTCCAGGCGCGTCAGCTGCGACAGCTTGGACAGGTACATGGACGCGCGCCGCGGCGGCGCCTGGAGGGCCTCGCGGGCCGCGCAGACGTCGGCGTAGCGCTCGTAGGCGACGGCGAGCCACCAGGCGGGGACGCCGGCAGACGCCAGAGGCGTGTTCTGGAGCGGGTGCAGCGGCTGCTCGCGCACGACGAGGCTGGCCTGCTGCGGCTGCTCGTCTTCTTGGGAGGCCACGAGCTGGGTGTACTGCGCCAAGACGGCCTCGCGGAGCGGCTGCGCGTCGGGCGCCTGAACAAATGCCAGACAAGCGCGGAGGCGGCCCAGCAGTGCGTCGGGATCGTGGGGAAGCGCAACAAGACCGCCAGCCTCGACGGCCTGCACAAACCGGACGAGCAGGGCGGCGTCGTCGAGCGACAGGTTGTCAAGCCAGAGGGCGAGCTGCTCGTCGGCCGCAGCGGCGGCGGCGCTCGTCGCCGAGGCCAGGTGCTCGACGACGTCGAGATAGCGGCGCATGCGCGCCTCGACGGGAGCAATGTGCTGCTTGTAGACGTCGGCGGTCAGGCTCGCCGCCGCCACGGCCGCGTCGTCCTCGTCCAGGAAGATCTCGATGGACCGGTTGCGCATGGCGCGAGAGAGCTCACCGTGGCGCGGGTCGACGGTGAGGAAGACGCGGAAGTCGGGGTGCAGGGACACCACACGCGGGCTGCCGTCGGGGGCGCTGTGCTCGTTGATGCTGAGGAAGCCCTGGGGGCGCTCCAGCAGCGAGTTGAGGCGGTCAAGGACGGACGCGCTGCACAGGTTGGCGTTGTCGAGCACGAGCCAGTGGCCCGCCTGCGCCGCCTGCACGAGCACGCTGTCGAGCCACTCGAAGCGCGGGTTCGCCAGCGTCCGCGGCTGCTGCAGCCGCTCGTGCGCCGCCGCCAGCGCTGCCGCCAGCGGCGTCTGCGCGTCGATCAGCGGCGCCAGACGCCCGATGCCGCCGGCAATGCGCGCCAGCTGCTCGTCGACCGCGCCGTCGCGTGCGCCGCCGCTGCCTCCGTGGCCCCCGGACGCGCGGAGCGCCGCGATGGCCCACAGAAGCTCGGCTGCAGCGGGCACCGCCGCTCCGCTGTCCTCCTCCTCCGCCTCCTCCGCGTGGCGCAGCAGGAAGCCCGCGAGCCCGTCGCGGAGGTCCGTCAGGCTGGCCAGCAGGTCGCGCACCGGGTCGGCCTGCTCGAAGCCGCCGACCAGGTCCATGGCGTCGACGTCGGCGCTCAGCGGAAACACGACGAGCCGCTGGCCCGCGAGCGCGGCAAGGTGCTGCAGCAGGGCCGACTTGCCCGTGCCCGAGGCGCCCACGAGGATGCACGGCAGGTTGTGCTGCACGCAGACGAGCAGCGACTCGAGCACCGGCAGCCGGCGCGCCACGCGCAGGCCGCGCACGTCGGGCGTCGGCTGCACCACGCGGGCCCGGCGCAGCCGCGCGAAGCCGACCTGGGCCGTGCTGGCGCCGACGGCGTGGTACAGGCTGTGCGGCGCGTGGGGGCGGCCAAAGGCGGCGGCAAAGAGGCGCGTGACCTCGAGGCGGTCGCGCGCGGTGCGGAAGCGCTGGCGGACGGTGATGTCAAAGAAGTCAGCCAGGGCGGCGGACGCGTCGGGCCCGGCGTGGGCTGCCAGCTCGAGCCAGCGCAGCGTGTCGCGCAGGTTGAACTCCCAGGGGGCGCCCAGGAGCCCCAGCGACCGGTCGGCGAGGACGGCGCGCTCGAGGGCCGACACAAAGGCGGTGGCGCGGCGCGCGGTGTCGGCGGGAATCGCTGGGTACCGCTTGTGGGCGATGCGCAGCTGGTCGGCCTCGGTGAAGACGTCGGCGTAGACGACGATGAAGCGGTTGACAAAGGAGCTCGGCAGGCCCTTGCGGCCGCCGCCCTGGTGGTGCGGGTTCTGCGCCGCGAACAGGCGGAAGTCGGCGTGCCGCCGGAACGTCTGGTCCAGCTCGGCAATGTACACCTCGCCGCGGTGGTCCAGGCAGGCGTTGAGGCCCTCGAGCACCGTCTGCGACGCCAGGTTCATCTCGTCCAGCAGCACCCACTCGCCGCGCTGCATGGCCTGCAGGAAGGGCGCGTCGCGCCACGCGAAATGCCCGGCCGCGGCGCCCTCCACCGGCACGTCGGTGCCGAACAAGTCCATCAGGTCCGTCTGGTCCGACAGGTTGATGCGGGTCAGCGGCCGCCCGCACGCGTGCGCCAGCGCGCCCACCAGCGCCGTCTTGCCCACGCCCGGGTTGCCCTCCAGCAGCACCGGCTTGCCGCCATTCATCTGCAGCGCCCGCACCAGCCGCATGACGTTGCGCTGCGTCGTCGGCGCCTCGAACTCGAACCGCGCGTCCAGCTCGCCTGCCGCCGACCGCGCCACGCAGAACGCGCCCGCCCACAGCCGGTCCTCCGTCGCGCGCAGCACCGGCTGCGCCCCGTAGACGGCCGCGACGTCGTCTGCTGTCGTTCCCAGCAGCTCCGCGAGCTTGCGCAGGCACAGCGCCCGCTGCTGGCCGGCCACCGTCGGGTCGGCGGAGACCATGGCCGACGGGTTGGCGCCGAGCGTGTCGATGAACACGGTGGCCGCGCCGTGGATGAGCGCAAACGCCAGCATGGCCGTGGCCGTGGACGAGGAAGAGCCGGCATCGGCAACGGCGGCGGCGGCGGTCGCCATCGACACCTGGTGGCGGATGCAGTTGTTGACAAACTGGGCCCAGACAAGCAGGTCGCGGATGGAAAAGGGCGTCGCCGACGAGGCGCGGAACGTGCGCCCGAACCAGTCGGCAAAGGCGACAACCGGCTCGGCCAGTGTCCGCGCGTCCTCGGCCAGCGTCGCCGTCACAATGGCCAGCACGTCGTCGCGGTCCGTCAGCGGCGGCACCCAGATCTCCGTGAACCGGTTGCGCAGCGCCGGCGACAGCTCTTTCTTGCCAAAGTCGCCGCCGGGGTTCATCGTCGCCAAGAACTGGAAGCCATCGTGCGCCTGAACCGTCGGGTCGTCGTCGTCGTCGTCGCCGTCGCCCTTGTTGTCGTTGTTCCCCGCTCCTCCGCCGCCGCCGCCGCCGCCGCCCTTCTCCGCCAGCAGCAGCGTCCGCTGCGGCTCGAGCACCGAGTTGAGCCGCTCCAGCACCGAGTCGTCTGCCAGAGAGATCTCGTCCAGCAAAAAGAAGCTGCCTGTCTTCATCGCGTGCACCAGGCTGCCGTCCGCCCACTCGAAGAGCGCCTTGCTGCGCACCTCGTCGCGCGCAATCTGCTGCACGAGCGCCTTGGGCAGGCTGTCGCGCGCCTCGGGCGGATAACCCTTGTACTTGGCGAGCAGTTCGTCGGTGGACGCGTCCGCAAAGGCATCCTGGGCCGGCCCGTCGTCGGCCGCCCCCAGCTGCTCCAGCGCCTCGACGAGCCCCTGCCGGAGGGCCGCCATCGTGGCACCGCGGTTGCGCACGGGCCGCTGGGAGCCGATGAGGTCGCCCGTCTCCGTGTTCTGGTGGGCATTGACAATGTGCAGGGCGCGGCCGGCGGCCTCGGCCACCAGCTGGCAGATGGTGGTCTTGCCGCAGCCGGTCTCGCCCACAAGCAGCACGGGCTCGTGGTTCTGCAGCGCCTGCGTCACCAGCACAAACAGACGGCGCATTGCCTTGGTCCAGACGACGGGCACCGCGTCGAGGCCCGCGGGGGGCGTCGTCCCGTAGAGGGCGGCGACGTCGATCTTGGTCTTGAAGATGGTCTCGATGACGCCCTGGACGGCCATGCGCTCGTCGGCGTCGCGCACGCGCTCGGCCAGCAACATGAAGCCGTGGGCAGCGATCTGGTCGCGCGAGTCGGCCTCGCGCAGCGCCCAGCGGAACAGGTCGCGCAGCGTGGCGAAGCTGTTCTTCTGCTCGAACACGCGGCTCGTCTGCCGCAGCCGCGACAGCTCCTTGTACACGGCCACGATGCGCTCGCAGTCCGACGGCGCCGTGTTGCGGCACCGCATCTGCAGGATCGTGCCCAGCTCGTGCTCGGGGATGTCGTCAAAGTGCAGCTCCAGAAAGCGGTTGCGGAACGCGCGCGACAGCACCTTGCGTCCGCCGTAGAGCCCCGGAGGGTTCTGCGTGGCAAACAGCATGAAGCTCTCGTGCGGCCGCACCACCTCCTGCGTCTCCGGCACCAGCAGCTCGCGGTTGTCGTCCAGCAGCCGGTTGAGCGCCTCCAGCACGTCCGTCGGCGCCAGGTTCAGCTCGTCCAGCACGATCCAGTGGCCCTGCCGCATTGCCTGCACCAGCACGCCCTCCCGGAACTGCAGCTTGCCGTCCGCGCCCGACACGTACGTGCCCAGGTACTCCTGCAGGTCCGTGTGCTCGTGGTTGTTGATGCGCACAAACTTGTTGCCGCTGAACTGCGCCAGGTACTCGATCATGCTCGTCTTGCCCGCCGACGTCGGTCCCTGGATCAGGATCGGGAACCGCCGCGTTGACGTCGCTCGCACCAGGTTGAGCAGGTTGCGCTCCACGTACGCCGTGCGGATGTAGTCGGTCCGCTCCTGCGGCGGCTCGCGGCCCTGCAGCAGCCAGTATTGCCGGTCCCGCGCCTGGTTGACAAAGCGCACGTACGGCCGCCCGTCCGCCGGCGTCTTCGGCGGCGCCGCCAGCAGTGCCTGGCGCCGCTGCCGCGTGGTCGCCGCGTCGCCTAGCAGGTGGTCCAGGATGAGCGGCATGACCAGGTCCTCCGAGGCCTGGCTCAGCAGCGTCAAGAACCCCATGCAGAAGCCCTCAAAGAGCGCGCGCTCCAGCCCGTACAGCGGGGCCACGTCGTCGACGTAGCGCAGCACGCGCGTCAGCGTGCGCAGGCTGTAATGGGGCACGTCGTTGGCGCCGTCCACCAGGCGCTTCTCGTCGGCGAGGCCCTTGATGGCCAGGTACAGGCGGGCCACGCGCTCGACCAGGCGGTCCGTCGCCTTGGCCTGGCCCTTGAGGTACGCCTTGATGATGGGCGCCAGGTCTTGCACGTCGCGGTCCGGGCTGGCCACGTACAGCTCGGTGAAGCGCGAGCGCAGGCCTAGGGGCAGGTCCCGCTTGCCGACGTCCGTGGCCGGGTTCATGGCGCCGAAGACGCGGAAGTCTGCGTGCGCCTGGATCTTGTCGATCTCGCCCGTCTCCGACAGAAGGATCGACGGTGTGTCGCCGGGCCCGCTCGAAAGCAGGTCCGCGATGCTCTCGAGTGTGTCGGGCGACGCCAGGTTGATCTCGTCCAGCAGCAGCCAGTCGCCGTTGCGCACCGCCTGCACGATCTTCCCCTCCACAAAGGCAAAGGCAAACGCGCTGCCCGCCCCGCTGGCCACCTGCATCGAGAACTGCTCCAGCTTGTCCGCGAACGCCGCCCAGCGCGGCTTTAGATCAAGCAGCGCCTGCAGCTTGGACGCCGACGACGACTCGGTCTTTCGGCGCTTCGCTGGCTGGCCGTCGACGGCATCTTCGCCGTCACCGCCGCCACCGCCGGCAGCGGCAGCAGCAGCGGCAGCGGCGCGCTCCGCCCGCTGCGCCAGGATGGCGTCGAACATGCGAGGCGCCTGCTGCCACAGACGGCAGACGTCGGCCCAGCGGCCGCGGGCAATGCTGGTGCCGACGCGCTTGAGGTACTTCTCGTTTCGCTCGGCCGAGATGCCCGTGGCTGCGAAGAGGTCCTCAAACTCCTCCTTGAGCGGCATGGCCAGGCTGCGCGCGCTAACGGGCTTGAAGCCGCCGAGTAGGTCGCCGACCTCGCTCTGCTGGGATAGGTTGACGACCACCAGCTTGTGGCCCGTCAGCTCCGCCAGCTGCTGCACCACCGTCGTCTTGCCAATGCCCGTCTCGCCCACCAGCAGCAGCGGCTCGCGCTGGTCCACCGCCACGGCAATCTGCTCCAGCAAGCGGCGTGCGTGTGCCGTCGCGGCAAACTGTCGGTTGCCTGCACGCAGCAGGCCTGCGCGTCGTGCTTTGCGGAGCGTGGCGCGGCCGATGACGAGCTGACGCTCGCCGTCCTGGAACGGCGGCTCGTGCGCGATCAGCGCGTGGTCGGCGACCTCGGGTGGGATGCGCAGCGCCTGCGCAATCTGCTGGCCCAGAAACGCGCGCGCGCGCGCATCCTTGACGCTGCCGGCGAAGCAGTCGACCGCGTCCAGGAAGATGCCCAGCAGAGCCGTCTCGGACAAGGTCGGCGGGCCTGTCGTTGCCAAGGCCGCGGCCGTCCGATTCTGCTTCTCCCTCTGCTGGCGCTGCTTGGTGCTTGTTGTTGGCGGGAAAAGAACGTGCTCGATGCGCCGGCACCACTTCATGAGATCACGCAGCGTCATGGCGCGCTCAAAGGCGGCGGGGGGGATGCCCGCTGCGTGGCTCCTGGAAGACAGCGATGTGAGCTTATCAAAGACGGCGAGGATGTCCGGCACGAGGGCGCGGAGCGCCGGGAAGCTGTCTTGAAGAACCTGGCTCAGCTCGGCGGGCGGCAGTGGCTGGACGGCGAGCATCTGCCACATGCGCTCGCCGAGGAGCGTGCGGCTGGTGGTCTCGTGGCCGTGGAGCCCGAGCACGGAGCGCACGGTGGCAAAGATGCGGAAGTTGCGGGCGGCACGGATGGTCTCGCGGCGGCTAGGGACCAGCAGCTCGCGGCGCTCGATAAGCGGCAGCAGGGTGCTCATGACTTCGGTGGGCGCGCGGTCGAGGTCCTCGATCAGCACCCAGCGTCCCTCCTGAACGGCAGCCGTCAGGATGCCGGCACGCCACTGGAACGAGCCCGGCGTGGCACCCGCCGCATACAGGCCGATGAGCGTCTTGGCATCCGTCTGCTCGTTGAGATGCAGCGTCACTAGCCCGGCCTCCATGCCCAGCTCGCGCGCCGCCTCTCGTACCAGCGTCGTCTTGCCCGCGCCCGGCAGGCCGCGCAGCAGGATGGGCGCTGGGTCCTGCAGCCGGAGAGCCAGCGCCTCCATGTTTGCGAGCGTCGTTTCCGTCTTGACGAGCAGCGGCGTCTCGGGTGAGGGAGGGGCGCTCGGAGCCGCCGCAGTGGCAGGCCGCGGGAGGACACTGCGCCCCCAAGCACTGACGAGGGGCGTGAGCGTCGCGAGCAGGGGACGGACAGAAGCACATGCGCCGGGGGTGTCGTCGGTCTTGGCAGCCTGGACGGCGAGGACGCGCTCGCGCAGGGTGCGGCACCGCGTGTGCTCGTAGAGTGTGAGAAAGGTGTAGTCGGCCGGGACGCCGTCCAGGTCGGCGACGAGGTTGTCGCCCTCGGCCAAAAACTGGCGCAGCAGGCTCTCCAGCTTGAAGTCTGCGGCGGCATGGACGTGGCAGAAGATGCGGATGGCGAGATAGCGCACCGGCGGCGAGGTGTGGCGGAAGAGCGTCTGCAGCCCGGCGGCCGGCACCAGCAGGGCGTACGCGGCAGAATCGAGGCTCACGAGCCGCCACAGGACCAGCAGAACGCGCACGAGATCGTTTTCGGAAGGCGAAGAGGAGGGCGTACGGCCCTTGTCTCCGTTGGGGGCCTCATGGGGCTGTTCGTAAAAGGCTGCCAGCGTGTGGAGCCGGGGGCCTGTGTCGGCCAGGTACCGGTCGAGGAGGACCGTCAGATAGGGCGCCAAGGGCAGCACGCGAGCAAAGGCCGCGAGGATAGCGTCGTCCTGAATTCCGCCGCGGGCGTGTAGCAGCCATCGTGCACAGATGTCGGCGAAGAGGGGCTCGAAGTGGGCGAACAGCAGACCCGTCAGCCGCGGGAGCAGCGCCGCTTGGGCGACGGCATCCAGGAAGCCCGCCTGGGCGTGTATTGGCGGCAATGCCTGCTGTGTCTGTGGTTCTGGCGAGGCCGTTGTCGAGGCTGCAGCGGCCGCCTGGCTCTGGATCAAATGCAGCAGCTCGGGCGGCAGCAACCCCAGCGTGGCCGGGTCGGCCAGCAGCGACTGCGTCTGCGGCGCGACGTCGTACACGGCCATGGGAGGCCAGATCGGTTCCGTGTCAGAGGGTGTGTCCAAGGACTATTGCATGGTTCGTGTGGGTGTATGTCTCGGCGTCAAGTTGGACGTGAATTCTCGCCCGTAGACTTTGGTGATGTCTTTCTTGCAGACGTTGAACGGCGGTCGGTTGGTCGCGCCTGCCCGTTCTTTTCTTTCTCTTTTTTTTTTCTTATCGATAAACTTTTTTCTGGAGCTCGAAGCTGGCCGCCCCACCCGCGACCGTCGTTCAGTCACGTGATGAGAAAAATCCGTATTTTCCAACGTCGGCCGGCAGCCGTTTCGCGTTGCTTCATCGTGACCCCATCCGCCCACGCCGCGCTGTCGAACCCTCCCCGAGCCAGCTGCCCACCCCTCGATCTCTCTCCCCGCCATGTCGATGACCTGCCGCTACGCAGCCCAGCGCTGCGCGCTCCAGCTCCGCGCCGCGCGCCGCGTCCGCCCATCCTCGGCGACTGCGGCCTCGCTGGCGGCGGCGCCCGGACGCCTCGCCCGGCGGCACAACTCGACCGAGGCCGCCGTGGACCCCAAGATCGCCACGATTGTGGACCAGATCAGCCAATTGACGCTGCTCGAGACCGCGAGCCTGGTATCGAGCTTGAAGGTGGGTGCCTTGTAGGGAGGGGAGGGGGGGACCGGGATGAGGACAGAGAAGAGGCCGTCCTTGAGGAGAATGGGCTGACCAGAAAGACCCGCCTGAACATTCCCGACCTGCCGGTTGGCGGCTTTGCGGCAGCACCAGCGGCGCCCGGTGGCGCGGCGGCGGCGGAGGCAGCCGAGGAGGACGAGGCTCCGGCGCCGGCGGCGGAGAAGACGCTGTTCACGGTGAAGCTGGTCAGCTTCGAGGCGGGCTCGAAGCCCAAGGTGATCAAGGAGATCAAGAACTTGCTGGGGCTGAGCCTGGTGGACTCCAAGAAGTTTGTCGAGAGCGCGCCCAAGGTGATGAAGGAGTCGGTGCCCAAGGACGAGGCCGAGAAGATGCTTGCCACGCTCAAGGAGCTGGGCGCCGTGGCAGAAATGGATTAGACGGAGGGCAGGCCGTTTTCTGGGCAGTCGCCGCTCGGGGTCGTGGACGGGGACACGTTTGCCGTTGTATACAGCACCGACGGCGCCCGTCAGACGTTGTAACATTAGCCATCTCTGGTATAGCATCCGCGGGCCTCTCGGTCTCATTGAATGCATTGAGTCCTCTTCTGCAATGGGGTAGTGGAACAGAAAAACCAGTCCGATGAACACAAGCAGCAGCCCAGAATGTTTGACCAAACGCCACGGCCGGCCAGCCAACCAGCCGACCAGCACCAGGAACGCCATGTACAGTCGCAGAACTACCCCCCTCCCTCTCGCTGTCATCGTGACCGCCCGTTTGTGACTATCCTGGGCGATCGGTCCGGCCCTGACACAGCGGCCTCGGCGCGGTGCACGCAGCTCGCGCGCAGCACCTGTTCGCGCTCGGCCAGCTCCTCCTCGCCCATGAGGTGGTCGTCCTCGCCGAGGTCGCTGGTGTCCTCCCAGAGCTTCCACATCTCGGCGTCCGGCGCCTTGCCCACGGCCCACATGCTCTCGCGCAGCCGCTTGTGCCGCTCGCGGTCCTCCTCAATGCGCTCCTCGATCTGCTTCTTGTCGAGCCGCCGCGGGGGCTCCAGCAGGTCGGCGGCGCCCGCGTCGGCGCCGGGCAGGCCGCCGCCGCCGTCCTTGTCGTACCCCGCCCCGTTTGCCGGCCGCCGCGTGGGGATCGTCTGCGACGGCGGCTGGCCGTCAATGTCCATGGCGTCGCCGCCGTCGGCCGGGCCGAGGTTGTCGGCCTCGCGCTCCTTGAGGACCTCCTCGATCTCGGTGACGGCCTGGGCCTCGAGGAAGCCCTTTTGCTGCAGGCCGTGCAGCACGCGCCGCACGACCTTGACGTTGGCCGCGCCCTGGCCGCTCTCGGGCGCGACGGCGTCCACGACGCGGATGATGTCGCGCTGGATCATGCCGACGTAGTCGTTGTGGCCCTCGCGCTGCGCCAGCTCGAGGAAGTGCTCGAGAAAGTACATGATGTTGGCGCGCTTGTTCAGCGCCGTTTGCGGCTGGCTGCGTCAGCTTCCTGGTGCTTCCTCGTGCCGCGTGCCACGTGCCGCACGCCGCCGCATTCACCAAGAGGGGCAGTACACTACCTTCTCCAGCTGCTCAATGATGCACGAGTGCAGGTCCTCTTCCATGTCCTTGTACTTGAGCGCATAGGCGGCGGCCTTTTGCGCGGACGTGACCGACGCGTTGAGGTTCTGCAGCTGCGCGCTGAAGCGCAGGCGCACCTCAAACGGGTCCGCCATGCTGGGCGCGGGCGGGAGGGTCGCAAAGTCGTCGTTGTGGTCTCCGGCTGCCCGCTCGCTCGTCGCGGTGGTGTCGTCGTCGTCAAAGTCACGTTTTTGAACCGAAGCTTGCGAGCCCACTTTACTGTGCGCAATACACAGTGCTATTTTATATAGAGACTGTGCAATAGGATCGTATAAGTCGGCCTCGCCGGATCCTGTCTGGCCAACGGTCAGGCCGCCCCTATTCGGGGCGCACGAAGGGTCCCGCCCGCCGCGGTATTAATGCGACCGACTTGCGCCCTGCTTTTCAGGGTGCTGAGGCCCCCAAATAAGGAGGACGCCGAAGAGCGTACGCACGCACGGGACAGCACGGGGAGGCCCCCTGTCTTGAGCAGGAGGCGAAGAGAGCAAACAGGAACGGAGGACGGCGCAGCTTCGGCGGATATCGGGGCTGTTTTGTTTGTATGTTGCCATGTTTCAATTTGTTGTTGGACAGGCCACAGGCCAGGCCGTGCTGGGGACAGTAAGGGGTTGGGCTGTGGTATAAATAAAGCGCAGGCTTCCGCTGCTTTGTCTCTTCTCGCTGCGTCTTCCCGTCATCCGTCTTCAAACCGCTCACGTCTTCCTCGTTCGACCGCTCCATCCTCCACCATGCCTGCTACGACGTTCTCTTCTCTCGGCAGCGAGTCCACGGCCGCGTCCGTCGCCGGCTCCTCGGCCCCCGAGCACCTGACGCTTGCCGTGCTGGGCTGCGGCGCCATGGGCATCGCCATCCTTTCGGGCATTCTGACCGAGCTCGCCGAGCGGGACGCGCCGCGGCCGCTGCAGGTGGCCTCGTCGTCGTGCTCGCTGGCGTCGATGGCGGTGCATTCAAAGAACGGCCGTGCCTCTCCGGCGGCGGCGGCGGCGGCGGGCGCCTCGGGCCCGGGCATGGACACGCCGGACCGCCTGCCGACGCACTTCCTCGCGTGCGTGCGGCGGCCCGAGGCGGCCAAGCGCGTGCGCGCGGCGCTGTGGGCGCACTCGTCCGTGGTCAAGGTGGTGGTGGACGACAACGTCGCGGCCGTGCAGCAGGCAGGCGTCGTGCTGCTGGCCTGCCAGCCCGCCGACGCGCCCGCCCTGCTGGCAGCCCCCGGCCTGGCCCAGGCGCTGCAGGGCACGCTGCTGGTCAGCATCTGCGGCGGGCTGTCGACCGAGCAGATCCGGACACACCTCTACGCCGGGGGCGAGGTCGACCAGCCCACCTGCTGCATCGTGCGCGCCGTGCCCAACGCGGCCGCGCTCGTCGGCGAGAGCATGACGGTGGTGGACACGACGACGCAGCCGGCGGCGCCCGACCACCCGAGCCAGCTGCCGGCCGAGGCGGCGGCCCTCGTCACCTGGCTCTTCCGCCGCATCGGCGACGTGACCACGGCGACAACGACGACGACGACGACCGGCACGGGGGCGGGAGCCGCCTCTGCTGCCGCCGCCGCCACCGCGCTCAGCACGGCGTCGCCGGCGTTCTTCGCGCTCGTGCTCGAGGCGGCCGTCGACGGCGCCGTGGCCGCGGGTCTTCCGCGGGCCGAGGCGCTGCACATGGCGGCGCAGGCTATGCGCGGCGCCGCCGGGCTCGTGCTGCACCACGGCGAGCACCCGGCGCTGCTGCGCGAGCGCATCGCCACGCCGGGCAGCGCGGCCGTGCCGGGCCTGCTGGCCCTCGAGGAGAGCGGCGTGCGCAGCGCCGTCGCGCGGGCCGTCCGGGCGGCGACCGCACACGAGACGCGCTGATTTGTGCTTCCCTGTATGGACCATGACAACATAAAATGTAAGATAGACCGAGGTGGACTGCAAATAGACTGCTGCAAATAGAAACCATGCCGATGCAAACGCCAAGCAACCATGAACAATGCCCAAATACCCGCTCTCCCTAGGCATCCGCCACGCGCGCCTTTTTGCTGCCGTTGGACACGGCATCCTCCTCGAGCTTGCGCTTGGCCGACGGCGGCTTGTCGGCGGCGGCCGCCAGCCGGGCGCGCTGCTCGTGCATGCTGAGCAGGCGGGCGTACTCGAGCTCGACACTGCGCAGCGTCTCCTCCAGCTTGTCGATGCGCTGCGCGCGCTCCAGCTGGCCCAGGATCTCCTTGTTGTGCCGGTACAGGCGCTGCTTGACAAACAGGCGCCACAGCTTGTACGCGTGCAGCTGCGCCGGCGTCGCTGGGGCTTTCCGGGCGGCCTGGCCGGCCGCGCTGGCTTTCCCCTCGGAGGAAGAGCCGCCGCCCGCCTCCGCCGCCTCGTCGGCCCCCTCCACCTCGTCCAGGCTCGGCCGCACGGCCGGCGCCAGCTTCTGCATCAGGTACATCTCGACGACGCGGTGGAACTGGCGGGGCGCGATCTTGGTGGCGTGGCGCAGGCGGTCGAGGGCGGCCGGGTCGACAATGTCGCGGGGCGCGGGCCCGGCGCGCGGGATGGCGACCGCCGTGTTGAGGCGCACGGCGTCGACAAAGGCGGGCAAGCTGGAGACGTAGGCGAGGTCCGCGAGGTCGCGCACGTCGTCAAAGGCCTCGTTGGGGTCCTCGACGGTGATCTCGGTCGTCTGCGGCTCGCGCAGGTAGTCGTCGAAGATGGTGCGGTACAGCCGCCCGGCGTTGCCCTTGCCCTGGAAGGGCGGCAGGATGAGAAACTGCGAGATGCGCGACCGGCACGGCAGCTTGGTGAGAGCAAACGCGCTTTCGCCGGCGGCCGGCAGCTCCAGCTCCAGCTCGCGCTCGCGCTCGCGCTCACGCTCGCCACCCTCCGCGGCCTCGCCGCCCTCCGTCCGCGGCGGCGTCGCCGCCGCCACCCCCACCGGAAGCAGAAACCGGTAGACGGTCGCGTAGCCGGCAAACTCGTAGTCGTAGGCGTCGGCCGTGCCCGACCGCTGGCGCGTGCGGTACAAGAAGAACACGGTCCAGCGGTCGAGGGGATCGTGCGCGCCGTCGGTGCTGATCAGCGTGCCGCCCTCGATGAAGAGCGGCACCAGGATCTGCACGCGGTTGACCAGCTGCTTGACGGCCGCGTCCGCCAGCGTGCCCTTCCAGATCTCGTAGCGCCCGTCGCTGCCGGTCAGCGTGCGCACGCGCTCGCCGGGTGGCGTGTACGCGGCCGCGGCCGCCTGCTGGACGGCCGTTTCGAACTCGGCCGGCTTTTGGAAGGCGACTGGGCGGTCGATTAGCGTTTGCTCATGCTTTCTTCTTTTCTTCTTGGGTGAGGACAGGCGGGAACCCACCCGGCGGCAGAAAGTCCTTCAGGGCGGCCGGGATGTCGGTGGCCTCGTGCTCGCCGACGGCCTTGAGCTTCCGCGACGAGGACACGAGCAGGTTCGGGCGCATGTCCGAGGCATGGAAGCGCAGGCGGATGGCCAGGTCCTGGTAGCCGACAATGGTCTCCTCGTCGCCAAAGACGGCATAGGTGAACTTGGGATGGAACGACGCCACCGCGCGCAGGCCCGTTGGCGCCGACTGCACAAGGCTGATCTCGAGGGCCTCGTTGGCGTTTGTGATCCCTGGGCTTGTCAGCCATCGACACGCCACGTCGTCCGTCCCATCGTCGTCGTCGACGTCGTCCTCGCCAAGCATCACATACACTCGTCGTAGGAATGCTCCATCGTGCTTTTGCGGTCAAGAGCCCGAGCCTGTGCTGACAGATAGATAGCAGAGCGCGCTCTTGGCCGGGAGGGTCGGCGTCGTGGCGGCGAGCGTCGTGGTGCGGACAGGCGAAAAGAAGCTGAGCCTCAGAGTCCCCCCAAAAGTCGAAACGCGCGCGCGACGATGCTTTGCGCGTTGAGTGCTGGGCGCGAAAAGATTTACACTAGTCTATAATTGGATTAGCGCGTGCGCACGTGTCCCGCCAGCTGTCTTCAGCCACATAGCGCAACCAGGGGCACGGCAGGCCAAGGCCTCGTCCAGCCCGGAGAACGAGACGACGGCTCTCTCACGACGACGCAACCCACGCCCTCACGCCTTCGCGCCTCCCTCCACCCAACGGCGATCCCGCGCCCCGACTGAATCCACGGCGCCGTCCTCTCGTCCCTGCTGTCTGCCGAGCGCCAGCGTCCGCCACGTGATCGTCGAGCTCGGCGACGTCGTTTTCTCCGTCTTCTTCTCCTTTTCGGCTCGGCCGCCGTGGTGGACGTTCTCCTGCGCGGCTCCTCCTCTCGCTCTCTTTCTTTTTGTCTCTGGAACCGCCGCAATGGGCGGCGGGCTGCTCCTCCTGCTGGCGCTCTGTGTAGGTTCCGCCCCGCCCGCCCTGCCGTCTTTCTGCTGTCTCGGCGCTCGCTGCTGACCACCTCTCCAGGCCGTTATGGCATTTGCGTAGGTTCCGATGCCTCTGACCCGTCCTTTTTGCTCTAGCTGACCGGCAGCTCCTTTCTCGCTGGCGCCCTCCCCCTGTCCATGACCTTGACGCAGCCACAGCTGCGGCTTATCTCGAGCATAGGCGTGGGCATCCTCGTGGGCACGTCGCTCATTGTCATCATCCCCGAAGGCGTCGAGGCCATTGTCAACCCCCTGCTCTCCGCACCGACGCCGGCCGCCGTGCGCCGCGCCTACGCTCTACGCCGCGACACTGCCCTCTCCCTGCCGGACTTTGTGCGGCGCGGACCCGTCCCCGAGGCTTCGGTTGCCGGCGCCGGCGGCGCCTCGGTCCTCGACGACATCCTGCTGCGCCGCGCCGCCGCCGCCGCGGACGGGGCGGCAACCGGCGACAGCGACACGGGCGCGGACGCAGAGGACGGCAAAGTGCGGTTCCACCACGGGGTGACCAAGCCGCCGCCCAAGGAGGAAAAGGTGGAGGAGGAGACCAAGGGAGAGGGTTCGGTGCCCGTTTCGCCGCCGACGCTGCCGACGTTTTTCATTGGCTTTGCGCTGGTGACGGGCTTTGTGCTCATGTTCTTGATCGACCGGCTGCCGCGGCACGCCGTGGACAAGCTGCAGTCCGGGCCGACGACGCGGCACATCAGCCTGGACAACCTGGCGTCGTCGTCGGGGCTGGGGCGCGGCGGCGACGGCGACGGCGACGACGACTACGACGGCAGCGGCGGGGAGGAGGAGGCCGGGTCCTACTTTCTGGGGTCGCTGACGCCGACGCCGCGGCAGTCGCGCGGGCTGGCGACGACGGTGGGGCTGGTGATCCACGCGGCGGCGGACGGCATCGCCATGGGCGCGTCGGCGACGACGTCGGACATGAAGCTGGGCCTCGTCATCTTCGTGGCCATCATGGTGCACAAGGCGCCGGCCGCGTTCGGGCTCACGTCGGTCCTGCTCAAGCACGGCCTGTCGAAGCGCGCCGCGCGCGGCCATCTCGTCGTCTTCAGCCTGGCCGCGCCCACGGGCGCCGTGGCCACCTTTGTGCTCATCAAGCTGCTCGGCGGCGGCGGCAGCAGCAGAATGGAGGGCGAGCGCGGCCAGTGGTGGACGGGCATGCTGCTGCTCTTCTCTGCCGGCACGTTCCTGTACGTGGCCATGCAGGCGATGCAGGAGGAGAGCAGCCTGGGCGGCAGCGGCGGCGGCGGCGGCGGCGGCGGCCTAGGCCACGACCACCACCTGCTCGGCGGCGGTCTGGGCGGCGGCAGCCTGGGCGGCGGCTACCTGGACGCGGCCACCCTGGCAGCGCAGCGGCGGCAGAGCCGGCCGCAGATGCGGGACACGCTGGCGACCATTGTCGGCATGCTGCTGCCGCTGCTGACCCAGTTTGGGCACCACCACTAGGCGTGGTTGGGTGGCTGTGTGCGTGTGGAGGAGGCTACGAAGCTGCATGTACATTTGTGGTGTTGTCTTGTTTCTCGCTCTTTGTTTTGTCTTCCTCCCCTTGGGTAAAGCGTCTGTCTTGGCTGGGATGCTCGAGGCGTCTGGGGTTTTTGATGTTTCTTTCTTTTCCTTCTTCTGTCTTGGAAAGACTCTTGTGCAGTCGGATGATGTACGGAGTGCGCGACGCCTGCAAAGGCAGCGGCGAGGACCACGGCGGGTTCACATGTCAAGCAAGGATCACGATCGACGGACGGACGGGACGAATAGATAGAAATGAGCAGATGTGAGGAACCGCCAAGAAGCCCACAACGACAGGCCCCCTCGTCCCACACGCCGTCCGAAACAACCCGTCGACCTCTGGCCGTCGTGCTTTTCTGTCGACCGCTTCTTCTCCCGTCTGGTGCCCTCCGATGGCCCGTGTGCTCACGCATGCGTTTCTCGTGCGGGCTTATTTTTAGCTGCCCGCCCATCTCGTCTGTTTCACCCAAGGCGACCCCGGCTGCTGGCGCTGGAGGCTGGCTGGCCACGGTTCCGAGCCCAAGTCCGAGCACGCAAGCACAGAGCACCCCCGATGCAACCTCTTCCGCCCTCACACGATCGGCGCCCGGCGCGGCTCCAGCGGCTGGAGCACCCGGTCGGGGCTGGGGTCACGCTGGCAGCGGCTGCACTGTTTTTGTGCTCGACAGCCACCTGACATGCAACAACCGCCTCGACATGGACAGCAGACAAGGCAGACAGGGCGAGATAGCGGCTCGTCTCCCGAACCGTCCTTCTCGCTGCCAGCCGGCATCCCCTGGCAAGAGGGCCGAGGAGCAGCCCGCGCACTACGGAGCAGACCTCAGCCCGGACGGAGCACAACTACGACCCCACGATTCCAAGACCGAGCTAGCCCGTCCGGGTCGACGAACGCCGGGCGGCCAGGCGGTCTGTTCGAGACGGGCGGCTATGCGCCGACCAGGGTTGGCGGTGGCGGCAGCGGCGCTCGACGATCGAGAAAGCTGGCTGATTGGCCAGACGGCGTTATACGTATACTGTACGGAGTACAAGTGCTCTGCACAAGTATCTCCATGCAAAGTACTTGTAGTAGTAAATATACCTTGAGGCCACCGTGCTGAGCTCACGCCATGCGACGCTGCAGCGCCAATGGCGAGTCAAAAAGCTGAAACGCGCTACAGGACGTGCGTCTCACACCGCCACGGCGCTCTGGCTTATGCGGCCTCTTCTGCGAGTGGGACCTGCTGTCGTGCTGTCTCGCTGACTCGCAGACTTGCTGTTGGGCTGCCTGTCGGGCTGGTGGCCGTCGGTCTGGCCGTCGGTCTGGCTGGCCGTCGGCCTTGGTTGTCGTCGTTTGCGGTCTGGAATGCGCGATAGCGCTTACCGCTACGGAGTACGGAGTACGGAGTAAGGAGTAAGCATATGCTGGTCAGACCCGCTGGGACCCTCGGCGCCAGTGGGCTCTACTCCGCTGTATTCTCGACTGAACCGCTGGACTCGACCGCTACTTCGCCCACCACCGCAGCAACTGGCCACATTCCAGGCGACTGTCGTGTGCAAACAGCGCCCCTTCCCCGCTCGCTCATTCGCTACAAGCGCCGGGCCAGGCCCACCCGCGCTCGCAAAAGACGCCCCGGTCTCGTTTGTACCCGTCGTATGGCTTGGCCCCTCCTCGGTACTTTGCCGTCGGCGCCCTCACACACTCCCGTCGCTCCCTCCTTCCCGCCCCTTCGTAGCCCCCTTCGACACCCAAACGCCCGCCGCCTTCCTCGCACATCGCCAGCGCCCTCGTCCTTTCCAGCCCTCGCTCCCTCCCGCCCTCGCCTCCTCGCTTCCCTCCTCTTTCCCTCCTTCCTTCTTCCTTTCTCCCCTCCTCCTCTGTTTATGATCTGTCAGCGACGTCGTCGGCGCCTGCCTCGTCTGTCGTCGTGCCCTCCGCTCGCTTCCTCCCCAATGCCTCGCTGACCGCACATTTCCACCCCCCTTCCTTCCTTCCCTTCTCTTCTCCCTCTGCCCCGTCTTTCGCTTCCACGGCGCCTGCCCTGCTCCTTCCTCGGCACGCACCGTCGCCGCGCCTGCTTTGTGGACAGCAGTCTCTGCATCCCGATCGGGATCGGCTCGCGGGCATTTGTCTGCCCATTCTTCCGCCTCATTCTCTTTCGCTTTTTCTCTTTCTCGTACCGTCCACGCTTGTCACGTCATCCCACATCGAAGCCCAGCAACCATCGCAATCGGCTTCGCCACCGGCCTAGGCGCGAACACGGACAGCCTCTGTCGGCCTCTGTCTGTCCGTCGGGCACCCTCGCACATACAGACGGCGTCTTCGATCCCGTCTCGGCAGTCAGGTTCGTTGGGCATTGCTTTTTTTCGTCCTGGCGCGTTCTGCTTCGTCCATCTGTCTCTCGTGCCCATCCCTTCCTCCACTTCCTTGCATGCTGCTTTCCCCTATCCCTACCTTCCTCCTCCTTCATTCCTACGCCCTCCCCCTGCCTCCTCAGTCGTCTCCCACAACAAAAACCAACGCCAGCCCGCATCCAACTGACGCATCCTTCTGCAGCCCCGGCCGTCCTCACCTGAACGTGCCCGTCGCCCGCTCGCCATGTCCGGATACCCTAGACCACGCAGCTTCTCAGACCGGCGGGGAAGCGCCTTCTCCTACGACGAGCTGTCTCTCCACTCGCACGCCGCCAACCCCGTCAAGGCGACGCAGGCCAGCCGTCCGCCGCGCGGTCCGCCCACGCCGAGCATGACCACCCCGGCCGCCGACTACGACCAGACCATGTCCGGCTCGCCGCCACCGCCGCCCACGCCCGCCGCCTCGCCGGGGCCCTCCCACGCCCAGCCCGACTGGAGCGACGCCGCCGCCGACGAGGACTTCTTCCACGCCAAGGTCCGCCAGCACTTCAAGGGCTGCTCCGGCGCCCAGCGCACGCGCCTGCTGGCCGACCTGCTCAACCTCTGCACCAGCCAGCAGCTGAGCTTCGTCCACCAGTTCGTCAGCCCGTTGCTGAAAAAGGACCCCTTCACCAGCCTGCCTGACGAGCTGTGCTTGCGAGTGCGTCCCCTTCCCCCCCAAAAAACAAGTACAATGTGTAGGTCTTCGTTCTAACCTTTAGATTCTCTCCTTCATCGACGACCCAAAGGTCCTAGCCCGTGCCTCTCAGGTATCGCGCCGCTGGCGGGATCTGCTGGGCGACGACGTCACCTGGAAGAACCTCTGCGTCAAGCACGACTACGACCGCCGCCTCTCCGACGTCCTGCCCACCTCCCCGACCCTCCCCATCCCCAAAGGCACGCCCACTGCTTTCTCGCCCGGCCTGCCCGGTAACAACACCGTCGCCGCCGCCGCAGCCGCCGCCACCGCCGCCGCAGCCGCCGCTACTGCTGCGAGCGGTGCCGTTGCTGGTGCTACTGTTGCCCGCGCTGCATATCCTGCCGGCACCACAGCCGCTGCCTCCGGCACGGCTACCACCAACATGACCACAACCGCCACGTCCTCCACCACGGCCTCCGCCTCCCCTTCCAACATCACAACCACCCAGCGCTGGTCATCGCTGCTGGCCCCGGATGCTGCCGGCGCGCCCTTGGCCACCTCCCGCAGCCTCGACGGCGCCACCGGCACCGGCTCGTCCAGCAGCAGCGCCCGGCAACGCCCCAAGCTGCGGTCATACAAGTCGCACTTCAAGCAGCGCTACCTTGTCGACGCTGCCTGGCGCACCGGCGGTCAAAACATCACCAAAAACATCACGCAGGACGGAGGTGTTGTGACCAGCCTGCACCTCACGTCCAAGTACATCATCGTCGCGCTCGACAACGCTAAGATCCACGTGTTCGACACCGACGGTGAGAACCAAAAGACCCTCCAGGGCCATGTCATGGGCGTCTGGGCCATGGTGCCCTGGGACGACATCCTCGTCAGCGGCGGCTGCGATCGCGACGTGCGCGTGTGGAACTTGGCTACGGGGTGAGTTCTTTCCTTGTCTTCCTTTCAAACTCTCTTCGGCCCTCTAACAAAATCAGAGCCTGCGTGCACACCCTCCGCGGTCACACGTCGACTGTGCGCTGCCTCAAAATGTCCGACGAGAACACGGCCATCTCGGGCTCACGCGACACGTCACTGCGTGTGTGGGACATCCGCACCGGCTTGTGCCGCAACGTGCTGGTTGGCCACCAGGCCAGTGTGCGCTGCCTTGAAATCAAGGGCGACATCGTGGTGTCGGGTAGCTACGACACGACGGCCAAGGTCTGGAGCATTTCCGAGGGCCGCTGCCTGCACACGCTGCAGGGTCACTACAGCCAGATCTACGCCATCGCCTTCGACGGCGTGAAGATCGCTACCGGAAGCCTCGATACCAGCGTGCGCATCTGGAACGCCGCCACTGGCGAGTGCCAGGCCGTGCTGCAGGGCCACACCTCCCTCGTCGGCCAGCTGCAGATGCGCGGCGACACCCTCGTGACCGGCGGCAGCGACGGTTCGGTGCGCGTGTGGTCGCTCTCCCGCTTCTGCCCCATCCACCGCCTGGCCGCCCACGACAACAGCGTCACTAGCTTGCAGTTTGACGACACCCGCGTGGTCAGCGGCGGCAGCGACGGTCGCGTCAAGGTCTGGGACCTTAAGACTGGCCAGCTGGTGCGCGAACTTATTTCCTATGGAGAGGCTGTGTGGCGCGTCGCCTTTGAGGACGAGAAATGCGTCGCTATGGCGCTTCGCAGTGGCCGCACCGTCATGGAGGTGTGGTCTTTCTCGCCACCCGAGGAGATGCTGCACGACCGGCCTCTGTCGCTCCCGCAGCGCACCGCGTCCTCGGATGCCGTGCCCTCGTCCTCCTCGCTGTCGTCGTCAGCGGCAGCGGCACCGGCAACGACGGCTGCCCGCGGGCCCATGACCGCCATGGCCATTGACACCCGGCGGGCATCGACGCTGCATCCGAGCGCGCGGCAGTCCAACACGGCCAGCCTGGACGTGGACATGCGTGACGCCGGACCCGCGACCGCGCCGTTGCAGCAGTGGAGCTCGACCTTCTTCGACGACGACGGGCCGACCACACAGCCGGTGCCGCGTTCATGATGACCAGGATGCCCGTCACATCCGCATCTGCCCTTCTCCCTCACACAACGTTTACGCCCTGGGTTTCGCCTTATCCTTGCCAATATGACGGAAGCATACTATGGTGTTCTCATTTCGGGCACAAACGCTGTCGTGTGTGCTGGGACCGAAAATCAGATCGCGTCTGCTCCTCCTCGCCTCCTTACCCTTTTGCATTTTTTGTTCGGTCCCGGGCTTTGGACAACAATCTTGCGTTTCCTTGTTTGTTGTGGTGTTCTTCCCGCCTTTGCTTCTCTCCTTCACAATACTGCAACAAAGCATGGGCACGGGCGTTTTATATCGAGGGCGAAAGCATCCACTGTCTTGTCTCGTTTTGAGTATATATTAGTGAAGCCGAAAAGAGAAGCGTAGCGAGCGAGCATCCACCGCGTGGCTCTCGCAAAGGCGTTTTTTTTATATTCATGGCTCGTCGCGCTGCCCCATGGATCTGGCTGAACGGGTGGCCGCCGACATTTGACGGGGAACACTGGGAAATATATTTAGGCATCGCGAGCAGGAGGAGCAAATAAACATAGACATCTCCATATCTTCTCGTCCGCACTGTTTGTCAGCCGTTTTGCCCTGTTCCCTGTGATCTCTCGCTGGTGGACCGCTTTCCCGTCGGGGTGCTATTCCAGCGAGCAAAAGAGCACCGACAGCGGCGCCGAAGCCACTGTTGAGGTTGGGGATTGGGCCGCTAAACCGCAAGGAGCAGACGTGGCCAGCTTTTCGGCTCCACTGCTGGACCCCTGATTGGCCGTTGCACAGGGGGGAGTTAGGATAGCTCTTGCCCTCGTCTTGGTTCTTCGGAGCCCCCAAAGGAAAGTCCGGCCCCAGCCAGCGAGCTCGAAACAGCGGTATTTTTCTATTTTTCTTCCGCATTTTATTTAATTTGCTGGGCGGCAACCTTCCCGGAGTATCGCTCGCTCTTGCTCGCTCTTTGCTCCCCGTCGCTCTCCTATTATTTAGCGCGTGTTTTTCTTTCCCTCGTTCCAGCTTCAACCCGAGATCCCCGAATCTTGCTCTTTTTTCCTCTGCTCGGTTCTCGACCTTTCATCGATTGGGGGCAATCGCATTGGCTCTTTTATTTTCCTCGACTTTCTGTTCCGTCTCCCAACGCCCGGCCTACGATGTTCTCGCGTGCTGCGCTCCGCGCTGGCCGGCAGGCGGCGGGCCGCCGCCTGCAGACGACGACGACGGCCATGACGCCCCTGCGGACGATGGCGACGGCGACGGCGACGAGACCCGTGATGGCGCGCACGACGGTGGCGGCAGCGACGCAGGCGGCGGCGGCGCGGCGAACGGTGACGACGGACGCGGCGTCGGCGCACGTGGAGAAGAGCGCGGTGCCGGAGTCGGACGACGAGCCGTTTATGGTGACGCTGAGCGACGAGAGCTTTGAGACGTACGAGCTGGACCCGCCGCCGTACACGCTGGAGGTGACGAAGAAGCAGCTGAAGCGCATGTACTACGACATGGTGGTGGTGCGGCAGATGGAGATGGCGGCGGACCGGCTGTACAAGGAGAAGAAGATCCGCGGCTTCTGCCACCTGTCGACCGGCCAGGAGGCTGTTGCTGTGGGCATCGAGAACGCCCTCACGCGCGAGGACGACGTGATCACGGCGTACCGCTGCCACGGCTTCGCGTACATGCGCGGCGCGCCGGTGCGCAAGATCGTCGGGGAGCTGCTGGGCCGCAGCGAGGGCATCTCCTACGGCCGCGGCGGGTCCATGCACATGTTTGAGAAGGGCTTCTACGGCGGCAACGGCATCGTCGGCGCGCAGGTGCCGGTTGGCGCGGGCCTGGCCTTTGCCCACAAGTACCAGGACAAGAAGACGGCCTCGGTCATCCTCTACGGCGACGGCGCCAGCAACCAGGGCCAGGTCTTTGAGGCCTTCAACATGGCCAAGCTGTGGAAGCTTCCGGCGCTCTTTGGCTGCGAGAGTGAGTTCTGCTTTCTCCCCCGCGCTTTTTGTTCGTTCCTTTGGCCCTTCTAACAACACCCCCAGACAACAAGTACGGCATGGGCACGGCGGCGGCGCGCTCGTCGGCGCTGACCGACTACTACAAGCGCGGGCAGTACATTCCCGGCCTCAAGATCAACGGAATGGACGTGCTGGCGGTGAAGGCGGCCGTGCAGTACGGCAAGGAGTGGACGGCCAACGACAACGGCCCGCTGGTGCTCGAGTACGTGACCTACCGCTACGGCGGGCACTCCATGTCGGACCCGGGCACCACGTACCGCACGCGCGAGGAGATCCAGCGCATGCGCTCGACCAACGACCCCATCGCCGGGCTCAAGCACAAGATTCTCGACTGGGGCGTCGTCAACGAGGACGAGCTCAAGGCCCTCGACAAGGAGGCCCGCAGCTACGTCAACGAGGAGGTGGCCATTGCCGAGGCCATGGAGTTCCCCGAGGCCAACCTCGACGTTCTCTTCAACGACATCTACGTCAAGGGCAGCGAGCCCAGCTTCATCCGCGGCCGCACCGCCGAGGAGCTGCGCTACTTTAACTAGGGAGCAGGACGGAGAGGCAGCTTGGAGCTGGCTGGCGGAGGACGAGGGCTGTGAGGGCGCCTGTCCAACCACATAGATCACACCTGTGCTGTAATATCTGTCGCGTTTTCGTTTTTGTCTGTTCCCTTGCTCGGGGGGGGGATGTACGAATAAACCAACACCATTTGTGCTCGAGGACGATGTGGCTGCCTGTCGAGGGCGCGTTCTGGTCTGACCACGTGAGATTGTTGCGCGCGGGTCACGTGGCATCGCTCATTAAACGCGATTTTCGGGGCCCGCGTTTTCCCACGCGCGTGTCCCCCTCGCGAGGAAGAGACGACACCAACACCACACTGCACGCTCAACGCACAGAAACCACGCTCGCCCGCTCGCTCGCCTGCCGACCCATCCCGACCCGTCGACCCAGAAGCAACCGTGGCTTTGCGACCGTTTGTGCGGCTCGCGCGCAGCAGCAGCAGCAGCAGCAGCAGCAGCAGCTTCGGCGTCGGCATCGGCATTGCCTGGACGTGCGGACGAGGCCGTCGTTCCGCGTCTTTCGGTCAGGCTTTGTGGCCGCGTGCTCTTGCTTCCTGGCCCTCTCCGTCTTTTTTCTCCTCTGTCTCGGCCGCACCACGCACCATGGCGCCCAACAGCAAGCAGGCGACCCTGGGGTATGTGAAGCCGTCGCAGACGACGTTGGGGCACGTGTTTTTTGAAGACAAGAGGGGAGGCCGTGTCTTTCTCTCCATTCTGACCGAGCAGCCAGTTCTTTGGGGCACCCGGGGCGGCCCGGCCGGCGCCGCCGCAGCAGACGAAGCTGTCGTTTGCCACCAAGGCGACGAACAACGGGGGCGGCGGCAGCGGCAGCAGCAGCAGCAGCTCGTCCAAGGAGAATGTGACGCCGGAGACGGGTACGTTTCTTTCCGAGAGAGTGCGTGCCGACTCGCGTCCTAGCGCTAAGAAAAAAAACAG
Source organism: Ophiostoma fasciatum (assembly GCA_019925495.1). Classification (NCBI taxonomy): domain Eukaryota; kingdom Fungi; phylum Ascomycota; class Sordariomycetes; order Ophiostomatales; family Ophiostomataceae; genus Ophiostoma; species Ophiostoma fasciatum. The sequence goes on along the minus strand of JADHKM010000008.1, from coordinate 47,837 downwards.
ACAAGAAAAAGCGGTTGTCGGACGACGAGGCCTCCGGCGAGGGCGGCGCGGCACAGCGGGCGGCGAAGCGGGCGCGGAAGAATCGGCACGTCGTGGAGGACGACGAGGACGACGAGGCCGCGGCGGCTGCGCCGGTGGCTGTCAAGACGGAGGCGCCAGCGGCTGTCAAGGAGGCGTCCAATGGGGATGACAGCAAGGCCATTAAGAAGGAAGACAACGCCGAGGCGGTGGCCAAGAAGGAGGACGGCGCCAAGGCCACAAAAAAGGGGGACAGCACCAAGGCCGTCAAAAAGGAAGACAGCGCCAAGGCCGTCAAAAAGGAGGCCGGGGACGACGCCGCGGCAGCCTCCGAGTCCGAGTCGGCGTCGGAGTTGGAGGAGGACGACGACGACGAAGACGAAAAGCCCGAGGTGGCGGCCAAGGTCCGCAAGACGGTGCAGGCGGTGCTGTCGATGCCGACGACGGACGCGTATCCGGACTGGCCGGCGGGGGCGCCGGTGCCGTACGCGGCGCTGTGCCGGACGTTCTCGCTGATTGAGCTGACGACGAAGCGGCTGATCATCATGGAGTACTGCTCGCTGTTTCTGCGGCAGGTGCTGCGGCTGACGCCGCAGGACCTGCTGCCGACGGTGCTGCTGATGGTGAACAAGCTGGCGCCGGACTACGCGGGCATCGAGCTGGGGATCGGCGAGTCGCTGATCATGAAGGCGATTGGGGAGACGACGGGCCGCAGCCTGGCAGTGATCAAGCAGGACCAGAAGGAGATTGGCGACCTGGGGCTGGTGGCGGTCAAGTCGCGGTCGACGCAGCCGACCATGTTCAAGCCGAAGCCGCTGACCATCCGCGGCGTGCACCGGGGCCTCATGGACATTGCCACGCTGGCGGGCAACGGCGCGCAGCAGCGCAAGGTGGACGGCATCAAGAAGCTGCTGTCGGCGGCGGACGCGGACGCCGCCAGCGGGCAGGGCCGCGGCGTCGTCGACATCACCAAGGACAAGGGCGGCCCCAGCGAGGCCAAGTACCTGGTGCGCTTCCTCGAGGGCAAGCTGCGCCTGGGCCTGGCCGAGCGCACGGTGCTGGTGTCGCTGGCGCAGGCCGTCATCCACCACGAGGCGCAGGTGGCCGGCACGACGGCGACGCCGGCCGACGTCGAGCAGGCCGAGGCCATGCTCAAGACGGTGTACAGGTGCGTTGGTGCGGTTGCTGCGTTTCTTGGTTTGATATCTTTCCCTGACCGCCAGCGAACTGCCGAGCTACGACCTCATTGTGCCGGCGATGCTGGAGCACGGCATCATGCACCTCCGGGAGCACTGCAAGCTGCGGCCGGGGATCCCGCTGAAGCCGATGCTGGCCAAGCCGACCAAGGCGATCACGGAGGTGCTGGACCGGTTCGAGAACCAGACGTTTACGTGCGAGTACAAGTACGACGGCGAGCGGGCGCAGATCCACTACGTGGCGGCGGACGCGGACGCGGGCGGCAACAAGGGGCTGACGGCCATCTTCTCGCGCAACTCGGAGGACCTGTCCAAGAAGTACCCGGACATCCTGGCGAAGCTGGCGACGTGGGTGAAGCCGGAGACGAAGAGCTTTGTGCTGGACTGCGAGACGGTGGCGTGGGACGTGGAGGCGCGCAAGGTGCTGCCGTTCCAGCAGCTGATGACGCGCAAGCGCAAGGACGTCAAGATCGCCGACGTCAAGGTCAAGGTGTGCGTGTTCGCGTTCGACCTGCTGTACCTCAACGGGGCGCCGCTGGTGGCGGAGCCGCTGCGGGCGCGGCGGGCGCAGCTGGCGGCGGCGTTCGCGCCGGCCGAGGGCGAGTTCGCGCTGGCGACGCACATGGACGGGCAGGAGGTGGAGGCGATCCAGGCGTTCCTGGACGAGAGCGTCAAGGCGTCGTGCGAGGGGCTCATGGTCAAGATGCTGGACGGCGCCGAGAGCGGGTACGAGCCCAGCAAGCGGTCGCGCAACTGGCTCAAGATCAAAAAGGACTACCTCGCCGGCGTCGGCGACTCGCTCGACCTCGTCGTGCTGGGCGCCTACTACGGCCGCGGGAAGCGCACCTCGGTCTACGGCGCGTTCCTGCTGGCCTGCTACAACGCCGCCGCCGACCGCTACGAGACCGTGTGCAACATCGGCACCGGCTTCAGCGAGGCCGTGCTCGACGAGCTGCACGCCCAGCTGCGCGCCATCGTCATCGACCGGCCCAAGCCCTTTTACGACCACAGCGCCGGCGGCATGCACCAGCCCGACGTCTGGTTCGAGCCGCGCTTCGTCTGGGAGGTGCGCACCGCCGACCTGACCCTGAGCCCGCGCTACAAGGCCGGCGCCGGCGAGGGCGTCGACCCGTCCGGCGAGCACCGCGGCATCAGCCTGCGCTTCCCGCGCTTTGTGCGCGTCCGCGACGACAAGAAGCCCGACGAGGCCACCACGTCGCGCCAGGTCGCCGAGATGTACCGCCGCCAGGAGAGCGTCGCCAAGACCAAGGGGCCCTCGGTCGACGACGATTTTGAGTATTAGCTACCATAGGCAACAACTGAATATTGATGGATCCAACTGAATATAATCTAGCATGATATACAGTCAACGTCTTCACAGAATCGACCGCTCCAGCACCGGGCTCGGCGGGTCGTCCAGCAGCCCGCGATGCTCGCCGGGCGCGTCTGGGGGACGCTGGTGGCGGCTGCCCCGTGCCTCTGTTTGCGCCTCTGCCTCTGTTTGCGCCTCCGCCTCTGCCTCCGCCTCTGCCTCCGCTTCTGCCTCCGCCTCCTCCCGGCCCTCCTCCCGGCCCTCGGCGCCGTTGAGCACGTACCAGACGTCCTTCTTGGTGAGCAGGCCCTGGAGGACGCCGCGGTCGGTGAAGAGGAGGTAGCGCAGGCCGAGCTTCTGGAAGTAGTGGACGGCGAGGTGCAGGCGGGCGCGCGAGGGCAGGGTGAGGGGCGTCTGGTCCATCCAGGGCCGCAGGTCGAGGGTGGTGCGGGGGTCGGCGAGGGGCTGGTGGGCGAAAAAGGCCTCGGTCTCGTCCGGGGGCAGGGCGCGCGGCGGCTGGGTGGCGGCGTGCAGGGTGTAGGCCAGCTCGGCGCGCGAGATGTAGCCGAGCAGGACGGCGTCGTGGGGGTCGGAGACGACGGGGAAGCCGCGGTAGGGGTGGGCGTCGAGGACGCGCAGCAGGCTGGCGACGGTGTGGCCGGTGGCGGTCAGCACGACCAGGTCCTCGATGCGGGTCATGACGGCGGACACGGGCACGTCGGGCACGTCGGCGTCCTCGAGGCTGGTGCCGAGGTAGGGGTAGGCGTTGAAGTGGATCCAGGCCTCGTAGATGCCGCGGCGCGAAAAGGCGTCGCCCACCCACTTGGACAGCAGCACGGCCACCATGATGGGCAGCACGTAGGTCAGGGCGCCCGTCAGCTCAAAGACGATGACGACAATGGACACGGTGACGCGCGTGACGCCGGCCAGCGCGGCGGCGGCGCCCACAATGGCGTAGGTGCCGGGCGTGACGCAGGCGACGACGGCGTCGGGCTCGCAGGCCTGGAAGGGGAAGAAGGCCGGGTGGCTGCGCTGCCAGATGGCCATGACGATGCCGACGGCGCGGCCCGTCAGCGCGCCGATGGCCATGGAGGGCAGCATGATGCCGGCGGGGATCTGCAGGCCAAAGGTGACGGCGGCCAGGAAGAAGCCGAGCACGGCGGCCAGGAGCAGCAGCACAATGGTGCCGGCGGTGGCGGCGCCGGTCTTGCAGAGGCCGAGGGGGTCGTCGAGCAGCAGGGAGCAGTCGGCAAAGAGGTTGGAGACGAGCTCGGAGGACTGGGCGCGCATGTAGAGGTTGGGGTAGTTGACGAGGGCGGTCAGGGCGGCGACGAGGACGACCTGGGCGACGGGGCCGGGCAGGCGGGCGGCGTGGGCCTTTTTCCAGCGGGCGACGGCCATGTTGGCGCGGATAAAGAGGCCGCCGTAGACGCCGCCGAGGACGCCGAGCAGGGCAAAGGGCACGAGCTCAAAGGCGTGCCAGCCGGAGCTGTACTGGACCTGGTAGAGCACGAGCTTGCCGGAGCGGAAGGGGTCGAGGGCCTGCAGCACAAAGGCGGCGGTCATGGCGCAGACGAAGCTCTGCCACATGGTCTTGTCGGGGAAGTAGTAGGAGAGGGTCTGGCTGTCAGCGGCTGCCGGAGGCAGGATGCCAGGCGCAACAACGCACCTCGAGACTGAAGAGGACCCCCCCGATGGGCGAGCCAAAGGCCACGGAGATGCCCGAGGCGGCGGCGGCGGAGAGGACCTCGCGGCGGCGGGCCTCGTTGGTGTGGATGCTGGGGAAGAGCTGGGTGAAGAGGTTGGCGCAGCAGCAGGCGACGTGGACAAAGGGGCCCTCCTTGCCGAGCCACATGCCCGAGGCGACGGCGAGCACGAGCCCGAGCGACTTGGTGGCCAGGGTCCAGGCGCCGAGGAAGCGGCGGATGACGAAGCCGCCCAGCAGCGTCTTGATCTCGGGGATGCCGCTGTGGCGCGCGTAGGGCGCGTACTCGCGCACGAGCAGCGCGGCGGCGGCGGCGGCGGCGGTCGAGAGCACGAGGAAGAAGACGTACTCGACCAGCCACTTGCCCGACGCCGACGCGATGCCCAGCGCCGCCGCCCACGGCCGCCAGCCCGCGCACAGCGCGCCCTCGTCGTAGCCCCAGCAGCAGAAGCCGTGGTTGAGGTAGAAGCGCCCGCCGTCGACGCCGCCGCCCGCGCAGTAGCCCTGCTTGAGGTCGCCCAGCCAGTCCGACGCCACGTCAATGGCCGCCGCCAGCACCCCCGCCGCCAGCCCCGTCAGCACCAGCACCACCCACACCTGGCCCGCGTCCAGCAGCCGCCGCACGTGGCCCAGAAGCGGCCGCCAGCCGCCGCCGCCTCCGCCACCTCCCCCGCCACCACCGTCGCCGCCGCCGCCGCCGCCGCCGCTCCAGCCCCCGCTCGTGTCTGCGCGCAGCGCCCGCAGCCGCTGCCGCTCCTTGTTGTGTTCAAAAATCCAGTCGATGGCCGTCAGGTCCTCGTAGCCCACGCGCCGGCCGGGGCCCTCGGCGTACCAGTCGACGACGTGGGGGATGCCGCCGCCGGCCTTGCTGCCGCCGCCGCGGTGGTGGTCGATGTTCACGCCGCCGCCGTCGTCACCGTCGTCGCCGTCGTCGTCAAAGCCGCGGCCGCGGCCGCTGCCGCCCACGACGCCCTGCACCTCAAACGCCGCGTCGTCGTCGTCGCCCGCGCCGAGGCCCAGGCCCAGCCTGACCGGCCCCGTGCCGGCATCCTCGCGCGCGGCATACGGCGACGTCGGTCGCGGCAGAAACCGGCCGGCCGATCGGTGTCCATCCCTGTCGTCATCGCCGTCGCCGTCGTCGCCGTCGTCGCCTCCATCAAGCAAGTCAACGGACCGTCTGCGTCTGTCATGGTTGCCGACGCCGACGCCGCTGCTGCCGCTGCCGCTGCCGCTGCCGCTGCTGCTGCCGCCGCCGCCGCTCCTCGCTGCTGATCGAGGGTCCATCGTGCACGACCAGCCGAACCGTCATCGCGCAGCCGGGACAGAAGCGAAAAGGTCGGTCAACGTCGCCGTGTGCGCGATTGCGTGGAAAGGCTGGCTGGCGTCTGGCAGCTCGCGTTTCGCTTGTCCAAAACGGCAAGCGGTACGAGCACGTGCGCCCCACCTAAGCATATGCGCTTACCAGGTGTGGCGATATATGCACAAAGGCGAACCGCATCGACGTCGATTGACGTCGATTGACGTCGACCGACCGGAATCACCTGTCCTTGTAGCCAACGCCGCGACCCGCCCGATCAACGACGCATGGCTCCTCCCGCGGAAGACCACAACAGCGCCGGCGGCGTGCCGGCCGAGAAACCGACGCCGGCCAGCCACCCGCCGCCCAGCGCAGACCCGGACGAGGCCGCCGTGGCCCGCATCGAGCAGCTGCTGCGCGTCAAGGACGACACGTCGCGCTTTGTGGCCCTGGCCCTGCTCAAGGCCGTGCTCGACAACCGCGTGCAGCAGGAGGCCCCCGCAGACCACGCGGACGGCTGCTCGTGCCACCAGCAGGGGCTGGCGGCCTCGTCGCCCGAGCTGCTCCGCCTCTGGGAGGCCCTGCCGGTCAAGTTCCTCGACAAGCTGCTGCGCGCCGGCCTCGAGGCGCCGGGCGCGTCCCCGTCGGGGTCCGGCATCGCCGGCGCCGAGGCCGGCCACATGCGCGACCTGGCCGTCGCCGTGCTGCACACCTTTGCCGCGCGCATCCTGCCCGAGGACCGCCGCGGCGACGCCCGCCTCGTCAACCGCATCCCGCTGCTGGTGGCCTCGCTGGCCCCCGCCGCCGCCGCCGAGCCCAGCACGGGAGCCCGGCCCGCCCCCGCCTCCGGCGACACGCCCGCGTCCACCACGGCGCTCATCCTGGACACGCTGGCCCTCCTCGTCAGCATCCCCGAGGGCGTGGCCGTCTTCGTCCGCGCCGTCCCCGACCTGCGCCCCCTCGTCCACCTCGCGCCCTCCGAGTCCATGGCCCTCGCCATCCTGCTGCGCGCCTGGCTCGCCGGCCTCATGGCCGACGACGACGCCGACGTCGCCCGCACCCGCCGCTCCATCGACGCCACCCTGCCGGCGCTCGTCGCCGCCTTCCAGGACACCGACGGCGTCACCCTGCTCATGTTTGTGGCCTCGCTGCTGCACAACGCCGCCTCCATCGCTGCCGAGCGCCAGATGCCGCTCACGGACCTCGTCCCCGCCGTCGACATGGCCTGGCTGCAGCCCGTCGCCGCCCTCGTGCGCCGCCTCGCCGCTCGCCGGCCCACCGCCGCCGCCCGCGCCGCCTCCACCCACGCCGCCGCCGCCCTGCTGCGCGTCTACAGCATCGCCGACGGCCTCCTGTTCGGCCAGCCGCGCGACGAGCCCGCGTCCCCCGACGGCGACAAGCCCTTTGTCTATCTCTTCATCAGCATGCTGCTCGTCGACCTGCGCGCCTCCCTGCCCGGCCTGCTCGCCCGCCTCAACGACCGCACCGACGACTACGCCGCCACCGCCTCCCGCCTCACCGCCGCCTACGACGTCCTGTCCGCCTTTCTCGCCTACCTCGCCCTCATGAGCAGCTGCGACGCCAGCGACGAGGGCAAGCCGCCCCAGGAGCCGCTGTGGCCCCGCTTCGCCCCCGACCACCTGCTGCGCCTGCGCGCCAGCATCGCCGAGACCCTCTCCCTCACCATCGAGTACCTGCGCGACCGCTGGGACGCCGCCGTCGCCGGCGCCCAGGGCCTGCACCCCGACGCCCGCCCGGGCCCCGCCGTCCGCGCCCACGCCGGCGACGCCGCCGGGCCCCCGCTCGCCTGGGACGCCGCCGACGCCGACGCCACCGTCAACCGCGACCCCCTGGTCCACGCCGCCATCGGCGCCCTCGCCCTGTGGCTGCGCGACGACGACAACGAGGCCCTGCGCCGCGAGGCCGCCGGGCTCGCCGACATGTTCGTCGACCTCTACCAGAGCTCCGCCCCCGACGCGCTCCCCGGCGGCGGCACCGTCATCGACTTCCGCCCCCGCATCCTCGTCGCCTTGGAAGGCCTGGCCTTTGTGCCGTGGCCCCTCGACGAGGACGAAACCCACGGCGGCAACGCCGCCGCCGCCGCCGCCGACGACGACGACCGCTACGACAACGACATCCTCTCCCTGCTGCTCGCCCAGAACGTCTGGCAGGTCCTGGCCGCCGACCTGCTGGCCGTCCTCACCGCCCGCCCCCCGCCGCCGCCCCCCGGCCTCGTCGGCGACGCCGTCCGCAGCTTCGACCCCGGCGATGCCGCCGACCTCGACCGCGGCGTCAGCGTCGCCCGCGTGCTCGTCAACATCGCCCAGTCCTTCCGCCCCGGCACCCGCGAGGCCTGGATGGACGTCGTCACCCACGTCGCCGCCTGGGAGGGCCCCGACGACAACGAGGCCAACGACGCCACCACCGTCCTCCGCGCCGAGCTCCGCGTCAACGCCATCATGCTCGTTTCCGTCGTCGCCGGCTGCGCCCATGCCGCCCTCGTCCGCCGCTACAGATACTCCATCGACGCCGTGCTCGGCCTCGCCCGCCGCCTGCGGCCCTCGCTCGCCCCCACCCGCATGAGCCAAGACATCAGCGCTAAGCTCATCGATTACCTCGACGATGCAGAAACCACGCTCGAGGACGTGCGCGCCACGTGTGGCTGAACGCCTTCAGCATCTTGGGTAAAATATGGGAGCAGGAATCTGCGTTAGACATGGATTTCAGATCGACAAGCATGCTTTGATATGTGCAAGGTTGTTTTTTTATGTTGTACGAGTAACGCAACACAACATGGTATTCTGGACGGTACAAAAGGGTTAGGAATCAAGACGAGTAAAATCCAAGTATCCAAAGGTATGCGACAAAAAAAAATAAAGCAAAATAAAAATACGCAAAATTAATATACAAAAAGAAAATAGGTCAGAAAATAGACACGCGGGCATTTTGCATCAGCGGATCAATCTGTGTCGCCTTCTTCGTTCGCTTCCGCTCCCTTTTCCCTCCCGGTTTCCCGAGGTCCCTTAATTCGCGACCTCCTCCTCGACCCATCCGTTCAGACCGCCCTGGATGGCCAGGCCAAAGCCCGCACCCATGCCGCCGAAGCTGGCCTGGTACTGGTGGCCCCGCCGCTCGCCCTCGTTGCCGCCGCCGTTGCTGCCCGGCACGCTGTTCGGGCTGTTGCCGCTGTTCTCAAACCCCGGCGCAAGCACCGGCAAGCTGACCGCACGGTTGTGCTGCCCCCGCGGGTTCCCGGGCGCCAGCAGACCGCCAATCGTCGTCGTGCCGTTGGTCGTCGAAGTGCTGCCCGCCCCGTTTGTCGCGTAGCCGTTCGACATGCTCGCCGACTGCTGGTGTCCCGAGATGATCGGCCCCTGCGGCACCTCCAGCGTCAGCTCCGTCGCCGGGTTCTGCGCCGTCCCAAACAGAGCCGCCTGCTGCGCCACCAGAACCTGCTGCTGCTGCTGCTGCTGCTGCGCAGCCTGCTGCGACACATGGTTCAGGTACATGGTCAGTGCGTTGTTGGTCGAGTTGAACAGCGTCACCGCCGGCTGGTTGTTGGCCGGCGAGGTCGCGTTCGTCGGCGAGCCACTGTTCTGGCTGGAGCCGTTCGGCGGGGGGGACGCCATGCGACTGCCGTCACCGTGAGGAGACTGGGCTGAGCCGCCACTGCCGCCGTTGTTGTTGCTGCTGCCACCGCCACCACCGCCGCCGCCCTGTTGGAGCTGGCGCGGGGCATTGCCGCAGCGGTCCTTGCCGAAGTTAACCTTGAACTTCTTGTACTCCTCCTTGCTGCGGATGGCCTCAATGGCCTTGATCGCGTTGGCAATGTTGGTGAAGTTGACAAAGGCACAGCTCTTCTCGCGCAGCGTGTTGACCAGCTCAATCTCGCCAAACTCGGCAAAGTCCTGGCGGAGCCGCTCCTCCGTCCACGTCTCGTCCAGGTTTCCAATGTACACGTTGCGCGACGCACCGCCGCTGACTGCCAGCGCAATGGCGGGCGGCAGCGCACCCGAGTGCTTGCCCCAGCCGATCTTGAGGCGCCGGTTGTGGATCATGAGCCCCTGCAGGTTGCTGAGCGCGTAAAACGACGCCGCCGCCGTGGGATCAATGAACGTCACGAAACAAATGTGCTTGTCGGGGATGTAGCGGACGTGGTGCAGCAGCCCGCCACGCACGACATTGCAAATCTCCTCAATGGTCGTCTCGGGATGGATGTTGCCCAGGTAGATCGTGCGGTTGCCGAGGTTGCTAATGCCACCGGCCGTCGTGGCCACGGCCGCCGCAGCAACGGACTGCTGGGCGAGAGCGTTCGAGATGACATCGCGGTCCGCGCCCGTCAGCATGTGCGCGTAGCCGGGGGCAATGCCCAGGTACTGCGCGGCGTTCTGCTGCTGGGTCTTGGACACGTAGGCGCAGCGGTCCTTGCCGTAGTAGACGCGGCGCGGGCTCTGCCACTTGGCCTCCTGGGGGAGCTGGGTGACAGCCTTGACGGCGTTGGAGATGGAGAGGAAGTGGATGAAAGCAATGTTCTTCTCGCGCACAAGCTTGACGGTGTCGATGGCGCCGAACTTGCCCAGATCCTCGCGCAGCTCCTCCTCGGTAATGTCGTCAGGCAGGTTGCCCAGGTACACGTTGCGCGACGCGCCGGACTGCTGCACAGCCAGTGCGACGGACGTCGGCACCTGGGACGGCTTGCCCCAGCCGACCTTGATATCCTGGCCCTTGATGCAAAGCTTTTTCAAGATCGCATCGGAGTGGAAGTGGGTGGCAGAGCTCGCGTCCAAAAAGGAAATGAAGGCGCAGTTCTTGTCGGGCAGCATGCGAACCGACTCGATCTGGCCGCTGCGCACGTGGCTTAGGAGCTCCTCGGCCGGCGTGTCGGCTGGGATGTTACCCAGATAAACGGTGCGGCTAGCACCGGTGACAACGCCGGGATTCATCGCCACCGGCGACGTGGGCTGCATGGGCACCTGGATCTGACCGCCGTTCAGGTTGAAGACACCGCTGGGCGAGTGCGGCGAGTAGAACTGGGGCGCGCCGTAGGCGGAAGGCGACACAATGGCCGGGTACGCCTGGGGCGACGAAAGGTGCTGCTGGCCGGGACTTTGCTGGCCGACCTGCTGACCGTTGCTGGCCTGGCCATTGATCTGGCCATTGGCCGGCTGGCCCGGCATGCGGCCACCCTGCTGAGCGGCCTGCTGCAGCTGCTGCAGCTGCTGAAGCTGCTGGAGTTGCTGGAGCTGCTGGGCCTGCGTACCCTGCTGGTAGCCGACCTGGCCGCCAGGGAACTGGGACGTGGCGAAGGCGGCCGGCGTGCCCGGCTGGAAGGGGCTGCCGAGCAGCAGCTGGGAAGGAAGCAGCGAGGTGAACTGCATGTCGAAGCTGGTGCCGGGCGTGGTCATCTCGGCGGCGGTGGACGCCGGGGGCGGGGCTTGGCTCATGGGCTGGGTATTGATACTGGGAATGTTGGTGCGGCGCGGGTGGCGGTCACCAAAGCCAGAGATGTTGGAGGTGAAGGCGCCGTGGGAGAAGCCGGTGTCGCTGTTCGAGGGCTTGGAGGCGTGACCAAACCGGCCGCCGCTGGGGCCAGCCTGGCCCACGGGGGCACTGATGTCCTGCATGCCGAGCAGGTGAGGCGGGACAAGGCCGTCCCGGGAAACGTGAGATAGGACCGCCGTTTTGAAGAGTGATTCGCGCCCTGGAACTGGGCACGAAGGAAGCTGGCGTGGAAAAACGAGCGTGGTCGAGGCTGATCTCGGGAAAAAAAATCGGCGTCTGCTTCGTCGCCAAGGAGGTGTCGAATACAAAATCGACGGGGTATCGAGAAACAAAATGGAGCCAAGCAGTTGGTATGCAGCTGGTCGGCGCAGAGAGAAAGAATCGGAGCCTGAAGATCGCGGGCTCGTGTGTCCGGGCAAGTCGGCTGCAAGGGTGCAAGATCGAAGCAGAAGATGGGAAATGAAGATAACAGGGAATATGCAAGATATTAAACAATGGCGAATGTCGAGAGAACCTGGACAGGCGATGCTCGACAAAAGTGATGAACAAGGATAGTGGTAGGCAGCAGCGGGTGTCTGCCAATGTCAATCTGCGACGAGAGAAGAGGTACTGAACGAGAAGACGTGAAGAAGAAAGAGAAAGGGAGCCGAGTTCGGTGTTGTTGACGCGCAGGAGGACTCGAAGGGCGGCCAGAAGAAGCGGGCGAGCGGCGACGAGCGAGCGGAAAGACCGAACAGGGGAAACGAGCTGTGGCGAAGAGAAAAGAGAAGAAACCGAAAAAGGCCTGTTGAAGAATAGGCAGCCGACCACGAAGAGAGCGGAGCGGTGACCGGAAAGAAGGAAGAAAACAGAAGGAGGAAGAGAGAAGAAAGATGCAAAAAGAGAAGGACGGAGAGATCGAGCAGGGAGGAGGAGAAGGAGGAGGAGGGATGCAGGTAAAAAGTAAAAGACAACAAAGAGTGAAGAAAGCGAAAGACGACGAAGAAAAAAGGAGTCAAGCGAATGGACTGGGGTGGAGGGGGGGAAGGGAAGAGAGTGGAAGAAGCGAGGAGGGAGAGGACCGTTTGAGCGCGAGAGGAGAAAAGGCAAAGAGGAAACCGACGAAGCCAGCGTTGAGCGAGAGACGTGAGAAAGAGGGCCCCCAGCAGGGGCAGCCCTGGGCGGAAGGAGCAAAGGGAAAAAGGGGAGAGGGGGGGGGAGTTGACGCCCCGTTGGTGGTTCGTGGATTGCCCAAAACGGACAGGAGTCTTGAAATTGGGGCGCGCTAAGTTTAATGAGGCCCGTTCAGGGGAAGCCAGCCAGTGGCTTAGGGGAAGGAGCGCTGGAGAGGCTGCTCTGCTGGAGGAAGGAACGGCGTTGCGTCAGACGCGACACGAAATGAGAAAGCGCGATGCGACGCCGCCCGCACAGCCCTACAAATGAGGAAAGAATAAGAGGAGGAAAAAGCGACAGGAGCGACGATCGTCGTGAGGGCGGGCGACGAGCGGGCGGCGTGCGAGAGGCGGCAGGTAAGATACGAAGAAGCAACGCCGGGCCAGGGACGGGTGCGGGTGCAGGCACAGGCACAGGCACAGGCACGGCAAGGGGACAGGTAGCGCTACTTTGTATCTGTATTTGTATACAAAGATAGAAGTACAAACAGGCAATACGCTTACGGAGGGATACTTTCTCGTAAGGACCGCTGGCTGGCCGCTGCAACGGGCGCGCTGGATGGACACGCCCCACCCCCAAGAGCGCCGATACGACCAGGAGCGCCGTTCCTGCTTGGTTCGAGGCTCTTCTTTGTCTGCGGCATTGAGTGCAGATTGGCGCGAGATTGCGCTGGAGCATAGCCGGAGTATACAAGTACGTACTGGTACTTGTAGTTGTACTTGTAGTTGTATCTTATACGGGAGTACGGCACGGAGCGCTAGCTATCCTCGTACTCGCACCTGCCGTGGCACGCAAATCGTGTGCAGAAGCGCGTCGTGGAACGCAGCTGCGTCCGCAGAAGGTGTGCAGCCTAGCTTGCCGGGTCGCAAAGCGATTCAGCATCGCCCGTTTGGGGGCCATTGGCCGCAGCTCTTCCATGCCTCTCTGCTTCAGAGACAACCCACGCCACGCCACACCACGCCACGCCGTGCCGTGCTGTCGACTGTGTTTTGTTATGATCTTCCTGGGATGTGGCTGATCCAGAAAGGTTCGTTGGACAAGGATCCGGCCCCCTCCCCTCCCCTTTTTCTCTTTCCAGGTCGAAGCAAGCGAGGATAATTATAGAATCACAAGGGCGGACACGTTCGTTGTACGGAGTACTCCGTAGTTAAAATACGGAGTACCGTTGCATAGACGCACCACCTCTGAATGCCTGTCTGTTGTCTGCCGCTCTGACGGTGGCGCCTGAAACGGGCGGCGTTGGGCCCAGGCCGTCCTTGGCGGCGGTCAATTTCTCCGACAGCTCCAAGCAGAGCGAGCTGGCAGCCCTGCCCTCTTCTACTTGGTATATACTCCGTACACGCATCCGGCTAGCGCTGCAGTGCGCCTGTCTCAAAGGCATGGATGGGCAGGGGGGCGACAGGGCCTGGCCTGGCTGGCTGGATGGCCTGGCCGTCTGGCAATGCGATGGCATGCTCTGGGCGCTCTCTACTCCGTACGGAGACGCCGTACGGGGCAAGCTTCCTCGACGACGGCCGAGAAGACGGCCGAGGGTCGCACCATGGCATTCGGCAGCGGCCCAGCGGTGCTGGACAGACGTCCACTGGCGTATGTTTAGGCTTGCTGCATGCCTGGAGTCGGAGGCCGCATTGCTGTGCTGTCTCGGAGAGCAACAGACGCATTCTCGAATCAAGACAGGGCTGGGCACACTCTGACCACCAACCACGCACGCCGTCCGCGGCAACCAGAACAGGACAGCGTCAAAGCATGACATGCTTAAGATTGTGGCCGCGAAGAAACAGATCGTATCACGCCCGCCGCGTTCGTCCATCACGTGACCAACCAACAACCCAACGGCCAAGCAGGCCGAGCAACCCGCCCCGTCTATGGAGAAAAGCAAAAAAACGAAGCAGACAAAACGAAAAAGAATCGGCGCAAGCCCGCAAACGGAAGCTCACGGCTTCGCACGGCCCATGAAGCGCGGGTACAGGCAGCACGTGCGGACGGTGTGCTGGTTGGCGAGCCAGGCGAGGAAGCGCTCGAGGCCGAGGCCGTAGCCGCCATGGGGCGAGGTGCCGTACCTGAAATTAGAGGGAGAAGCGAAGAAAAGGACAGGGGAGACAGAACGTACTTGCGCTGGTCGAGGTACCAGTAGTAGTGGGCCGGGTCGAGGCCCTTGCTGTGGAAGGCGGCGAGCAGCTCGTCGTAGCCGTCCATGCGCATGGAGCCGCCGACGATCTCGCCGACGTTGGGCATGAGGACGTCGACGCTCTCGGTGACGCGGGGGTCGGCGGGGTCGCGCTTCATGTAAAAGGCCTTGACCTCGGCGGGGAAGTGGGTGAGCAGGACGGGGACGTTGAGGGTGTCGACCATGCGGCGCTCGGCGGCCTCGGCAATGTCGTCGCCAAAGACGTGGGGCTTGCCGTCCTCGTTGAGGACGGGGGGGTCCTGGGCGTTGAGCCAGTCGATGGCGTCGCTGTAGCGCATGCGGCGGAAGGGCCGCTGGGGGGCCACGAAGCCCGGGTGCAGCAGGTCGACGAGGGCGCGGGCGGCGGGGTCGGCGAGCACGGCGTCGACGACGGCGCAGATCATGTCCTCGATGTGGGTGAGCAGGTCGTCAAAGGCGATGGCGTCGAGCTCGGCCTCGACGTGGGTGTACTCGGACAGGTGGCGGCGCGTCAGCGACTTCTCGGCGCGGAACGACTTCTCGATGCAGTAGACGTCGCCCATGCTGGGCAGGCAGGTCTCGAGGTAGAGCTGCGACGACTGCGTCAGGTAGGCGTCCTCGTGGTAGTAGGGCACGCGGAACAGCGTGGCGCCGCCCTCGACCTGCGTCTGCACAAAGGCCGGCGGCGACACGGGCACCACGCGCCGCGCCCGGTACGCCAGCACAAACGCCTCGTACAGGTGGGCGCGCAGCTTCATGACCGCCGACGCCTTGTCGCCGCGCAGCACCAGGTGCCGCTTGTCCAGCATGTCCGCCTCCCACGGGTCCTGCTGGCCCGACGCCACCACGTTGGTCAGCGCCTCGGCGTCGCCCGGCGCGCGCCCGTACACCTCGTAGTAGTCCACGTGCAGCTCGCGCCCGTCCGGCGCCGTCGCCCCCGCCGGCACCGCCCGCAGCTCGCCGTACACCCACAGCGACGTCTCCTGCGCGAACAGCAGCGCCTCCACCGTCTGCGTCAGCGGGCCCGCCGCCAGCACGCACTGCAGGTGCCCGTGGCCGTCCTTGAGCGTCAGGAACGTCGCCTGCTTCTGCACCCGCAGCCGGTGGATGCGCCCAAAGACGCGCACGCGCGTGCCCAGCTTCCGGTCGGTCGCAGCCGCCGCCTCCCCCAGCGGCACGTCCTTCTGCCACAGCTTGATGGTGCGCGCGGCCGGCAGCGCCGGGTCCGGGCGCAGCACCACGGCCTCGGCGGCGGCCAGGTTCTTGGCGCGCTGCTGGCGCTGCTCCTCCTCCTTGGCCAGCGTCTGCGCGGCGCGCGCCAGCTTCTTCTTGTGGCCGTCCAGCAGCGTCTGCGCCTTCTTGGCCGCGCTCTTGGCCGGCGCCTTCCACTGCAGGCGCGCGGCCTCGTCGCCCTCGCCCGTGGCCGACGCCCGCATCAGGTACGTCTTGCTGGGCCCCGGCGCGTCCAGGTTCTGGATGTAGGCGTGCGCGAGCGTCTTGTAGGGGTGCGCCGCCGAGCCGTCGGCCGTCGCGTCGTCCTTGCCGGCGTCGGTGTCGACGTACACGACGGCGTCGGCGGCATCGACCATCTTGTCGACGCGCACCGCGGGTTCGGCCGATGCCATGGTGGTAGCAGGGTGAGCAGCTGGCACAGCGGGCAGGTCAACGCTGGTGTTGGGTGGGGGGAGAAAAAGACAAGAAGTGGTGGTGGTGGTGGTGGTGGTGGTGGTGGTGGTGGTGGTGGTGGTGGTGCGAAGGTGCGAAAAAAACCGTGGGGTTTATCAGAAAAATTGGGCGGGGCTGGCGCCCTGAGTCACAGCGATCTACAGGAGGTCTGAGACACTGATAAGGGAAATGCTGGAATTGGCTACAACTACAGATCCACCTCCAGTCTGAGACTCACAGCTCGTCCGCTACGTGCTCAGCCGCCACCGCCGCCGCCACCTCCGCCTCCTTGCCCATCTCCGACAGGCCGCGCTTCACCATGGAGCTGAGGATCTCAAAGACGACCTGGGCGGCGGCCAGGGCGGTCTCCTCGCCGGTGCCCTGGTAGGCGGGCGCGACCTCGACGACGTCGGCGCCGACAATGTTGAGGCCCTCGAGCCCGCGCAGGATGCGGATGAGCTCGCGCGTGGTCCAGCCGCCGGGCTCGGGGGTGCCGGTGCCGGGGGCAAAGGCCGGGTCGAGGACGTCAATGTCGACGGACAGGTAGACGGGGTCGTCGCGGGTGGCGCTGTCGCCGAGGGCGCCGAGGATGGCGCGCACGACGCCGTCGGCGCCGCCGAGGTCGTCGAGGGCGTCGGCGCCGAAGCGCACCCAGTTCTGGCGGTCGTCGTCGTCGTAGTCGGCGTAGTCGTCGCCGGTCAGGCGCGTGCGCAGGCCCGCGTGCACCGACGGCGCGCCCGTGTCGTTGCGCAGCAGGCCCTCGCGGCCGGCCAGCCAGAACATGGACCCGTGGTTGTACTGCGCCTGCTCCGACGGCCACGCCGACGGGTACTTGTCCGGGTGCCACGTGTCCAGGTGCGCGTCAAAGTGCACCACCCGCAGCGGCCGCCCGTAGCTCGCCCGCAGCGCCCGCAGCGCCGGCAGCGCCAGGCTGTGGTCGCCGCCCAGCGTGATCAGCCGCGGCCGCGCCCCCGCCAGCCCGGCCCCCGCCGCCGTCCGGTGCGCCCCCAGCTCCGCAAAGGCCGCCGACATCTGCGCCAGCGCCACCGCGTTGTCCACCGGCGTGATGGGGATGTCGCCGCAGTCCACGATCCGCGCCCAGCTGCGGTACGGGTTCAGGCCCGCCCGGTGGTTGAAGCCCCGCAGCGCCGTCTGCCGGCTCGACGCCTGCCGGATCGCCCGCGGGCCAAACCGCGCCCCCGGCCGGTACGACACCGCCGTGTCAAACGGCGCCCCGATGATGCCAATGTCGAACCGCTCCGCCGGCCGCGTCAGGCACGGCACGTGCTCCAGGTGCGCAAACGACCCGATGCCGCTAAAGGGCCACTGTTCAGCAGTCAGCACTCAGCAGATGCACGCACAAGACACAGCAGCCGCCTGCCCAGACGCACATCGGTCCCCCACTTCTTCTGCAGCGCCTCCAGCTGCTCCGCCGTGAACGGCGTCTCGTCGTGGGCGTGGCCGTGGTGGCCGCAGGCGGCCGCCGGCGCCACTGGCACGACGGCGACGGCGGCCACGAGGGCCAGCAGCCACGAGCAAAGTCCAGCGGGCATGGTGAGGGCGAGGGCGAGGGCGGATGTGAACAGCGGTGGTGAAGCAGAGGCTCTCAGTGGTTTGAAAGAGCGCTTCCACTCGCGCGGGAGCCGGCTTTATATCAATCGCAGGCCGCAAGCACAAAGTCCCGGTTCCGGCGGCAGGTTTTCGGGGTCGCGCGCTCTTCCCGGCTGGGCCATGCGTCAGGAGCTGCAAAAAAAGAAGAGCCCTCGAACCGCGATCCGATAGCCAAAAGAAAGCCCCTCACGGGCAAGACGCAACAAGCAGCTCGATCGGCAAGACTTTCCTAAAGCAGAAGGGAGTTGCTTAGCCCGCCGGCTGGCTGGCCGCCGACGCCCGCCGAAAGCGCTGCGCGCGCGCGCCGCCGGCGTTGGTCGCCACTAATGCATGCCACATTCTGACAGGCGGCGGGCGGCGGGCGGCGGGCGGCGGGCGGTGGGCGACGGGCGGAGGGTGGGACACGCGTATCCAAGACATGCGCAATCTGTGCGAGCATTTAATACTCCGTACGCGGCCGCGCTGAGCGACGGCGGGGAAAGCGAGAGGGGAGGGAGGGGGAAGAAAAATCAATTGCACTCCAAATCGCCAAACTTTGTCCTAGAATTACGAAACGGGGGAAAGACAGCACAGCAGCAGAAATTCGGATCAAATCAGAAAAGGAAAGGAGGATCGCAAAGAGGACGAAGAAAACGAAAGGAAAAAGCGTCCTCGCGCGGGCGCGCTGGTTGGGCGGGAGGACAGGAGCACGGGCGGCCGACCGGACAAGACAAGCAGGAAAAGGGAGGTGGAAGCCGGAGGACGTGCTCGTCGTCGCAGGAGTCTGCCGTCGACCTCGCACCGGCCGGGTCCAGATCCCAGTCCGGTTGCTCCTCGCTTGCTCCTCGCTTGCTCCCCGCTTGCTCCCCGCTTGCTTCTCGTTTGCTCGCTCCCGTCTGCCTGCCTGCCTGCCTGCCTGCCTGCCTGGCCGTTTGAACCCCCGGAACGTCCTCCGTGGACCCCCCGCGAGGCCCGCCGCCATCGTTGCTCCGGCCACGCAACATCGAGGCATCCGAAGCTTCGCGCACCCAGCCCATCCCTCGCTCGACAGCCGCACAGGCGCCAGCCGGCCCGGAAGGGCCAGCCATCGAAGGGAAGTGGTGAAAGAAGAGGTCGACGTCGACCGACGTCGAGAACAAAAGGACGGGAAGGCAACGACCAACGTCGAAAAAAGAAGGGACGGGAAGGCAGAAGAAAAAAGAGAGAGAAAAAAACGGCCCGACAGAGAAAGCGGTGCGGCGGCGAAGAGGGCGAGCGAGAGAAGGGGGGGGGGCGAGGACACAGGGCGCGCCGGCGCACTACAGCACGAGGCACTTGTGTGACTTCTTCTTGGGCGCAGGCGGCTCCAATGCTGCGACGATGGCCTGGGGAACGTTAGGCTCCGCGCAAAGGAAGGGAAGAAAGAGGAAGAGGGGGACCAGGGACCGGGGACCGGGGCACGCACCTCGTCAAAGACGTCTTTCAGCTTGTACTGTGTCAGGGCGCTGCACTCGACGTACTTGACGGCGCCGAGCTCCTTGGCCATCCGCTCGCCGTCCTCCTTCCGTACGGGGGCCATCTTCTGCTTGGCGAGCTTTTCCCGCACGCTGGGGTCGTCGCGCAGGTCGACCTGGGTGCCCACGATCAGGCAGGGCACGCCGGGGCAGTGGTGGTGCACCTCGGGGAACCACTTCTCCCGCACGTTCTCAAACGACGCCGGCGACGTCACGCTGAAGCACACCAGGAACACGTCCGTCTGCGGGTACGACAGCGGGCGCAGCCGGTCGTAGTCTTCTTGGCCCGCCGTGTCGAACAGGCCGAGGGTGTAGGGCTCGTCGCCGATCCTGGACGATGAGCGACCCGTCGGCCAGAGAAGGAACGCGAGAGGGAGCACCTACATGACCGTGACGGCATAGTTGTCAAAGACCGTCGGAACATACTCCGAGGGGAATTTGTTCGTTGTGTAGCTGATCAGCAGACACGTCTTGCCGACGGCGCCGTCTCCGACCACCACGCACCTGCCGGTCAGCCAGGGTCCCCCCACTTTGCGCTGCATGCGATCGTGCAGGCGCCTCGACGACCGCCGACGCGTTCGGCCGGCGTGTGCCGTGCCCGGTCGATTCGGCGGCCCTCGGCGGCCCTCGGCGGCCCTTGGGCCCTTGGCGGCGGCTGGACCTCCAACAATACCACGGGGACAGGGACGTACTTGATCGTCGCGACAACCATGGTCGATGCGGAAAAGGCCTCCTTGGGAGAAGGCGAGCGGCACCGAGGACGTGACGGCGCGGCGCGGGCGACGGCTCCGGGGGTCGAGGATCGGGGCGGCGAGGAAGCGCAAGGCGTCGTCGTCCGGTGAAGAAGGAGGGAGAGGCAGCAGCAGCGCTCGCGGTCGGGAGGCGCTCGGGTTGCGTCGGGGCAGCGGTCTCTTTGATATTGTGTCGAGTCTGTTTCTGTTTCGGACAGAAAGATAGAGAGAGGAAGAGAGGGAGAGACAGAAGAGAGGGGGGGGGGGGGAGGGGAAGGGAGGGTGTGTGTTTGAGATGGGCTGGCGGACGGATGGGAGATTCGGAGGCGGACCTGAGCGAGATATACGGGGAAGCAGCGAAAAGGCGAGAGGAGGGAGCGCACGTATACAATGGGCTTAGGTTGGGGTTGGTTGGGTACGAGCAGAGCAGGCAAGAGGGAAAAGGGCAGCCAAGGAGAGGAGGGCGGTCGGATGGGGGGAGAGAGGGCAAGGGAAAGAGAGGCAGGGCGGAGAAGAGCCGGGCAGCAGGGCGTTAGCAGGGCGCTGGCGTTGGCGCTGGCGTTAGCCTCTCGCTATCTGCTCGCGGCGAGCCACTGCCACGGGCTGCCACCAAACTGTCTGGTCTGCCACTATTTGTACGCCGCTGCCGCTATGCCGCTATGCCGCTCTGCCGCTACGGCGCACAAACGGACCGGTCGCCTGCCTGCCTGCCTTTCTTCGCGCTCTGAACGAGGTCGGCAGAAGTGGGGGGGGAAGAAAGCTGGCACGGTGCGGCCGCTGGCAAACTACGCGGGCAAGCACAGTGGGCGGCGAGATACGCACGGGGAGCTTTTTCCCCCAGGGCAGACAGAGATGAAAAGGGGGAAACGCGACCCGAGGAGCAGGGAGGGAGGACCGGACCAAACAGGGCAAGAGCTGCTGCTCGAAACGGGCAAGAGAGTGGGTGGGTGTGGCCAGCCAGCCAGCCAGCGAGAGGGCTGACCAGCCCAGCCGGCCGCCGTGCAACGGCGCCCGTAATCAGAACCAGGGCACAGACCACACTGTGTTTGAGCGGTGACAGCAGGATGCTAAAGCCGGCAAATTGCAGACCGCCAGGCAGAAACGGAGGGCAAAAAAGCCCAAAAAGAGAGGAGGGGGGGAAAAAAGGAAGAAAGAAAAAAAAAATTAAAGGAAAAAAAAAGAAAGAAAATGCGAAAGAGAGGCCCACCGCTAAAATCAATACGGGCTGCGCTCCTGCCCACGTTGGGTGCTTGGCGGCGGTGGGATCGTCTGACGGCGCTCCTCCGTTTCGATGCGATGCCCAGCGTTCCCCTATTCCATGGCTGCTGGCTGTGCTGGCTATGCTTACTCCGTACTCCGTACCCTGGCTATCATCCTTGTCTCCTGCTTCGTGGCCCGGCCGCACCAATTTCTGCTGGTGAAACACGGCCTCGACGCTCGTTTTCTTCCCTGGGAACGGGTCCAATTTGCCCGCTCCGACGGCGAGGCGGTGAGCTGGTGCCAGGACAACGATGATACGGAGTCGGCCGGAGTCTCCGTATATTTACGGAGTAGTTGTATTTGTAGGCCTCTCGCCGCGCCATCCTGACTCGGCTGACGACAGCTGTCTGTCGGGCGGAGCCTGCTTTGCATACGACTGGTCCTCCGGCTTCGTCGCTGTGCCCGTCCTTGCATGCCGTTGCACAGCCGCAGGACAACTGCCTGCCTGTCGGCCGCTGGCTCTGATTGGCGCGGGCCGCCCTGGACGCCGCCCTGGCTGCCGCCCTGGATGCCGCCCTGGACGCCGCCCTGGCTGCCCTGGCTACCCTGGATGCCTGGCTGCCCTGGCTGGCTGGCCGTCCCCTTGCAGAGCTCTCGGGGGTGCAGCCTGTCGCTGCTGTCACCACCCACCCGCAGCACGCACGGCAGGCGTATCTGCCTGCTTAGAAACAGACTCGGCGTCCACGCAGTGGCACTTTGGCTGGAGCCCGTCGACGCTCGCATGCAGGCGCGCGCTGCCTTCTAGAAACACACAGAGACTGTCTCGCTGGGCGTCGATCTCCCATGCCGGCGGCCGCCAGCAGGGGGCGCGGGGGGCCCTGCCACTCTGAAACCAGGGCGTGCTCGGCTTTCTTCCGCTTGGGACGCGCTGGCTTCTCCGTGGCGGAACGAGGCTTTCCGTTGTTTCTCCGTTGTCAGAATACTCCGCACGTGAGGCGATATGCAACAAACGGGGCTCATAGCTGTATCTTCTTACGGAGTATTACTCCGTATGCGTAAATATACGGAGTAATACTCCGTAGCTCTTCCGCTTCACAACATGGCCGACCCCATCGACGACCTCCTCGTGCGGTACCTCGGCCTGCTGCACGAGTACACGCAGCTGCGCGCGCAGCTCGCGCGCCGCCAGGCCCGCATGTACGGCCACCTGGCGCGCGCCAACTTTGCCGCCGAGCGCGGCTTTCGCTACGGGCCGGACCACTACGACGGCCGCATGCAGGCGCTGGCGCGGCTGGCTGTGCGGGCGGGAACCGGGGGCGGCGGCGGCGGCGGCGGCGGTGCCGAGCAGTCCGTTACGTTTGCCGTGGTGCGGACGGTGCCCAACAAGGCCGAGAGCACAAGCAAGGAGACGGCCGAGGAGAAGGAGACAGCCAAGGAGACAGCCGAGGCAGCCGAGGCAGCCGAGACAACCAAGGACGAGACGCAAGCCCGGAAGCAGGACGGGACCCGCGCGCCCAAGCCAGCCCCGGCCCCGGCCACGCTGCGCAACCCGCTGCAGTGGTTTGGCGTGCTGACGCCCATGGCGCTGCGGCAGGCGCAGCAGGAGGCCGTCGCGGCCGTGGACGACGTGGTGCCGCGGCTGGCGACGCTGAGCGCCGAGATGGCGGCCGTGGAGATTGCCGTGCGGCGCGCGCGGAAGAAGCGGGCCAAGGCGGGGGCGGTAGAGGCGGCCAAGGAGGCGGCCAAGGAGGCGGAGGCGGTAGAGGTGGCCAAGGAGGCCGACCGGACGGAGGGCCGGCGGGACGACCAGCAGACGGCGAGCATACCAACATGATCATGACTTCAAAAAGACTTGGATTGGCTACTACTGGCTGCCCTTCAGCGGCGCAAACAGGTTGTTGAGCGCCTCGGCCAGGCTCGGGTGCGCCCACACGGCCGCCTCCAGGTCCCACCAGCGCAGCCCGCCCATCATGGCGGCCTGCACGACGGCCATGACCTCGCCGCCCTCGCTGCCCAGGCACGTGAAGCCCAGGATGGCCCCCGTGTCCGCGCGCACCGTGGCCTTGAGCAGCCCGCGCGTCTCGTCCGTCTCGAGCGCGCGCGCCACGCTCGTCATCGGGAGGCTCACCGTGCGCACCTGGGCCCGCTCCTGGCGGTCGTCTGGAGCGGCCTGGTCCCGGCGGGCCGCCTCCTGCTCGTGCAGCCCGACGTGCCCCAGCTGCGGGTCCGTGTAGACGACGTACGGCACCAGGCGGCGCGAGGGGGACGTGGCCGTGGTCACCGCGGCCGTGGCGGACGGCACCGCGCCGCCGCTCGCCTTTCCCCCCCCCAGCAGGTTGGCCGTGACGATGCGCATGTCGTCGTAGGACATGTGCGTAAAGGCCGGCCCGCCGTGCACGTCGCCCAGGGCGTACACGCCGGGCGCCGTCGTGGCCAGCGTGTCGTCCACGACAATGTGCCCGCGCGGCGTCGTCTGCACGCCGGCCACGTCCAGCCGCAGGTCCTCCGTGTTGGGCGTGCGGCCGGCCGCCAGCAGGACGTGGCTGGCGTGGACGACGACCTTGCTCCCGTCGCTGGCAGCAATTGTCACCGCCACGGGACAATCGCCACCGCCTCCTCCACCGCCCGCCATGGCCACGTCGGCGACGCGCGCCCCCAGGTGGACGGCGAGGCCGTCGGCGCGCAGGAGGGCGGCGAGGGCGGCGGCGACGTCGGCGTCCTCGCGCGGCAGCAGCTGGGCGGCGCGCTGGACGACGGTGACGGCGGCGGCGCCGAGGCGGCGGAACAGCTGCGCGAACTCGAGGCCGACGTAGCCGCCGCCGACGACCAGCAGGTGCGCGGGCACGGCGTCGAGGTCGAGGATCGTCGTCGAGTCCAGCACGCGCGCCGCCGGCACGGTCGCCAGCCCGGGCAGATCCGGCCGCGCCGGCCGCGCGCCCGTGTTGAGGAACACGAGGGGGCTCTGCAGGACCATGCCGGGGTCGGGGTCGGCCCCTTTTTTCGTCTCTGTCGCCCCCTCCCCCCCCGTCCTCTGCACCTCCAGCAGGCGCTCCCCGACAAAAAACGCCGTCCCGCGGATCACGTCGACGCCGGCGCGCGCCAGGCGCGCCTCGCTGCCGCGGCGGAACTGGTCCACCATGTCGCGCTGGCGCTGGCGCACGCGGCGCATGTCCACCGTCGGCGGCGCCGCGCCGCCGCCGCCCGGCAGGCGCACGCCGTAGTCGGCCGCCCGCCCCGCGAGGTAGGCGACGCGGCCGGAGGCGACGAGCGTCTTGGTGGGCGTGCAGCCGACGTTGATGCAGGTGCCGCCGACGGCGGCGCGCTCGACCAGCGCCGTCTTGCGGCCGGCGGCGGCAAACGCGGCCGCCAGCGGCGTGCCCGCCTGGCCGGAGCCGACGACGATGGCGTCGTAGTGGATGGGGGGCATGGCCGGTTGCAAGGCCTGTACGGTGCGGTCGTGTGGGCGTTACATGGCTTGCAAGACCAGACAGCAGGTCATGGCGTCGAGACGGCTGCCGTCGATGATGTCACGTCGAGCACCCCTTACAAACCATTGGTCAGCCCGCCACCTCGAGCAGACCGTCTCTATTATTCACTGTAAAGCTGTTTCTGTTCCATCTACAGAGACGCGTCCGCCGGCTCCGGCTTGGCCGGGAACGGCGACGCGTCCAGGTTGCTGCGGCACTCCTGGCGCCAGTTGCGCGGCGTGAACTTGTCGACAATGGCCTTGAAGGCCGCCAGCGTGCAGAAGGAGGCGTCGCCGTCCAGGTGCTTGCCCGGCGCGCGGCAGGCCGGGACCGGCACCACCTCGTCGTTGTAGCGGACGCGCACGTAGTAGCCGTCGAGGCGCTGCGCCTCGCCGGCGGACAGCTGCGGCGTCGGCTTGCGGCCGATGGGCGCGGGCTTGCCGGCAAACGCGGACAGCCAGCCGCGGCCGGCCGACGCCGACGCCGACGCCGACGCCTCCGCGGGCTGCTTGAACAGCTCGACGGCAATGTGGCTCGTGAACGGCGGCCAGCCCGGCAGCGGGTGGCCCAGGCTCGCCAGCACGGCAGCCAGCGTGGTGTCGTGGCAGCCGCTGAGGCCGAAGCGGAAGCCGGGGCCGGCGGCGGCCGATCCCGCCTCTCCGGCGGCCGATCCCGCCTCGGCGGCGGCCACCATGCGCGCGGTCAGGTCGCCCATGAGGCCGCCGATGCCGAGGGTGCGGTACTCGTTGGACTCGTAGTAGCCGGCAAACCACTCCTCGATGGTGACGCGCTCCATGTCGCGGCGGCTCTTCTCGTCGTAGAAGGGGGCCGGCAGGCGGGTGGCGGGCCCGTGGGCGCGCGTGGCGTTGATGGTGTCCTGGATGCCCGAGAGGCGCGGGCGGCCGTCGACGGCGGCGCGCGGGCTGTCGGGCGGCAGCCAGCGGCCAATGTGGCGGGTGACGTGGGCCAGCTCGTCCGAGTCGTTCCAGCGGTCGGCGGCGCGCTGCGCAAACGCCCGCGCCAGCGCCGCAAAGCGCCGGCAGTTGCTGTCGTTGGGGAACAGCGTCTCGTCGGCCGCCGCGCGCGACACAATGGTCACGGGCGCCGCCCCGGCGCCGCCCCGGCCCTGCCCCAGGCTGCCCCCCGGGTACAGGCCCGTCAGCGCCTGCTGCAGCGACTCGAGCGCGCGCGGCACCGGCGTCGCCCGCAGGTACAGCAGCCGGTCCGCCTCGCCGGGCCCCAGCGCCGCCGGCAGGAAGCCCAGGCGCTCCACGTACAGCTGCCGCAGCCGCCGGCCCAGCTGCAGCGTCGTCGCCCGCCCGCGGTCCGTCAGCATGCCCATGTCGCACACCGCGTCCACCTCGCCGCCCGGCCCCGGCCCGGCCGCCAGCACCGCCGCGTCGTCGCCGGGCGCAAACATCTCCAGCCGCCGCTTCCACGCCAGCGTCCCCATCGGCTTGGCCGCCGCGCCCGTGCCGCGCCCGCCCGCGTCCAGGCCCGGGTCGTGCTCGTCCTCCAGCACCGCCGCCGTCAGCTGCTTCGCCACCGCGCAGTACGGCCAGAACGGGTGCAGCCCCGCGTTCTGAAACCGCGGCGACACCGGCGTCCGCTCGCCGTGCCGCATCAGCACCTGCACCAGCTGCAGCTCCAGGCCGGCCGGGTACAGCTGCCGCAGCTCATCGTCCGTGTAGGGCGCTCTCGGCACGAGGGTCGTCATGGCGGGAATGGGCGAGGGGAGGGGGAAGTTTCTAGGGAGGGAGGAAGAGGGAGTGAGGAGTGAGAGTGAGGGGACAAGGACCCTGGACGTCCGGTGAGCGGAGTGCCTCAAACAGGAAGGACGTGTGTTAGTCAGCCGGCTTCGGGCGGTCAGGTGCCCCGGCGGCGGTGCATTATTCGCTGAAGCAGCATGGCAGCAGCGGCCGCCGGCCTTATTGGCTGTAGAGGGCTCCACCAAAGAAGAACCGAAAAAAGAGGACGGCAAGCATCACGACGACGACGACGACGACGCGACGACGACGACCATCCGCATTCCCTGCTCGGCTCGTCCACCATGGGGGACCGCGCAGTGTGTCTGCTTTGCCGCGTGCGGCTCACCCTGCAGACAGCCGCGCGCCGGGGCGCTCTCGCCAGCAGCAGCGCGGCGCCGGCGCGCGTCCGATGGCTCACGACGGCCGCCGAGGCGACGGCCACGGCGGCGGCCAGCGGCGGCGGCGGTGGCGGCGGCAGCGGCGGCGGCGGTGGCGGCGGCAGCGGCAGCGGTAGCGGCAGCGGCGGAAGCAGCGAAAATAGCCGGCCGGGCGGCGTGGGGGCGCTGGACGCGCTGGAGAGGACGATTGGGATCCGCCGCGTGCCGGTCGGCAGCAGCACGACAGCACCGGCGCGACGGCGACGGCCCCGGAACGCGGAGGACGCGGCGCTGGCCGTCTTCCGGGGCATTGTCGAGCAGCAGCAGCAGCAGGAGGAGGCGGACAGCCGCGACAGCCGCGACAGCCGCGACAACCGGCTGGCGCAAGGCCCCCCCGAGACGGACGGCGACGCCGGCCACCCGCCGACGGCCGGCCGCCACGTGCTGGCCAGCCAGGAGCTCTACGGGCAGCTGGTGAAGCTGGCGCAGCTGCGGTCGCAGCCGGACGCGACGCCGGCGGCGCTGTTCGCCTTCTTCGAGACGGCCATGTACCCGCACATGGCGGGCGTGCCGCCGCGCGCGCTGCCCAACATTGTCCGCCAGACGGCGCAGCAGCTCGTGCGCGACGTCTCGGCGGCCAAGCAGCGCGACGTGCGCGCCGCGGGCCTGCCGCGCGCCGCCCGCATCACCCAGATCCGCCGCCAGCTCGCCCTGCTCAACCAGCCCGAGCCGTGGGTGCCGCTGGTCCTCTCGCTCATCGAGGACGTGCGGAGGACCTGCGAGGGCCCGGCGGCCGAGGCCGAGGGGGAGGCCGAGGCCGAGGCTGAGGGGGAGGACAAGGGGGCCGCCGCCGCCGCAGCCGTCTCCGAGACCACCCTCGACCTCGTCGACACCTGGCGCATGTTCAGCCTGCCGGACCTCGTCGTGGCGGACGAGCAGGCCCTGGCCCAGGCGCCGCCCGACGCCTTCCGCCTGCCCACGCCCGACCCCCAGCTGCTCGCCAAGTACGCCCGCCAGCGCAACCTGCCGCTGGCCCTCGCCGCCCTGTTCCCCCGCTACGCGCCGCGCCAGCTGCGGCCCCTGGTGCCCGCCCTGCTCGCCACCTACGCGCTGCTGACCGACCCGGCCGTCGTCGCCGCCGCGCCCGCCGCCGCCGCCCGCGCCCGCGAGCTCCTGCAGGCCGTCGCCGCCGTCCTGGCCGCCGTCCCCGTCCGCCGCGCCGCCGTCGCCGACCTGTTCCGCGCCCATCCGCTGCTGGGCGCCTACGTGCTGGCACGGTGGCCGCTGGTGGGCGGCGGCGGGCGCGAAGGCGACCTGCAGGCACCCCAGGCGGCGGCCGCGGCGGCGGCGGCCGCGGCGCCGCTGCCTCAGCGGCCGCCCAGCGGCAGCCGCTCCGGCTCCTTTGACAGCATCCACAAGCAGCTGAGCCAGGCGCTGCGCGCGGGCAACCGCGAGGCGTGCGAGGCGGCCTGGGACCGCTTCTGGGCGGCGATCACGCAGCCCGACGTGGACGGCCCGCGGCGGCTGCGCAACAGCGCCGAGATGTTTGACTACTTCATCATGGCCTTCACCACCATGCGCATGCCGCAGCGCGCCATTGCCGTCTGGAACCACATGGCCCTGGCCGGCGTGCCGCCCACGCTGCGCACCTGGACCTCCTTCATGGAGGGCTGCAAGCGCAGCTCCAACGCCGCCGGCATCCACGCCATCTGGGACAAGCTCGTCGCCTCCGGCCTGCCCGTCGACACCGCCGTCTGGACCGCCCGCATCTCGGGCCTCATCGAGGCCGGCGACGCCGCCGCCGGCATGCAGGCGCTCGACGAGATGCAGCAGGTGTGGGAGGCGTCCACGGCGGCCGGCAGCAGCAGCGCCGACGCCAACCAGGGCAAGGCGACGGCAGCCGTGCCGGCGGCCGTGCCGGCGGCCGTGCGGCCCACCATCGAGCCCGTCAACGCCGCCATCGTGGGCGTGCTGCGCCGCGGCGACCTGGCCGCCGCCAAGACCATCCTGGCCTGGGCCGGCCGCCACGGCATCGAGCCCGACGGCATCACCTTCAACACTCTCCTGCGCCCGCTCGTGCGCGCCGGCCACGTCGACGAGGTCGCCGGCCTGCTCGACCTGATGCGCCAGCGCGGACTCTCCCCGGACGAGGCCACGGTCACCATCCTGCTCGAAGGCGCCCTCGGCGGCGACGCCCTGGCCGGCCGCTCCGCCGACGCCCAGGCCGACGTCGTCCGCGCCCTGCTGGCCGAGGTCGAGGCCGCCGGGCTCGACGCCAACCAGCAGATCTACGCCAAGATGATCCACCTGCTGCTGTCGCAGGGCGCCCCCGAGGCCGGCGCCATCCAGCGCAACGCCGACCGCGCCGCCGCCGCCGCCGACGCCGCCGTCCACGTCGTGCTCGACCGCATACGCCAGCGCGGCATGCCGCTGTCGTCGCACATCTGCACCATCCTGGCCGAGCACTACTTCTCGCGCTCGCCCCCCGACCTGGACGCCGTGCGCAACCTCATTGCCACGGGGCATCCGGCCGCCGCCGCGCCGGCCCCCTCGTCGCTGCCTGTCTTTGACCGCGTCTTCTGGGAGCGCGTGGTGCGCGGGTTCGCACAGGTCGGCGACACCGCCAGCGCCCAGCAGCACTTTGCCCGCATTGCCGACTCGCAGTCCGTGACGTCGTCCACGCTCGAGGACCTGCTGCGCGCGCTGCTGCACAACGGCGAGTGGGACGCCGCCGCCCAGCTCGTCGCCAAGGTCCAGGACGAGAAGACCCTGCTCGTCCAGGGCGGCGAGGCCGACCCCCGCCTGTTCCGCCACCGCTTCTGGCACCTGGCCGCCGAGCACGGGCTGCTCAAGTAGGCCGCAGGCGATAGATGAATGTGCACCGCACGTATGATTCAGAAATATGCAATTGATCCCCAGCCAAGCCGTATGAACCATCCAGTGCTCCCGTCCATCCAAGCCAATCCCAGGCAACCGAAAACGAAAAGAAAATGGAAAATGAAAGAACAAAAATCGACTCATGACTCGTCCATGGCCTCGTCTGCCGCGTCCGGTTCGGCGTCCCCCGCGGTCCCCTTGCGGCTGCCGTGGCTCTCGCGCAGGATGCCGAGGATGTTGGTCAGGGCCTCGGGCTCGACGGCCGGCTTGTTGTCGGCGCTGCTGCTGTGCGTCTCGCCGCTGCGGCCCAGGTCCAGCCCGCGCACGCGCACGAGGTGCCTGCGCGCCGCCCCTTCAATGTACTCGAGCCGCTCGCGGCGCCACGACTTGCCGTCGGCGGCACCCCGCCCCCTGTTGTCCGCGCCGTCGTCCGCCGCCTCCTCGTCGTCGTCGTTGTCCGGATCCGCAGCGGCTGCCGCCGCTGCCAGCCCCGGTGCCTTGTGCCGCAGCGCGTCCGACAACTGCCGCAGCGCCGGCAGCTGCGACAGCGCAAAGGCCGTGGTCGTCGTCAGCGGCGCCGCCGTGTCGCTCTCGGTGAGCGGGCCGCGGTCGAGCAAAAAGGCGAGGGACGCCGGCGCCCCCTTTTCGCCGGCGCCCCCCGCCTCCGCCTCCGCCTCCGCCTCCGCCTTGACGCTGCCCGCCGCGCTGTCGCCGCCCGCGCCCGTCGCCGTCCGCAGCCGCGCCAGCAGAGCCTCGTTGCGCTGCGCCTCGACGTCCAACAGCCGGCCCAGCTGCAGGCTGGCCTGCAGCCGGCGGTGCAGGTGGGCGATCTCAGCGTCGCCCGCGGCCGTGCTGTTGTTGCCGCCCTCTGCTGCCGCCGCCTCCGCCTCCGCCGCCGCCGCCTCCAGGTCGAGCCCCTCGTAGTGCGCCAGCCGCATCCAGTCGCGGTCCTCGGGCCGCACGCACAGGATGTTGCGCATCACGTACAGCTCAAACTTGTCAAAGTTGCGGTCGATGGACGCGCACAGCAGCGTCTCCAGCTGGTGCGTGCCGTTCTCCACCTCGTGCCGGTGCGACTCGGCGGCCGCCTCCTCGAGGGCGGCCGGCGACAGCGGCCCGCCGGCGGGGTCGCCCCCGCGGCGCTGGAAGGCCGCCGGCTTGAAGCCGAGGCTGGCAGGCGGCTGCCGCAGGAGCGCCTGCTCGACGCTGTTGAGCGCGCGCTCGGCGAGGATATTCACGCTGTTGATAATGTCGTCGAGGAGGCTCTGATCTGGTCAGAAAGAAACAACCCCCTCCCCCCCAAAAAAAGGACCCGTGACAAAACAGAGACGTACGACCGGCGGGTAGCCAAAGTGCTCGGTCAGCAGCTCCGTGTCCGATTGGGCCGGGGCCGCCATCCTGCCTGTTGTGGGGGATCCGGAGATCACAAGAGTTAATTGTGCGCCGCGCGGCCGTCGTCGCCGTCGTCGTCGTCGTCGTCGTTGTCGCAGCAAATGGCGTAGACGCGACGCGTCGGGCATCGCGGGGTCTCGTGGTCCAGTAAGTCACGTGTTTCAATTGATGGTGATGAAATATTAGTCATTCTTCGGCACCGACGAAACCGGCGGCGGCGGCAGATCGATCGCCCGCATCGAACGACGGACAGCCCGGACCGCGCGTCCGAGAGCAAACGACCCGTGCGAGACCACCTTTTGCATACCCTCGCAGCTGCCCACCATGTCTGGCTTCTCCAACGTCGTCAAGAACGGCTGGCACCCGGACAAGGGCAAGGACCTGAAGAAGCAGGTGGTGCGTCTTTCTTCCTCACCTTGCTGTCGTTTTCCACGATCTTGAGCTGACGACCGTCCCCAGACGGGCCTCTGGAAGAAGGACAACAACGCCGAATACGAGGAGCGCGCCAGCCGCACCACCCGGCCGCTGGCGTCCCTGCGCGATCCGTCCTCGTTCGGCCCGCCGCCGCGGCATGTCGCTCTGGGCGGCGGCGGCGGCGGCGGCACGGCGACGTCACGGCCCGTGCCGTCAACACCGGCAGCACCGCCGCGGCTGCCGGCCCGGACGAACTCGATGGCCTCAGCCGGCTCGGGCAGCTCGGCTGCCGACGCGGCGGCGCAGCCCGACGAAGGGCCCCGGCCCTACCGCATGAACACGACCGGCCTCGACACGTCGCATCTGCCGCCACCGCCGGTGCGCGGCGGCAGCGTCAGCAGCAGCAGCAGGAGCAACAGTGCCCACCGCAGCCCGGTCAGCCGCAGCCCCGCGCCACCGGCGCCGGGGCCGACGGCACGGCCGCCCGGCGGCGCAGGACCGCCGCCCAGCCTCCCGCCGCGGCTGCCGCCTCGGTCAAACTCATCGACATCGACGCCCGCGTCTCCGCCGCCTTCGTACAGCTCGGCTCACGCTCCACCCCCTCCTGCGCCGTCTGGCGCCGCTGCCGCCGCCGCCGCGGCGGACCCATACATCAATCAGGCCGCCGCGCAGCGGCTGGGCCGTGCGGGCGTCTCTGTGCCGGGGCTCGGGATTGGCGGCGGCGGCACGCAGGCGCCACGGCAGCCTACGGCCCTCTCGGCGATTGGCGCCGTGGCGGCGGCGGCCAAGCCGTCACCGTCGCCGGCGCCGGCGCCGGCGCCGTCCGCTGCCCCCGCAAAGAACGATCAGCTGAGCGAGCTGCAGGCCCGGTTCGCCAGGATGGGCACGGCTGCCGGGCGGCCGGCCTCGCGGTCTCCCGAGCGGCCTGCTGGCTCCGCGCCGGCAGCACCACCACCGCCGCCCAGTGCTGCGGCGCGCGCGGTGGCGGCCAAGAAGAAGCCGCCGCCGCCGCCGCCGGGAAAGAAAAAGCCGGAGCTCAGCGCAGCCGCGCCGGCGGAAGACGACGAGGACGACACGCCGCCGCCCATTCCCATGGCGACGCGGCCGCAGCGGTGGTGAGGGCCGGCACGGGGCTGGACTGCGGCTGTGTTATGGATCTGCGCTGCGTGGAAACGAACAGGGGAATTGGCAGGACATCACGTATATTGGTACAGGGCAGGCGTTTATCAGGGTCATGGATCCAGTTCGATTGCTTTTTTGATTTCCCCCCCTGTATGTGGGCATTTGCTCGTCTGCAGAACAAGGAGAGAACCAGAAGAGAGACGCAAAAGAAACACCCAAAAGAGGGAGAGCACAAGCGGGCAGGCAGGCAAGGCGTGAGGAAAACCACGACGCCGCGCCGGACAAAACGACACGATGGGGCCTTCTGCCCAGCCAACCGAAGCTCGACGGGGCGCGCCAGGCCGCTTACACCTTCATCTCCGTGAGGCCGTGCTTCCAGACGACGACGTAGGGCGTGGTGCCGTCCTCGCGGTAGTTGAGCAGGACGACCCTGTTTGTTAGGTCTGGAAAGAGAAGAAAAAGGGGAGAGAGGGAGAACAACGTACAGGCCGTCGGGGTTCATGGACTCGCCGGTGTAGAACTCAAAGTCCTTGAAATTTGGCAGCAGCTTCTCCTTGACGTACTTCTGGGCGCCGGTCTCGAACTTCTTGATCTCGTCCTCGGAAGCGCCCTTCTCCTGCAGCTTGGCCTTGACGCCCTTGAGGTAACCCTTGAGGTACGTGAGGTAGCCCTTCTTGTCAAAGGACGTGTTCTGCAGGCGGAACGAGTGCACAATGTTGTTGACGCGGACCGCCTCGTCCTCGACGCTCTCCTCGGCCTCCTCGGCGGACGCGTTGGCGCCAATGTCTGGCGAGATTAGCCATGCCGGACGGCAAAGCAGGCGGGCGGGCAGACCAGACGGGGGGAGGGGGGGAGGGGGGGTCCACGAAACATACCGACTTGGACGGCGCCCTCGACGATCATGGCGCAGTCGGCCTCGTAGACGATGCCGTCGACCTCCTTGAGGTCGTACGAGTCCGAGATGATCTCGTCATCGGTGATGAGGTCCTGAAGGTCAGCGATCAGATCAGAAGGCCAAGCGGGGGACAGGAGACGATGGGAGGGAGAGGGGCGGAAGATGAAAGGACTTTGTCCAGAGTTCTCGTACCTTGTAGATAATCATGTTGGCGGTGGGCGAGACGCGTTCAAAAGGGGAGCAGTGCGGTGAAGGAGAAGAGCAAGAGTCCGGTCAAAGTGTTTTCCTCGACGCAAAAGAGAGGGGCTGAAGCAAAAAAAAATTAATCGAAAAATATTTTGTATATAAAGTTGAGGAAAAAAAAAGAGCAAAAATAGGTTCTCGGCGGGGTAAGTCTCCCGCCTCCGCGAATGCGTGGGGGGGTACATGCCAGCGTTATCTGGCGCCCAAGATGGATAACCTGAGGCAGCAACGGACAGGGCAAGCCACAGCGCACCGCCACAGTTCGTAGTTACGCAGGAAATCGGACGACGCGGCGGGTCCGCCGAGGCTGCAGGGGGGCGATCGGCCAACGGCGCCCAAACAGCAGGCAAGCAGGCAGGCAGGCCATTGATGCATAAATTTGCAGTCTGGGACGGCAGGACGCGTCGCGCAGGGATCCGTGGGAGGCCTGCCGATCCTGGCGGCCAGCGAGCGCACGACCGACCGGCCACAAAGGAGGCAGATGGGCGGGCGTGGCGTGAGGCTGGCGGATCGAGGTTTCCTCTGTCTACTCCGTATTGATGACATTGACCATAAGCATAGAGTTACCGTACAAGCACGGAGCCCGGCACAACATACGACGACGCGACAGGCGATGTGCTCGGGAGGCGCGGAGCAAACGAAATTTGGCCCCCTGTTCGCCCCCCCGAAAGTGGTCCGGCCGGCAGGCGCAGACCCACTAAAAACGTGACCCATGCCAGCGCGTCGGTCGTTCGTTTCTCGTCATCAGCATCGATTTTCTCGACCGGCTTCAGGAGACCTGTCTCTCTCTCTCTCTCTTGCCTCCTTTTCCTGGGCACCGACCGCCGTTTTGCTGCCCAATCTTTGTTCTTCCCGCACGGTGACACGTTTTTTACCCCTGCGGCTCTGCCCATTGTCGCACGACGGCCGACGCCACAACTGCCTCGACTTTCTCGCGCGTCCGTCTTCATCTTTTCATCTTCTCGATTCTCTTTTTAGACTTTGGACTCGCTCGTCTGCTCTCTTCTTTCGTTGTCCGTGCCTGTTTTCGACCGACCGACGCTTGCCGACACGCTCTCCCTCGCGCACCTCGCCATCTCAACGACACCCGTCTTCGACGTCCCCTTCCCCCGTTCCCTCCGCATGGTCCCCGCCATGGCCAACGCGACGACTGCGGGCGCGCTGCCGCCGCTGCCGGCGTACACGCTGGAGCCGCTGCCGGACCTGCTGCCGTTCATCTCCGACTTTTGGCTGTCGCTGCTGCTGCCGCACCTCTTCTACTGGGCGGTGTCGGGAATTTTCCACCTGATCGACGTGTACGACCTGTTCCCGGCGTACCGGCTGCACACGCCCGAGGAGATCACGGCGCGCAACCACGCGTCGCGCTACGAGGTGGCGCGCGACGTGGTGCTGGAGCAGGTCATCCAGGTGCTGACGTCGGCGGCGCTGTCGCTGACGGAGCCGGTGCCCATGACGGGCATGCAGGACTACGAGGTGGCCGTCTGGGCCCAGCGCATCCGCCGGGCCCAGCGCGCGCTGCCGGCGGTGCTGGGGCTGGTCGGCCTCAACGCCGCCGCCCTGGCCAAGAACATGTCGGCGTCGCACCCGCTGCTGGCGGGCGCGCTGGCGGGCGGGCAGTACCCGTTTTTGACGACGGCGGCCGAGGCGGCGGCCGAGGCATCGGCGGCGGCGGCGGCGCCCGCGTTTGCCGCGTGGGAGCTGCTGGCGGCCAAGGCCATCTACTGGGTGGTGGTGCCCGTCTTCCAGTTCTACGCCGCGGTGGTGATCCTCGACTCGTGGCAGTACTTTTGGCACCGGCTGATGCACGTCAACCGGTGGATGTATGGTGAGTGCGAGAGGCGACGAGGCAAGGAGAAGAGGGAAGGGAAGGGAGGGGGAAAAAATGCTGACCTGCAGTCCACTGGCACTCGCGCCACCACCGGCTCTACGTGCCGTACGCGTACGGCGCGCTGTACAACCACCCGGTCGAGGGCTTTGTGCTGGACACGGCCGGGGCGGGCCTGGCGTACAAGCTGTCGGGCATGACGCCGCGCAGCGGCATGTTCTTCTTTGTGTTTAGCACGATCAAGACGGTGGACGACCACTGCGGCTACGCGCTGCCCTGGGACCCGCTGCAGCACATCACCAGCAACAACGCGACCTACCACGACATCCACCACCAGAGCTGGGGCATCAAGACCAACTTCTCGCAGCCCTTTTTCACCTTTTGGGACCGCCTGCTCGGCACCGTGTGGCAGGGCGACACCTCGCTCAAGTACGCGCGCGACCGCAACACGGCCGCGCGGAAGACGGCGGCCGCGCGGGAGAAGGCGGCGGCGGCAGCCGAGGAGAAGGCGACCGCCGCCGCATCCCCGAGGGAATCGGCACCGGCGCCGGCAGAGCCGACCCTCAACGGGGCCACCCCCAACGGGGCCACTCCCAAGGCCGACAAGAACGGCCGGGCCAAGTCGCCGCGGGCCACGCGCAGGTCGGCGAGGACGGCCAAGGCCCAGTAGAGGGCACCGGTCAACGCTCTGTTTACGTGTCTTACGCTCGCTCGCCCGCCGTCTCGACTGTGGCCGGTTTGTATCTTTTGGCATCTATTTTTTTCTCCTGATTTTTTTCAGGATTAATACGTGTACGCACAGGAAGGACGGCTGTGTCGTCTGTTCTCTTCTGTTTGGGCATTGGGCTGGCGTTTCTTTTTGTCTTTTTCCCCCTTCTTTCCTTGTCTCCCATATATCTGTCTAGGACCGAGACAGCCTTGGTTTTTTTTTTCTTTTCTTTTTCTTTTTCTCTTCTTCTCTGGTCCATACACCTCTTAATACGATTTCTGTCCGAGTCTGTCAAGTTGCGTCTTTCAGGGTACACGGGACGGTCCACAAGCCGTCGGCCGAGCAGTCGGCCGGCGGATGCGAGACCCTCGGTTTGAGGAAGCGAGCCGTGCAGCCTCGCCGACGGCGGCGCATCGGCGATGAGCGGCCGTCCTTTTGCGGGCGGATCGGCAAACAGGAAAAACGCATTGTCTGGAAGGCATTCTAGCAGGATGGAATGCAGCGCGGAATGCAGCGCGGGGCCAAGGACGGGGAAAATCAAACAGGAAAGCAAACCATACAGTCCGACGAAACGACCATCCTTCTGACGGCGGGACGCACCAGCAGACCTCGAGCAGAGGAAAAGACCCAACGGAGTGAGCATACAGACCGTCCGTGCCCTGTCCCGTCGCTTGATTGGCGTGCGCCGGCGCAGCGCAAATTACGACTTCAGCTACGCGCGCGTTAGCCCCTTTGGACCCTGGATGGAGGCGGCGCGGCGTCGACGGAGGCCGGCGTCGTCGGGGTTCGTGGCGGGCGGTACTTTTGCTGAAGAGAGGCCGTGACGTGCAGCAGATCGGCAGAGGCGAGCGTCATTGGGTCAGTTGTTTTCTTTGTCGGGAGCTGTACTTGAATGTAGTTGTGTCCTGTCTGGTTGTACTTGTATTGTACTTGTATAGATATCTACGAGCTCAAGCGCCGCCGTCAGAACGCCGGCTTCTGTGCTAGGCGGCGGCTCATTTATCACGAAGCTCACGACCCCTGTCGTCTCAGCTCGACGGTCGAGCTCGTCGTCCGCCGTCCGCCGTCTCGTCTGTCGTCTCGTCTGTCGCCTCGTCTGTCGTCTGTCCGTCGTCTGCCGTCTCCTCTCTCCTCGTCGTCTCTCCTCGTTTCCTCGTCTCCTCGTTTCCTCGTCTCATCGTCTCACTCTCCCCGTCTCGTCATCTCCTCCCCATCTTACCCCCCTGAAGCTAAGCGCCGTCAACAGCGCCAGCCTATCGCAGCCCCCGATCCCTTGGGCGCTTCCAGCTGAAACAGGGCAGAAAAAAGGAGGCGAGCGAAGAAGCAACGAAAAACGAGCGGTCCGGGCGCCCCATTGGCTCGTCCGGACGGCAGACGGCCAGCGCATCGTTTTGCATTGCGAGATCCTGTCTTGTCTCCCCCCGGCTGACCGACCCGTCGGTCGCGGCACGGCCGCTGCAGTTCGCATTGCGCTCGTGAAACCGCTTCCTTCGCCTTCGCCCCGTGCAGCGGCGAGCGACAGGCGGGCGGCGCGCGCCCCTGTCTCGGCAGCCGCCTCCGCCTCCGCCTTCTTCGCCTCTGCCTTGTTAGCCGCCGTGCCTCGAGAGAAACAGCCGCGCTGCCTCGTCGTCCCGAGGCAGCCTTGGATGCTCGCCTCCCCTTTCATCTTACCACAAAGCCGCTCCCGGCCTGCGGACGCGATATTTGTGTCCTTTTTCCCCGCCTCGGCTGCAACACCCGGGGACACGACCACCCTGGTGTTTCTATTCTCTGCATCCGGGAGACGGGCGCCTGGCGCTTACGGAGTATTACCGGACGGTTTGGCGAGCCCCGTCGCGACGAGGAGCAACACGACGAAGCGACGATGGCGACGGCGGGCCGCGCGGGCAGCAGCCCGCCGGCCAAAACACACTTATACGGCCTGGACCCGACGACGACGCTGTACACCTTTTTGCTGTGGGTTCCTCCTCTCTTTTTTTCTGCTTGCTGTCTCTGCCTTTTTCTTTCCTTGTCGTTTTGCTTTTCTTTTTTTTTCTTTCCCTGTCGGTTTGCAATTTGCGGCCGCTTTCAGCTCGGGCCGGTCCTGTCTCTGTTATTTCGTTTCGATCCACGCCGCCTCGCGCCGGACGCGTTGTCAGTCTGTGGTCTGTCTGTCGGTCTGTTGTGTATGTCTCCTTGTTTCCTCGCTTTGCTTTTTGCCCCTTCTGCCCTTCTGCCTCTGCCCTTCCGCCCTTCCGCCCTTCTGCTCCTCACCTCCTGAGGCGCAGCCCAAACACGCACCCACACGGACACGACGACTGCAACGTGAGGCGGCCGGCAAGTTGCCTGGCCCAGCTCCGGGCCCAGCTGCCGTTGCAGACCGGCCGCCTGGAAGGGCTGTCAGCTCTCGCATTTCGACGTGTCATCCTGCCGGCGTCCCCGTCCGCGGCCCCCACCCTGGCCCTTGCCTCTCCCTTTCTCACGCTCTCCCCCTAGGCCGTGCAGGCCGCCGCTCGTGATAGGCCAGGCGTCCGAGCTTCCGTCATTTTAAAGCAAAATAGCCCCCGGTGGTCCCCTGGTTGATGACGGCGAGACCTGCCCGTCCGGCCTTGTCTCACCTCGCCCCAGCCGTCTCCGGGGGATTTTCCCGGTGATTTGCTGCCCCTAAGCATATGCTTGCCAGTGCGAGTGCACAATACGAGGCAAAGTACCTCGTGTGATGGGGGATGCGCCGCCCAATCCGGCAAGGCGGCAGCCTTGACCACGGCGAGCGCAGAGCTGAGGCCAGCGGCGCGGCATGCAGTCCCATCCTTTGGTTTAATTCTCTTGTTTAATGTGGCCGTCTGGGTCTGCTTTCTTTTGCGCGCGCGGGCCGGGCTGCTCGTCTATCATTATATCATTTCCCTTGGCCCGGCCTGCGTCGTTGGCCTCCCTCTTGTTGTTGTTGTTGTTGTTGTCGTCGTCGTCGTCGTCGTCGTTGTCAGCTCGGCCCCGTGGTTCATATAACGCTGACCTCCTCCCAGCGTGACCGATCCTTCCGTCAAGACGGTCCGCCTGCTCGGGTCCTGGGACAACTTCGCCATGGCCTATGCAATGGAGCGCGACGCCCGCCGGGACCGCGGCCACTGGCGCGGCTGCCACGCGTTCCGCGACATCATCTGCGACGGCGAGGGCGAGGGCGAGGCCGCGCTCGGCGACCGCCCGCCGCCGCGGTCCGGCGGCCTCAAGATGGGGCACACCTACTACTACTACGTGCGTGTTCCTCTCCTGCCTGGGTGTCCGCGTCTGCCGCCGCCTGCTCACCAACAGTACGAGGTCGACGGCACCACCGAGACCCACGACCCGGCCATGCCGTCCACGACCGCGTGCCCCTACCTGCCCGGCCAGCAGGTCAACACCCTGTGGGTGCCCGTCGAGGCGACGAGCCGCCAGCGCCGCGCCTCGGCCAGCTCCGCGCGCCGCTGCGACTTCCGCACCATGGACCCGGCCGACAAGTACGTCACGCCGCGGCCGCGGCCGCCCGGCGGCGGCACCGCGGCTGCCGTCGGCCGGGCCCTCACGCCGTCGGCCTCTTTTTCGTCCCTGGCCTCGGTCGCCCGCCAGCAGCAGCAGCAGCAGCAGCAGCAGCAGCAGGAGCAGCAGCCACAGACGCGGCCGCCACCGCCGCAGTCCGCGCCGCGCCGCCTCCTGCGCCACCAGCGCTCGCTGTCGCCCGGGCCGGCGGCGCTGGCGGCGTGGTCGCCGCGGCGCCTGTTTGTGCGGCGGGCGAGTCCGCGGCGCGAGGCGACGACGCTGGCTGGGGCCGAAGATGCCGAGGATGCGGAGGGCGAAGACGAGGGCGAGGGCGACCGCGACGGTGAAGGCGAGGGCGAGGGCCAAGACGAGATGCCGCCGCAGCAGCCCCGCCTGGTCTCGTCGTCGTCGACGGCGTCCTTCTCCTCGTCCTTGTCGTCCATCTCCTCGTCCCTGTCGTCCCTGGCCCGCCTGCGCCACGCCGCGCTGGCCGCGCCGGCCGCGCCCGGCCGCCCGGCAGGCGGGCGCGCGCCGTCCGCGTCGGCTGCGTCGGCCGCCTCGCAGGGCAGCCGCTCGCGCGACCTCTCGCCCGAGTCGCTGCGGCGCTTCCTCGTGGACGACGGGGTGGTGGGCGACGAGGACGGCGAGGAGGGCGAGGACGACAGCAAGGACGAGAAAAAAGACGCCGCCGCCGCCGACGAGAGCAGCCACGACCTCGACATCATCGACGACGACGAGCACAACTTTGCCACGTCGGCCGCCTCGGAGAGCGCGCCCGTGACCATTCTGTCGCCGCCGCCGTCGCGGACGGCCTCGCCGCCGATGGGGCGGCCGGTGGCCCGTCCAAAGGAGGCTGTCGAGGAGGCTGTCGAGGAGGAGGAGGAGGAGGAGGCAGTGCTGCCGCCGGCCGTGCCGACACGGACACCGCCGGCCGTGCCAGAGACACGGCCCCGGCAGCCGAGCCTCCGCCTGGACGTGCCCCCGTCCGTGCCGTCGGCGCCGTCGTCGGTGCTGTCGCTGCCGTCGCCCCTGGTGCCGTCGGACACGGCGGACGCGACCGACGAGGACGAAGACGACGACGACGACGACGCCGCCGCCGTCCAGGAGGCGGGCTCGCCGTACGGCGTGTACTACGAGTGCGGGTTCGGCGGCCGCAAGGCAGACGCGCAGCCGAGCCACCACCACCACAACCACCACCTGGTGGCGGCGGCGCTGACGGGCAGCACGGCGACGCTGGTGCCCGGCGCGGCTGGCGGCCTGGGGGCCGACAGCGGCAGCGGGCTGAGCGACCTGAGCGCCCTCGTGGACGAGCTCGGCTGGATGGCCACGGCCATAGAGGGATAGATTTTTTTTGGAATGGGCTGGGCATTAGACGGCATGGGATACAGGATACAGGAGGCTGCGAGACGGCTTCTGGGACAAAAATTAGGATATCTGGGTGGCGGGGACGGTTTTTTTCTTCGTGCTCTTCCGGGTCGGCTCTGCCGGAAGACAGGGCGAATCTATGGACTTGCGGTCTTGGACTGCCGAACGCTCTCTTGACCGGACTGCGTGCTGTGAAGGTGGTTGTATGAGTACCTGTAGCCTAGACGCGGCCGTCGTCAATGCCGTTATGCAAAAGACGGGGCGGTCGTTCGGATACCGGACTAACGGGGTTCTGTTTGGCAACGCGTGACGATCCGGCCCACGTCGCGAGCACCCCTACTGCCTCTCTCTCTTGCTTGTGCACACTCTGCCATCTGCCGCCTCCCGCCATGCTTGGATACGCCGCGGTTGCGTGCCTGGCCGCCGTGCTGTTCTGGCTCGACCCTCTGCTGCAGGCGCTGGCGCCGTCGTCGGCGGCGGCGCCGGTCCTGCGCCGGACGCCGCGGCCGGCCATCAACGAGGCGCTGCTGGCGATGGAAGGAGGAGGGGGGGCAGAGGAGGAGGGGGAGGGCAGCGGGGAGGGCGGCGGCGGCGGCTGTGCGCCGGACGCGTACGCGGTGCACATCTTCAGCAAGGCACCGCTGGTGCTGTACATTGAGAACTTTTTGTCGGCGGAGGAGCAGCGGCACCTCGTGAAGATCAGGTGAGTGTGTGTGTGTGTCATCGTTCTTTTCGCCTCTAACG
Source organism: Ophiostoma fasciatum (assembly GCA_019925495.1). Lineage (NCBI taxonomy): Eukaryota > Fungi > Ascomycota > Sordariomycetes > Ophiostomatales > Ophiostomataceae > Ophiostoma > Ophiostoma fasciatum. The sequence goes on along the minus strand of JADHKM010000008.1, from coordinate 6,160 downwards.
ACAGCCGCCCTCTCTACGAGCCGTCGACGGTGACGCACGACGGCGGCGGGACGGCGCGGCGCAACGCGACGGTGCGCGACTCGGAGGTGGCCGTGGTGCCGCGGACGGCGGCGGTGCGGTGCATCGAGGCGCGCGCGCGGCGGCTGCAGGGCTGGCGCGACGACCTGTGGATCGAGCGCCTGCGCGTGCAGCGGTACCGCGCGCCCGCCGGCCACTACGGCTACCACTACGACTGGAGCCGGTCCGGCGCCGCCACCGGCGGCTGGGGGCGCGTGTCCAGCCTCATGGTCTTTGTGGACGACGGGCGGTTGGAAGGCGAGCTGGATGGCGAGCTGGATGGCCAGCTGGATGGCCAGGCGGCGGCGGGCACGCCCCTCCGCGGCGGCGGCACAGCCTTTCCGCGGCTGGCACGGCGCAGCGCCGACGCGCGCTGGTGCCGCTTTGTTGCGTGTGGCGACGACGACGACGACGACGGCGGCGGCGGCGAGACCACCAACACCACGGGCGTCGTCTTCAAGCCGGTCGTCGGCAACGCCGTCTTCTGGGAGAACTTCCGCCCGGACGGCACCGGCCGGGCGTACGAGGAGTCCTGGCACGCCGGGCTGCGCGTGCGGCAGGGCGTCAAGGTCGGGCTGAACATCTGGAGCTGGGGGCGCGTCGACTGACGAGGGGTCTGTCTGCCGTCGACAGCACGTCCGAATGGATCCGCGGACGATGGACGGCCTGCTCTGGAAAAGCCGGACGCCTTTCCAGTGCCAAGACCGCCTGGCGTCTTCCTCTTACGAGGTCTCTGCCAGCGCATCCGCGCGGCGGCTCGTCATGATACTCCGCATGCCTCGTACCTGTAGCGCTGTGCTCGGCAGGGTGTAGCTGTAGTGTACTTTGTACGAATATAATGCACGCCCACGCCTTGGACAGGGACCCCGGTTTGGCGAGCGCAGCCGTCGGAAGGCTGGCCGACCACGGAAAAGCCGCCGGCTGCGGCGAGGCGCGCCTGGGTGCCTCGATGCGTGCTGGCTGGCTGGCAGATCCGGAGACGAGCCGCTGGCACGGCGGCTGGCCCAGCGGCAGCGGCGGTGACAGGTGTCTTGTCTCGGAAGTTCCGCAAAAACGAGCCGGTCCGCTGCGGCTGGCTGGCTGGCCTGGCCAGCAGTGGCTGGCCAGGCCAGCAGCCGGGAAGTGGTCGTCGGCCGTCTGCTCGGCCAGGATGACGACAGCACGGATGATAGACAGACGCCTGGTCCGGCCCGCCCTGGCGGCTGGCTAGCCTCGAGGGCCTCTCTTCCACCCGCCGTAGCCGGTGCACCCTCGTCGCGCCCCGTCTGTCGGTCTGTCTGTCTCTGTTCTCTGTCCTCCCCGGCCGTCGTCGCCTGTCCTCCCACGGAAAGCTCCTGGGGCCCGTCCGGCCCCACCGCTCCACGTGTGCAACCGGACGTTCCGCTGTGCTGTCTCGGCCATCTCGGGCCGGGCCTGCTCACCGAGAGGGCAGACGGCCACAGGACGGAGTAAGGAGTACTCCGTACGGCGCGTCCACAGACGAGCCCCTCGGATCCGAACAGCCAGATAGGGGCCGATGGGCTGCCCGGCCCCGAGCCCGGCAGCCCGCGTCTGTGCTCCCGACGAGCACGAGACAGGGGGCCGGACGTTGCATCCGAGCTGATGTGCGGCCGGCCGTTCAAAAGAAGAAACAGAAACGGATGGACACAGAGACGTCGTGCTGACGAAACAGCGTTGCAGCGGCGAACGGACGGATGCGTTCCAAAGAGGAAAATTATGCGAGTGAACCCGTACCCGCCGCACGGCCGTTGTCTTCTATTCTTGTCTGTCTCTTTTGCCTCGGCATGGGCTGCGACCTAATTTGGCACCCCCCCCCCCCCCCCTACTGGTCACCCCGGCGTCGATCTTGTTTCCCCCCTCCGCGATGGCACCCTAGGACGGCAGACGAGAGAACCCACGTTTTGCCTCGCGTTTGCAGTTGACAGCGGCAGAGCGTGCGTCGCGCACCGCGTCGCTCTCAGCAGCTGCCGAAGCACACACACACGGGATCGGCGCCGCCCTGGTCGTTCCCTGGCCGTTCCCTGGTCGTTCCCGGTCGGGGCCCCTGTCGGTCTGTCCAGTGTTGTTTGAACGCCTCTCAACAACCCGCTGCCGCTGCAGGGGCTCGCCTGACAGGTGTTCGTCATCTACGGCACGGAGCTCGCTCTCTGTTCTCTGCTCCCGCAAGGCGCATGAAAGAGACCAGCGCTCTCAACCTGGTTTTGCTCTATCCGCCCCGTGTCCCGGGTTTCCCGGCCGGTGTGTCATGATCTACTCCGTAACATGAATGGGGAATGAATGCAAAGAACACCCGAAAAGCCCGTGGTAAAGACAAAAACCTTATTTCGACAGGACGCCCGTTGTGCTCCGTAACGTGTGCTCCGTAACGTGTGGTGTGCTCCGTAAATATACTCCGTAATGTGCCCGGGCAGCCAGCCAAACCAGCCAGCCAGCGGACAGGGGTGCCAAAGAGATCCCGATGCAGGAACACCAGGGGACGGCAGCCCGTCCTGTTTCGAAACAAAAACGTCGTGCCGTCTCTGGTTCGCTGGCCTCGCCCATGCTGGCTCCAGCGTCCTCGTCGTCCGCGGCCTCGGTCTTTCTTCTCTCGTTTGCCCCCCCCCCCCCCCTGTCCCCCCTGTCCTGTCCTGTCCCGTCCCCGTCCTCTCCTATCCTATTTCGGCCTTATTTTGGGGTTGGGGGAGAGGGCTTTTGTTTTTCCCGGGCGCGCGCAGTCTGGTGCCGAGAGCGGCTCGTGCGGATGGGATGGATGGATGTGGAGGGCGTCGTCGTGTCGTCGTCGCCGTCGTCTCCGAGCTAGACACTGCCTCGTTTCAGGTGCCCGTGGTGCCGGGGCCTGTCGTCCAGGTCGTCCTCGTTCAGGGGGCTGCCGCGCGCGTGGGCACTGCTGCTGCCACCGTGGTCGTGGCTGTGGCCGTGGCCGTGGCCGCCCAGCACAGGCAGCCGGGGCACCAGCGGCCGCGCCTCGGGCGAGGCAAAGGCGCGCTCCGCCAGTGGGCCCCCGCTCCTGCTGCTGTGGTGGTGGCTTCCGTCCAGCAGCCGGTCGGGCATGCCACTGCCGCCGCCGCCGCTGCCGCCGCCGCTGCTGCCGTTGCTGCGGCTTGACGCCAGGGCGTCTGTCTCGACGCGCGCGCTGTTGATCATGGCCGGCAGCTGGCGGCGCCGCGCGTTGATGAACCAGTTGGAGATTTGGTCTGTCGTTAGCCGGGGGAAGAAGAAAGAGAGCAGGATCTCGACTCCAGACTCGACTCACTCATTTGCAGCCCCGTCTGCCGCATCAGCTCCTGCTTCTCGTCCTCGGACGGGTACGGGTGCTGCAGGTGCGCCACAAACCACGCCCGCAGCTTGTCAGTCGTCTCCTTGGGCAGATTGCCCCGCCGCTTGCGCTGCTTGACGTCTCCCGGCCGCAGGCTGCCCAGGCTGCCCAGGCTGCCCAGGCTGCCCAGACCGCTCAGACTGCCCAGGCTGCCGTACTCGCTGCCCATGGGCGTGTAGTCGCGGCCGCCGCTGCTGTAGCCCGGGCTGGACCCCGTGTGGTGGTGCTGGTGATGGTGGTGGTGGTGCGGGTGGTGCGGGTGGTGCGGCACGTGGTGCTGCGCTGCATGCGGCGGCGCCTGGCTGGGATGAAAGGACGACGGGCCGCCCGCGCCGGGCAGAGAGGGCGGGAACGCCGCCCGGTCGAGGCCCGGTAGCGAGCTCATCGAGAGCGACTGTAACCGTGACGGGTGCTGCTGCTGCTGTTGCTGCTGTTGCTGCGGGTAGCCGTCGGCGTCGTAGACGGCGCGCTTCTGGTCGAGAAAGGGGAGCGGTGGCGGCGGCGGTCCGTACATGGGATCCCGATCCCCGACGTAGGCGTTTCCGCGCCCCTGTGGCTGGGACTGTGACGACGACGACGACGAGGCGGCGCCCGGTGCAGGCGCCCGCCAGTAGTAGGCCGAGTCAGGTCCGCGCGGCCCGCCCGAGAGCGGCGTGCGGAGGCTGCTGGCGCTCGGCGGTGGCGGCGGCGGCGGCGGCTGCTGCTGCTGCTGTTGTCCGCGCTCGCCGCCGTAGACAGACAGGGGCGGCGAGGACGTGGCCGAGGTGGCTGAGACCGCGCCGCTGCCCGTCCCGCCGATGGGTGCGAGTGTCGGGGATGCTGCGGCGGGGGTCGTCGCCGTCGTCGTGGTCGGCGCGGCGCTGCTGCGGTCGAGCCGGTCGAGCCGCGGCGGTACTGTGCACAGCCGCGGGATCTGGCGGAGGCGCTCGGCGCGCTCGTCGCCGGCCGCCGTCACGCGCTGCCGCTTGTGCGCGTTGGCGGGCGTGTGGATGTAGTCGGGCGGCGTCGGCATGGTGATGGGCAGGCTCGGCGCGAGGCTGGCGGCCTTGCTGGGCGAGACGGCGGCAGAGGACGAGATCGCCGGCAGCGAGACGGCCGGCGGCGTAGACCGCGTGGATGTGGCTGCTGCTGCTGCTGCTGCTGCTGCTGCTGCTTTCGCTGCCGCTGCTGCCAGCACGCCGCCGTCGGACGAGCCCAGCTTGTGCTCGGCAAAGTGCTGCCGGATCGGCGGCAGCGGCTGCTGGACGGCCGCGCGCGGGCGCGCCGAGGCGGCGTAGTCGGACCACGAGGCGGCACAGCTGCTGCCGCCGCCGCCGGCACTGCCCGCGAGGACGTTGCCGCTGCCGCTGCCGCTGTGGCTGTGGATGAGGCTGCCGTTGCCGCTGTTGCCGCTGCCGCTGCTGTTGCCGCCGCCGCCGCCGCCGCCGCTGCCGCCGCTGCCGCCATGATGGTAGGTCTGCGGCAGCATGGGTGCCGTCATGGTGAGGGCAGGCATGCTCGGCAATCGGCTGCTGGTGGTGGTCGTTCTGCTGGAGACGGCGTTTCCGGAGGAGGACGGCGGATGGTGGCGGTAGCTTGGGTGGATGTCAGCGGGCTCGTCGACGCCGAAGCAGCGATCTTCCATTACAAGAGAAGAGGCGTCCGTGGCACGGCGCGGCTGCGTGCACGTCCAAGGCAGCGCCGGAGGAGAGCGACATACAAGGCGAAGAAGAAGAGAAAAAAGAGAGAGCAGCAGCCGAGGTCGAGCACATTCGTAGACGGAGAACGAGGAGGCGCTTTCTCGGGACGCGGGCCAGAAGACGGGGGTTGGTTGGTTCGAGGAGCAAGCAGACAGACGACGAGGGCAAAAAAAAAGGAAATATAAAAGAAGAAAAAGAGAAGGCACAGACCCCCCAAAAAGAAAATAAAAGGGAAAAAGAGGACGTTCAAACTCTTGGCTGTAGTCAACGGGATGCCGGAGAAAAGAAAGCGGCCTAGACGCCCCAGAGGACGGCAACGACCGAAACCAAGCGAGTTCGTCTCTGTCTGAGACAGACGAGGGCAGAGACACTGGGCGTTTTTTCCCCTTCTAGTGCCCTTGGGGGCGTGAGAGACGGGAGAGAAGGGAGGGGGGGGGGAGCGGAGAAAGGGTGGTAAAGGGTGGTATTCGTAATTTGAGCAGCGCTCGAGGGCGCTCGAGAGAGCAGTGGCCAGCACGGCTCAGAGCGGGCCTGGTCTTCGGGATCACAGTGAAGGAGCCGAAGACACGCCGCCGAGCGTGAAGCGGATCTCGCGGAGAGAGAGGTATGAAGAGACGAAGAGACGAGAAAGAGAAAGAGAAGCAATGAACAATGCTGCAAGGCTATGAAGGAGCAGCGAGAACGAGTCGACGAGGCCGAGCCGAGGAGGGGGGGGGGAGGACGGTCTTGTCCTCGGTGGTGCAGAAGAGGAAGAAGAAGAGAGAAAAAGGTGGAAAGGTGAAAATGGCGGTCTCAGGATGAGCGAGGACCACCAATACGCCTCTTATAGACGACGTGAGAGGAAAAGACCGTGAGGAGTATAAAAGAAGAAGAAAGCGCAACCAAGCGTGTGGGACGGGAACGAACGGGGATGGCAGATGACAGCGTTTTGTATAACGGAGATGTGTACCTGTTTGTGTTCTTGGGGGAAAGGGGGGGGGGGGGGGGGGGGGGGGTGGGGGTTGTTTTCTTTGCCCACTGGGCCTGCTGGGCCCGCTGGGTCCGAGGTGGTAACAGGGACAAAGGAGGCAGCCGCATCGCCCGCATCCGGCCCCAGCCCGGCCGGGCG